>JAZDUH010000134.1:0-1200000 GCA_036419115.1 Scarus forsteni | reverse complement strand
CAAATCAAAAACACACAAAACAACAAATTAATAGCTAATCCAACAAAAATTATATAAAACAACAAATAAACATAAACCAACAAACTTACTAACAACAAATTCAAACAAACCAAAAATAACAAACAAATGGAAAAAACAAAAAAGAAACTTATACCAGCAAACTGATAGACAAATCAATAAACAAACACAAACCAGCAACTTACTAAAAACAATCAAATTCCAACAAACCAAAAATAAGAAACTAAACCAACCCAAAAACCAAACTAACCAGCAAACACACAAACACAAACCAAAACATTAACAAAAAATAAAAACAATCCAAAACAGCTAACAGGTTTTGACTGCTCTAATATCTTAATGAATAACAAAAAATTTCAAATCGAGACATCTGGTCCTTCAGACCTGACGACCAAAGTGACCGACGTGATCTTCAGCGGGTCGTCGTCACCACAACTTCAGAAAAACATCTAATTTCAGTTTTCTGGCAGATGTTGTGATTTCAATTTTGATTCAAAATTTTCTTCAAATCAAGCTTCAGTGTAATATTCACTGTTTACAGTATAGACCACAGTAATGATCAGAAGCACATACTGCATGAATAATGAATAATCTGTTTTCATTATATAAGCGATACTCCAACTTCTACTCTTGTTGTTTGAAATTAGGATTCAAAAGCAAAAAATCTTTCAGGCCAAAGTTTTGGAAGAATCAGATAATAAAACTGAATCAAAATCCTTTGGTCATAACTTCCCGACCGAGCACGAGAGGTCTGATACAGCAGCTAAAACCAGAAGAGTGGAGATGGATTGATGGACGGAGAAAGGTAAATCACACCTGCGGAGAGACGGGCGTGCAGGAGGAGGGATGATGAAAGAGGGATGCAACAGGAGGAGGGGGAGGAGGTGACAGCTGAACAGGGGAGTACAATCATCTTCACCTTCACCTCCTCTTAACTCACCCTCTCATTTCCTCCTCCTGTCACTCCGTCTCCTTTTTACTCTCTCCTAAAATGTTTCCTACTGTGTTTCCTTTGCTGCTGTCCTCTCCCCTCATCTTCTTCATAATCTCTCCCTCGTATAAATCCGTCCTGCTCTTCTGCGACTCTCTTCTCCTCTTTTTGTCCCCATTAACTCCTCTTTTCCTCCTCCTCCCATTTCCCTCCTTCATCTGTGATTTGCTTACAAAATAAATCCAATCGCATTGTTTTTACTACTGATTTTAATTCATAAGATATAATGTATCCAATTAGCATGCTTAACAAACAGCAAATAAATACTAAAAAATCTGAAAAACAATATAAAAACCCTTAAAGAAATAAAATATGTAAAAAATAACTGAATTGGTATTATACTTTGGCCATAGCTTTTTTTTAAACAGCTTTTTAAAGGCATTTGAATACAGTGAACTTGCTGTATTTTGCTTATATTATCGAATTTCAAACATCGTTTATTTGTAGGATATAATTTTGTAAAATACGACTACTACACTACTACTACTAATAATAATAATAATATGATAATAATAATAATAGTTATAATAATAATAATACATTTTAATTTTAAAGTGCCTTTCACTTTACAGAATTTAAAACAACAAAAATAGCAGAGAGCAGCAGAAACCAGTCGTGCCAGTGTCCACTCACCCAGGGGTTGCAGAAAAGGAGATAGGAGTACCTAATAAAGTGGCCATGGGGCGTTGCATGTGTGAAACTGCCATGTTGTCCATCGTAAAGGAGGCCATGGATCAATAAATCAATCAACCTTTATTTATATAGCACTTTTCCTACAACATATGTAACTCAAAGTGAATGCAGAAAAGACAACAAGAGGAAAGGAGAGGGAGAAAAAAAAATCCAAACAAGGCACCTATCAGGGAAGCACAGTGTGGGATTGGAAAAAAACACCTCAGCACATGAGCAACATGTGACAACAAACATGGGGACGAGCACATGGGGGAAAAGAAGGCGATGAGCTGGAGGAGAATGTGTGAATGTGTGCCACAGTGGACCTGTATGCATAAGCCCGTGACCTTGACTCTGCTTCAGTCCTGCTCATTGTCTCTACCACCTGATAACTGATGACATGGTGATGGCCTAGGAGAGAGTTTTGATCCATAAAATAAATATAAATTGTGTCTGCTATTGCTCAGTTCTTTAGACATTGAACATTAAATCTGCACTTGCTCCACTGTCCTTGTAAGTAGTTAACTGTATATATAAAGTAGGTAAGTGTAGATTTTATGATAAAATGCTGTCAGTTTTACAGAAAATGGTTTGTTTTCCCACATTGTGCCATTCACGATAATTTATAAAGTAGATTCTCACGGTAGGTAGATGTAGATATTATGGTTAAATACTGGGGCCCGACCGATCAAATCGGCCAGAGTTTTGCCGATGTAACGCCGACATACTCTTCATTTCTCATAAAACAGTAAACGCTGCTCAGTGTCCAAGCCGCAGAGAATGATGACGTTGTTGAAGCGGCTCTGAGTCGCGGTGCTTCAACTGAAACGCATTATTAGCTCTCTGCTGATGCTGTGTATGGACGACTCGTCTGGACTCACACATTTGCTCTTTTAAGCTTGAAGGTCCGACATGACGAGCAACTTTTCGCAGTGCACAATGTCCCGCTGCTGCTGGACACAGAGAGACCACCGGGCTCTCTACTCGGCTACAGATCAGCTTCATAGACAGACCGGACACCGCCAAACAGTTTTCTGACCGTCGCCACCTCTGTCGTTGTCAGTACTGATGAATTGGACCTTCTGGTGGCAGGGGATCAGTTTAGCCGTGACTGTTTTATTGTGATTATGACGGAAATCTGGCTTTATCTGCTTGTTCCCAACACAGCAGCTAAGCTAACTTGCTAGCAAGCTAACTATGCTGGTGGAGCCCTCGGAGCCTACAGCATCATCAGCAGACTCATCCAGTGTAGACTTCAGCGTAGCTGGGGACTTTAATCAGGCTGTTTAAATAAGTTTTTGAAATATGTGCGGTATCCCACAAAATCTTTTGATTTCCTCACGCACATTACCTCATGTTTAAAATAAAAAAGTGGTTCTACCTGAACTAAAACCTGCTTCTGATAAACTAATAAGGACTGAAAGGCAGATGTGACAAAGAGTTCATATATAATCTATATATTTACATTTTTAAAAAGGTTATTTGTTTTATTTTGCAGGAGTTTGCACACCATTTTATTTTGTGCTTGAAAGCTGCAAAGAAAAAGAAAAATGCCGATGAAAAGAATGTTACCTTAGTGTTTTTGTTGCTTTCCTCTCACAGTTATCTGTTCACAACCTTTAAAAAAGTTGTTCTACCTTTACTATAACCTACCTTTAGCTTTCATCAACAAGAAGTACAACATACAGAGTGACTTTTATAAGGTTATATAATTAATGTCCCAGAAGTTCAATGCTTATTTTCATGTTATTGCACTTAAATTTTTCTCACTGGTGTAAGGTTAAACAAATACTAAAGGACCAAACCTATAAAATGATCTGCCTGTAATTCATATATTCATTGTTGTGTTTTGAGACCAATTTTTTTCTGTATTTTTTTCTGCCATATCGGCCTCAAAAAATCCAAATTGGTCAAACTCTATTAAAAACTTTTATGTCCTTTTTCTTGTCTACTGTCCTCGTCGCTCGCCCTGTCTCCTTCCCTCCTTTTCTCCTTTTCTGCATCCTTCCTCCTCTGCGTGTCTCCTCTCCTCTAAATCTCCCTCCCCTTGTGTCCTTACGTTCTCTCCTCACCCGTCCTCCTCCTCCCTGGGTTCAGTGGTGTGGAACAGTTCAGTATTAGCTCTGAAATTAGCAGCAGTCCCTCGTTAAAGAGTTGGCAGGAGTGCGTGCACACACACACCTACACACACACACACACACACACCTACACACAGTTAATGGTGTAAAAGCTGCCACCACCTCGGAGACACAAAATGACTTGAGCCCTCTTTCTGCTCGTGCCTTTATCATTCTCCTCCTTCTTTTTCTCGATCTTCTCCGTCCTTCTTTTGTCTCCATCACCTCCTCCCTCTCTCCCTCTTTTCTCTTCCCCTCCTTGTCCTCCTCTAACCTTCAAACAAAGAGACATCTCTCTCTCCTCCTCTCTGGACGGCAGCCAGCAGACAGTGAATGAGTCTTTCTCCCCTGACAACCTCCAAAATCCTCCCTTCTCCTCCCTCTTTTCTCGTCTTTCTTTACTCTTCCACCTGCCTTTTCATGCCTCCTTCTGCCCCTCTTCATGCGTCCTTGCTTCCTTCTCTCCTAACTTCTTTTCATCCCTCCCTCTTGTAGAAACATCACATCATTGTTTTCATTTCTGCCCTTCATCAGTTTTTGATTATCTTCCTCTGTCACTCTCCTTTTGTTCATTCAGTCTCCCTTTAACCCCATCGTCACAGAAACAGTTTTTACTTTTCCAGTTTCATCTGATGATACGATGACTTTAACGTGGAGGAAATCATCTAATCCGGTGATTCCCAAACTGGGGTACACGAAGAGGCATAAGGGGAAATGTGAATACACGTCAAGTTTCAAACACATGTTTCATACACCTGAAGATTAGGGACACGTTAAAAACTACAAAAAAAGTAGGGTTACAAGAATAAAGTCGGAAAGTTACGGAAATAGTCTCGTAAATTTGCGAGGATAAAGTCCTAAAGTCATGAGAATAATCTCATAAATTTACAAGAATAAAGCTGTAAAGTTACAAGAATATTCTTATAAATTTACGAGAATAAAGATGAAAAGTTACCAGAAAATTCTCATAAATTAACGCGAATGAAGTCGAAAAATTATGAGAATAATCTAAAAAAATTGAGGGAATAAAGTCGTAAATTTATGGGAATAACTGCAAAAATTTAGGAGAATAAAGCCAAAAAGTTACGGAAATAATCTCGTAAATTGACAAGAATAAAGTTGCAAAGTTCTGAGAATAATCTCATAAATTTATGAGAATAAAGTGGAAAAGTTCTGAGAATAATCTCTTAAGTGTACGAGAATAAAGTCATGAAGTTGTGAGAATAATCTCATAAATTTATGAGAATAAAGTGGAAAAGTTACAGGAATATTCTTATAAATTTACGAGAATAAAGTCGAAAAATTATGAGAATAATCTAAAAAAAATTGCGAGAATAAAGTCGTAAATTTACAGGAATAATCACATAAATTTACGAGAATAAAGCCGAAAAGTTACAAGAATAATCTCATAAATTTAGGAGAATAAAAGTGTAAAGCTATGAGAATAATCTCGGAAATTTATGAGGAAAAAGTTGTCATGTTACATGAATAATCTCGTACATTTACAAGAATAAAGTTGTAGAGTTACGAGAATTTAGATCAAACTAGGTACTAGTTGGTAGATTTCATTACTTTGATGGCATTTGCTTTATTTTCAATCAGAAAGTCCTGTAAAATATTTTAATTCATAAGTCTTAAAGAAAATATTACCCGTAGTATGAATAACATACGATCCTTTGTATTTGCTGTGGTTTTGAAGACTTTACTTCTCAGTATGGGGAAGTTATTCAATTTTCTTTCACACTATTCCTCCGATATGGTAATTTGCCAACGGTCCCTAAGCCGCCGAGCCATCGCCGGCAGCATATAAAGATCAATTGAAGTCGTCTGGCTCACATGACGGCTCGTTTGGAGGAAAACGAGTTTATAGCTCACAGTCTTCATTACAGTGATCAAAAAGAGGGGTCTGGTTTGGAACTACGTTCTTCTGTTGATGAGTTACTGAACCTGTGAATATCTTTCTTAATTTACCCAAGTAGATATTTCCTAATCTAAAAAGATTCATTACTTAATTCTTGTAACTTTTCAACTTTTTTCTCTTAACTTTTCAACTTTGTCGTAATTTTTCAACTTTAGTCTCATAAATTTATGAAAGTATTCTCTTAACTTTACGACTTTATCTCGTAAATTTATGAGATTATTCTTGCAACTTTACGATTTTATTCTCCTTACTTTACTTTTTTTTTGTTTTTAACGTGGCCCTAGTCGTCAGTCGTAGTTTCAGTAGTTAAAGTTCAAAGTGGCAAATGTATAACTCTATTTCAATTTTTAGCATGAGTCTGTATTTTCTATACTAGTTTTATCATTACATGCCAGAAATGTAAATTTCTATTTTCCAAAGTGAACTGGTGTTGTCCACTAAACTGCTGGTAAATAAATCTATTAAGTGAGTACTGAAGAGTATAAGAACCATTTTGGATGCACTGCAACTGATTTTTGTAAATGTAACAGCATTTTACCATAAAATCTACAATTATCTAGTGTAAGCACTGTAACTGACTTTTGTAAATGTAACAGTATTGTTCTGTAATGTCTGCAGCAACCTACTGTAAAAAGTATATACGGTAAATTACAGTTTTTTACATTTTTTTTTTTACAACATTTATTACTATTTACTGCTCATTTATTTTTAATATATCATTTTTAAAAAAGGGATGCATGAATTGTTACCGGTAAAATACATTTATTCAAACATTTGTTTAACCCAAAAATGTGAAACATTTACCCACAGAAATCTACCTTTTGGTCAGATTTTCCAGGCAAAATTGATTTTGCTTTTGATCCATTTCCATTTACAGTAGTTTACTGTGTAGTTCCTTTATTTTTCTGTCTTAACCTTTCAATTCCTCCACTCCACCATCCTCCCTTTCTTTCTTATTTTTAAATTCTTTCTCTTCTTTCCTCCCTTTTCCTACCTTCACTCATTTTCTTTCCTTCTTGCCATTTCGTTTTATCTCCCTTCCTCCCTTTCCTTCTTTCCTAATTTTTGTCTTCCCTCCTCCTTTCCTTCCTTCGGTTGTACTCGCGTCTTTTTATTCCAACAAATTTGCAGCAGCTTGTTGGATTAATTGTTCAGATTATGGAAGAACTCAAGACAAAAGGGTTTAGGTAATAGCAAGGCGTACCTAATAAAGTGGCCAGGACCTATATTATTCCATTTAAAACATTTTACGGTATCATAACTGTGCAGTTAGTAGAATGAAATATTACAAAAACAAAAGTAATTTCATTAATTTGATCCCCAAACATACCCTGATGTGAAATCAGTGATGATGAAAGTTTGTGAAAAAAAATGTTGCCATGGTCACAGGCACTAACACACACTAACATACGCTAACACACACACACTGTGCGGTGCAGACCTGTGGCTCAGATAACAAGATGTTTGCATCGCAGGCCGACTCGGAGTCAGGACCTGACTGAGGGACGTCTGCGTGTGTGGGAGGTGTTTATGTACTCGAGGTGAGTGTGAATGAGAGGCAAAGAGCTGTTTTGGCAGAATATCACACACACACACACACAGACACACACTCACACACACACCAACACAGTGTGGTGTAACCTCTCCACAGGCTTCTGAGCTCTGCAGCAGTAATTAGTTTGGCAACAGAGTCAGAACAACATACCTTTGGCCTGTAACACCCCCCGTACACCCACAAACACACAACTATATACACAAACACACACACACAACGGGAACGCACACTCTGCTGCAAGGCCTTAAAAGCGTTCAAATATAAGTACGACACTGATCAGGAGAACTTCCTGATTTATTTGGAGCAGCTAGGAAACAGAACATTTTGTTGACTATTGTTGTCATAGTTTTTGTCCATTTTAAAAGTTTTAAAAAACTGATCATGATTTTTACATAATCAAACATTTTAAAAAGTTTTCCTTTGTGATTAAATAATTCATGCATTAAAGGGTTAAGATAGATAAATTCAAGCCTGACTCAAATCTTTTGCGCATGTGTAACAACATTATTGTTGTGATAAAACCTTTAAAAGTGCTACATTTCTAAAGTTGTGTTTAGATGTCATTATTCAAAGACTAAGCTGGCAAAAAATTTTCCAAACATAATAGATGTTTGATCTACCACACATTGGTATCTTTGGTCTTCCTGAACACTTTGTCCAATATTCCACAAACAAATTGGAAGTAATGGCTTTAACTTCTCTGATCGCTAAACGCCATCTCTCCGTCTGAATTGGAAATCCACAGCAACTCTTTCCAGCACACAACGGGTTAACGATGTTATGTCTTTTTTAAAAGTAGAGAAAATTAGATATTCAAAAATAGGAAAACTGAATAATCCCTCCCTTCCTCTTTTTTTCTCGTTTGTATGTAGATGTATATATATATGTATCCGATTTTATCTATTTTTATTTTATTATTATTATTATCTTTTTTAATTTTTTTACTTATTTATTTTTATTTTTTATTACTACCATTATTATGTGTGTGTTGTGGTTGTTTGTTCTTGTTAAAATGTACAAACTTAATCTAAATGGTGCATACAATGGTGGTATTTGATGACATCAATGTAAACATGTATGTGCCCTTGCTCTTCTTGCATACACAAAATAAAAATATGAAACATAAAACTGCTAAATTTCCTCTGATAGGCACCTGGCAGGGGAGCACAGTGTGGGATTGGAAAAATTGGGATCAAAACATTCCAGGAGAGTAGATATGCCTGCTCAAGGACAGACGGGAAGCCAAAACAGATAGAGATGAGGAATAGTTTGGGCCTTTCTAGTCTTTTGGTCTCTCATGGTTTGATTTGATTGACATTTATTTCAAATATGAGGTTAAAGTAAAATCACTGTCAAGACAGAATAAATACGAAAAGGAGTTTGATGAAGTAAAAACGTATTAATTTCCACCCCGTTACCAAACAATTATTTACGTAAAAATGCAGATATTATGCACTTCCTGTACATATACTCATAGAAAACTATGTCCATATATACACAGAATTCTCATACCATCATTATTTTTAATAATAACCATATAATATTATCAGACCACTTAATTCTCTTCGTAATGGTATCTTGCAAAAATCATCATTTTGTACATTTTTTAAAATTTGTTTTTACTTGCACATTTCTTCTTGAACCCTCATAACAGATCCACAGAAGCTTTTAATGTCTGTGGATCTACTTAATATTTTAAAGCTGTCTTCAGCCCTCAGATCGTAACCTCCTTCACGGTTACAAATCAGACATTGAATGTTTTTTGGTAATTGATTGTGTCTTGCCTTGTGCATTATTATTGCCGTCTGGTAAGAAACTAGGGCTGCAAAGTGCAAGTCGACTGGTCAACTAATTGGTCGATGCGTGCTCAGTCGACCAAAATTCTGATTGGTCGACCAAATGTGTCATTTTTTTTTTCCCTGCAGTTCATTTCATCAGAAGAAACGTATCAGGTGAAATGGGGGTATTTTCTGAGCACCCCCATCATGTCTCAGAACACCATTTTAATGTATTTATACTTCATTTCAATATTTTTATTTAAGAACACTTCAATATTCTAGTCTAATAATCGTGTATTTGTTTTATAACTGCATGCGCTCTGCCCGCGCTGCAGCGGCGGGATCCCTCACCCAGCCTGCGCTGGATTTTATGCCTCATATAAACACCCAAATGCAAAAACGACATCACAGAAGGAATTGACAATTTATTTCTGAGGGTATGAGGCCCATTGGTGTCGTGGCAGGCCAGGAAAAACATTGAAACCTGGATATTCAGTGCCGGCGCGCCAGACAATTACGCACGTGCTCACGGCAAAATACGAGGGAGGAAAAAAGAGAAAGCTTCGGAGTTAATAGATAAAGATAACAGATGTGTACGTCTCTTCAAATGGAGTCCTATATGACAGTGACTGCCCATTTCACTGATGAAGACTGGAAAGCAAAGAGTCTTGTGTTGAGAGGAAAAAAAAGGACAGGCGCAAACATCGATGCGCGACTATATGGATTTGCAGATGTTTTCAAAGTTCAAGAAGAAAAAAAGTTTCTGTTGTAGTGAACAACGTGGTTAATATGAAACTCTGTGTGGAAACACTAAAAGAGTCCCATGAATATCCAGGTTCCAATGTTTTTCTGGATATTCAGTGCCAGCGCGCCGGACAATTACGCATGCACTAACGGCAAAATACGAGGGATTAAAAAAGAAAAAGTTTCCGAGTTAATAGAAAAAGGTAACAGATGTGTGCGTCTCTTTGAATGGAGCCCTATATGAGGGTGACTGCCTGTTTCATTGATGAAGACTGGAAAGCAAAGAGTCTTGTGTTGAGAGAAAAAAAGAAGGAGAGGCACACACAGGGGTGAAACACGCGGGGGGGGGGGGGGGGTCAATTGGTCGATTTTTGGTCGACAATTACTGTGTTTTAGTCCACCAACGATTTCTTTGGTTGATTACAGCCCTATAAGAAACAATGTCGAGGAATTTTAGTAATCTTCAATAGCCGACCCTATGTATGGCTCTTATTGCTTTCTTCTATAAAGTGATTAGTGGCTGTGATGTAGTTTTGTAGATGTTGATGATGTTCTGAATCTGTGGGCCCATTTAACCGGATGTGATGGCTCTCAGTCTGTGTTTTTTTTTAAGAGACTTTAAAATCAGAGTTTTTAAAACACAGGAGAGTTTGCAGAGGGGTTTGATTCCCATGTTTCCTGAACGTTGGTCCAGTCGATCAGTTAAAACCCAACGCTCCATCCATCTGTCCTGAAACACACTCATGACATCTGCCTGTTTCCTCACATCCTCGCTCGGTCTGTGTGTTAGAGTGTGTGTCGGTGTGTGTGTCGGTGTGCGTGGTCGGCACTGCCAGAGCTCTTGTTTGTACAAAGCAACAGAAAGCTGAATAATTGATGTTGGATGGAGCTCACAGCACGCCTGCTCTCTCTCTCTCTTCCTCCTGTTGTTGTTTTTGGTGTTGCTGCTGGTGTCAATAACCACCGAGACGAAAACACACAAGAGGAGAGCGAGGGAACGAAGAGGGAGAGCATGGAGAGATAGAAGGAGAGAGGGAAGAAGAGTGGAAGGAAAGAGCAGGAACAAAAGAAAATACAGGAGGACAGAAAAATGATGAAGAGAAGGAAAAGAACAAAAATAAATAGGCATGAAAAAGGCAAAGGAAAGGAAGGAAGGGAAGGAGATGGAAGAAGAGGGGTAACAAATGAAGAAAAAAGGAGGAATAAAGGAAAAGAAAAGGAAGAATGAATGAAAGAAGGAAAGACTGAAGCAAGCAAGGATATTAGAAAACAAGAGAAAAAAGAAAGAAGGAAAGGACTGAAGGCAGGAGAGAAGAGAGAAGAAGAATGATAGAAAAATGAAGATGGAAAGATGACAGAAAGGAATTAAACAGAAAGGAAAAGGGAAGCAAAAACTAAAGGAGGAAAGGAAAGAGGATAGGGTTTGAAGGATTGGAAGGAGAGAAGGAGAAAAAACAAATGAAAGAATAAAAAAGTCAGGAAAAAAAGGAAGTAAGGAAGAAAGGAAAGGGGAAAGGAAGTATAGTGAGAGTGGGAAGGGGCAAGAGAGAAAGTAAGGGAAGGAAGGATGGAAGATGGAATGCAAGGAAGGAGGAGGAAGGAAGAAGGAAAGGAACAAAACAAATAAATATGAAAAAGGCTAAGGAAAGGAAAGAAGGAAAGGAGATGGAAGAAGAGTGGTAGAAGAGAGGTAACAAATAAAGAAAAAAGAAGGAATAAAGGAATAGAAAAGGAAGAATGGAAGACAGAAGGAAAGACTGAAGCAAGGACAAGGAAGGAGTGAAGAGAGAAGAAAAAAGAAAGAAAAGAGGGATTTAAAAGATAGAAAGATGACAGCAAGGAAGCATGGGAGAAAGAAAGGAAATGAACAGAAAGGTAAAGGGAAGGAAAAACTAAAAGAGGAAAAGGTTTGAAGGAAGGATTGGAAGGATAGGAAGGAAAAAAGAACGAAAAATAAAAATTCAGGAAGAAAGGAAGTAGACTGAGAGAGGGGGTGCAAGAGAGAAAGAAAGGAAGGAAGGCAAGGAAGAAAGGAAGAAGGAAGGATAGGGTTTGAAGGATTGGAAGGAGAGAGGGAAGGAAAAATGAATGAAAGAATGAAAAGTCAGGAAGCAAGGAAGTAAGAAAGAAAGAAGTAGGAAGGATAGAAGATGTAAGACAAGAAAAAAGGAGGAAGTAAAAACAAATGAAAGAATAAAAGTAAGGAAATAAGGAAGTAAGGAAGAAAGGCAAGGAGAGAAGGAAGTAGACTAAGAGGAAGTAGGGGCAAGAGAGAAAGAAAGGGAAGAAGGAAGGGTGGAAGATGGAAGGCAAGGAATAAGGAGGAAGAAAGAAGGAAAGGAAGGAAAAAACAAAATAAAAAAATATGCATGAAGAAGACAAAGGATAGGAAGGAAGGAAAGGAGACGGAAGATGAGGGGTGAAAAATGAAGTAAAAAGAAGGAATAAAGGAATAGAAAAGGAAGAATGAATGAAAGAAGGAAAGACTGAAGCAAGCAAGGAAGTAGGAAAGAAGGCAGGAGCGAAGAGAGAAGAAGAAATAAAGAAAAGAGGGAATTAAAAGATGGAAGGATGACAGAAAGGAAGCATGGGAGAAAGAAGGGAAATGAACAGAAAGGAGAAAAAATAAAAAGTTAGGAGGCAAAGGCAAAGAAGTAAGAAAGAAAGACAGGAAGGAAAAGGGAAAGAAAGAAGGACTAATGGCAGGAGGGCAGAGAAAAGACTAAAGGGAGAAAAGAGGAGAGGAAGATGGAAGGTAACAGAAAAGAAATAAACAGAAAGGTAAAGGGAAGGAAAAACTAAAGGAGGAAAGGGTTTGAAGGATTAGAAGAAGGAAGAAGAATAAAAGAGTTAGGAAGCATGGAAGTAAGGAAAAAGGAAAGGTGAAATGAATTAAACTGATAGAGGGTGAGGGCAAGACAGAAAGAAAGGGAAGAAGGAAGGATGGACGATGGAAGGGAAGGAAGAAGAAGGATGGACGAAGGAAGGAAGGAAAAATGAATAAGATGAGATAGAAGGGAGAGAGGGAGCGAGGAAAGTGGAAGGACAGAGCAAGAGAAAAAGAAAATACAGGAGGATAGAAAAATGATGAAGAGAAGGAAGGAAAAGAACAAAAATAAATATGCATGAAAAAGGCAAGGGAAAGGAAGGAAGGGAAGGAGACGGAAGAAGAGGGGTAACAAATGAAGAAAAAAAGGAATAAAGGAAAAGAAAAGGAAGAATGACTGAAAGAAGGAAAGACTGAAGCAAGGAAGCAAGATAGTAAGAAAGAAGGCAGGAGCAGGAGAGAAGAAAGAAGGAAAGAAAAGAGGGAAATAAAAGATGGAAAGATGTCAGAAAGGAAGCATGGGAGAAAGAAAAGGAAACAAACAGAAAGGTAAAGGGAAGGAAAAACTAAAGGAAGATAGTTTTAGAAAGAGGACAGGGTTTAAAGGAAGGATTGGAAGGAGAGAAGGAAGGAAAAACAAATGAAAAAATCAGGAAGCAAGGAAGAAAGGAAAGGGGAAAAGAAATAGACTGAGAGAGGGTGGGGGCAAGAGAGAAAGACAGGGAAGAAGGAAGGAAGGCAAGGAAGAAGGAGGAAGGGAGTAGAAAAGGAAATAGGCAAAGGAAAGGAAGGAAGGAAAGGAGATGGAAGAAGAGGGGTAACAAATGAAGAAAAAAGGAATAAAGGAAATGAAAAGGAAGAATGAATGAGAGAAGGAAAGACTGAAGCAAGGAAGGCCAGACATAAGAAAAGAAGAGAAGGGAGAGGTAAAAAAAAAAGAGAAGGAGAGAAGGAAAGAAGGAAAGGACTGAAGGCAGGAGGGAAGAGAGAAGAAGAAAGAGAGAAAAGGGAAAATGGAAAGATCCAGAAAGGAAAAGGGAAGGAAAAACTAAAGGAGGAAAGGACAGAGGAAAGGGTTTGTAGGATAGTATAATTTAAAAAAAGTCACGAAGCAAGGAAGTAAGGAAGAAAGGAAAGGGGAAAGGAAGTAGACTGGGCAAGAGAGAAAGAAAGAGAAGAAGGAAGGAAGGAAGGAAAAAAGCAAGGAGGACAGGGAAAAAAAAGGGAGATAGGAAGCAAGGAGAAACTGAAGTGAATGATGAAACAAGGAAAGAAGCAAAGGAAAGAAAGGAGACATGAGGAGAGAGTGAGGAAGATAAACAGGAAGAAGAAAAGCAGAGAGCTGATTGGTCTAAACCGGCACACACCTGTAAATCAGGACCTGGTGTTTGTAAAAGGCTACAGAGAGGAGATGTCACTTATCAAACCCTCTAATCAAACACACACCCATTCATAACCCTGACGCCACAGCGCGTCTCTGCCACCATAGAGATGCCACCAGTCGATATAAACTGCTGCAAACACGGAGGAGAGAAAACAGTTTAACCTGGACCGACCCGCTGGCTGAATAAAAACACCGAAGACTGACACTTCCTCTAATATGAAGACGTTTTTACACAGACGGGATTTACAAAAGCTCAGAGATAGTGTTTATGAAACCACGTCCAGAAATCTGAGCAACATCATCCTGACTGTGTGTGGAGAAAACTTAAAGAAAAGATAAAAAACTGTAGAGACTAACAAGACTGCCACAAGTTGTACACTTTGGATGTAATTTAATTATCTATGTATTTATTTATTTCATTTTCCTTTTTCCTATTTTTGCCTTTCATGAATTTATATTAAAGCTTTTAAATGGTCTATGTTTGACCAAAAAAAAAAAAAATTAACTCCAGATGAAGCAATTAAGAAGGAACGAGGAAGGAAGGAAAGGAGATAGCAAAGGTGGAAGGAAGAAGGAAGAAAGGAAAAAGGGAAAGTAAGAGGGGAAGGAATCAAGGCAGAAAATGAAAAGGAGGAGAAAGAAGCAACAAGTGCAAGGATGGGACATAATGGAAGGAAAGCCGAAGGAGAGAAGGAAGGAAGAATAAGAGAAGGGGTAGGAGGGGAAGAAGAAAGGAGTGAAAACAGAAAGGAGGGATGACGGGAAGGAAGGTAGATAGGGCACAAATAGGATAAAGGTAGAAAGATAGGAGGGAAAGAAGAACACATAGAAAAACTGAGGAGAGAAGAGAGGAGGAAAGTAAGGAGGAAGGAAGTGAGAAAGGAAGGTAAGAAGGAAGGAAGAGAGGAAAAAAGAAAAAGGACAGAAAGAAGGGGAGGAATAAAGGCAGGAAAATAGATGGAAGGAAGGAAGAAAAACTGAAGGACGGAGGAGAAAAATAAGGAAAGGAAGACAGAAAGAAAGAAAGAGAGAAGGAAAAAAGAAAGAAGAAAAAGACAAGGGGAAGGAGGGGAGGAAGAAATGAGTGAAAACAGAAAGGAGGCATGAAGGAAAGACAGAATGATTTGAAATAAACAAGAAAGGGATAAAGGTAGATAGGAGGGAAAGAAGGTAGGACATAGGGAATGATGGAGGAGAGAAGAGAGGAGGAAAGTAAGGAGAAAGGAAGTGAAAAGGAAGGTAAGGGGGAAGGGAGAGAGGAAATAAGAAATAGGAAAGAAAGAAGGGAAGGAATATAAGCAGGAAAATATATTGAAGGAAGGCAGAAAGAAAGGAAAAAGAGAGAAGGAAAAAAGGAAAGAAGAAAAAGACAAGGGGAAGGAGGGGAGGAAGAAATGAGTGAAAACAGAAAGAAGGGGTGACGGGAAGAAAGACTGATATGAAACAAAAAAAATGAAGGATAAAGGAAGAAAGAAAGGAGGAAAAGAAGGTAGGAAGTAGGACAGAGGGAATAATGGAGGAGAGAAGAGAGGAGGAAAGTAAGGAGGAAGGAAGTGAGAAAAGGTAAGAAGAAAGGAAGAGAGGAAATAAGAAATAGAAAGGAAAGAAGGGGAGGAATAAAGGCAGGAAAATAGATGGAAGGAGGGACGAAAAACTGAAGGAAACGAGGAGAAAATGATGAAAGGAAGAAGGTAGGAAAAAGCAGGGAAGTAAAAACAAAAGGAGGATTTAACAGAAGAGATAAAGGAAGAAAGAAAAGAAGAGAAGGAATTAAAGAGGCAAAAAGAAAAGGAAAAGAGAAGAGGAACAAAGGAGTGAAGACAGAAAGGAGGGATGGAGGGAAGGAAGGTAGATAGGAAACAAGAGGGGAAGGAAGGAATAAAGATAGGAAAATGATGAAAGGAAGAAGGTAGGAAAAAGCAGGGAAGTAAAAACAAAAGGAGGATTTAACAGAAGAGATAAAGGAAGAAAGAAAAGGAGAGAAGGAATTAAAGAGGCAAAAAGAAAAGGAAAAGATAAGTAGAAAGAAAGGAGGGATGAAGGGTAGGAAGGTAGATAGGAAACAAGATAGGAAACAAGATAGGAAGGGGAGAAGGAAGGAAGACAGCAAAGGTGGAAGGAAGAAGGAAGAAAGGAAAAAGTAAAAGAGAAAAATATGAGAGGAAGGAATCAAGGCAGAAAAAAGAAAAGAAGGAGAAAGAAGAAAGAATAAAAGGATGGGATTGTTTAACACAATAAAGAAAGAACAAGGAAGGAAGGAAGGAAGATAAAGGTGGAAGGAAGAAGGAAGAAAGGAAAAAGGAAGAAAGAGGGGAAGGAATCAAGCTAGAAAAAAGAAAAGAAGGAGAAAGGAGAAAGAATAAAAGGATGGGAAATTATGGAAGAAAGGCAGAAGGAGAGAAGGAAGAAAGGAAAAAGAGAAGGGGAAGGAGGGGAGGAAGAAAGGAGTAAAAACAGAAAGGAAGAATGACAGGAAGGAAGGAACATAGGAAACAAAAGGGCAAAAGGAAGAAAGATAGGAGGGAAAGAAGGACACAGAAAAACGGAGGAGAGAAGAGCGGAGGAAAGTAAGCAGGAAGGAAGTGAGAAAGGAAAGTAAGAAGGAAGGAAGATGGGAAAAAAGAAATAGGAAAGAAAGAAGGGAAGGAATATAGATAGGAAAATGATGAAAGGAAGAAGGTAGGAAAAAGGAGGGAAGGAAAAACAAAAGAAGGATTTAACAGAAGAGATAAAGGAAGAAAGAAAAGGAGAGAAGGAATTAGAGGGGAAAAAGAAAAGGAAAAGATAAGTAGGAAGAAAGGAGGGATGAAGGGAAGGAAGGTAGATTGGGAACAAGAAAGGACAGAGAAAAAGGGAAGGAAAAGAGGAAGGAAGGGAGTATGCAGGATGCAAGGAAGAATGAAGTGAAAAAGAAAGGAAGGAGGCAAGAAAGGAATTCAGAAAGAAGGTAACAATGGAAGGAAAGTAAAAAGGGATGAACGAATGAAAGAAACGTGTTAGAGTTTCACATTTATGTTTGAAATACACATTTTAAAATCCATTTTGATTTTGTACCAATAAAGTGGTAAAACTGCACTTTTTAAAATCGGAAATTAAAGTTTGAAACTAAAAAATGCCTTCCATATTTTCCACTTTCTTTCCTCTCTTCCATCTTTTAATCAGAAGTCCTGTCTTTTTTTTATCTTATTTTGTCCTTTTTACGTACTTGTAGAAAACTAAACTCATCAAAAATATTTCAGTGTTTAATTCTCTTGATTTATTTCTTGAATTTTTCCTTGAAATCGGAGAACAGAGATGCATTTCATCCCTCCTAACTTCACAGCCTGATCCACTGAAGCTGTCACCGCTCTTATAATATTTTCACGACGAGACTCTCCAGCAACGACTAAAAGGGAAATAACGACGGCAGCACCTTTGAAAGGACACGACTCGTGGTCGCGTCACAGCGCTGCAACACTCAGGAAGTCTTCTCTTAACGTCTGAGACACTTTGCCTTCAATTTCAACACGACGCAGACTCACAGGGATCAGAAAAAAGCTCAGAGTTTAAGACAACTGTGCACACATTAGATCGTCTGCAGAGTGATTGAACGGCTAATTGGCCAAATCAGAGAGTAAATGAAATCCTGATTGAGCCGGCCAAACGAACAGAGTTGACTTAAGAGAATGAAAAAGGTAGAAAGCAGCAGCTAATACTCATTAATATCCATGCTAATGAAGCTGCGTGATTTATTCCTCTTATGAGACAGAATTTAAGAACAAAAGTTAAGGAAAATGAACAAAAGTGAAAGTTAAACCAAGACAAGTGGAGGAAGTAAGGTCAGTGTTGAAAAAGGAAGTAGAGAAATTAGCGTGAAAATTAGCGAAAGAGAATCTAAAAAAATGAGAAACCACGACTGAAGGAGGCGAGCCGAGGAGCGAATGAAGAGGCGACGAGAGGCAGAACGAGAGGAGGATTTGCATAAACACTTCTTGTGCTTTTGTTGCTGCAATTAGCTTCAATAGCTTTTAGCTTTTCAGGCTCACAATGGCTGCGCGTGGGCGTCTGCGGCGTGAAGAGAGCTGCGCGCCATGATACGACCGAGCGTGGGGAATTATAACCACAGAGCGGAGCGACAGAAGAGCTGGGTCACAAAAAAAGGCAAGAACCAACATATGGGATGGTTTAATCAACAGTTTGGATGATCAGAAACATATTTTTCCATCGAAAGAGCATAAGACACACAGGATTGTTGTAGATGGTGCATTAGAAACTTGAACAGAATGACAATAAAGGTGCTAAAGAGATGATGTGCCACTAAATCAACAAGAAATCTTCACCTTAGACCTAAGAAGTTCTCACTTTAAGGTCACATTCTTCTTAATAAAGTTTTGATCAAGTGGAAACCAAGTCTGCCTGAATCAGGAGATCATAACAATCGAAGAACAAAGACCCTCTTAGAAACTATTTCAATGATAGGTGGGATCATACTCAACTATCAAAGTGAAGATTTTGACTCATTCTTTTGACCAAGCACACTGTCCAACCTGAGCTATACAACACTGGGACATGCAGAATGCAGGTCTTGATCTGCCGGTAGATCTGCAAGACACCAAACTAAGATGAAGAAAGTGTCGAAGGAAGGAAGATAGGAGGGAAGACAGGATAAAGGAAAAAAAGGAAAGGGAAGAAGGATAGACAGGGAATTTAAAGCAGGAAGAAGGAAGGAAAGAGGAAGGAAGGGAGTAGGCAGGAAGCAGGGAAGAATGGAAGTAAAGGAGAGGAAGAAGTAATGGAGGAAAGAAGGTAGAAAGAAAGGGAATAAGGAGGGAAGAAAAGATGGAACGAGGTAGGAAAGCAAAGGAAGGAGAGATAAAATTATGAAAAGAACAAAGGACAGAATGAAAAGAATTAAGGATGGACATAAAAAAAAAAAAAGGGTGAAAGGCAAAACGTGGAAAGAGAAGATGGGGCAAAGGGAAAGAAGACAAGAAAAAAGAAAAGAGAAGAAAGAAAGAAGGGAAGGAAGGAACCAAAGCAGGTAAAACAAGAGGAAAGGAAAGCAGTAGGACGGATGCAGGGAAGAATGTAAGTAAAAGAGAGGAGGAAAGAAAGGTAGGAAAGGAAAGAAGGAGAAAGGAAAAAAGAAAGGATGGAATAAGGTAAGGAAGGAAAGGAACAAGAGAGAGGTTGAAAAGAACGATCTAACATGAAATGAACAAAAACATAGGAAGGACGGATGAAGTTAAGAAAAGAACGAAGGACAGAAAGAAAGGAATGAAGGAAGGAGAGTAAAATGAAAGAAGGGAGAAAGACAAAAGGTGGAAAGAAAGTGGGGAAAAGGAAGGGATAGAAGAAGGCAAAACAAGAGGAAATTAGGGAAAACATGTAGGGAAGAGGGGAAGAAAAGAAGAAAATAAGAAGGAAATAAGTAAGGAAGAATAAAAGACAGGAGAGGAGGAAAAGAAAGAAGAGATAAGGAAAAACAAAAGAACAGAAGAAATAAAGGGGGAACTGAGAAAGCAGGAAAGAATGAAAGTAAAAGATAGGAGGAAAGTAAGGGAGGAAGGAAGTGAGAAAGAAAGGTATGGAAGAAGGAAAAAAAGGAGGGACCAAGGTATGGAAGGAAACAAGGACAGATGAATGAATGGAGAGAGGTTGTAGATAGATAGATAAAATTTAAAAAGGAATAAAGGACAGAAAGAAAAGAATGGAAGATATTAAAACAAAAAAAGGGAGAAAGGTGTAAAGAGAAGATGGGGCAAAGGGAAGGAAGAGAGGAAAAAAGAAAAGAGAAGAAAGAAAGAAAGGAAGGAAGTGAGAAAGAAAGGTAAGAAGGAGAAAGGAAAAAAGAAAGGAGGGAAAAAGGTAAGGAAGGAAAGGAACCAGGGAGAGGTTGCAAGGAGCAACTGAACGTGAAATGAACAAAAAGACAGGAAGGACAGATGAAGTTAAGAAAGGAACAAAGGACAGAATGAAAGGAAATGAAAACACATGTGAGAAGAAGGGCAGAAAGGAAGAAAGAGGAAAGGAAACAAGTAAAGAAGAATAAAAGAGGAAGGGAGGAAAGGAGAGAGAAGGTACAAAACAAAAGAAGGAAAGAATGGAAGATATAATGGGAGAAAAAAGAAATGAGGGAAGAATGAAAGTAAAACAGAGGAGGAAAGTAAGGGAGGAAGGAAGTGACAAAGAAAGGAAAGAAGTAAGGATAAAAGAAAGAAGGGATGAAGGAAAGGAAGGGGAGACAAATGAATGAGGGAGAGGTTGTAAGGATAGATAAAGTTAAGAAAGGAACAAAGGAAAGAATGAAAGGAATAAAGGAAGGAAAGTAAAAATAAAATAAGTGAGAAAGACAAAAGGGAAACATTTATAAAGGGAAGGAGGGCAGAAAGGAAGAAAGAGGGAAGGAAACAAGTAAGGAAGCATAAAAGACAGGAGAGGACGAAAGGAAAGAGGAGGGAAGAAAAAAAAAGAAGGAAATAATGGAAGTAATAAAAGGAGAATGAAGAAAGGAGGGAAGAGAGGAGGAAAGTAAGGGAGGAAGGAAGTGAGAAAGAAAGGTTAGAAGAAAGGAAGAAAGAAAAATGAAAGGAGGGAACAAGGTAAGGAACAAAGAACAGAATGAAAGGAACAAAGGAAGAAAACAAAAATGAAAGAAGGGAGAAAGAGAAGATGGGGTAAAGGGAAGGAGGAAAAAAGACAAGAGAAGAAAGAAAGAGAGGAAGGAAGTGAGAAAGAAAGGTAAGAGAGGGAGAAAGGAAAAAAGAAAGGAGGGAAAAAGGTAAGGAAGGAAAGGAACCAGAGAGAGGTTGCAAAGGAACAACCCAACGTGAAATGAACAAAAAGACAGGAAGGACGGATGAAGTTAAGAAAGGAACAAAGGACAGAAAGACAGGAATGAAATCATTTATGTAGGGAAGAAGGGCAGAAAGGAAGAGAGAGGAAAGGAAACAAGTAAAGAAGAATAAAAG
The DNA here is from genome assembly GCA_036419115.1 of Scarus forsteni. Classification (NCBI taxonomy): domain Eukaryota; kingdom Metazoa; phylum Chordata; class Actinopteri; order Labriformes; family Labridae; genus Scarus; species Scarus forsteni. The sequence goes on along the minus strand of JAZDUH010000134.1, from coordinate 1,179,043 downwards.
AGGAAGGGAGGAAAAGAGAGAGAAGGGAAAAAACAAAAGAAGGAAAGAATGGAAGATATAATGGGAGAAAAAAGAAATGAGGGAAGAATGAAAGTAAAACAGAGGAGGAAAGTAAGAGAGGAAGGAAGTAAGAAAGAAAGGAAAGAAGGAAGGATAAAAGGGGAAAAAAAAGGAGGGAACAAGGTTAAGAAGGAAAGTAAGGAAAGACGAATAAAAGAAGGAGAGGTTGTCCAACCTAAAGCGAAATGAACAAAGAAACAGGAAGGACAGAAAAAGGTAAGAACGAAACAAGGACAAAATGAATTCATGAAGTAAGGAAAGTAGATATGAAATAAGGGAGAAAAACAAAAGGGGGAAAGAAAAGATAGGGAAAAGGGAAGGGAGAGAAAAAGAAGGCAAAACAAGAGGAAAGGGAGGGAAAGATTTATGTAGGGAAGAAGGGCACACAAGAAAAAAAAAGGGTAGGAAAAGAGCAAGGAAGAAGAAAAGACAGGAGGGGAGGAAAGGAAAGAGGAGGGAGGGAAGAACAAAAGAAGGAAAGAACGGAAGAAATAAAGAGAACGAAAAAAGGAGAGAAGAATCAAAGTACAAGAGAGGAGGAAAGTAAGGGGGGAAGGAAGGGAGGAAAGAAAAAAAGGAGGGACCAAAGGAAGGACAGACGAATGAATGGAAGAGAGGTTTTTAGGATACATCTAGATAAGAAAGGAACAAGGGACAGAAAGAAAGGAATGAAGAAAGGAAAACAAAAATAAGGGAAGGGAGAAAAGGAAAGAGGAAAGGCAAGGGGAGGGAAGGAAAGACAAAAGAATGAAAAAACGAAAGAAACAAAGAGAGAAAGAAGAAAGCAGGAAAGACTGTAAGTTAAAGAGAGGAGGAAAGCTAGGGAGGAAGGAAGTGAGAAAGAAAGGTAAGGAAAAAAGAAAGGAGGGAACAAGATAAGGAGGGAAGGGAAGGAGAGAGAGGTTGTAAGGAACAACCTAATCTGAAATGAACAAAAAGAGAGGAAAGACAGATAAAGTTAGGAACAAAGGAAAAAATGAAAGGAGGAGGGAAAGTAGAAATTAAAGAAGGGAGAAAGACAAAAGGGGAAAGGAAAGATGGGGGAAAGGGAAGAGAAGAAGAAGGCTGCAAAACAAGAGGAAAGGAAGGGAAATATTTATATAGGGAAGGAAGGCAGAAAGGAAGAAAGAAAAAAGAGGAGGGGAGAAAAAGGAAAGAGAAGGGAGGGGAAAAAAGGTAAGAGAAAGAAAAGTAAGAGGAAAGGAAGAAAGGAAAAAAGAAAGGAAGGAACAAGGTAAGGAAGGAAAGAAGGAGGGACAAATAAACGGAGGAGAGGTTGTAAGGAACAACCTAATGTGAAACAAAAAAAGAAAGACAGGAAAGACAGAAAAAGTTAAGAAAGGAACAACGGACAGAATGAAAGGAACGAAGGAAGGAAAGTAAAAATAAAATAAAATAAGGGAGAAAGACAAAAGGTGGAAGGAATGGAATGAGAATGAAGAAAGGAGGGAAGAATGAAAGTAAAAGAGAGGAGGAAAGTAAGGGAGGACAAAAGTGAGATAGAAAGGTTAGAAGAAAGGAAGAAAGGAAGAAAGAAAGGAGGGAACAAGGTAAACAACAAGGGACAGAATAAAAGGAATGAGGGGAGGAAAGTAAAATGAAAGAAGGGAGAAAGACAAAATGTGAAATGAGAAGATTTGGAAAAGGAAAGGAGAGAAGAAGAAGGCTAAACAAGAGTAAATGAAGGGAAATATTTATATGGGGAAGGAAGGCAGAAAGGAAGAAAGAGGGAAGGAAACAAGCAATGAAGAATAAAAAGCAGGAGAGGAAGAAAGGAAAGAGGAGGTAAGAAAAACAAAAGAAGGAAAGAATGGAAGGAATAAAAGGAGAAACGAAGAAAGGAGGGAAGAGAGGAGGAAAGTAAGGGAGCAAGGAAGTGAGAAAGAATGGTTGGAAGAAAAGAAGAAAGAAAAAATGAAAGGAGGGAACAAGGTAAGGAACAAAGGACAGAATAAAAGGAACAAAAGAGGAAAGTAAAATAAAAGAAGGGAGAAAGACAAAAGGTGGAAAAAGAAGATGGGAAAAGGAAAGAAGAAGGCAAAATGAGAAAGGAAGGGAACATTTATATAGGGGAGGGAGGCAGAAAGGAAAAAGGAAGCAAGTAAGGATGAATAAAAGTCAGGAAGGAAAAACAGAAATAAACGGGGAGACTAGGAAAGGAGGAAAGAATGAAAGTAAAAGAGAGGAGGAAAGTAAGGGAGGAAGGAAGTGGGAAAGAGAGGCAAGAAGGAAGAAAAAAAAGAGGGAACAAGGTAAGGAACAAAGGACAGAATGAAAGGAATGAAGGAAGGAAATTAAAAGAAAGAAGGGAGAAAGACAAAAGGTGGAGAAGAAGATTGGAAAAGGAAAGGGAGAGACGAAGAAGGCAAAACAAGAGGAAAGGAGGGGAAACATTTGTATTGGGAGGAAGGGCAGAAAGGAAGAAAGGAAAAAGGAAACGAGTAAGGAAGCATTAAAGACAGGAGGGTTGGAAAGGAAAGAGGAAGAAAGAATTGAACGGCTTAACTCTTTAAAGCCCAAGACCATAGATCATAGCCAGAAAATTCTCATTTTTTGGAGCTGAAATGTTTGTTTCACTTTCTGCTAAAATACTAAAAATATTAAAATGTCCATAAAATTCAACATATAGATTTTTCGTATCGTGTTTATGGCAACTGATAATCCATTCGAGGACATTTTTATCATTTATCTGATTGTATTCAGATGGGTTTTTTTGTAATTTGTTGATCATATTGAGTAGAAAGAGGTATTATAACAGTATGTATCAAATATGATGTAATTGGCTTTATAGGGTTCATTTTTGTTTTTAACTCCTTGTTTTACGTCGTCCACCTGGTCTCGAGTAAAAGAGGCGATGATGAGCTCTAAGATGGAGGAAGAAAACTTGGTTTCAAACCGTCTGATTTCTTCAGTTTGTCTCGCCTCGTTCTCTCCTCACAAACACTCGTGGTGTCGCACACACCCGTGCATGAGGTTAACTCTGAGTTCTTAATCATGGCAGGACCCGGCGGACTCGCTGAAGCCTCCAACAAACACAGCTGGCCTCCTGCCTGACCTGCAGACACATGACCGGCTCTCCAGGCCAGATGGACCTGTCTGAGTGTGTGTGTGTGTGTGTGTGTGTGTGTGTGTTCTTGTACTTACTACATTGTGAGGACCGGCATGAGTTTTTAACCAACAGAGTGAGAACATTTTTGGGAAGTGAGGACATTTTGGCCGGTCCTCACTTTGTCAGCCTCTAAATCACCTCTAAATAGCATGTAGAAGCTCCCCTGTGATTTTCAGCAAAAGTCCTCAGAATGAGTCAATGTTGAGAAATTCTCGCCAGAATTTCACACTGATTTTGCTCTCTGTTCCACCTACTGCTGAGATTGGGAACTGCAGCTAAATTAGTCCTGCTCCACCTCTGGCCGAAATTAGGTATTGCAGCCAAAATATCCCCATACAGTTAAGCCTACAGGCCTCATCCTCTGCTGCTGTACTGAAAGCCAATCCTAATTATTATTATTTTGTTTTGCATAGCCTTTTAGGAAGCTTATCTTTTTGATTTGTTAAATAAATCAATGGCTAATTGTTGAATTTGTGCTGTATTTGTTCTACAATACTATTTTTCCATGTGATCTGGTTAAATTTAAAGAATTAAATTTCTATATGTAAGGTATAATAATAAGAAGAAAAGTAAGTAAATCCTATATGCTGTCCAAAGCCCACTGTCATATTTTTAAAAATTTTATATTGTATTAAATAGAAAACAATACAGGGACATTTTTCTCTTTGTCTAGACCACATTTTACATAGTCCAGATCCAAAACTTCTATACTTAGACAAGATAAATCATTACTAGATCATTACATAGAGGCTTGACTGTTTAAAGCATATATTTACATATATATATTAAGCCTTTAACCTGGGTATTTAAATGCAATAAGGGACATTTTGCCATTTTTTTCATCTCAAGACCACATAGAAACAGATCAGGATGGAGATGGTCATAAATATAACAAAGGTTTGAATATGAAAGTGGGTTTACACAGTGGTGGTGAGGGTTCACTTGCTTATATAATGTATAACTTGCTTTTATAATGTATAACATGCTATAAAAACAGTTAGATGTGCAACAACCAAAGGAGTAGTTGCTCAGCGTTGCTGTTTCAGTTTCACCTTAAATGCCAAATTTAAAAGCTGTAAATCAGACGCCAACCTTAGAGACATCTACCTGCTGCATGCCAAGGCTAAGGGCTTTAATTTAAATATAGCTTGCATTTTGCAAGTATGCATAATGTAATCATAATTTAACTCTGACATTCTATTTCCAGGAAAACGGGACCCAAGCACTACAAAATAATATTTAGCATCAAACAAAATGAAAAAGGGTAATTTATAGCTCATATTTCCATTTATGTAGAGGCCTATCCACTCATTTGCATTGAAAACAAAGTGATTAAAATATGGTTTTAACAAAGAAAAGTTGACCAATGCACCATTACCATGTGAAGTGGCCTGACTCTAAGAAAATGTTGATAATTTTACCATTATAATATGACTATTCATGTTGACAGTTTTGGTTCACTAAAAAACATGAAGGCCATAAATAACTGGCCATGAAAATTTGACATTAGCCTAAATTTAGCATGTTTTATTGATGTCACAAGCCCCTTTTAAAACATTAAATGTAGGTATTATTTATTATTAGATTCGGCTCAGAATTCATGCTTTTATGCTGTCTTAAAACTTACATACTTCACCATGCTTATCTATGAGGTTTAGACTATAAAAAGCTTTGCAGTGTTCCTACTGTCAGACACTTGCACATATAAACTAATGTATCAAATATTTCAAGGCATAAATGTCCACCAGCTGTGGAACACTCAGTACAAAAAATTTTCCTGCACATATGATGCCCACAACAATGGCCCTTACAAGTCTTCATTTCTTGAACTTACGTAGCTTAATGATTTCCCAGCAGTTATTTGCTCTGTAGGACATATTTGTCTTATTGAAGTCAACAGTAAACATTATTGTGATTAAAGTGGTTGCTTACCTTTTTTGTATAAGTAGACAGGCCAGATATCATCTATGTTGCTCTTGTCTCCATTAGCATCTTTGCTAGCAAGGTAGCTAATCTCTCTATGCTCAACATAACAAATCCAACTAAGGAAAATAAAGAGACAAAATTGTCTTTTAAGTATTTAGTCAATCTTTCTCTCTCTCTCTGTCTCTCCATGTGTCAGCCATTTGCTGCACTGTGTAGCTTGTATTGTATCTGTCTTTGTTGTAGTTAATGTTGCAGCCATTTTGGAGAAAGAGGGTGTCGAATTTCACTCCATGTGTTGGATGGCTCATTATCAGCCAATGGTGTTGCTTAGCTTGATTTAGTCAATGCCCCTGGATTCTATTGTCTCTGATGACTACATAGAGGTGTCAATCATCCATATTGTCCAATCTCTTCCGCAGATATGACTAAACAAAGGATACATGTGGTAAATTTGCAGCTGCTCTGTAATCACACAGGCCAAGCAAAGATAGGAGAAAAGAACAGGAGGTCTCACTCCTGTGCCTGGACATTTAGGACATTTAGATCTCTGTAATTTTTCACTAATTCTCATTAAAGGCATTGATTTTCCCAGCATTATTGATTCAATGGATTTTTTTACTTTGGGACTGTATTTCTCACTAGGCAAGAATGAACAATTTCACATCTGCTGGTTTCAACCTCATATACTGGGCCTCAGTACCATATATCCGTATAACTACATATCTAGAAAAATCTCACAGGTCTTCTCTTGATTTTAAGTCTTCCTTTGTCCAAAGTAACCTTTAGGCTGAGATAGACTGACTTAAAGATGGGCTGGTCATTTTTGGATTAGGTCCCAAAATAGGGCATCATGCTTAGTAGGCTTTATGTAACATGTTTAACATGTTAAAAGGCTAAATAAGAAAGAGACAGAAATAATTACTGAATCAAATTAAAGATGTAAGACAATTTTTAAATTAATGTATATATATTTGATAATCAGAGATTGGGCCTTAATATAGGCCTTAAAGAATCCATTTCAGGTTTTAGGCCCATTTAAAAAAAATCTCTTCTGATTCTATAATTCAAAAAACAAGATGCTGAGTACAAGTGGCTGAAATGAGTTCCTTCTCAGGGTGTCCAAGCTCTCCCTTAGGGACAGGGTCTGAAGCTCGGTCATCCAGGAGGCGCTTGGAGTAGAGTTGCTTCTCCTCCACAATCAGAAAAGCCACCTGAGGGGACTTGGACATCTGGTAAGGATGCCTCCTGACAGCTCCATGGTGAGGTGTTAAGAGCCACCTCCCACCATCAGGCAGCCGGGGAAGACCCAGGACACGCTGGAGGGACTATGTCTCTCAGCTGGCCTGGGAACACCTTGGGGTCACACAGGACAAGCTGGATAAAGTGGCCAGGGGGAGGGAAGTCTGTGCTTCCCTGCTTAGGCTGCTTCCCCTGTGACCCGATCATCAGAGTAAAGAAATAAATGTGTCTTTTTGCACTGTGCTCAGGCCATGAAGCCCCTGAAAAAATACATCAGTCATGAAAAATTACAATGAATGAATAAATTAGGCAGTGGGCCTCATTCTTCTGGCATGATGGTCTCTGGATGTAAGAGGATCACAAGACCTGATTTCTCAGAAATGGACTGGGGTGAAGAATTTTTTACTGGGACCCTGGGGCTGATTTTTTAATATGTTATACTAGACTCCATTTGGAGCAGAATTGTGGTGGTTTGGTGACTCTACGACTTTCCTGTGCCCCCTGGCGCCATGGGAAACTTGCACAAGTCTGGACTTTGAAGTCCCATAAATCAGCCATATTTGCTTAAAATGAGCTGAAACTTTTGGAGGTTATTCAGGTCACCTCCATAAACCAATGATCTCAAGGGTGTGTCTCTAGGTGGTTCCTGGAGCTACTTTCTGTTTGGGAGGGGCTAGCAAAACGGTTCTATCACCATTTGATTTTATAATTTTCAGAGGTCCCACAGTCCAGGTTTCATCTCTCTAAGTGCCACAGAGGTCAAATGAGAGCAAAAGAGCAACAGTGTTCAAAAAACATGTCTTTTTTGCCCCTGTTTTTGCCTTGAGGGCCCTGGAGGTCTGAAAATATTTTTGAGTATTCACATTGGACTAAATATCAAGCCTGTAAGTTTTGGTCCAAATCAGTAAATGAATCTCTGAGATTTTGAGCTTTTTTGGTTAATGTGGCCTGCTGGACATGAAAGGGTTAATCCTCCAAACTTTAATAGGCTGGCATCTGGGCCTCTGTGATGCTAGGAGGCTGATATTAAAAATCCAGATTCAGAGGTGCCTCTAGAAGTTGCATATAAGTTTTGGTGTCCATCGGCCAATAAATGAGGGAGTGGGTCTCATTCATCTGGCATGATGGTCTCTGGATGTAAGAGGATAACAAGACCTGATTTCTCAGAAATGGACTGGGGTCAAAATATTATTACTGGGACCCTGGGGCTGCTTTTTTAATATGTTATACTAGACTCCATTTGGAGCAGCACTGTGGTGGTTTGGTGACTCTACGACTTTCCTGTGCCCCCTGGTGCCATGGGAAACTTGCACAAGTCTGGACTTTGAAGTCCCATAAATCAGCCATATTTGCTTAAAATGAGCTGAAACTTTTGGAGGTTATTCAGGTCACCTCCATAAACCAATGATCTCAAGGGCATGTCTCTAGGTGGTCCCTGAAGCTACTTCCTGTTTGGGAGGGGCTAGCAAAACGGTTCTACCACCATTTGATTTTATAATTTTCAGAGGTCCCACAGTCCAGGTTTCATCTCTCTAAGTGCCACAGAGGTCAAATGAGAGCAAAAGAGCACCAGTTGTCAAGAAACGTGTCTTTTTGGCCCCTGTTTGTGCCTCGAGGGCCCTGGAGGTCTGAAAATGTACTTGAGTATTCACATTGGACTCAGTATCAAGCCTGTAAGTTTTGGTCCACATCAGTAAATGAATCTCTGAGATTTTGAGCTTTTTTGGTTAATGTGGCCTGCTGGACATGAAAGGGTTAATCCTCCAAACTTTAATAGGCTGGCATCTGGGCCTCTGTGATGCTAGGAGGCTGATATTAAAAATCCAGATTCAGAGGTGCCTCTAGAAGTTGCATATAAGTTTTGGTGTCCATCGGCCAATAAATGAGGGAGTGGGTCTCATTCATCTGGCATGATGGTCTCTGGATGTAAGAGGATAACAAGACCTGATTTCTCAGAAATGGACTGGGGTCAAAATATTATTACTGGGACCCTGGGGCTGATTTTTTAATATGTCATACTAGACTCCATTTGGAGCAGAACTGTGGTGGTTTGGTGACTCTACGACTTTCCTGTGCCCCCTGGTGCCATGGGAAACTTGCACAAGTCTGGACTTTGAAGTCCCATAAATCAGCCATATTTGCTTAAAATGAGCTGAAACTTTTGGAGGTTATTCAGGTCACCTCCATAAACCAATGATCTCAAGGGCATGTCTCTAGGTGGTCCCTGAAGCTACTTCCTGTTTGGGAGGGGCTAGCAAAACAGTTCTACCACCATTTGATTTTATAATTTTCAGAGGTCCCACAGTCCAGGTTTCATCTCTCTAAGTGCCACAGAGGTCAAATGAGAGCAAAAGAGCACCAGTTGTCAAGAAACGTGTCTTTTTGGCCCCTGTTTGTGCCTCGAGGGCCCTGGAGGTCTGAAAATGTACTTGAGTATTCACATTGGACTCAGTATCAAGCCTGTAAGTTTTGGTCCACATCAGTAAATGAATCTCTGAGATTTTGGCCATTTTAGCCATTTTGTACTCTAAAGGGTTAATTTTCAACTGAGAAACAGGCCCCTGCAAAGGCCTCTTTAGAGTTAGGGATCTGATATTGCACATCCAAACTCAGGGGGAGACCTAATACCTGTGAATCTTTTGATGTCAACATATACTCAAAAACCAGGGAGCAAGACTCATTTATGCATGCTTAACAGGCTCAGGCTTCATCACTACTAGTAGGCCTCACACATGGAACAGGGGGTCTTATGTGGCTAGACCCTTAAAAACTGATCCAGTGGTTCATCTCACTGCCCTGAATAGTCCAAAGAAAACATTCAGACCTCTAATCCACTGAGAACCCCCATGTCCACCATGTCCACGGGCCAAGCCTTAGCAATTTAGTACTTTGTTTTAATGAAAAAATTTTTGGTCTCCATGCATTTTAATTTTCAACTTATATCATGATACTGATGCATGCCCCTGAATCCCCTGGACCAAAACCTGATAGACCTGATGGAAATAAGCCCACTTTGATTTTGGGGTTGTGTATGCAGCAGCCCAGGGCCTTCAGAACAGCTTCACAGTATATTATAACTCTACAGGACAGATAAACTGTCTCCTTAAGATTTGTCCTCAGTAACAAAAAGCTTAATTTAACTAACTTGACTGACTTATTTACTGAGAGAGTCTCAGGGTGAATATAGGTGGGAGTGTATCAGACAGACAGAACAGTGGACTCAGACAGACATCACAGGAGAGCAGATTATCAGAGACAGTTACAGAAACCACTGAATGAATTTTAACAGGTATTTTTAACATCATTTAGTGTTATGGTGATGCAGCACTACAAGGGGCCCACAATCTCTAAGAGGTGTAACAGATTGAGACTTGAGGACTGGAAAATCTGTACAAAGTTCATTCATGTTATTTTTCAGATGTATTAAATAATCTGCATTTAATCTGTTTCTCCACTCCTTTCTTTTATTTGTCTCAAATCTAATAAAAAAACTAAATTAAATTTCCTCAATAAAAAAATCAAGAAGTTAAATGTTTTGATATTAGTTGTTTACTTAGCTGTCCCTCTATATAGTTTAAGGACTTTCTAATGCTATTTTAGGTGAAATTTAGAAAGTGAGGACCATGAAAGGGTTAATGAAGTTTTAGAATGAGTTCTCATGAGAAGAGAGGCCAGAGCTGCTCCTGTGTGCCCATCCCCACAGCTCTGAAGCCCCTGATCAATTATCCAATCAGAGCTGGAGAAGCCAGGTGAAGAGTTCAGCCCGCTGAGACCTGCCTGCAGCTGCACCTCGGCTGTGCCCCCCCTCTTCTCACACTTCAACAGCACAATTTCAAAATGGAGGGATTTAAAAGAAGACTCAGAACTTTAAGGATTCACCGCAGAAAATGTGAAGAGGAATTTAAAAATGCTTGGGTGAGTAACTTTCTTCTCTGCACTTAAAATGATCTTAAGGCTGCTTTGTGTGGTTTAATGAATCATAGTGACGTGACCATACGACCTCTTTGCTCAAATGTGCCCCTTTAGTCTTAAAATTATGCTGGGGGATTTTATAAAATCCCTTAAAATGTCCAGGTTTTGCTGAGCTTGTTCTACTAAGTTGTCACCAGTGACAGAACAAGATGTGCATGATTCAAACTACTGTTACTCCTGAAGGCAAGGCAAGTTTATTTATAATTATCATAATTATTAACAGTTATGAGAGAAATTGTTAAAATTTTGAGATAAAAAGTCAAAATTCTGAGATAAAATTTTGAAATAATAAGATAAAAAGTCAACAGTATAAGATAAAAATTGAAATTATGAGATAAATTGTCAAAATTTTGAGATAAAAAGTCAAAATTCTGAGATAAAATTTTGAAATGAGATAAAAAGTCAACAGCATAAGATTAAAAATTGAAATTCTGAGATAAATTGTCAAAATTTTGAGATAAAAAGATATAATTTTGAAGCTAAAAAGCTCAAAGTTATGAGATAAGTCAAAAATTTGAGATAGAAAGACATAATTTTGAGGCAAGAAAGCAAAATTATGAGATAGTCATTATTTGTTTTATCTTTCCGAATGGCTTTTATGCACCCTGCTGCTGTGTCACACCTCCCGTTGTATTCTTATGTAACTTTTGCTTTTATGTATCGTTCTTACAGTATTGTTTTATGTTGTTTTTATCCATAGTGTTCTTATTTATTTTCTGACACTACTGTAAAGCACTTTGGGGACTTTTGGGTTACTGTAAAGGGCTTTAGAAATAAATATTGATTGAGTGATTGATTGATTGATTGATTGATTGATTGATTGATTGATTGATTGAAAATTATGAGATAGTCATTAGGTAGAGACCAGTTTCTCCCATGAAAAAGGTTTCAGTTTGTGTTAATAAATAATAAATTAAGAAGACCGCAGGCTAACATTAGCTGTTCCTGAGCTGTTACATCAGACTGTCAGCTGAAATGCAGTATTACTAAAAATGTTATAACACTTCTGTCCTGCTGTTAGACTGTAACATTCACAGTCTGCACCTTTATTTATTTATTTGTAATAATGATTGATTCAGTTTCACAGTATTAAAGCTTATTTATAACTCTACACCTCACATAGCACATACTACCCATAGAGTACACAGAAGTTTGGAAGAGTTTTTAGTCTGATTTCTGATTATGTTGGCATAATAAAATATTAGGTGTTCAATAGCCAGTGTGATTTTGATGGAAATATAGTAGGTAGGCATGTACAACCTAAAACAGTCTGATCAAACCGTCCGACATGTTCTAGAAAAATTACAAAAAAATTTGATTACTTAGATTATTATAGGTCTTACTGAATGGGAGAAAGCCAGAAAAAATGACTGAAATTTCACTAAAATTTTGGATTAATAACTAATGATTAGTTAAGGATTGTAGTTAGTTGGTGAGTTAGCAGAAAGTGGTGGTGGTTATGCTGATGCTGCAAAATTATGAGCATGTTTGCTCCAGTCTGATGTGCCAAGGTAGACTGAGGACTACTACCTGAAAAACCTGACACCCAAAATGGATTAGACAGAAAATCTGCATTGGTTTACTGACAGACACGGCTGACGATGACAGTGACTTGACCAGTTAAAGCCCTTAGAAAAACTAAACAGAGCAGACAGTCGATGAAACACTGTACAATGTCATCAGGTCAAGTTTAAGTTTACTGCTGAACCTGAGGGCTGTGAAGCAGCTCTCTCCTCCTTTCCTCTGTTTTACTTTTCATTTCTTTATCATTTCTGGGTCAGAATGTCTACACATAAACTGCATTATCAATGTTCACATAAGAGTAACAGTCTCCTGTTTGAGCCAGGCTGTCATGGTGAGATAGAAACAGTTTAGTTTTGAGGTAATTGTGCTGGATTCAGATTTGGATCAGTTAAGGTTTATTATTGTTTGTATCTAAGGCCTGAAACAGGTAATGTTTTTGTCTGACCTTGTTCCCATTTCACTGCAGTTTTGGTACATTTCTGAGATGCAGATGTAAGTACTTAAACTCTGTCAAAAATATTATTTTATAGATGGAGGGCTGCACCAGGAGACAGGTGGAAGACCACCTGTTAAGCAGAAAGACAGCTACAGAAAAACATGAAGGTGATGGTTTGGGTGAGTTTGTAACATTTACATGAGTGAAGTGTAATAAATCTGAGTTTAGTTAGTAATTAAAATTCAAGTCCTTTTTTTGTTTTATGACATTCCAAAATATCAGCAGCCAAAATACCAGTGTGCATCATCAGAGCATATCCACCCAGAGTATTAAACACTGTACAGTCTAAACCTTATGTTGGTACCAGTCCTTCCATCAGCCCCTCTCCAACTCATCAGCTGTCTCATTCTTCACAGCATGTCTGAATATCTCCATTTATTATGAATAACAAACAAGAGTGTCTTTAGGTCCTTTATAACAAAAGACATATTGTTATATTGTTATATATAAGACAAGATGATGGTGATGATGAGGATCGGGAGACAAGTAAAAATCTCATTCTGTGAAGGTTTGCATCTTTAACGAGATTATTTCTAATCTCTTGCACATTCCAATAAACCTAACAGTTAGTGTATGTTCCCTTGTCTTTGGTCAAAATGTCTTGATTCAGATTGTACATTTTATGTACAACAGTAAGACCACATAGAGCCAAAGTTCTTAGAAGACAACTGAAGGGATTCTTGAATTTTAATAGCTTGTAGAACAGTAATCTATTACCATCTAAACATAAATTCAAAAAGGTCAGCTACCTCTGCCTAGAAACTTTCAAATCTTTTTCCACTGAGAGATTTGGTTTGTATTCACATCTTTTTCACATAAATAACACAAACCTGGATTGACAATGAGGATGCTTTCAGAGGATTTTCTGAAAGCAGAAAACTTACAGCTACTGGCAAATAGTCAAAATAAAGCATGTAGAAATGTTTAAACAAATTTTAAACCTCCCTGTGCAGAAGGTGGGCAGAATGGCAGTACAGGAATAAATCTGTTTGAAAATTTAGAGGATTGGTCGATATTTTCCCTGTTTTGCTCCTGCTGTAGACAGCGTTTATTTTTTTCACTCTCTTTTAAGGACACATCATGCGTCGACTGCCATCAGGCTCACACAACTTTAGAATATGAGGTGGTAACATTACCTCAAGCCTACCGCCACTTACGGGTGCTTTAATTCAGTATCTTTAAAGTTAATGTTGACAGTTGGTCCTAAGTGAACTGCCCAGAATATTTGGTCACTTAACCAGCTGTTTTTATTTGCTTGCAAACACGTAGTATTTCCTGTATCTGCTTCACAGTAAAAGCCTTCCTCTGGTTTACAGAGTTAAAGCTTTTCATAGCAGTAACATCATGGGTTTGTTTCAGCAGCTCTGAAACAGCTGACAGGGATGAAATGGTGGTGATTTAACACTGATAAGTGAAAGTGCATAAAGTAATCTCACCACTCAGTTACAAATCATATGCAGATGAAGAAAATCTCCTCCTACCATTTTTGAAAAAAAAAAAAAAAAAAACACTGAGTGCAACCTTTCTGCCTAAATTAACTGAGGAAAGGTCAGGAGGTCAAGTGGCCTCACAGATGTGCAGTCTTCTTCTGTCTGGTATAATTGCTGCTGGCTTTTTTTTAGTGCCACATTATGCAATTAAAAATTATTTTAATCCTAATATAGATGATTTGGGATCAAAAAGCACATCAGTATTTGGGTCAGACAAGGAGATAAAAAGTTAAATGCACTTTAGAAGAAAAATACAAAATCAGGAATTTTAAGTAAACACAAAATTAACAAGTTTAAATGTGAGATGCACAAAACACATAAATCATCTCTTCAGTGTACTTGTTGTTACTAAGGTGTCCTTTGCTAACAAAGTTCTTTAAGGTGGGGGCTTATAACATACTTTTTAGTGAATAAATGCAACTATTATATTTCTTATTATGTTACTATTATTCTTTATTCAAGGCAGGGATCAGATGGTTCTAATAAGATCTCAGTTTAAAATCAACTCAGCCTCTAATAAACTCCTTTGTTTTTTGTTTTATAGATGCACCAGAAATTGAAGTCAGGAGAAAAGGTAAAAGACCTTGGGCTGACCAGGAGAGGACTGCAGTCAAACAAGCCTTACTAAGTTCATCGAACCTAAGGAGGTTCCAGTAAGAAAGTAGGGACAAATTAAGAATGTAAGCAATGACTTTGGTTGTGTTGAAGGGTTGGATGAGTTAAGAGAAACATCCAATCACAGCTGCCTTAGCTTGGTGGTGGTGGGATAAGTTGTGGAGTGATCCAATCAGAGCTGCTCTTTATGAATTGATATATTCATGTAGAGCAGATTCACTGTTTGTTGTCAGTTCTGGTGTTGTAACTGAGATGCTCTGCCAGGTAGCCTAAATAAAGGTGACTGCATTTCACACAAAAGGAACATTTGTTTCTGTTCATTTAGACATTCAGACTTCACCAACATTCAATAAAGGGTAAGTAGATGTTAGGTAGGTAGGTATGTAGGTAAGTAGACTAAAGTATTCAGACTTTACTAACATTCGGTAAAGGTTTTTCGATGGTTCATTTGATTCAAGTGTAAAACATGACTTCAGAAATTCAAGGAAAAAACAAGGAAAAAAATACCTTGCCACTTACACCTCATATTTTAGTCAACTAAATTTACAGTAGATTACAGTAAATAAAACATAAAAACTTCAAATAAATGTAGGCAGAAGATTATAATTAAAACTAAATCAAAAGTGCTGTCAAATTTACATGGATATCTACTTTACTTTGCATGACTAAGGAGTGTTCCACAGGGATATTTGGTTATCAAGTCTGAGTAATATTTAATTATTACTGTAAATTCATTTTCTGTTACTGTCCTGTCCATCATGGATGGAGTCTGCAATTTTTTGTTTAACACTGTGGAACAGGATTTTATGACAGAAGTATACACTTCTGATGCTGACACTAGATTGATTATAAAAGGTGTGCTCAACCACAAAAGATCTTTAACATATTAAATTTTCATAAAATTGCATGATCAACCAATGTCAAGTTTTGTTGACTGGCTACTCACAACTGGTTTTGACTATTATTCCAGTTCGCTTTATGTAGAATAAAGTCACACAGAATTTACATGACCTATACAAATTGTGCTTTTTGCAAATTTAACTAATAATATAAGGATTAATTGTTATTGTAATGTCTTAAAAATTATATTCTATGCTTTATCTTTTGACAGTTAAACTGGCAATAAAACAAGCACTTTACCCTCCAGAAATAACAAATTTGTTTTAATAAATACAATTTCAATAAATGATACTGCTGCATTACTGGTGATAACATATTTTGTAAATGAAACATTTGTCATTTCAGATTTACATTAAAAATATTCATTAATGGAAACAGCATCCTAGTAGACCTACTCAAAACATTAAAAATCCAAACCTGGTGTCTGGTCCTCACTTGGCTGGTAAAAAACTTTTATCTAATTCTTGGTGTTAAATGAAATCTAAGGCGGTGTATTGGGTAATGGCGCCACCCTGAGTTCAAAAATAGTTTTTTTGTGTTCCTAGGTTAAGTAGAAATGGTGGTCCTCACTTTGTAGGCCTTTTCACTCGGTCCTCACTATGCAGCAAGTACAGGAATGTGTGTGTGTGTGTGTGTGTGTGTGTGTGTGTGCGTGTGTGTTGGTGTCTGACACTCGTCCTTGGATGAAGACGTGATGGTCAAAGTGTGTGTTTGTGTGTGTAACTGACTGGACGTCCCATCAGCAGAGCATCTGTGATCTGAGCGCTCCAGAGGGAGTTTCCCGTCAGCGCGGTACACCAGCGGGCGAGCGACACTGACGGACTACAGGAGAGCGAGCGGAGAGCGGAGGCGTCTTTTGTCCGGCGATTATGGAGAATTTAGCCCAGACGGCGTGTGTGGGTGTGTCAGTGTGTGTGCTGCAGCCACAGGTAGTTCTCCTGAACAGGTGTTAACAGTGTGAGTGTCCCTCGTCCTCAAACCACTTTAAAGGGTCATTTCACCATTTATGGACGTCAGCCTGACACCGACTTCGGCTCTGACATGCCTGATTCTGAAATCCTGCATATCCATCTCGCCTTCATTGTACAACGACTTCACTTAGCTAATTGCAACAGGAATTGACTAAACTGAAAGACTTTGCAATTAATGTCAGCTAATGCCGGTTAGCCTGTGGTCATCATGGTTACTCAGTTTACTTGGCAAAATCTGCTCTCCTCATAAGGGATTGTCTTTGACGAGGTTCATGTCACATTTAAGAATTAAATGATACATCTGTGTGGTATAATTTAATGCGAAACAATCATCTTAAGGTACTTAAGCTAACGGCTTACAAGGGCAAACAACACTTAACAGCCATTAGCTGTAGCAGCTAACTGGTATAAGCAGCTAACTGTTGTTAGCCACTACAGCTAAGAGCAATTAATGATAAATGGTAAATGGACTTGGGCTTATTTAGCACTTTTCTAGTCTTTGACTACTCAAAGCTGCTTTACACCGCAGGTCACACTTACCCATTCATACCCATTCACTCTCACATTCATCACTGGTGGTTCAGAGTTTTTATGTTAGTTATCCATCAGTATCTCTAACACATTTACACACCACTGACGCAGCAGCAGGAGCAACTTGACGTTAAGTGTCTTACTCAAGGACACATCGGCATGTGTCGCCCGGAGCTGGGCTTGAACCTGCAACCTCCCGATCACTCACCAAGCGCACTATCCCACTGCGCCACCGACGCAATTCCAACAGTGCGTTCCAGTTGCAGTTGGAAGTCGGAATTTCCGAGTGGCTGCCCTCAGTGTGAACAGTTATTTAGCTCCTGTAATAATCCATTAGCACTTCTGACTGGGGTCAGAAGCTGAATAAAATATAAACGCTTGGCTGAATACCGAATATCCAATGCGGAGGCTAAGTAGTTCACTATATTTTTTAATAGTGCATAAATAGCTTAGCATAAATTTTTAGACGTTTTTAAAAGAAAGTAATTGTTTCTTGAATAAAATGACATTTTTAATATTCCAGTAGCCTTTGCTTTTCAAACAAAGCACAACAAAGTTTTTCATTCATATTAATATACTTCAAACAAAACAAAACGTGCATTAAAAAATACTTAAGTGCATTGAAGCAGATAAACCCGCAACAAATGTTTTATTGTCCTTTTAACACAAGTCTGCTTAGCCACAGTCACACGCAATGACATATTTGATTTCGTTATTGCATCACATGGTAATATTCGGCCTTGCCATCACCGCACTCCACCGAAGGCCGAATACACTCCTTAGTCAGAAAGTTACTGTAATACGTAACTTTAAAACTGATTACACACAACACTGGCAGCACACTTCATAAAATCATGTTAAGTTTTAAATATGAATAATGCTACTCCTAAAAGTTTCCTTCCTTCCATGCCTCATCCATGTTTTGGTATTAATATCCACACGCCAAGTTCTGAGCCCTTAACATCAGTAAGAGGGCTGTGCAGCCAGGGGCCTGTGCAGTAAGAGGGCTGTGCAGAAAGGCCCAGGCCTCCAGGGCTGCAGCTGGATGTTTCTCATTTATTTGGACCTCCGTTAGTTTGTCCCAAAGTTTACATCTGCATCTGTAAACTGCTGATGAAACATTTTCACCTCCACCAAGGAGGTTATGTTATTGCCAGCGTCTGTAAATTTGTTTGTTTCTCTGTTAGCAACATAACTCAAAGAGTTTTTCTGGATTTAAATAGCAAAGAAAAAGTAATCATCATAATAAAACAATGAGTGAAGAAGTTAAAAGATGGGAAATCAAATCTTTATGTTCCAGAGCACTTACTTTAAAGCATGAACAAACAAATGTGGTTCATTCCCCTCTGAGGATATACTCCGAGCCAATTAGTAAATTAGCAACAAGGAGAACAACGCGGTGTAAATCATTAGCTCACCAACGAGCCTGTGTTTTTATCCAGCGTGTGTGTTTAACTGGGCAGTAAAACGCCTCTTTATACATTTCTCCCTGTTCGCTTTTCAATCCTGTCTAATGCAGTCAGGCCGAGCGAGCGCCCGCCACAGTAAAACTACAGAGCTGATAATTAAAGGACTCTATAAAAAAGTCTGCTTCAGTCAGGAGACATCCAGAGGGGAGCTGCAGAGCGCTGGGCTAACAGGATCAGACATCGATCCACCAGATAAAAAGAACATTTTACTCACAGATCTGTGGCACTGGGGTCCAAACTCCAGAAGATTTCACCTTTAAAATGAAGGAGTTTTGCTCTTTTTGGGACGATGAGAGGGACACAACAAGCAGGCTCACATTCAGACACAAAACAAGAGCAACAGGCATAAATAAATATTTGGTCTAAAATAAAGTCCTGTTCTCAGGTGAAGGAGGGGAAAGTATATCAATGATATTAAAGATGATTTTCCAGAAAGAGGGCTTATCAAAGCAGAGCTGGATCTTCCTTTATTTTTTTTTTTATTTTTGTTTTGGTACATTTATGCAGTTTATATGATGAACACCCATGTTTTTAGTTTTTTTTTATATGTTTGAAATAAGGCATTCAGTTCAATTTTCAGTGGTTTATGTTTTTTTGCTACTGGAGCTGTTAGCATCTACGCTAATCCCTGTATGAGCAGTTTAGATGAGATTAAGAAAAAATATATTAATCCCTTTGAGTAACTGCCTCAGGGAAATTAGGATTCCAATAGCACTTTGAAAAGTAGACAGAAAAATCTATAAAATAAACAAAAATATAAACCTAAAATAAAATGTTATGATTATTGAATTAAAAATAGTATAAAGATAGAAAAGAACTAAATAAAAAACAATTAAAATAGTAAATAATAAAAAATATTTTAAAATATACAATAAATAATTTAAAAAGAAGTATTTTTAAAATTTTCTTTTTCCCTTTATTTTTTCTCAATTGTGCAACACCTCGTGATGCATAATTTCTACAACAAATCAAGAGAAATACCATAAAAAAATATATGAGAACACTAAAATAATACGAGCGAACACAAAAATATTTAGATGAATAATAGCAATCATAATATAAAAATTAATAAATAAGACTATATGAACATAAATACCTATACATTATAGTTAAACCTTAGCAAGTGATAGACTTTTTACACAGTAAAGTAAAAAATACATATAATACATCTATAGATTCATTAAATACCCCAAAACATAATAAGATAGATATAAATGCCATTGATACATAGTCCAAAATCAAGTAAAGTTGAATGGCATAATTACATAAATCCAAAAATAACAATAATAATAATAATAACTAAATACAAACAAAAAAAGTGCTCCCCTTTTGGTTGTTGACTGATTTCCTTTACAGGTGTTTGTTATTTACATTTACTGTATGCATGGTTAAAGTTACTGTTCTTTTGTTTTGTTTTCTTCATTTTTTCTTTTTTCCTTCTTTTTGACAGTTCAAGCGAGGTATTAATACGACTATTGTTAGTGTTATTATTATCATTAGTTTACATTGTTTGCACCTCTATTTTTCATATAGTTTTTCCATTTTGTCCATAACATTTTAGCATTTCTTGGATTCCCTCTAATTTTATACGTTAACTTCTCCATTTCTTTTATTTGTTCCATCAGTTCTCTACATTTAACTACCCCTGGTATTCTGCCTAACAGAATAAATTCATGGTCAATTGCTAAGTCATGTTTTAGGACTAAAAAGGAATTTAATACTTTAAAAGTGAGTGGTAAGCATCCAGGCATGTCCCTCATACATACTGGCCTTGGGTTTAAATCCAGCCTGTGGCCAGTCTACTCTCTCAAAAATAAATACATAAATTCATAAATTTAACAAAAATGTAATGCCCCTAACTGGACCTTGCACAATCATTTTTGGCCAGATTGGCACAATGGATCTGCCTGATTGCAGGTATTAAATCAGGTGGATCCAGCTGCACTGCAAGGTTAATCTGGCCATAATTCAGGCACCTTTACATTTTTTTTATTTACATACATACATACATACATATATATATATATATATATATATATATATATATATATACATATATATATATATATATATGTATATATATATATATATATGTATATATATATATATATTTACTATTTTTTCTCTTTTTATCACAACAATAAACAAACAAACAAACAAACAAACAAAATAAAGGTCCAGTTCATAGTTTTTTCTTCTCTTGTCCTACGAGGTCGTCATGCATGGTTAGTAAAACAGTGTGTCTATAGTAGCACTCTGCGTTTAGTGAAGCAAACAAGCTAAGTATTCAAGAGGACACTTCATGATAATCTTATGCCAGTTTCTTTTGAACGTGGTTTGTCTTATTCATGACAGAAAAATGTTCTGATGCAAAATTTCAAACAATCTTTTAGTACAATTAGCAGACAATTGGACTCGAGCCATAGGACTCGGACTCGAGTCGACTCGAGCGGCTAATGAGACGACTTGCAACTCATCTTGGACTCGGGAGGTAAAAACTCGGAACTCGACTCGACTCGGGAGATAAATACTTGAGACTCGGCTGGGACTCGGGAGAAAATATCTCCAGACTCGACCTGACTTGAGACAACATGATTCAGAAAATTTCACTCACTCAGGCTTTATATGAAGAGCCAGACAGGAGATATACGCCGCTGTTGATGCTCCATTCACAGTACACATGTCCGTCAACTATTATGGTCCCGCACACAAAAAGCGCTACACACATATGTTCCTACCACACACCCGCTTCTGCTACAGTGATGATCAGTGGGCAGATAGCGCGGGACGCAGGCTTCAGCTACTATGTCTTTTGTGCCCAAAGTTATTTCTTTGCATATAAAGAATTTCACTCAGATGGAAAACGAAGATAGCCAAGTGTACGACCTGCAACGCTTCGATAAGCGAAAAAGAGGGCACAAAGAGGGTTTGTATCTTCAAGATAAAAAATCTGAGTCCTTTTTGGGTGGACTGGGGAACAAAGGTGAGGGACTTGACCTGTCATAACCTGTGACCCAACTTGACTTGACTTTACAAAACCTGTGACTCGACTCGACTCGACTTGCCCACAAAAGAAAAAACTTGGGACTTGCTTGAGACTCGGATCAAATGACTCGAGACTTGCTTGGGACTCGGATCGGAGGGACTTGGGCAATTGTCTGACAATTAGCATCAAAAGCGTCTGGAGATGGACACCCTTACTTTTTGGTGATCTATTCTGAAACACAGACTATTGTAACCAACCTAAAAAGCTGCACATTCTGACCTCAGGATTGGACAAATACGCAGATCTCTTGTGCAAAATGTCGGACTAAATCATCACCTAAAGTTTCATAGACGTGGAAAAGTGAGAGAGCTGTAATTCCAGAGCAATAATTAACTATATATCTGAGTAAAGTCAACGTTTGTGTAATTCTGTGTAGACTTCTGAGTTTGGTTTGACGCTTTAGAATCAAACGGCGACTGCAGAAACCTTTACAGTAAATTTTCAGACATTAACAGCATCAAGCGCAGCAGCTCTTCAGCTATTATCTGGGCTCAGCCCGGCTCGGCTCGGCTCAGCCCGGCCCTGCCTCGCCTCTATCTGAGACAGGGATTGCCAGCTAAATCTTTTCCATGCAGCAAGCGGACCATGACTGGAAGTAATAGGCTGAGATCCTGCCGAGGAGGACGGGTGAGAGAGGGAGGGAGGGAGGGAGGGAGGGGAGGTAATCGCAGAGAGAGAGGGGCGAGCAACAGGTAGAGAGAGAGAGATAAAGGTTTCTAAATGCAGCGTGTCTATCTGACTATCATCCAGCAGATAGAGTTCTGACGATAGACGAGGAGCCAATCTG
Source organism: Scarus forsteni (assembly GCA_036419115.1). NCBI lineage: Eukaryota > Metazoa > Chordata > Actinopteri > Labriformes > Labridae > Scarus > Scarus forsteni. The sequence continues at coordinate 1,156,908 of JAZDUH010000134.1, read as the reverse complement.
AGGAAGACTTTCACAGTCCAATCTCCACGAAAACTAGAAGACACAGACAGGATGGACGCCTTTAAACCTGTCTGTCTCATTTACCGCCTGTCTGTGAACCACGGGGTCGACCGGAGGAGGCCAACAGAGCAGCAGACCTGAGGCCGGTGGAGCCTCGGTTTGCAGTCTTTGAGTAAATCACAATTAAAATCAGCTGATTTAAAAAACAAAAGGAAGAAAACCAGGATGAGGAGATGTTCGGAGCGACGTCCTGACCTCCAGTTTCAGGCTCTCGCTCATTCTGAAAATAATAAACCATTGTCCTTAATTTAATAAATTTGATCGAATCGCCTCTGAAGAGCAGTGTGCTCATCCATCCATCATCTTCACCGTGAGCTGGATCCTAGCACAAGTGAAAGTGGGCCAGAGGCGATGTTGCAAGCCAATCGCAAGGCCAACACGTAGAAAAAGACAACCATTCCCACATACACTCAAGTCTAATACCGCTTTCACACTAAAACTAATGAGTCAACCCTGGTTTTTTATTTCAACACAGTTAACCCGCTAAAAATCAGCAAGTGACTCCTTTCCCACTGCAGCAGACTCGGGCTAATTGGCAGCAGATGAGCTGCACGGCTGTTTTTTTCCTCTGGCACATCAAGCTGATGTAGGGATGGGAATCGAAAAACAATTCCAGTTGAGAATCGTTAACAGCTCTATCAAAGAATCAATATCATGAGTTTTTTTGCTAATCAATTCCCTTATCAATTCCTCCCACTGACAGAAGCATCAGAATTGGGGTTTAATTTTTTACAAAAGGTGCCTACTGCACAACCTTAAGTGAGTGGAAACACCAGCAGAAGCAGTTATCTTTGCTGTGACGTGTGTTTGACATTGTTGACACTGAAAATCTACAGACAAACATTTGCCCACACAGAAAAATCTGCAGGAATTAATAAGGGAATCATTAAAGCATTGATTTGCAGGATTGTTAATAGCACTGGTATCGATAAAATCGTATTAATTCCCATCCCTAAGGTGATGTCAGCATGTTGATGACATCATCAGCGTGACGAAACACGTCCATGTAAACAATGGAAAGGAGCGTGGAGGCTGTGGACACAGTTTTCTTTACTTTGTACTTTTGTCCCTCTTTGAATATGTACAAACTCTGCGCTGATGATACAAAGACGGATGGAATTCGTTGCTGAGACGCAAAGAGTCACGTAAGTTTCAGACGGGGGGGACTGGTGTGATGTTACGCTGACGTCATCCGTAAATTAGCGGGTCGACCCTGTCTCACTTGCAGGGTCGAAATGACGATTAAACCCTTTCAAACTGCTGACAGGAGCTGATTGTTACTGGGTTTAAAGGTTTTTTTGACCAATCTAAGGAAGTAACCAGTTAACCTGATGATCATTTCTGGTCTGAGGGACCGAAGAAAACCCTCACATGCACAAGGAGAATATGCAAACTCTCCCCCTCAGACAAACCAGAAACCTTCATCCTGTGAGGATCAACCTGCTTCACCACCATGCAGCTGCTCGATTAGGGCCAATGAAACTTGATTATTGAAGATTTTAAAATATGCACCACAAGACTTTATTGATCATAGTTCTTGACACTACTGAACATCAAAGAACCAGTTATTCACGGAAATAAACTTGTATAAATATGAATATCTCAAAATAATACTAAAATACTATTACTCAGTTTCATAACTAATGCCGGGCAGACACTGTGCGATTTTAGAAATCTGACTGTCGGGGGAATGCTCCCACTGCACGACCGGGTTTGTCACTCGTACTCTATTTGACCCTACGACATGTGTGCTCATACTGTACGACTGCTGTCAGCCACGATTATTGACAACCACGACTACTTGTCGGCGTCAGTCGGCGTGTGACGGCACGACGTGCTCGAGTGTGAACAACGAAAAACAAAGGTTCCTAGTTCCTATGACAACCACAGCGTGCCTGACAACAAGATGGTGAGCAGGCAGCAAGTTGTTGCAGTTGTGTGCGCTGTCTTGTGCGCTGAAACTAAAAAAAAAAAGAAAAGGATTTGGGTACGTGAATGGCTGAGGAGACATGGTCGGTATGGGATGTCCATCCTTCATCAGGAGCTTGAGGTAACGTTAATGTTAAACTATTGTTTTACAGTAGCTATGATAGTTTCACGTTAGCATTAGCCAGCCAATGTTGCTTTAAATACCATACTGCCCCGGCAAATTCCTCATCTGTAGCCGATAACGTTATGATGAACATAGTTACTAATGAATGAATGATCGATCTTGCCAGTATACTAGTGCAGGTACACAGCGAATTTCAAAGAGCTCCCCGTGGTGCAAAAAATAACATCTAGTATTAAGTAGTAAATAGAGCTAAAGACGGAGAATAAAATTACGACTCCTTTCACGACAGTCAGTGCAAACAGACAATAGGTGCGAACGTAGAATCATGACCAAACACCACTCACACTGTACGAGCTACGGCGAAAATTTCTGACATGCCAGAAGTTTGATCATAATCCTTCCTCGTGAGTGTTCTCACATTGTACGGCTTACGACCTCCCGACCGGACATCCCGACGCTACGATGTTTCCACGATGACGCAGCGTGGTCTGCGACGGCAAAATCGTGGTGAAATCCCCTCGAAATCGCACAGTGTCCGCCTGGCATAAGGAAGGCAGTGAATGAAATCTCAAATATAATTTGATAAATTGTCCATCTTGTAACAAATAACTAACTTGTAACAAAAAGATAACAGATGAATAAATGACCAGACATCTGCCGAGGTTTTTGGAAGGTTGTTCGTAGAGTTGTAAACCAAAATGTTAAATATCCAGATTTAGATCATCACCAAAATTTGATCACTTCCTGAAAGCTTCATCAAAATCCAGGAAACCTTTTGGAGTTATTATTGTGTCACCAACACACTGTGGGCTCAGTGTAATGTTACCTTATTAATGTTCATGACATGTGTGTTTTTATTAAATTTACACTTTAAAATGCCTTCACACAGAGAACGATGCGTATCCAGTTCGGGCAACAATTAGCTGCACAAGTTTCTGAAAACACAATATTTGAAATGAGATAGACTGTTTTAAAAAAGTCTGGAATATTATAAATAAATAAATAAATAAAACCTAGCACGTCACTGCTCATTTCTGTCAGAATTTTGGGAAACAGAAAAAAACTGCAAACAAACCAGCAGAACTAATGTTTTCTTTGTGTGGGATTTAAAGGTTTAAAAAGCTAAAAAACTATTCTTCTTATTATTATTACCATCATTATTATTTTGAATACTTAAGCAGTTACTGATAAGATGAAGAAATTAATAAAAATCTGTCATTTATCAAAACATTTTTGTGTGTTTTTCAAACTGAATATCGTCTAGTTTAAGTAACTTTTGATGGATATTTTAATTTAAAACATTTATGCCAGGGCTATTCAATTAGAAATTCAGTTGGGACAGATTTTCAGACTTTGGACATGAGCTGTGCCGGACAGTGAGCAAAGTTAACCACGTAAAAGAAACACAAATAGATAACAAACACACTGAATGTTTATTAATTTATTTCCATATCCAAAAGGGCATAAACCCAATAAAGAGCAGTACTTAAACTAAACTTCTGCTGACGTACTGTTTCTTTAAATTTTACATTTCAAACAGAAAACTTCAACACGTATTTACAGGTAAATACAAGCACATATTAAGGTGTGTAAGAACATAAGAAAAGTGCAGATTAAAACCTCAATCTTTTGGTCACAGTTGAAAGCCCATTAAAGCAACAATCAACAGCAACATGTTGCATTCAATGTCTGTAATAATGTTGGGTTTTTGTAAGATCTTGTCAGTGTTTGTTAAAGGTTTTTCTGTTTCCCAATCACGTTGCTTTCGGGCCGCATGTGGCCCTCAGGTTGCTGATTAATTTGGGCTGATTTATGCCTTTTCTTCTTTTCTTTTCCAAATAATTAAAGGTGCTATGAGGAGAATCTATTTCCGGCGACATAAGGACTCTGCTACCCATGAGCACGCACGGCGACTGTCTTAAAGACGTGACCCAAGCCAAAGCGTGTGTTTGTTGTGATGCTAATGAATGCAGCTCGGACCTTCCTCAGAACTCTGCATTGCTTTACAACTTCTTTTTTCAACAACTTACAGGATGCAAAGCCACGAGGTAATGTATCTCTTTCTAGTTATGTAGCGGTAGTTTTTGATGTGTGACAACAAGCAATTATTGGAAAACTTTGTATTGTAGTTTTGTAGCTGGCTAAATATCTCTACTTACAGCCCGGTGCTCTAAGACGTGTCTGAATAATATAAATTTGCTCTAGTTTTAATTGTCTTGTTCCTGAAGTTGAGTATCCAGGCCAGTCCAGCTCTGTCCGACCCGACCACGAAGCTAAGGAATAGCATTTATAGATAACCTATTTAGATGCGATAAAACTCATCTTAAAGTTGACTATTACTTAGAAACTCCTCATAGAATCTTTAAGCCTATTTATATTGTCATCTAATCCATTGTTTGCTTTTTAAACCTTTAAACTCCACACCAAGACAATATCTGTTTTGTTGTCTTTTTGTTTGTTTGTGTTCTCTGAAAATGTAACAGAATAAATCAATAATTTGATTCGGTCGGCTTTTTTTAAAAACATTAAATCTTCCTGTTTCTATTGATGACCTCTACCAAACAGTTGAGCTGGTAGTTAAAGGGTTAAGTCTAAATGTTATTGACAGAGGAGGCTTCATATCTTTTCATCCACGTCCTTCTTGTCTCCTCCATTTTGACTGATGGCGTGTTCTTCACATGAATCAAACACCATGGGACCCTCGGCTCTCTTTCTTTCGAGTAAACATACTGATTCACAGAGGCAGGCATTTCTAAAATCTACTCCATCAGTCCGAGCCAGAGATCAAACAACCAGCAGCCCCATAAAAACACGAATTATCCCCTTAAAAAAAAAAAAAAACAAGCTAACCACGTGCACGGTTAATTAGAGCTAACTCCAGGCAGCGCCACGGCCCCAAAGTCTCTGACAGCCTCCCGCGCTCGAGCCGCGGCGAACTCAATCCAATTAAAAGTTAGAGACGGAGTTCAGCGCCGAAATGGTGGATCATTTGTGAATCAAACAGCGGCTGGAACAGAAATCAAAGGCTGAGGTGTGTGAAGTCCTCAGGTGAGCCGCTGGAGCTACAAAACGAATCGCCAGGGTTTGTTAACGGAGCGTGTTTGTGCACAAAGAAAAACAAACTTTGATTCTGGCTAACTGGCTTTAAGAGGCAGAAAAACAGACGGAGCGGTGGAATGGAAAAGTTTACCTGAGGTTGACTTTTGTTGATTAGAAACAGAGAGACAGGTGAATATTCAGACAGACGGACGGACAGAGAGAGCAGAGCCTCTTCATGGTGAATTATGTTTCCAGCAGCAGACTGATCCTGCGTTTCAGAGACATCAATTCACTGTCACACCTCGCTCTTCCAACCTCTGATTTTCTCCACATATGGACCGATGCTGCCTCCACATCTTTAACTCCTGAGCTGAGAGACAAGTCCCACGTCTAAAGGCCCGATCCACTAAAGGTCTGCGTTTATTAAAACATATGCAAACTTGATAGTGTGTGCAAATCTGATCTACTAACAGGGTGAACTGAGGATTGCATCTATTTAGCATGTTTGCCCTCATAAATATGCAGAATACATTAGGGGTGTAAATCACCAGTTTCATGACAATATGATACGATACCCATTATTTGGACATTAATACGATATTTGCCGATATCACAAAGTCGGTCTCCATTCGATTTCGATTCAATACGATTCAGGAACCTTCAATAGATTTAAGACGACATTTACTCTTGAACACATCAGCAACATTTCACCTGAAGCTAGAAAGAAATCCAAAGCAATTTTGATAGTTTAATTACTGAAATGTGAAACGAAGTGCTGACCTTTGGGTATGAGAGTTTATAGAGAACTATAACCATCTGAATGATCTAATCGTGTTTTAAAATAAAAGTTAGTCTAATTCAGGTAAGATGTTTTTTGTCCCCACAGTTACCTTATGTGTCTGATTGTTACATTGTAATGTTTGTATATTATATCAAGTGATGATGCAACATTATAATACAAAGTATTGAATTATGACTTTAATTTTATTATTATTTTCCTCCAACATTTGACCATGCTCTATCAAACTAAACATTTATCATGTTCAAAATTAGAACTAATGACGTAACTAACTCACTGTTGATGTAAATAATTGTTAGGAGTTGTTTCTGTAAAACAATCTTTTGTGCATCACTGCGTACGTTCGTTAAACATAAATAAACCTCTTTGTAAAAAAAAAAAAACAGTTTGATAGCCAGTTAAAACTATGAAAGTCAAGAGTATATCATTCAAAAAAATATATATTGGCTCTCTGTCTATGCAGATACAAACAGATAGATAGATAGATAGATAGATAGATAGATAGATAGATAGATAGATAGAAAATTGACAGATAGATACACAGATAGAAAACTGACAGATAGATACATAGATAGTTAGATAGTTAGATATATAGACAAATAGTCAAATAGATGGATAGATAGATAGAAAGGTAGATATCAGAAATCAGAGAAAAACATCAGATCTGAACCATTATTAGTTATAGAGCTCTATTGAACTTTTTTATGATCAATTTTTTGTGAAGTTTGTGAATATTCCTTTTTTATTACATCAAATTTCATAGCACACTTGTATCTATCTGTCCAACCAATGTAAATATTGTATAATTATTATAATACTGATTTTATTGTTATTGTTATTAATGTTATTTATTATTGTATATGACTGTTTATTGTTATGCTTTGGCAACAATGTATTTTCTTCATTCATGCCAATAAAGCTTTAATTGAATTGAATTAAATAGAATAGAATAGAATAGAACAGATAGACAGAGAGATAGATAGATAGATAGATAGATAGATAGACAGACAGACAGACAGACAGACAGACAGACAGACAGACAGACAGACAGACAGACAGACAGACAGATAGATAGACAGATAGATAGATAGATAGATAGATAGACAGACAGACAGATAGATAGATAGACAGATAGATAGATAGATAGATAGATAAACAGACAGACAGACAGACAGACAGACAGACAGACAGACAGACAGACAGACAGACAGACAGATAGATAGATAGATAGATAGATAGATAGATAGATAGATAGATAGATAGATAGACAGACAGACAGACAGACAGACAGACAGACAGACAGACAGATAGATAGATAGACAGACTGATAGACAGATAGATAGATAGATAGATAGATAGATAGATAGATAGATAGATAGACAGACAGATAGATAGATAGATATTCTTCTTTTCCATGAAATTGATCTAAAGTTGAATGATTGATTGTTTTTCCTCTTCTCCTTGAACATTCCTCCCACAGTTTTGTTTTGTTCTTCTTTATTTCAGTACCAAACCTCCAACATGTCCTTTTGACTGATTATTTTGTCTAAGAAAATCTCCAAAACTGGAACAGGGTAAAAAAAAAAAGCGTGCTTCAGCTTTTATTCAGAAGTTTTTTCGTTGTCAAAGAGACTAAATGAAGGAGCGAGCTGGTGCAGAAACAGAGAACAAAATCAAACTTAAGTTCAGTCTCTGATGCTGTCACATGAAAATAACCCAAATCGGCCCCTTTAATTCTGCAGCTGTCTCCTGAAACGCCATCCTGGTATTACTGAGGAATATCCAAGAGAAGATTTAAGGCTGTTGAAACTTTAACTGCCTCCTCATAGATCAAAACAGGAGAGAACAGAAGCTGATGGAGTCGAGGAAAATGAAGCAGAGTGCAGAGGAGCTGGGATGGATGTGGACGGGAAGTCATGTTTATTCATGCAGCCGTGAGCTGCAGACCTGCAAGGTGACTGGCTGTCACACACAAATGTATGCAGGTGCAGGAAAAGACACACACTCACACATCTGGCCCGTCTATCAGCTCAGATCAGGGAGATGTGTGTGTGGGTGTGTGTGAGAGTGTAAACAACAAAAGCAGCTCCTTCAGTCTGCAGCTGCTGCTTCTTCACGTTCGACACTTTCTGCTCTTACATCTGCTCTCAGTCTCACACCGAACGAACGGAGAGACGTTTGGGCTTATAACTGAGATCAGCCATGTCAACCATAGTTCAGCTCAACTACCACTCAAAGTTGGAGTAATTTTGGTAAACTAGTGTGCGAGTAGACTTTAGTACTGAAGCACAAAGTGTCACTATTCCTACCAGTTAGCCTTATATGCTAGCAAGGGGGCGGGAAAACAAATTCAGGCTTCCCATTGTCTTTCATTTTAAATCAATGTTTATTTCGAACTTGAATGGAAAACCTACGTATGTATACAGCTATACAAATCCAACAAAATAAAATATGAAGGTAAGCAATGGCAAATAGCTATGACAGCCTATTTTCTACGTTCATAACTCTTTGCAAAAAAAAACATGAAAATATGACAGATTCAGTTCTGAAAGGGTGTTGGAAGAAGTAACAATCTTATCTAGTCCCACCTAGGGATGTTACCAGTAAAATGGTAAACCACGGTAAAATATCCCACGGTAATCATTACCGTTTCCTATTAAAATTACCGTAATAGCGTGTTTGATCACCACACTGTTACAGGTTTTCCCACTCAAAACAGACAAAGTCTAAAGTCTGATCAAAGTTCGGATTTAAAGGATGTTGAGGGGAAACCGATTGATAATAGTCACCCTGTCTAAAACACCAAGCTGCAGTGAAAGACAAAAATGAGCGTGATTAAAACTGCTGTAACTCCTCGAGTAGGCTAAACAAGCAGAGAGAGAGAGAGGATTCAGAGAGTCGTCCCTGAGTGAATTATAGGAGGTTCATCAGGATTTTCTGAGTAAATGATGTATAAAGGTTGTAAATAACAGCATTAGTATCATTCTGGAGTGTGTTCTTGTCGTTCTTTCGCCATTTATTTGCTGTTTTTCGTCGTAATAGATCGTCTTTTTCCATCCTAGTTTGTGTTTTATGGATCTAATCAATCATAATTTGGAAATATTAAAGAAGGAGATGTCGAGGAGATCTGCCATTGAAAGGGGAGACCAAAGGAGTCTTGAAGAGGGCTAACTGCTTCAGGAACTATAGTTAGTAAAAAAAATAAAAAATAAAAAGTCCTTGACATGGTCTAATATAACAAACTGTAACATGGACACTAATGCTGCAGGTGAACTAAAATGTGGGAGTGTTTGTAAAATAGGTTAAGATTATTTTTGGCTGTCTCAAAACTTTGAACATGTTCATTTCTCGTGAAGAAAGTTTAAACAAATTTACTTACAGGACATTTCCTGATAAAATTATTGACAAAAAAGACAAAGGCACTGATAAGTTTATATTAGCGGGGTTAAATGATTTAAAGACTGTGTTAAAGTACTTTTTGAACATTTTAAGCACACTGCAACAATACCACGATAATAATGATAACCGTGATAATTTTGGTCACAAAAACCGTGATATGAAATTTTCATACTGTTACATCCCTAGTCCCCCCCCCCCCCTTATTCCTTTTCATAATGTCTGACTTTAATTCAACCTGAAGCCTCTTCAGGTCATAACCAACAATATATTTAGTAAGAAAAAGCAACAACAAGCTCAGACAAGTAACAACAAAAGCAATACATTTTACAACAAAGATAATAGTGACACATCACTGGATAAACCCATGATGTTACTGATTTTCCGTTTACACGACAACAAAAACGGCCAAAAACAGTTTCCATTGCAGTTTTGCCTTCCTTTACTCGAGGAGTGCCTGAATCTGCAACTTCTGAAGCCAGGTTCCAGAGTGAAAAGTTTCAAAATGTTTTGATACTGTATCCATCTCCATGTAAACAGGGATTAGCATTTTCAGGGAAAACGATGACGTGCCGTGAATGAACAGTACTCTTCAGATATCAGAGGTTGCACAAGCCTGTTCAAACAACAACAGCTTTCTTTTTCTACTGAGCAACGTGTGGTGTTTGCTGTTCTCGGTTTGTTATCTGGACAAAAATCTCCATGTCCAATGCTCAGACAAGAAACGTATACATCTTCGTGTGTCAACTCGCCAATGTTGTTTATGGATTTTTGCTAGTTAGATCTATTCCAGCACTGATGTGCCAATAACCTTTACATGCAAACAAACTTTTTGTTTACTAGTACTACTGTTAAACTTGAAATATCTGACTACTAGTACTAGTAAACTGTATTTAATCTATTAGCAGTACTAGTAAAGCAAAAAGATTCACCAGTTGTACTAGGCCCCGTTTCCATGCCAACAAAAACACCCAAAATCAGTTTCATCGCAGTTTCACCATTACGTTTTGTGCATTAACAGTTCAGAGCTTTTATTGTCCCTCCAGGGAAATTTTGTCTGCAGTGACGGCACATCAAACAACAACAATCAATAAATAAACAAACATTTGTACAAGACAACGTCGTAAAATACAGCATAGCCAAACTTGACATGAACAACCCCTGATGATGTACAAGGATTTAAAGGTTTTAAAAGAATATAGAGAAGTGAGGTCATGGGTAAAACTAGTTGTCAATATAAACCAAGGATAAAATATGTCATGTCACCTGAGCAGTGCAATTAAGAGTTATGCAAGTTGACTGGAGTAATTGCTCGTGGCACGAAGGAAAATTTGTACCTATTAGTGCATGCCATAGGTACCTTATATCTCCATTCCGATGGGAGAGAAATGAACTCCTCCAACAGTGGGTGGTCAGAGCTAGACAGGACTGACTGTGCCTTCTGTAAAACTCGTCTGTCAAAGATCTCTGTGAGGGAGAGCTGCTGCAGGACAATGATCTTACTTGCTTCCTGCACGATCTTGACCAGACGATTTTTGTTTTTAAGAGACAGGTTTCCATAAAAAGAAATTAGACAGAAAGTTAAAACTGACTCTATAAAAGATGTATAAGATAAAACTATCAAAGTCTTATCAACATTAAAAGATTTTAGTCTTTGCAGAAAGTATAACCTTTGAAGGCCCTTTTTGCAACTCGATGAGGTGTTGAGGTCATGTGACAAGTTTTTGTCGATCACTGATTCCAAATACTTGTAGGACTCAATGATCTCCACCGCTGTACCCTTGATAACGGTTGGGTGAGCTTGTTGTGACGTTTTCCTGAAGTCAATTCAGGTCAATTCAAGTGGTTATCACACCACTCCACAGAGTCAGCTGTAACTGGCCCATGGTCAACTTCTCCATCCTGGAGTAAACTAACTAAGACAGTGTCGTCAGCAAACTTCAAGAGACGCCCGTCAGTGTAGTGGCTCCTACAGTCATTTGTATATAAAATGAACAGTAAGTAACAGTACTCTTCCAGACAGAGGTTACCTAGCCCAAAGAAACAACAGCTTTGCTTGTCTACCAGTAAAACCAAAATATCACACTAGTAGCACAAGTAGACTGCTTTTAGTCTACTAGTAGAACTAGTTAAGCAAAAAGATTCACCAGTGGTAGTAGGCCCCATTTACACGACAAAAAAACGGCCAAAAACAGTTTCATTGCAGTTTCGCCATTACGTTTCGTGCGTTAACAGTATTCTTCCAGATAGAGGTTACCTAGCCCAAAGCAACAACAGCTTTGCTTGTCTACCAGTAAAACCAAAATATCACACTCGTAGCACTAGTATCCAATCCAATCCAATCCAACTTTATTTGTTAAGCGCTTTAAAAATCAACCATAGTTGAAACAAAGTGCTGTACAGGAGAATAAATCTGTAGACTGGTTTTAGTCTACCAGTTGTTCTAGTAAAGCCAAAAGATTTTCTTGTAGTACTAGTAGACCTAACGCAAATAAGATAGGAAAGAAAAGAACCAAATCCAGCTCCCTGATTGGTTGCGATATTTTTGAAAGCCAATGAGAAGCCTAAATTTGCTTGTCCCCACCCCTTTTTTAGCATATAAGACTTACTCGTAGTAGTGGTGACACTTTTTGCTTCACTAGTAAAGTCTACTCCTTGAATATTTGACCAAAATTGAGTACATGTTCTCCAAATTTGAGTTCTAGCAGAGCTGAACTATCGTTGGTATCACTATCAGTTTAATGTCCAAACCATGGATGTATTATAAGAACTGGATAGCGTGGCTCCGCCTTCCACTATGTAACGGATTTGAAGCCAGAATATCCCCCATCAGGGCGCCGCCATTGTGCAGCCAATAGAGAATTTGGGCGATAATCCGGACACAGCTGTCGTAAACGGTCGCAACACTCCGCAGCATACGCCGTACACAATCATTGTGAAGCTGCTGTAAACCGCGGTCATTTTTAAACTCTGATATCTAATAAAGAAACTTTTCAGAAAAAAGAGGACTTGGAAAACACGCAGCCCAATAATACTTTCATATCACCACAGCATACGGATGGGAGAAATATTTCTATGAGGTGTATTAATTTTTTGAAGTTTCACTACGGCCCGTTCATTTGACCTATACTGCAGCCAGTGACCAGGGGGAGCAGTTTTTGTGGCGGCTTCAATTTAAGCTCAGCCACACGACGTCCATGTTTTTTACAGTCTATGGTCCAAACTTGTTTCCTTGTTTCCTTCCCCTGCCTTGTATGAGAGGCCTTGACCTGGACCGAGCCTCCTGAAGTCATCAAGAGGAGGTGAAGCTCCACCAACAGGTCCTCCTGACTCCTCCCTCTCTCCTCCGTGAGAGAGCGCTCTGGTTAATATTTCACACTAACCTTACAGGCATGTGAGACTTTATTAATTATGGCTGAAACCTGAAGAAAAAGACGCTCATGAATAAAATCAGCTGCTGCTGCAGCCTGTCAATCAAAGAGCCGCGACGGCCAACAGCTGGATTACTACACACACACACAAACACACACAGTGGAGCACTTCCTGGTTTATTCTGTTCGTCTTAACCTGTTCAGCCCTAAAGTTCCTGATTTCAGGAATGCTTGATGCTCTCCAACAAAAACGTCAGAAAGAGTGAACTATTCATGTAGAAATATAGTCATGCTGCACATCAAGTTAAACATTTTTAAACACGCCAAACACAACGTCAACACCAAGCAAATGATTTATCAAATATCCAAATCTGTTTCACTTTGATTCAAACTTGGGTTGATTCCTATGGATTTATTTGAATGGGAAAATGTAGAGTTCTGCTTGATTTATTCAAATAAGAAACAAAAAACACTTTTTTTTTTTTTTTTTTTTTTTTCACAAACAGTCAAAAACTTCGAAAGATAAGCAGAAGAACATAAAAAACTGTTGTAATTGCGTGTAATGAACACCAAAAGTGACATAAAAGTGAAATCTAAAGTTTGGTATATCAGAAATGTCAAATGGGACTAATGGAGCCAAACTGTGCCAAGATTGGGCCTGACCACTCTGTAGTAAAACCTCTCTAACTTTGCTCTGCATCACTTTATCAGACTCAAACTTGGCAGAAGTAATGTTCACATATTTTCACCTTCATTCATAGAGTTCTAAAGCTGCAGCTGCATCATTCCAAAGAGATAATCACAATAGAACCTTGTTTTTTTAGGCGAGGATGAATTTTTCAATTGTTCTGACTTCTATCTTCATTTACTCTGTCCCAGTAACACATAAACTGATAATTCACATCTGGACAAATCTCTCAAGTGTTACTTTTATTATGACACCAGAATAATTCAAATAGACCTTGTGGTTGCAGAGATACACTCTTTTCTTTGTGTCATTTTCGAGCAGAAGGCTTAAAAAAGGGGCTGAACTGGTTAACATTGGCATGCAGCGCAGGTGTCTTTCATATTGTCCACCTGTCACTGTTGTCATTTCTGCACCCACAGCTTAGCCCATGTTTGTCTTGAGATGGGAGTGTTCAGGCACAAACCTGTTATTTACAATTAAAGTTGAATTTGAGTGTATATTTCAAGCACATTTAAAAACTACAGGCAGACTGAAATACAAGAATTAAAGAAAAACAACTCAATAACTTAACAAATTAAAGACTAGCTTAACCATGAATGAAGCTGATTCTGTGCTCATGCAGCCAGCAGTCAAACACGCATGCATTAAAGCACACGTGTGTGTTCATGTGTGTGTGTTTATGCAAATTCACGCACACAGAAATCTCATAAAGCAGCTTCATTGCAGCACTCAGAGCCGTTAATGCTGCAGGCCTCAGATTCTCACATTACACGGACCTGCTGCTCTTCATTTAGCTTTGATCTTCTTCTTCTTCTTCTCCTTCAAATACGCCAAATTATAAATTCACTCTCGAACACACACCCGCTCACATTACTGGACAGCATAAATGAAGGCGGCTCACATCAGACGGGCTGCTCTCTGTCTCCAGGCGTCGCTGCCTCGACCTGAACCACTGATTTTATTTTATTTTTCATGTTTTTATTATTAGCTCGCTCTAATTGAAAATCAGCCGCCGCTCCGCAAACAGGCTGAATTTTTAATGGTGGTTTAATCCGCTCGCAACAATTTAATGGAATTAAATATTATCAGAGGAATTACAACTTTTAAAGCTTCTTATTTTCTTAATTTTGGAGGTTGTTTGTGCAACATTTTCACGACACATTTGAGGAGTCTGTGTTTGAAAAGCTTGTTGAGATTTTCTTCATCCTGCTAAAGTGAAATGGGTTATTACGGCTTCAACAGGATCATCAGGAGCAGCAGGTCAAACTGCCTCTGATAGAATATTACAGATTTGAGTTTATACAAACAAAATCAGATTTATTTGTATAGTGAATCGAAAAGTGCTGTCAAAATTAAAGCTGATGTTGGGTCAAATGTTTGATAGGGCAAAAAAATTCAAGGCTTTATTTTTTCTCTAGAGTTTGCCACTAACGGTGTCTAAACATAAAGCTGAGATGGAAGAAAAAGACGTGCGTGGTTAACGCTGCTGTAACCCCTCGAGTAAATTAACTGACCGAGCCGTAGAGGAACAGAAAGAGAGAGAAGATTCAGTGAGCCATACCTGAGTGAATAACAGGTGGTTATCAGGATTTTCTGTCTAAATGATGTATAAATCTTGTAATTAACAGCATTATGGCCCTTTTCCACGAGCACGCCTTCGCCCTACTCTACTCGGCTCGGTTCTACCCGCTTTGCAGCGTGTTTCCACTAGCCCGGTACCTCCCACGACCAGCCAGATTTTAGTACCTACTCTGAACTGGTTCTAAGCGAGCTAAGTCGATCCTAAAAGATGATGTCACCGACTGCCGGCTACTGATTGGTCAGACAATGTCATCACCGATGAGTCATGAGCGCGACGACCTAGCATGCTAGCGGTAGCTACCAATAGCATACCCTTATACGTCTTTTCTTTGCAGCTGGATTGCTCTTGTCCTCGGCTTCATTCTGTTGTATAGCTTCCAAAACTCTCCTGTGCTTCTCAAGGGGTATTTCTTCTTACCACCTGCAGCCTTTTTCTGCTTTCCTTTTTTACTCGGTTTGTGACAAAAAGCCACAGATTGTTGTGTCGCACTCAAAATGACGTCACCGCAGTGCCGCTCAGCTGTTTGCAGCAACACTGCACCCTGTTGGGTAGACGACTGGGACTAATGGAAAAGCAGCACAAGGCGTGTCGAGTAGAGTAGGGCTGGTGGAAAAGGGCATTAGTATCATTCTGAAGTGAGTTCTTGCCGTTCTTTTGCCCCGTAATCGCCGTATTTTGAAATAGATCTTTTCCATCATAGTTTGTGTTTTATGGATTTAGTCAATCGTAATTTGGAAATATTAAAGAAGGAGATGTGGAGGAGATCTGCCATGGAAAGGGGAGACCAGAGGAGAGTCATGAAGGGGGCTAACTGCTTCAGGGACTATCGTTAGTAAAACAATAAATAAATAAACAAAAAAGGCCTGGACATGGTCTAACATAATGAGCTGTGACATGGACACTAATGCTGCAGGCAAACTAAAATGTGTGAGTGTTTGTAAAATAGGTGAAGTTCATTTTTGGCCGTCTCAAAACTTTGAACATGTTCATTTACAATTTT
Source organism: Scarus forsteni (assembly GCA_036419115.1). Classification (NCBI taxonomy): domain Eukaryota; kingdom Metazoa; phylum Chordata; class Actinopteri; order Labriformes; family Labridae; genus Scarus; species Scarus forsteni. Next base: position 1,140,920 of record JAZDUH010000134.1, on the reverse strand, counting down.
TTACGAAGAGAAACCTGTTTAAAGTTCAAATCTGTTTCTTCTTTTCTTGTAATGACACACAGTTTAAGCATTTATTACATAATAGTGACAAATACTTACTAGAATTGTTTACTTTTATTTCTCATGAAAGAACGGTAAAAATAAATGTACTCAAAGGGCATTTCTTGACACATTTATTGACAAAAAAGACAAAAAGAAGTGTTATGATTATAATATGAAAGAGGTTAAATTATTTCAAGACTGCGTTAAAGTACTTTTTGAACATTTTGAGCACACTGCAACAATACCGCGATAATAATAACCGTGATAATTTTGGTCACAATAACGGTGATACAAAATTTTCATACCGTTATCCCTATAAGACTATAATGATTGTTTTATGAAATGCTTGCTATAGAACCTTTGTTGTTCCTATATGTTTTTTAAGTGCAATAAACCAAACTAAACAGCAGGATAATAGTGTTTTCTTCAATGTTTGCTGAAAGATTAGATCAGAGATCATCAATTGACGAAAGCACTAATAATAATTAAAAACAATCATAAATGAAGTGTTTTGGTTCACCAGTCCTGAAGCAGCCGCACGGGGTTTCATTTATCAAATGACGAAAAGCTGTCCGTAAAACAAAAGCATTTTTTACTCTGCACCTTCCCTCAAGTTTAGTAACACGAAAGACCAAAAAGGCAAACAAAAACTTAAAAAAGAAAAGTATATTTAAGGTTGGAAGGAAATTTTCTAATTCTGAGATAAGTTTTAGTATTGTGGGGGGAAAACTAAAAATTCTAAGATTAAGTTTAGAATTATGCAGAAAAAAATTATGAAATTAATTAAACCCAGAAATTATGAAGCAAGAATTTTGAGAATTAATCCATACGTGACATTGCATATATTTTTAATTTTTCACAGTCAGAGAAAAAGCTAAATCTGCTCAAAAACTTCCTTTGCAGTGGCCCAAATCCTCTTCTGTTGAATAATAGTCAGGGGCCGGATGGAAAGCTCTGAGGGGCCTGATGTGGCCCCCGGGCCGCTAATTGGTGACCACTGGTTTGGATCCTAAAGTGCACAAAACAAGACTGAGAGTATATTTTAGTGCAACAGTAATGATTGAAAATTATGTCTAACTTTTTGCTTGAAACACGAGACATTTAAAATGTGGTACGAAGCAGAAGTGATGTATTACATGTTTCACTTTATCAGGAATTCAAGGAAACATAAAAAATGTCGTACCCTTACACTTCAGATTTTTAAAACCATTAAGAGACCAAATTGTGACTAAAACTTAAAGATATTTAAGTTTTTTGTTTTAGCAGCAGAACATTATTCACAGTGGAGGAAGTTTGTGTCCTACGAGGCTCTGTCCTTCCATCACTCTGTTAAACTTTACCTCCCATCAGAAAAAGAAAAATCCACATAAAACCCAGCGGCAGTGGAAGCTCCAGTTAAAGCAGTCTAAAACACATCTATAGGATCCAAAATGGAGCAAAACAGCGGGTTTTTATTTCATGTGCCGCGCTCCGTCTTCCTCGAGGGGGAACCTCGCTGCAGTAACACGCCGCGGCGATGCAGGAAAAGTGCCGCGGGCTACGCGAGCAGCGGCACAGCGGCACAGGCAGGTGAAGACGGGGGTGAAAGTCAAATCTTTTCACTGTAAACAAAAGCCCGGGAACGAGGCAAAACAAACACATGAACGCCAGAGCGAGGAGTGTGTTTGCTCTGGATTTGAGGGATTCTTCGCCGGCGCCACAGGTGGGTAGCTGTCCAATGAGGTGAGGGATTTGCGGTTATGAGGACAGATCGACGCAGAGAGGAGGGAGTTATCACACGGCGGCGAGGGATTGAAGATCTGAGCGGGTTTTGTCGCCGTGACGTGTCGCCGCTCACGTGTCAGAAAAGAGAACCTGATGTGATAGACGGTGAGGGATTTGGAGGAGTGATGTGGCGTTCGCTGACAGGCCGCGGCGTGCGTTCAGGAATGTTAAGCGAGGCCAAATGAAGAGTTTAAATGTTTATCCGGATGTTTTGCGGGGCGATTCTCCCGCCTGGCTCAGCAGAAGCCCAGTGGTGACAAAAACTGATTTATAACCGTCAAAAAGTGTTTCTGGATGGCAGCGACGTGCTATCAGATGAAGCTGGGCTCTCTCCGCTCTGTTTTATTCCCTCTCGAGACGAAAAAGAAGCCGTCTAACTCTTTCCAAACAGCACATCCACTCTGACACTCGAGATAAAACGGCGAATACTTTGAGACACTCTCTAAAACCTTACAGAGAGACTGAGCTGCTCAAATTCCTGCAGTGATTCTCTCCACGTTTATTCAGATTCAACATTCAACAAACACTCGAAAATTCAGGTGCAAAATGAAACTTCACTCACCAGCAAACTCCTCATCAATACACATAGCTAGTCAGGCAATCACATGGCAGCAACTCAACCTCTTCTTTGCATCCATGTCTTCCCTACCCAGACACAGATGTAGACACCATTCTTTCGAAACTGCGTGCAAGAACAAGGAAGAGACGGGCAGATTTTGCCCATTACTAGTTAGCTTAGCTCAAACACTGGGAGTAAGTGGGTAGTGCTTGCCTGCCTCTGCCTAGAGTCATCAGATAAACTCTTTATCAACTCTAAACGGTCCTTTGTGCCTATTGTGATTCATTTTTTTAACCGTGTTTCCCATGTTTTAAAGGCAAATTGCATTAATTTTGCTTCAAACTTCTTCACTGCTGCTACCCTGCTAAACAACCCTTTCATAAAGACGGGGACTGTATTTGTTTTTTTTCTAATCAGGACAATGAAACTACTGTTCAACTATTTTGGAAATGCTGTACAGTGACATGTACAATCTCATATCCTGAATAGCTTTGCTCTTATGGATATGGATGAATTATTTTGATTCTACAATGTATGCAGTTCTAAAAAGAATGAATGCTACATGATTCACTTGCTTATTATTTTAGCTAATTTCTCTGTCCATAAATGTAAATATGCTTTCCAAAAACTGTTTCTATTGGAGTGACAGCAATATTCTGCATCTGTTCAGATCTCTTCAAACTCCAAAATCATTAACAAGCTCGACTATGTAAATAAATTTAATTGTATTAACTAAAAAACAAAAAAAAAGCCTTTTATTCTTTATTGATCTTTGTACCCCTGGCGTATTTACAGTATTATCATAATTTCTTATACTGTTGATTTTTTTTAAAACTGACAGAATGAATATAGTGTTAAAATTAGAATAAATCTGTGTTTAAAAAAAAAAGAAAAAGGTTGCCTAAAAATTTAAGAATGGCTCGCAGACAAATGGCTCACTCACATCGTTCACATTCTCATTGTTCACTTAAAAGAGCCGTTCAAAAAGCTCAACTCGTTCACAAACATCTCATCTCTCGCCCAAACCATCGTGGAAGGATGTAAATAAAACAAAGAATTTTAGGATTAGAAGACAACGTTACGTAATGTGATAAAACTAAAGTCACAACAGGCACACAAGACCATTTAGAGTTGTTGAAGAGTTTATCTTATGACTGTAGGCAGAGGCAGGCAAACACTACCCATTTGCTTCCAGTGTTTGAGCTAAGCTAACTAGCAGTGGGCAAGCTCTGCTCGTCTCTTCTTTGTTACAACAAACAGAGTTGAAAGTCTATCTGCGTGTCATGGACTCAGAAGTGAGGCACGACACGACAACAAAAAGTTGGCATGTCCCTTTAAGACAAACTAAAAGCATCAGAGTGGAGAAGGTAGGTGACTCATGCCACCTTGAAACTGGCATGGTTTCTTGGTTCAGAAAGGCTGATCTACTCTAGGCTTTACAGAGAATGGTTCACAAAAGAAACAACATCCAGTGAAATTAACAAAAAGCAACTTGCTAAGAAGAAGTGGTTTGAAACGATCGTAAGGCAACAGTTGACTTGCTACCATATTTATCTCTTTTCCCCTTCTTGCTTGATCTTGTACTTGTCTCTGGTTCTTGTCTTGTAGTCAGTTTTAGGGTCGTCGGCGTGGCCCTCCTGCTGCTGTAAACCTTCAAAGCTTCAATTATCACGTTTATATGAGAGCCTTAATTCTGAATATAACTTAAATCCTTTTTAAAACGATTAAAAATGACCATGTAAACAGCTAATTCCAAATGAAAAAGATAATTCGGATTAAAACTTAATTCTGAAGTAAGTGGCTTGTTTATTGTGATTTTAACTCTAAATTTAATAATTCCTCGATCATGTATACGTTCATTCTGCTTGAAATTAATTCCGGTCATTCCTTGTCCTGTCGCAACGGGATGCTGACAGGAACCGGAAGGCCGCCAAATCAAGCATTGGACTCACGGCGAGACAATTTATTTAATTGCAGCCTCAGAAAGTTCGGAAATAATGAAAGAGTGGATGGACGTAAGCATTTAAATGTGGACCTTTTTAAAATTGCAGTGTCCAAGTTAGACGAGATTTCCCTTACAGAGACACTGGAGACGCTGAACTTGAGTTTTTCTTCCGTTAAACGTAAATACGTCACTACGTTACGTCTGCCCCTGTCCAATCAGAACCATTCCCAACCACCAGGCCTTGAATAAAAGGTGTTTTCTATGTAAACCTCAAGTTGGAATCACTATTTCCATTTAAACACGTAGGAGAAGACTTTAATTCCAAATTATTTAATTCTGAATAGTTAATTCCAAATTAAAATCATCATGTTACTGTGTCCAATAACTACAATTCTAATTATGCGGCCATTCTTTTCGCCCCATCCCATTATCATTTCAGTCTCTTGTGTTAACTTTAGAGAGATCAACAAAATTAAAACTTCAGATTGCTACTCCAAGCTAGAAGGAGGTCCAGTCAATGCTATGTTGTGGTCAATGTTTTACGAACCGAGCTATCAGATGTTGGTGTTGATGCTAGTTTTTTATGACGTGTTTGGAGGCAGTAGTTCTACAACTGCATTTCTGAGAAGCATCATCCAGCATTTAAAAACGTTTTTAAATAAAATATCAGGCAGTCAAAGTTAACACAATTTTGTGTTGTGGATTCATGTGCAGTTCCTGCAACCAGAGCTTAAATATGCAAATCTCAAAAAGCATATCTCCATGAAGGTGTTGATACTTAGTGGAAAACCAAGGACAAACAAATGGAGTTAACTTTAACTCCTCCAAACGGCACTGACACGCTTTGGTTGACTTTTTCTTATTAGATATCTTAAAGGTAAACAAGTCTTCAGGGGTTATTAACTCAACCTTCTGCTGCTGATTGAAATCAAACAAAACTCATCAGTGATTCCGACTGTTGATTTCAGGAGCAATCAAACAGACGGGCCTCCGGATCGATGCCGCCGGACTACAAACATCACCGCACGAGCACATCAAAAGAGCCGCACTACACAGCCACATGCACGCCGGCTTCCTGTCCAAATCCATACAATCCATTATTAACATGTTTCCTGCCAGACAAAGACTCAGGTAGATGATAAAACACAGAGAAATAAAAGACAAAATAAGAGAAGAGGTTAAATTATTGAATTCAGGGAGCTCCCTCGCTCTCTTCAAATATGAAAAAGACAAGCACAGAGAGACGGGGAGAAGGAGAGGAGCCTGGATTGTGTTTTTTGGAAAGTAGGTTACACCGAAAGTCAAGGTGAGAGAGGGAGGGTGGCATCAAAGACAGGGAGTCGAACAAAGTCGGCGACACGCCACGACGCGTGACACTGGAGAGAAAAAATGAACAAAAAGATTTAAAAAAGAAAGAGTGCTTTTACAAATTATTTAAGATATTTATCACCATTGAATTCATATCAAACAAGACATGGAATAATGGACTTTTGATACCTAATGGAGAGGGGGTGGGATTAAATAAGTTTGTACTTCTTCCCGCTCCTTTACAAACATGTAGGTGAAATCAATCGGTGTAATTTTTCAACCTTAATTACATTTGTATTGGTATTTTGCCACATTAGTATAAATGCAAAATATGACATTTATTTCTTGCATGTTCAAAATAAACTAGTACTACTACTGCTATCATCATTGTTTACAGTTTTAGTATATCTGGTTGGTAGCAAGCAGCCAACAACCAATTTATGTTTTCAGTCACATGAGCAGTACAGGGTGTGTAGCACTGACTACCATTTCATCTAATACCCCTTTCAGACTAGCCAAAAAAAACAGTTTAAACCTGGTAACAATTTGCTCCTGTCTGCAGTTTAAAAGACTTTAATCGGCATTTCGGCCCTGTTTGATTGACCCTGCAAGCTACACAGGTTTTAATCGGCTCGCCTTCGATCAGCTTCAGTGTGAACATCACACCTGGGTCGACCCGCTAATTTACAGACGACAGTGGCGTAACATGCCCACTGCATAACATTGCGCACGTCCCCTTCGTCTGTAAGCTATGTGACTCTCTGCCATCTCAGCAACAAACTCCATCCGCCTTGGTATCATCAGCACAGTTTGTACATTTTTTGAGGAACAAACATTCAAAGCAAAAAAAGACTTGTCCACGGCCTCCATGCTCCCTTCAAATTCAACTTCAACTTTATTATAATCCCTTGGGAAAATTATTTTTCATCAGCAGGCATCAGCCCACAAGTACATGATAACACATAAAACATATAGGCATTACGAAAATCCGTAAAAATCGGACAAATCCTGAACTCAAGTGAAAAAGGACGGCACATAGACCACAAAAATGCCAAAGACCAAGAATCAGGCAAAACCCATGAAGTGCATTCAGTCATCAAAGTGCTGTACAGGAGATAAATAAACAGTAATGATTAACATAAAGGTAAAGCAGATAAAAAGATATTCAATAAAAAGTCAATAAATAGTCAGGGAGTACAGTCTAAAAGTTAACAATCAATTCCATCCACAAGCTGCCTAAAGCAGCTTCCTTTGTTTACATGGTCGTGTTTCATCGAGCTGATGATACAATCAGTGTGATGGCATCAGCTTGATGCGCCAGAGGAAAAAAAACAGCCACACAGCTCGTCGCTGCCGATTAGACCGAGTCTGCTGGCAGTGGGAAAAGCGCCACTCACAGATATAAGCGGGTTAGCCCGCTTTGAAAAAGTTGCGTTGTCTTGCTAATTTTAGTGTGAAAGAGGTATAAGTAAAATGACACAAGCTTTGATTGAAGAATTCTGAGATAATGTAAACTAGGGATGGACAACTACGGCTCAATCTTTAATGTGACCATCTGGTAATCGCAGTTATTGAAGCCTATATTTGAAATCAAGTGTGAATATTTAATCTAATTAGCTAAATTTAAGACCAATTTTGGCACTTTCACTGCAAGTGAAAGGTCCTCCATTTTTCTTTTCAATAGAATCAAATTTGGGCATCTTCTGCATCACAAAATTTATATTAATGTGACATTTACACAAAAAAGGAGTCCCTTTGCAACATTTTTACAGGATTTTAGCTTTGTCTGTGCATTTTTCAAATATCCTGATGTCTGAGTGTCATAACAGAAAAAGAAATTATTGCATTAAAAGGTAAAAATCTACGACAGGGTTAAAAATGAAACAACCATGAAGGCTCATTATATCCTAAGAAAGTCTACTAATTCCACTAGCAACACAAAATTGTCTACTAGTAGATGATTTTCCTCTACTACTAAGGTCTACTAACACACTAGTACACCAAAAACATTTACTAGTAAAGACAAAGGTTTTTGGCGCAGTAGTGTTACTGATGTTAAGAGTACTACTAGTAAATTTAAAACATTTTGAGTAAAACCTCAAAGCTTTCTGAGTCGTACTAAATACACACAACTACTGGCATGCAATTTTGCTTTACTAGTAAGGTCTATTCCAGCACTAGTGTGTTAAAAACCTTTACTAGTAAAACAAACTTTTTGTTTATTAGTACTACTATTTGTCCGAAGGTAAGATTAACATTAGCCAAAGTTTGTCAACGCCACAATATTGGTGTATAAAGCTTACCAGTCATACTGGTGAACATTTTGAAGTCTTTTAGTGGTAGTAGTGACACTTTTGGTTTCACTAGTAAAGTCTATTTGTGCACTAGTTGATCAAAATTAAGTTCATGTACTCCAAATTTGAGAACTACGGCTGGTATCAGTTTTATGCCCAAACAGCGTTTCATAGTCCCGCTACGTTAGTCTCTTTTAGTTTGCAGCCACACAAAGTACGCACATAAACACACAGCACTAGCCTCGTACAATTAAACACAACGGACATCCCGGGTAAAAAGTGGCCGCAGGAGGAACTTAAATTCACTTTCCATGCTTGGAGTGGTCGCGGCCACACTCCTGAGCAGAGTCGACAGGCTGAGAGTATATCAGGGGCCTCTGTGGCCACCGGGCTCCTCCACCATTTATCTCAATTTCACCCCGTAGACACACTCACACAAAAACACACTCACCAGACATATGTGCACTTTACATTAGAGAGACAGCCTGCAGAGCTGGTCTGCACAGACGTGAACTCTCTCTTCTTTACTTAAGGAGCCACAGTTTGCTCACATGGAGTCGGTCCTGGTTTTGTTCAAGATAGACTACAGTTTTGGCTAAAGTGCATCCATCCTGAAATTCAGAAATAATGCCCCTAAAACATCACAGGTCATCAGCATCATCACCTCGTCCATGCTGCCCATGGATGTATTATAAGAACTGGATAGCGTGTCCCGCCTTCTACCATGTAACGGATTTGAAGCCAGAATATCCCCCGTCAGGGCGCCGCCATTGTGCAGCCAGTAGAGAATTTGGACCATATTTGGACGCAGCTGTCGTAAACGGTCACAACACTCCACAGCATACGCCGTACACAATCATTGTGAAGCTGCCGTAAACCGCGGTCAACTCTAATAACTAATAAAAAAGAAACTTTTCAGAAAAAAGAGGACTTGGAAAACACGCAGCCCAATAATACTTTCATATCACCACAGCATACGGATGGGAGAAATATTTCTACGAGGTGTATTAATTTTTTGAAGTTTCACTACGGCCCGTTCAGATGAATGGGGGAGACGGAGAGTTGACCTATACTGCAGCCAGTCACCAGGGGGAGCAGTTTTCGTGGCGGCTTCAATTTAAGCTCAGCCACATGACGTCCATGTTTTTTACAGTCTATGATGCTGCCTTGATGGCTATCATGTCAGAACCACCTGTGCAGACATTTGACTCAGTGATTACATATATATACGTATCATGTATATATTTTTAAAAATTAATTCAGTTGTAGAATATGCTTATGTTTACATTAAAGACAGTGGTTATTTTACAATTTTAAAATAAATTTTTTTGTTTGAATTAATTAAGGTTACTTGTCAAGTTCTTTTCATTTTTTTTATTTATTTTTATTTAAAGCATATTCTTGTGTGTTTAACGTTAAAATGTACTGAACCCATTGGTTAATAACAAATGGGTAAGTTCTTCTCATACCTACTATTGCTGACTACTGTTCTCTGTTTGAGTAATCTCACCTGATCAAGACTTTTCTTACAGTCCATACTACAAAATAAGTTATAAAGGTCTGTATTTTACTGCTGTTATCATATCAGATCGACATCGGTATCGGCCAGTACTCAAGGCTGCAGTATCGGTATTGTATTGGAAGTGAAAAGGTAGTATCTGGACATCCCTATCACTGATTCATAACTAGCAGATTGTGGTGTTGTAAAACACTGTTGAAGGTAAATAGGGTGCAGAAAACTTGAAGATACTGGTCTGTGTCTTGTGGATCTGATGCTTAAATTTGTTTTAGAATGTGTGTGAGAATATTTCAGTCCGTCTAAGTGTGTGTGTGTTTATATCCGACCTACACGGTGTAAATCTCGTCTTATAATGACTTATTAACCGTCTTCTCCTTTCAGCTCTCCGCCCGACTCCGACACAAATCCCTCCTTTATTCTCCAGTACTGTAATCCAGCACACACACTGAGGCATCAACCACAATGCATCGGGCTGCAGTTTACTTTCTAAATCCTTCTTTTCTCTGCTGGCTGACAAAGACATCGAAGGAGACAGGGAGAGGAGAGGAGAGGGGATGACAGATTTAGGAGGAGCGATGCAACGCCATGACAGAAGAGAAGCATTTGAGAGGCTCTCAAATGTTCGGTTCAGTCTCCAAAGGCTAACCGTGTCATTGAAAGCAGGAGCTCGCCTGTTATTTTTGCATTTTAACCCTTAGATACCCAGGATCAAAATACCACTTGTTTCTAAATGACTGGTATTTACAAACCTTTTGTCCTATCCAGAAACGGAAAACATTAGTGTTATCATGAGATTGCTAAGTTTCCAAGAGTACCTGAATGTATCACCAGTAACGTCGGCAACATATCGAAAAAACGGACGAAAACGGGAAAAGCTTTAATTCTTGTGTCTTCTTTAATAATTTGCAGAAAATTAACCGTTTTCTCCGGCTAAATTCTGTAAAAAACAAAAAAATCTATGCTTCTTACAGCATTTAAAAAGGCCTGAATGATTTACATACTTCCTGAATTTACCGTTCAAAAAAATCTTTGAATTTTGTCCCATGGCAGTGTGTTACAGGCTCAAATTCCTGCTCAGAGCTGTAAGTGCTGAGCAGCGCCACCTTCTGTCAGAGCCTTGAAGACGTGTTACGGGGCAAATTTTTCCCAGCAAACTGTTGTTTTTATAAAGGAAAGAGGGCTTTACAGATTTCTTCTGCAGTATTGACTGTAAATTAATAATATTAATATATTATTATTATTATTATTTTCAAATTATTTTAGCTTGTACATTTTGTTACACTGCATGTAGACATAATTGAGGTTCATCAGTCAATAGCCATGTTTGTCCTAAATCTACAGAGGCGCTGGACAGCATACCACAGGGAAAAATTAGACAATAGGAAGTGAAAAGTGACAGAAGTAAAAACGCCCTGGGGTTTCAAATATCAAACAAGAATTTTTCATTATTTGTAGATTCATTGAATGTGGTACCAATACCACTATTTCTCTTATTCTTAAGGCTTGATGGTGCTTGAAACATGGGTTTTTGCACTAATTCTTTATTTTTAAATGTTAAAATCAGAAAAAATGGTATTTCCGTTTTTCTTATTTCTAACGATTTGTAGCTTGTAAATTTTGTTACTTGGCATGTGGACATAATTGAGTTACATCAGCCAATAGCCATGGTTTTCTTGAGTCTATAGAGGTGCTGGACTTTACATTGAAGAGAAAAATAAGACCACAGTGATTAAAAATGTGAGAGAAGCGAAAAACAACCAGAAGCTGCTCGGTATTCAGAGGGTTAAGACAAGAAATTAAGCCAGGACACCTTCCTGAAAGCATAGCTAAACTTCCGACAATTAAATGACTCGGACTTTTACCAAACCAGACTTCGTCCAGCCAGAACCAGCGGGTTAGCTTCCTGTTCTCGCACACAAACACACAAACACACTTCTACTATTCTACTTCTACAACTACCAGGACTTTACCATGGTGACGAGGTGTGCTGCTGGCCGGCCAGGTGAAGGGTCTTGGGCCGAGCGGCGGAGCAGCTGCCCGCATTAGCCGGCCGCTCCCAGTAGGGGTCACTGTGAAACAAACAAAAAAACGTGAAGAGCTTCTTTAATGACGGGGAGCAAGCAGCAGGAGAAGAAGAAGAGGCTGAGAAGAAGAAGAAGAAGATGGTGTTTACAAAGAGAATGAAAAGCACAAATAATACTTGAAAGCAAGTTAAGAAAAAAATAACGAAACCGATAAATACAAGGAAATGAAAGCAACTTAAATGCAAAATAAAGTCAGACATGCACAAAATAATCTCTTAACAAGGTTTTAAAAAGAAAAGTTGGGCATTTCAACCTCAGTGGCGTAAGCTTACTGATATCCAGAAAAGAAAATAAATAAAACCAAAGTGGGCGCTGAAGGGAAAAACTGTACTGCAGTCACACAGTTGTCATGTTTTATGGTGGAAGGGGCCAATAAAAGATGAATATGAGGACAACTAGGCAACCTTAAAAACGGGCAACATCACAGATTTTTATTTGTGGCTTGACAAGGAAATAGTAAGCGTCATATCCGAGACTCATCCTGCCCTGGCTAAAAAATCTAAGAAACAGATGTATTTCTAAAGGCAACTTAAAATAGTAAATTCCAAGTTAGCTTTTACAAAGGAGTGATTGAAACTAGGGATGAAGGATTTTAAGATAATGGGATTTCTTTCTATTCACGATTTTCTTAAAATCCAGTTACAGTGCAATACTCACTATGTTTACTGTATCGACAACAATAAGAACATCAATGATTAAAAGAACACACATCATTCATCATCTAAAATGAATGATAAATTTGTAAAATCTTATTTGTAAAATAGTTGATGCAACAGATCACTGGTCAGTCAAAGCGCTGCAGAAAACTGTAGCTTTGCCGATCACGGTTGCGTTGTCTGATATTGAAATTTCGATACTAAAACAATAAATCTTTCAGCCCTACTGTAAACTTCACAAACTGGTATGAGATGTGCACAGTTCAGGACAAGAGGATTCTGCATAGAGCGATCAAAACTGTCCAAAACATCATCGGTATCCATAGGAATCCAGAACACAGGAACTGCAGGACAAGACCCATCCCCGCCACGGCGTGTTCACACTAGCTGTGTTCGAAATCGTCCACTCATTCACTCACTTACTATTCCCTCTGTAGTGTAAATGAAATAGTGGACTACATAGGGAATGACCAAACGAGATTTCGGACACTACACTAACATTTTCTAAACGCCATAGCGTCAGTAGATGAGCCAGATATTCTTGTGACGGAAGTGGACACGCCAAAAATCACGTAAACAAACTGGGCACTGAGGAGGATAAGTTGGAAATTTTGAAGCTGTTTACAGCCGCTAAACGATGTAAAAAAGCAACGCTACAAACGTATTAAAGATATTTTAACGTTTTTTTTTATGTTTATGACTGAAAGCAGCGCCTAACAGCCTTCTTTCTCTTCTTCTATTAAAAAACATGACTGCATTGCATTGTGGTATACTGGAGCACAATATAGGGTACATTATATGTACACTTACTTTTGCTGTGCATTGTGGGTATTTTAAAATGTACTATAAAGTGAATGAAATTAACTGCTGGGAATTCAAACAACACTACAAAATGGCAAACACAATATATAGTGCACTATTTATACTATGCCCGACTCCAAGGTATTGTTAGCCGAACAATTTTAATCCAGTACAAAAGATAAGTGAGTAGTTAGAACAGTTGGTGGGTGTCTTCTTCTTCCCTCATCTCTCCAATTCTTCCATAATTATTACTATTACTCAGTATATTCTTGTATTGGTTTAGGTATTTATCCATATATACTTATTACTTGCTTATTTATTTTTCTCTTTTTATTCATTTATAATCACATTTTCAATGTATTTTTCATTATTTTAACTCATTTAGCATTTATTTTATTTGTCTTTTTTTGTATCCATGTATCACTTCTTATTTTATTCAATTACCATTATTATTATTTGTTATTTTAATATTGACACTTTTACTCTGTTTAACTTTATTTTATTGTATTTAATTGCTCTTATTGCTTTCATTTGTTTTTAATTGTTTTTATTTATTTATTGCTTTTTACTTACAACCTATTGTAAAGCACTTTGGTTCACGAAAAAGGGTTGTTGTAAGGGGCTGTATAAATAAAGAACATTTACATTTACATTATTATTATTTTTATTCATATATCAATATTTTTATTCATTTACTTTTTTGTCTTTTTTCATTTATGGTTATTTTCTTATTTTTTTATCCTTCTATTATGTACTATTATTATTATTATTATTATTTAATCATTATTTATAATTTTAATTTATTTTTTCTCACCTCAGTCTTCGTCTGGTGTTCTCAGTTTGTTGAATGTTTACAGTTATTAGTTGTATTGTTTTATAGTATAGAAGTGAAAGTATAATGCAGGAACCATTTGACAGCAATAACGCTCTTGTAATTTAAACGTAGCTGCTTATAAAACGTTGATCTGTGGGTGTATTTTCCAACTGGTCAGCTCAAACAGCTCCCGTCTCTGGAAATATTCAAATAAATAAATAAATCTCCAGTTTTCTCTGAAAGTAAAACCCCCGCTGCCTGGGACTCGAAGTGACACGGAGTCAAATAGAAAATACAAAGCAGGCCCAAAGTGACTGTCTATGCACAGTGAATTATTCGAATTTTACACACCCACCGAAGACAGGCTGTCAAAACCCATGCCGGGATGGATTTTTCATACGGAGAGGAGGGGGGGCGAGCGATGGCGAGCCGAGGAGAATAAAAGAGAGGAGGGAAAAATGGGAGGACGAGAGACGCAGGGAGAGGCAGTGGAGCGGGGCCGGCTCACAGGAGAACATTAGCTGCACGGTGTAGCGCACCATAAAACCATTGACATTGTCGGTCTTGCTTTGTGGACGAGTATTATTGTAAAACACAGTTTTCTGAGGCGAGCCGGCCGCTATTGTTCTTGTCAGAGGGTGAAGCGAGGGCAGCGCCGGCATAACTTATTTCAGCTTTAAAGCTACGGCAGGAGGCAGGGAGTTGGTTTTTAAATGAAAGCACAGAGATGTAAGTCCAGAGATTGTATTACTTTTAGATTTGATCTCTTGATGCATGACTGGGAAACGTAGCGCTGCTGTCAGAGAGGACGGGAAAAAAACACTACAAAGGATGAAAAGGAGAAAGAATAAAGGCAGGTTTGTTCACAGAGAGGTCGGCCTACTTCACTGATTATACAACTTTAAGGAGAATCAAAACGGCGGTGATCAAAAACAGGGCGGCGTCCTTCAAACAGAAACATGAACGTTAGAAATCATAAAGAGTGTGTTTGCTGTTTTGGATGTTCCCACCCCAGCAGCTTGTTTGTTTTGTTCCAAACCAGATGATTAAATGTAAGGACACACACAAAGGCAGGGCTGTGCTTACGTTAACACATCAGCCTGCTTTTCCCACTGCAGCAGTGAACAAATGCCACAACAACTGGTCACTAATGGAATGCTAGTTATAAAACTAATCTACCAAAGGCACGAGTGGCAGTTTGACTTTGGAGCAGAGAGGGGGTAACCTAAAATGCCAGATGGACAGTTCCATATTGGAAATATTTCACTAATCCATCTGGGAAGGAGCCCTGCGAAAATGTTTTCAGGGACAGAATGCTCAAAAACAACAGCAGCTTGTGATTGGACGATCGCTTGGCTCATCACAGTCATCACAGGCCAATCCATCTCAAGCAACAACTTACAAGGGCGAATAACATTTAATGGCCATGGGGTGCTGGTTTGGCGGAGTGGTTAGCAACCAGGCACCCCTTGTACTTGCTTCTGCCGGTCCAGGTTCGAATCCCGCCTGTGACCAGTTTGTACAGTGTCTTCCGCTACTCTCACAGTGGATAGGCCTTTCACAAGCCTATCCACTGTCTCTCTCCTATCAATTAAGGCACAAAATGCCCAAAAAATACATCAAAAAACAAAAGACACTTAATGGCCGTTAGCCGTAGCAGGTAACAGTTTTTAGCGGCTACAGCTAACAGCTGTTAACTGTTGTTTGCCCCTGTTGGCCGTTAGCCAGAGAGCAGATTTTGCGAAGTATAACTGAGTAACCATGATGGCCACAGGGTAACTGATTTAGCCGCCATTATTTGCCGTTAAGCATTTAGCCAAGTGAAACCATTGGACAATGGAGGCTGGCAAGAAGAGATGCATGATTACAGAATCAGGCAGGTCTGTCTGCTTTGCAAGGCTATAGAGGAGGTCAGATTCGCACTTAAGTTTGAGAAATTAACATACGCTTACTGTCCACTTTAGTAGGTACACCTTGCGAGAACCAAATCGGGCCCCTCTTTGTTTTAAGGCCCCCTTTCTCTCTCTCAACAGCTGCTCCCATGGAGATGACGAATGTTCCAGCACCTTGTTGAATCAATGAGCAAGGTGTACCTAATAAAGTGGCCAATGAAAGTACAAATGTAACATGTCACAGTTGAATATTGAGACTTTACCACCAAAAAGTTAGAAATTCACATCCAGCATATATTGAAAGCCAGACTTATTGGTGTCAGATTTATGAGCTCAGGTGTGGTTTTAGACTCACAGAGAATCAGCTGTTGACTTTAAACAAACACACACTCCACAGCGACGACAACACACCCCGCTGCACACGCACAAATTCAATAACCCGTCTTTAAGACGGCCTCTCGCTCAAACAGAAGACGGGCTTGTGGGTAAAAGCTCGCCGGGATGCGCGTAAGCAGGTAAACAAACACTCACGCAGCAGTCGTTGGCTTTTGTCCGAGCTAAATCGCCGACAGTGAAGGGGAGACCGGGGCCGATTTTCAAGGCCCACTGTATGTTACAAATTGGATAGCAGGGCATTGTCTTACAGGAAACACACTCACGCACACGGTGAAAAAGTAATCCTGCTGGAGCCTCACATCTGCCCCCCCTCTCCATCTTTATCAACAGTTTCCTCAAATATAAACCCTGTGATTGAAAATCTGACACTCCAGGTCCCTCATTTACCCACTGTAACCCGTCACCTCTCCATAGGAGGACGTGCACGCACTCACACACACACACACACACTGTATCCCAGCTGGTCAGGGTGTTGTGGTCCAGGTTTAGGGGGTCAGTCTTGCTTCAGTGCTGCAGTAAATCTACAGGAGGGTTTGACTCGCAGACTAAATCCCCGCAGCAGAAACATCAAGTCTGAGCAGTTTGATCCTGTTTGTGACGACCAATAATATCACCTGACACACCAGATGGACAGTTTCGTTTTGGAAATATTTCACTAATCCATCTGGGAGGAGCCCTGCAAAAATGTTTTCAGTGGCGGAACCTTCAAAATCAACAATTGTTTGGCTCATCACGGACCATATCAAGTAGCACTGCAATGACGTAGCATATGTAGCGGCTAAAAGTAGCGCTCATGGCTAACTGTTAGCCACTACGGCTAATGGCTTACAAGGGCAAACAACAGCCATTAGCTGTAGTGGCTAGCTGTTGTTAGCCACTACTGCCAATGTGAACAGCTTTTAACTGTTGTTTGCCCTTGTAAGCCGTTAGCCGATAGCTTTACTACCTTAACACTTTAGTTTCACATAAAATTATACCACACAGATGTATTATGTAACACTTCTATGTGACATGAACCTCGTCAAAGTCAATCTCTGCAATGTAAACTTATGAGGAGAGCAGATTTCGCCAAGTATAACTGAGTAACCATGATGACCACAGGCTAACCGGCATTATCCACCATGATTTGTACAACAGGAAGTGACTTCACTTCCCGTCAAGTCTCTTTCTGTAGTCGTCACGCCTGCATCTCCCGCTTCTCTTCCCTGATTGGGCCGTTAAGCATTTAGCCGAGTGAAATCGTTGCACAGTGGAGGCAAGACGGAGATGTGTGATTTCAGAATCAGGCAGGTCCGTCTGCTCTGCAAGGCTACAATATTAGGGTTTGATCCAGAAATGTGGTTCTCAACTGGTGGGTGGGGGACCCAAAGTAAGGTTTATGATGTTATGAAGTGCAAAGTGGATGCATATGAATTGTCTATGCTCTATTTAGTAGGGGTGTAATGATCCATCAGTACACCCCTACTAAAACCCTCGCTAAATAGATCAGGTTTAAAGTTTGAAGCATTTATGAATAGGACAGTTACTCTGAGTTTGGTCTACCACGCGGTTGAGCTGGGAGTTAAAGGGTTTATTTTCTCAAGACTGGACCATAACATGCTCCCCCCAACAACGTCAATTTCAACTTCAGTTTCAGAAGTGACTTTAAGTTTTATTGATTACTTTTAAGTAGGGCTGCAGCTATCGATTCTTTTTGTAATCGATTACTCTGTCAAATTTTTGGGGATTAATCGGGTAACGGTTACATTGCACTCACTGCAATTATTATTATTTTTTACATTGAATCACTACACATTATCATTAGTAACGCACAAAGCAGAAAAGCCAGGTCACTTAAATTAACAACTTATTTTTCTTATTTTGAACATTCTGAGCATAAATGGGATCTCAAAATCAAAATCTATACTTTTATTAAGTTTGGTTATTTTTATTTTATTTGTATTTATGAGTATCTCTTTTTGCTAAATTATTGCCTTTACTACTGTACCATATTTCTGATCTTATTTTACTTACTTTATTTCTAGGACCAAATAATATCATACTTAGATACTAAGATAATTTAACTAGCTAATGTACATTTCTATAACATATGAAAGCATTCCCTACACCTGCTTCCTCTACTCACTGTCAGTGTTTCCTCTTCTACTCTCTGCAATCAAATTAAATGTAAAGTTACTGGATGTGAAAAGTATGTGAACAAAATACACATGATTCTGGGCAAGTAGCCTCTGCATTGATTTACGTTCTGAACCAGCCTTTACACGGAGCCATAATCAAAGTAGGTTATTTACTAGCCCATATCTCAGTTATTGATCACATTAGCTGCTTCTGTTGATGTATCATGAGTGTCATCCTGTTGTGTCGCTCTGACGAACAGACCGGATGTTTACTGTTGATGTGCTGCAGCAGTGACGACGTGCTATCATGCTAAGCTACGTGCTAAGCTAACTCTGTTTGACATCAGACACACTGCACTGTGTTTTCTTTTCGTCCCTTCTTGTAGTGACCACACACTTGGGACACTCTCTGCCATTTCTTCTGTGGACTCTCTCCTTTCTGTCCCTCTCTTTTCTCTTCCTTCATGATTTTACAAGCCGCGCAGCAGCGGAGGTAGCAGGCGCGTTGTGCCACAGAAATGACCATCTGTGTCAAACACCGTGCACTGTATAGTAGTCAAGATATATATTTTATATGTATAATTATATATTAAACGAGGCTTCGAGGCACACAGTTTGCCTCAAGGATATTTTGTAATCGAATAATCACGACTATTCGAGGAATCGTTTCAGCTCTACTTTTAAGCTCTCATGGGCCTGGCTCACTGTCTCAGATCACTGTGCTCTCCTATAGGAAAATAAAGCTCATATTTTTAAGTCTTTTTTTGTCCTTTCTCTAAATGTAAAACATGACTTACACTGAATAAGAGGGATAAAAATATGATCCACTTTTATTTTCTATGTGCAGTAAGAGTTGCTCTTAACTTCCACACCCTCGATCCCTTTTAAACAGGATAATTAAAAACCTCTAACACCTTCTTTCTAACAAGCTAATCATCAACCTGCAGTTAAAACAGAAGCCTGTGTGTTAAGTTTGTTCACATAATCACCGAGTAAGACTAAAGCGGAGCGTGCTAACCTCGTGCTGCAGAGCGGCGTGTGCAGCTGTAATGGATTCTGTCATTGGAAATGGATGAAGCTCCATTAGAGAGCGGAGCGGCCAGCGCTAAGTGTGATGAAGGGCGACGCTTCTGCATCTCTCTTTTTGTTTTAATAACCACACCGTTAAAAACACATCCTGAAGGGACTGTCCTGAAACATGGAGGGTAGTCCTTATTCAGGTGAATCAAGAGTTAGCATTAAAGAAAAGATGAGGTTTGATGTTGTTTTTTGTGTTTTATATCTGAGTTACAGTTGCAGGAAAATGTATGTGAACCCTTTGGGATTACTTGGATTTCTGCTTAAATTGGCCATTAAATATGTTCTGATCTTCATTTAAGTCACAAACAGAGTCTGCTTAAAGATGCAATGAGGAGTTTCTAAGTAATTATAAGTTTTATAGCATCAAAATAGGTTATCTATAAATGCTATTCCTTAGCTTCGCGGTCGGGTCGGACAGGGCTGGACTGGCCTGGATACTCAACTTCAGGAACAAGACAATTAAAACTAGAGCAAATTTATATTATTCAGACACGTCTTAGAGCACCGGGCTGTAAGTAGTGATATATAGCCAGCTCCAAAACTATGATACTAAGTTTTCCAAAAGTTGCTTGTTGTCACACATCAAAAACTACCGCTACATAACTAGAAAGAGATACATTACCTCGTCGCTTTGCATGCTGTAAGTTGTTGAAAAAAGAAGTTGTAAAGCAATGCAGAGCTCTGAGGAAGGTCAGAGCTGCATTCATTAGCATCACAGCAAACACACGCTTTGGTTTGGGTCACGTCTTTACGACAGTCGCCGCGCGTGCTCATGGGTAGCAGAGTCTTTATGTCGCTGGAAATAGATTCTCCTCATAGCACCTTTAAACTAATACAGCACAAAAAATTATAAGTTTTCATGTTTACTGAACACAACGTTCCAATAGTGCAGTTGCTCATTTGGGCTTGTTGTGCCCCCAGACCATCAATATAAACCCAACTCAGAAGTTATAAAAGTTACTTTAACCCACCCTGACACAAATTTAAATTTTACTGTAAAAATGTTTTAGCCTAAAATAAATCTGGATAGCCAGAAATAAATTGATTTCTAATGTGGCTACTACCGTCTACACCATAATAAAGCTGTAGAAGACCCTGACATGTCTGTTTGGTTACAAAAATCAAGGTTAGACTCTTTAGTGATAACAGAGTTATAAATAACAGCAGCCCCTCGCTTCACTTCTGTATAAAGAAAAGGATGTTCCACCTCCAAACAAAAGGATGTTTAATAAGTAAATTAAGAGACAAAAAAGAAGAAATATGACTTTGAAATTGAAATGTTACGTGGATAAAAATTAAAACACGCCTTATTTAGGTTTCTCTTACTAAAAATGCCTATTTACAGCGCAAAATCTGGCAACACAGCTAGCTGCAGCAGCGGTGAGTCTGGAGTGTCTGTGGAGTTAAAACTGGAGTTTTCAGGATGGAAGTAAAAGAAGTAAAAGTCAAGAACACACATGTGAAGTGTCCATTATGTCCTAAAGCAAAGTGTTTGTCTGTTGTTAGTAAATCTAAAATCTAGAGACCAAAAACAGCGAGAACTCCGCTGATGATGTCAGAGCTGCTGCAGCAGGTAACAACAAGGAAGGACACAGAGACGGAGACACACAGTTCAAGAGGAAAAGAGTTTTCAGAAAAGTAACACATCAGTTACTTTACCTGGTAACTAATTACATTTACCAAGCATTGTTGACTTGTTGTCATGTGACCCTCCTCCTTCTCCCTCACTTTTAAAGTAAATAAGGTGAATGGAGGGCTCACACACACACACACACACACACACACTGTTGACATGTTTATTAATCACCTCTTTAGCCGAGCCGACGGCCTGATTTACCGCTGATTTCTGAGCTGTCAACCGGCGAGGACGACCGCCTGACATTTACAGGTATGAGCACTCTACGACACGTCTCTCTCTCCAACACACACGGGGTGAGTGTGTGTGAATATTCTGCACACACACTCATAAATCTGTGCATGAAAGCATGAAGGAGTGCACACACAAACACACACACCCTCTTTAACATGTGTGTTGGTTTTATTAGCATGTTTCTGCACCTCTCTCTGTAACAGAGCTCACACACAATCATAAATCAGCTGTAAAATTACAGGATAAAGGGGAGTGTTAGCTTTTAGGCTAAATCCTGCAACAGTCAGAGAGTTAAAATAACAAACTCTTCATGTCGAAACTTTAGTGAAACATGTGAAAGTGTATTAAAGAATCAATGAAAGATTTGAGAAGAGCACTGTAGCATGCAAAAGTGAATATAAAGCAGTGTCACTACACAGCACACCAAAAGAAAGAGGGAAGGGAAAAAGAGAAGTAACGATGGAAGGAAGGAAAAAGAAAAGAGGAAAGAAAAAACATGATGAGAAAGAGGAAGGAAAGAAGGAAGAGAGAACAAGGTAAGGGAGTGAAGGACAGAAAGAGAGGAAACAAGAAAGGAATGAGGCAAGGAAAGAAAGGAAAGAAGGATGGCAAAAAAAAACGATGTGGGGAGGAAGAAAAGAAAGAAACAAGACGGATAAAGAGCAAGAAAAGGGAAGAAAGAAGGGAGAAAGAACAAGGACAAAAGACCCAGGATGGAATGATGGATGGAAACAAAGGAGATGAGAGAAAGGAATGAGGAAAGGAAGGAAAAGGAAAGAGGAAAGCACACCAAAAGGAAGAGGGAAGAAAGAGGAAGGAAAAAAGGGAGGTAATGATGGAAGGAAGAAAAAAGAAAAGAGGAAAGAAAAAACATGATGAGGAAAAGGAAGGAAAGAAGGACGAAAGATCAGGTCAAGCGACTCTTAAAGGTCAGGAAATGAAGGATAAAAGGAGAGGAAGGGATAAGGAAAGAAAGAAGGAAAACATTCCAAAGAAGAAGAGGGAAAGGAAGGAAGTAACAAGTTTGCAAAAAGCTAGAAAAAAAGGAAAGAAAGAAAGAAGAAAGAACAAGGACAAAAGACTCTTAGGGCGAGGAAATGATGGATGGAAACAAAGAAGAAGAAGGGAAGGAAGGAAAAAGGAAAGAGGAAAGAAAAATATGATGAGGAAGAAGGAAAAGGGAAAGAGGTAAGGAAATGAAGGACAGAAAGAGAGGACGGAAAAAGGAAAGAAGGATGGCAAAAGCATGATGTGGGGGAGGAAGAAAAGAAAGAAACAAGATGGATAAAGAGCAAGAAAAAGGAAGAAAAGAAGGGAATGATAGATGGAAAGAAAGGAGAAGGAGGGAAGGAAGTAAGGAAAGGAGGAAGGATGAATACTAAGGAGGAAGAGGGAAGGGAAAGAAGTAACAAGTTTGCAAAAAGCAAGAAAAGGAAAGAAAGAAGGAAGTAAGAACAAGGACAAAAGACTGTCAGAGTGAGGGAATGAAGGATGGAAACAAAGGAGAAGAAGGGAAGGAAGGAACAAGGAAAGAGGAAATAAAAAAGCATGCTGATGAAGAGTAAGGACGGAAAAGGAAGTGAGTAAGAGGCAAGGGAATGAAGGTCAGAAAAAGAGGAAACAAGAATGGAATGAGGTAAGGAAGGAAGAAGGAAAGAAGAATGGCAAAAGCATGATGTGGGGGAGGAAGGAAAAAAAAGAAACAAGATGGATAAAGTGTAAGAAAAAGGAAGAAAAGACGGAAATGATGGATGGAGAGAAAGGAAAGGAGGGAAAGGAAAAAGGAAAGAAGGAAGGAAGAATACAAACATGTAGAGGTTAGCAAAGTGGAAAGGAAAGAAATAAGGAAGAAAGAACAGGACAAAAGTCTCTCAGAGCGTTGGAATGAAGGAGGGGAACAAGGGAGAAGGAAGGAAGGAAGGAAAAAGGAAAGAGGAAAGAAAAAAACATGATGAAGAAGAGGAAGGAAAGACGGACAAGAGAATGAGGTAAGGGAACGAAGGACAGAAAGAGAGGACGGAAAAAGAAAAGAATGATGGCAAAAATATGATGTGGAGGAAGGAAAAGAAATACACAAGATGCATAGGGCAAGAAAAAGGAAGAAAAGAAGGGAGATATAGTATGGACAAAAGTCTCTTACAGCAAGGGAATGATGGATGGAAAGAGAGGAGAGGGAGGAAAGGAAGGAAGGAAAAGATACCAAAGAAGAAGAGGGAAGGGAAAGACGTAACAAGTTGGCAACAGGCAAGAAAAAGGAAAGAAAGAAGGGAGAAAGAACAAGGACAAAGGACTCTTAAGGCGTGGGAATGATGGTTCAAAGCAAAGGAGAACGAAAGAAGGAAGAAAAAGGAAAGAGGGAAGAAAAAACATGATGAAGAGGAAGGAAAGAAGGAAAAGGGAAAGAGGCAAGGGGATGAAGGACAGAAAGAGAGGAAACAAGGAAGCAATGAGGCAAGGAAAGAAAGGAAAAAAAAGGATGGCAAAAGCATGATGTGGGGGAGGAAGGAAAAGAAAGAAACAAGACGGATAAAGAGCAAGAAAAAGGAAGAAAAGAAGGGAATGATGGATGGAAAAAAAGGAGAGGGAGGAAAGGAAAAAGGAAAGAAGGAAGGAAGAAAGAACAAGGACAAAAGTCTCTCTGGGCAAGGGAATGAAGGATGGAAACAAGGGAGAAGAAGGGAAGGAAGGAAAAAGGAAAGAGGAAAGAAAAACATGAGGAAGAGGAAGGAAAGACGGACAAGAGAATGAGGTAAGGGAATGAAGCACAGAAAGAGAGGAAGGAAAAAGGAAAGAAAGATGGCAAAAATATGATGTGGAGGACGAAGGAAAAGAAATAAACAAGATGGATAAAGAGTAGGGCTGAACGATTTGAGAAAATAATGTAATTGCAATTTACTCTGCAATTGTTTTAAAGTTCCTCATCTTATGTATCCTTAAACAAACATAAGCAGGAGATCTTTTTATAGTCAAACCAATATGACATTAAATTAATCTAAGGATAAAAGATCTGAGAAAAAGTGGAGAAGTGAAGAACAGAAGCAAAATAGGTATGAAATTGTAAAAACTGGGTAAAAAAATTGTACGAAAGCAGAAAAAAGTTAATAGGTGCAAAATAGGTATGAAATTGCAAAAAAAAAAAAAAGGCAAAAAAAGTTCAAAAGTGAATAAGGAAAATTGATTATAGCAGCAAAATTGGGATTAAATTTCAAAAACCATGTAAAAATAGGCATAAAGTTGTAAAAACTGGGTCGAAAAAGGTTAAAATAGGCATTAAGTTGCAAGAAGCTACATCACAATGCCAATCGTCAACACATTTTGGGTTAAAAATATTGCACTGTCTGCAGTGGCGGCTAGCCAATAGAGGGCGCTAGGGCACCGCCAACCCCAGTGGAGAGTATGACTTTAAACGTTTTTACTTTATTTTGAAAAAATGAGTATTAGCAAAAATTACTTATTCAAATGAGTAATATAAATATAAATATAAATATATACATATTAATATATAAAGTAATTAATTTTCATTAATGTAACACAAACGTAAGCCTACTCGTCTCTACCTCCGTGTCTGATAGGTGCTGGAAAAAACGCCCATCAGACAGTGACGAATAGCCAATAAGGGACTGTTGCTAGGGCAAGATAAGCACATATCAACGTGAATTTGGCCAATCAGCGTCGTTGAAAATAATCTCCGAAGGGCGCTTCTGAAATCGCCCCTTGGGTTGATTCGGCTCGTGTCGGTGCCGGTGTGCTGTATTAACTGGTGTTAGATTAACTGGTGACAGTCCAGGCAGATGTGAAGGGGGCGTGTCTTTGAAGGACCCTTTTGTTTACTATCCAAACACCTCCTGAATCCAAATACACAAAAATTAGCTCTTTACACCCATTTACTTAGTGGTGGAAGTGACTTCACAACATTTAGCGTGACAACAAAAGATTTTGAAGAATTACTGACTCATTTGACGGCGTGAATATACCGAAGGTAATATATAGGTAACTATCTTAGATGCCTGATCAAAATCTCAAAATTTCCACAGTGTCAACTTGTGATAGCCCCGAAACCCGCATTTTACTGTCACTTCGGCATATCAACAAACAATTTGTTCATGTTCAACGTATAACGGAGACGGGAGGACTTGAAAATAGGTAAAGAGAAGTAGGTTTTTGATGTGGAGGAAAAGTAATGTGGACAATTAGACACGTTCCCCTTACTCATTTCTGTGTATATAGGTTATGTAAGCTTTTCAGCAGTATATATTTGACCATTTGTATATATTTATGTGTGTGTACCATTCTGTAATCTGTTATTTTTATTTGGAATCGATAATAACACTTTTACCAAGCACTGGTATCCTGTAGTTTGTAAAAACTGAGTGTTGCACAGTACTGCCCCACCAAGAATATTTTTCAGCAGCCGCCACTGACCGTCTGCAATTTGAAAATTGCAACAAGCCATATTGCGATTTAATCTAATTTGCAATTAATTGTTCAGCCCTAATAAAGAGCAAGAAAAAGGAAGAACAGAAGGGAATGATGGATGGAGAGAAAGGAGAGGGGAAATGGAAGGAAGGAATAAAAAGAGGGAAGGAAAGAGTAACAAGTTGGCGAAAAGGAAGAGAAAGGAAAGAAAGAGCAAGGACAAAAGAGTCTCGGGGCGAGGGAGTGAAGGACAGAAACAGAGGAAGAGGAAGAGTGTCTGGTTCAGTAAATCCAGCCGAGTCAGACGGAGATCACAGCGCTGTCTGCCATCCTCGATCTCTCTCTCTCTCTCTCAGATTCCCTCGTTCGCTCTCGCCTGGTTCGTCTCTGAGCTCCAAATCTCTCTCTCTCTCTCTGTCACACATGGCTGTTCACACAGATCCTCTGAACACACACTCACACACACTCTGGGCAGTCTGTGAGTGACAGCACGGCTCGGCTCGGCTCTTTGACATTCACAGAGTGTCAGAGTGAAAACAGAGAGCTCCCAGGCCTCACACGCTCTTATCCAATCTGCTCGTGACGCCACACAAACTCTCACGCCTCACGTTAGCATGCAGGCTCGTTTATCAACCCTGGTGCTTCATATCTGAGGAGGCCGGTCCAAGGTTTCTGAGCACGAGGAGATGCCAACGAAGGTCCTAAAGTTCTTACAAGGAAGTCAAATTTTTCACAAATACCGTAAAATACCAAATAATGGCCGGGGCGTTTATTTGGGACCAGGCGACTATTTGGAACAGGCGTTTAAAGGAATACTCCGACGATTTTGGACCCACGCCCTTTCCCTATCATTGACAAAGTGAGACAAGCTCAAAAATACCTTTTTTGTGTCTCTGCGTCCAGTGGCTGGCTCCCAGCTGTTAGCTTCGTAGGTAGCTTAGCTCAATGGCTGGAGGTCAATAGGAGTCAGAGCCGGACTGACGAAAGTGGACAAAATTCTCCTTACAGTGGTCCAGGGGATGGCGTATTAGCACGTGAAGTAAATCCGAATGGTTATAAAGCATTTTAAAAGATGTGTTTTCTTTTCAACCCGTTAAATTAACGTTTTGATACACACAGACCTGCGCAGTGCTCCGTGGAAGGATATACCGGCGCACAGTTTACAAAGCCCGGTGAGTCTTGTAAACCAGTGACTTTTTTGGTGAAAGGAAAATCATCATGCCTGTGTCAGTAAACTCTCGTTCAACTTCCTCATCCATCGTGGCTCTTGCAGCTGTTGCAAGGCTTCATAAACATGGTTACGTCTGAGGGTCGCCTTCTTCCGGCTGCTACTGCTGTTACGCGGAGCACTGCGCATGCGTTATATTAACGGGGTTGAAAAGAAAACATCTTTTAAAATGTTTTATTACCATTCGGATTTACTTCACGTGCTAATACGCCATCCCCTGGACCACTGTAAGGAGTATTTTGTCCACTTTCGTCAGTCCGGCTCTGACTCCTATTGACCTCCAGCCATTGAGCTAAGCTACCTACGAAGCTAACAGCTGGGAGCCAGCCACTGGACGCAGAGACACAAAAAGGTATTTTTGAGCTTGTCTCACTTTGTCAATGATAGGGAAAGGGCGTGGGTCCAAAATCGTCGGAGTATTCCTTTAATTCCTTTCCCACAAAAATCTTGCTTACCAAAAAACAAAAAAAATATGGTAAATGTTACCAAATTATTTATTTACACCAGTATGAATATCACCCTTACAGCAAGATTACAGTACTGTAGTTACACTCTTGTCTTCTCCTTTTAACTCAGCACTCTCTAAACACTCTTAAAACTGGTAAGGAACTACGTCACCAGTAGAAAATAGTTAAGTTAAGGTCTTACTTCTGTTTTCTACCTGCACAAGGGCCATGGAGATAAGCAGCAATGTACCGCTAACTGATGTGTCCAACCTCCTGACGTTAAGGGCAAATAACTTGCAGCGGTAGCGTCTTCTTCTTTGTATTTATGAAGCCCTAGTGTGTAAGATTCCGGCTCAAGTGTCCTCTGTGGTCGTTGAGTGTAACTGCACTGTCGTGAAACAGAGCGCCGTACACCAACGTGCATTTGTTGACATACAGAGGGAGGAAAGGCGAGCTGACAGGAATGAATTACACCGGGCGTTTATTTGGAATTGGCGTCTATTTGTCAAAATGTACTGCTACACTCGGCGTTTACTTGGAAACCGGCGATTAATTGGAACTCGGCGTTTATTTGGTATTTTACGTTAAGTGAGAGACTTATGGCCCTTTTCCATTAGCCCTACTCTACTGGACTCTACCCGGCTCTACTCTACTCGCCTTGTGCTGCTTTTCCATTAGCCCCAGTCGCCTGACCAACGGGGTGAGCAGCACTGTGGTGACGTCATTTTGAGCGCGACACAACAATCTGGCTTTTTGTCACAAACCGAGTAAAAAAGGAAAGCAGAAGAAGGCTGCAGGTGGTAAGAAGAAATACCCCTTGAGAAGCACAGGAGAGTTTTGGAAGCTATACAACAGAATGAAGCCGAGGACGAGAGCAATCCAGCTGCAAAGAAAAGACGTATGAGGGTAAGCTAATGGTAGCTACCGCTAGCATGCTAGGTCGTCGCGCGCATGACTCATCGATGACGACATTGTCTGACCAATCGCTAGCCGGCAGTCGGTGACATCATCTTTCAGTATCGACTCAGCTCAATTGGAACCAGAGCGGAGTAGGTACTAAAACTAGCTTGTTTAAGGAGGTACCAGGCTAGTGGAAACACGCTGCAAATCGAGTAGAGCCAAGGCGTGCTAGTGGAAAAGGGCCATAAAAGATCCTCTGAGGAAGCCCTGCTGAACATTGAGCTCCAGACTAAAGAGTTTCGTCATTTTTATGACTATTCCTCAATACTAGCCATGCTCCACCAACACATTTCCAACATTGCCCAGCTACTAATAGACAGAATTTTAGGGAGAATTGTCCTTTCTTGCACTTTTAAATACTTTTAAAAGTTCCTAAATCTGCATCCACCAACACACGTGGCAACAATTGTTGGTACCCCTTTCGTTAAAGAAAGAAAAACCCACATGCTCGCTAAATTAACTTGAAACTGACAAAAGTAATAATAAATAAAAATTTACTGAAAATAATCTAATGAAAATCTGTCACCGCTTTTTAGTTGTGGTTCAACAGAATTATTTAAAAAAATAAAATAGTGAAACTGGCCTGGACAAAAATGATGGCACCCTGGAATTCATTACCAACAAAAATCAAATTAACCACAGATTTAAAACTCTTCTCTACCAAGGTCAAGGGCTGGCTTAAAGCAAATCAGAGCTGTAATCTTTCTTAGTTTGCCATTTTTTTTTTTTTTTTAATTAATATTTTGAACTGGTTTGTGCAATTATCTGTTTTTATGTGAAAATGTATTTTACTGTTGTTTTGTAAACTTTTTTGTTATCTTATGCTGTTAAATATTGTACATTTTCTGACTAAGGCCCAACTAGGGACATAGCTTAACAAACAATATTTTAACTATGAATTATATTTTTATGCAAATTTGTCTTGAAAACAAACGATTCCCAACATGGGGTGTTACAGTGAGCTGACATAGGGAACAGTTCAGCACTCACATTTAAACTCTAGAGCGGGTTTGAACCTCTCAAACGGTCGTTTTCTGCACATTTTCCAAACAGAAGCAGACGTTAAAGTGATGAACTGATTCCTAAATTTCCCCGCGGTGATCTCAAACATGTATTTTGTATTTAAATCCTGCAGATCTCGGCGTGTTTCTTTGACTTTCTCCCCCGCAGAGCTGCTTTAACCTTGCTGAGAGCCCATTTAAACTCACTAAAGAGCCGTGTGGAAGATAAAAATCCTCCTCTTAATGTGAAACCGCCCGGCTCTGCGCTGCCCGCCGCTTTAAAAAAACACGTCCGATAAAGACGGACAGATTTGTCTTTCCTCTGCGTCCATATCTGTGTTAATACAGTTATCAGAGTGTGTTTAAAATGATGGATAGGCCGATGCTGTTCGTTAATAATTCACCCAGGTGTCGCCTGCGGACGCTCTGCCCTTCACATCCCGGCCAATCAGAGGCATTCATCCTGCACTCTGATTGGAGGAAATCTGCCTGTTATTCAGATGATGCAGCTTCACCGTCCTCTTCATCATTCATCAGCCCTCTCTGGGAAAGTCAATCCAACTTTTCGGTGTTTTAACTCTTCTCTTATTTCCTGTATTTTATCCTCCGATCCTTCAGAGCCAAGGAGAAGTGAAAAACATCGTCTCCACATCCGGCAACTTGTTGAAAAGGGAATAAATCTGGGACTGAAGTTTGGGGGGCAAACGTGGAGGAAGCCGACATCTGAGCGCGGGATTGAAGTCCGAGTTGAAGGGCAGAAACTCAAATGTGGTTAAAAGACAAAGAGCGGGAGGGAGAGTCATACGGCGCCTGTTATTTAGGGAGAAGACAGACGGGGTGACTTTCCTTTGTCACTTTTGAAACACTGATTTTGGAGGGAGAGAGACGATTTTAAACAAGCGGGCTAATCCGTGGAGAGATGTGGAAAAACAGACCAAAAATTCCCTCAATGAGGAAGTTGGAAAAACAAAACTGAAATGTTTTTGTGTCCTTGGTTTCAGTCGAGCTGCAGCTGGAGTCGTGAGGTGATGAGCTGTGAGAGGAAAGACGGGGAAGACCAGGGTTCATCTTTTTTTCTGTTTTTAAACCAGATCTGACAGCACTTTAACTAAGAGTCTTTTGCCTAAAATGTCTTTTAGGTTTAGTCATGATTTAGACATCTAAATTGTTTAATTTAGGTCCAGTTTCAGTTAGGGCTGCAACAACTAATCGATTAAATTCGATAATTAAATTCGTTGTCAACAAATTTAATTATCGATTTTCCTCAGAAACGAATCGCGGGTGTTTTAGTGCATGAAATTGTAGCTTACAGTCGGTTAGTTAGGAGGAGATGAGCCCGCTCTCTTGCCGTAAGCTACTGTGAGAGGTGCACATGTGCACTAGCGACCGTCACTGCACATAACAACATGCAGAAGGATTCACAATGGCGGCGTCCACGGCAGCATCACTTCACGAAGACCAAAAACCTCCAAAAGCTGGGAGCATTTCACGCTCAACAAAGCAAAGCAAACGATCACTTGCAAACATTAAAGGCCGACTTCATCTGGCATGGGAGCACGACCTCTATGAAAAGCACTGCTGAGAAAGCACGTCGGCGTGTTGGAGACAGATGAAGACTCGCCTCGGTATAAAGATTATTTTTGTTTGTTACATTCAGCAGCACCTTATTTTCAGTGGCGGCTGGTGAAAAATATTCTTGGTGGGGCAGTACTGTGCAACACTCAGTTTTTAACAACCATCCCACAACGATTCGACACAAACTACAGGATACCAGTGCTTCGTAAAAGTGTTATTGATTCCAAATAAAAATAACAGATTACAGAATGGTGCACACACATATCAGACACACACACACATAAATATATACAAATAGTCAACCATATACTGCTGAAAAGCTTACATTACCTATATACACAGAAATGAGTAAGGTGAACATGTGTGCATGTGTAAATTAAAAATAACTTTATACAGAAATGAGTAAGGGGAACATATGTCTCATTGTCCACATTACTTTTCCTCCACATAAAAAACCTACTTCTCTTTACCTATTTTCAAGTCCTCCTGTCTCCGTTATATGTTGAACATGAGCAGATTGTTTGTTGATACGCCGAAGTGACGGTAAAATGCGGGTTTCGGGGCTATCACAAGTTGACACAGTCGAAAGTTTGACATTTTGATCAGGCATCTAAGATAGTTACCTATATATTACCTTCAGTATATTTACGCCGTCAAATAAGTCTGTAAGTCTTCAAAATCTTTCGTTGTCACGCTAAATGTTGTGAAGTCACTTCCACCACTAAGTAAGTAAATGAGTGTGAAGAGCTAATTTTTGTGTATTTGGATTCAGCAGATGTTTGGATAGTAAACAAAAGGGTCCTTCAAAGCCACGCCCCCTTCACATCTGCCTGGACTGTCACCAGTTAATCTAACACCAGTTAATACAGCACACCGGCACCGACACGAGCCGAATTAACCCGA
The DNA here is from genome assembly GCA_036419115.1 of Scarus forsteni. NCBI lineage: Eukaryota > Metazoa > Chordata > Actinopteri > Labriformes > Labridae > Scarus > Scarus forsteni. Next base: position 1,109,250 of record JAZDUH010000134.1, on the reverse strand, counting down.
GGGGCGATTTCAGAAGCGCCCTTCGGAGATTATTTTCAACAACGCTGATTGGCCAAATTCACGTTGATATGCGCTTATCTTGCCCTAGCAACAGTCCCTTATTGGCTATTTGTCACTGTCTGATGGGCGCTTTTTCCAGCGCCCATCAGACACGGAGGTAGAGACGAGTAGGCTTACTTTTGTTTTACATTAATGAAAATTAATTACTTTATATATTAATATGTATATATTTATGTTTATATTTATATTACACATTCAAATAAGTAATTTTTGGTCATATTCATTTTTCCAAAATAAAGTAAATACGTTTAAAATCACATTCTCCACTGGGGGGGGGGCAGCGCTCTAGCGCCCTCTATTGACCAGCCGCCACTGCTTATTTTATTAGATGCAGGCCGATGCAATCTGATACTTGTGTTTTGTTAATATTGGATCCAGATATGTTTATATATGTATATATAAACATACATATATGTTTTCTCATCCTTCTATTGAAACTACGCATTGATGTAAAATAACACACTGTAAAAGAAGTGGACAGCCATCAGCTGTTTGAGTTTAAAAGGAAAATTAAAAGCATTGCTGTCATGCTCTTCTCAGTCAAACTTTAGCTCTGCCTACACTCAAACAGAGAGGCTATAGTGTTTCCAAAACCAAAAATCCTCAAAAACAGAAAAAAGATTATTGCCAATAAAGAATATTATTGTCAATATTATTTTGAAACATAATCTTTTCATTAATGTAATTATAATATATGACAAAGTGAGTACACTGTGTCAAAAGCCTCCCCCCACAAAGATTGAATGACCAACAGATGGCTCACTCTGCTTATTCCGCTATAAAACCAATGCATCCAGGTGTTGAGACAGCTGTACAGAGTGAACCATCTTCTCATCTAGCCTGTTTCGTAGAAAGAGAGGAGGAAAACAAACATCGAGGCCTGCAAACCTTTTATTTTTCATGCGGTTAATTGATTTATTGATTATCGTGACAGGCCTATGTGTCTTACAGCAGAAAACCCACATTTTTCTGAGTATACAGGAAGGTGTCAGGTTCCTGCTGCCAGCCTCAAGTGGACACTCTGGGTACTGCAGGATTTGGAACTTCCCCTAATGTAACAGCAGGGGTAAATTCATAAAGAGAGATGTGACTATGTCGCTGTCATGGATGTCATTGATTCTTGAGTTGTAGACGAGGTGAATTACTAATAAAACTCTCGGCTGCAGTACCAGAGTGTGGCACTAGGGGGAATAAGGGCGCTGTTCAGAGCACAGTGACTCAAAAATCAGCTAAAATTAGCAGTGAAGCAGAGCTATGACGGCAGTGTTAGCATAACAGTCACCAATCCAGCGACTTATCTGTGTGATCAACTGACTGGCAGCTGTTTTCTTTTCAGACTGATACTAACTTATTCAACAGTTTAATCAAACTCTACGGTTAAGTAAATAAATCAGTTTACAGTCGGGATAAATGTGGTAAAACAGACGACAGCAGATAAACGGAGATAATCATCGGACAGAGAGGGGAGACAAAAGGAAAATAATTCAGCATGAGTCAGTTCAAATCTCAAACAGGAGCAGTGTGTGTGTGTGGTTGCATTTCATTTTGTGTTGATGTATATCTGTGTATTTAGCGCTGAGTGTGTATCAGACACACAGAGGCAGAGTGCCCTGAGTCTCCATTACAAGGACAATATTTCCTGTCATATCTGATTTACAGCAAAGAGACACAGAGGGGGGAGGAAGAGGGGAGGGAGGGGCGAGGGAGAGGAGAAAGTGAGCTGACAGCAGAGGAGCCGGAGCAATCAATGCAAAGACACAGTCTGGATTTGAATGCAGGAGAAAACGTTTAAGTAGTAATGAAGGAAAATTCATCAGATTGTTGCCTTAAGTTTCAAGTTTAAAGGGACAGTTCATGATTTTTGAAGTAGTTAAATGTTCAATACAACGGCCACAGGTATTTTAATCAGATATGCATCATCTTTAAAAGCAATGCTCATTTTTGTTTGCATGTATATGGGATTTTCCATTATGTTAGCATCGAGCTAACAGACTTTTTCTCATAGTGGGCTTAATAGTGCTTTGTTCAAGGGCAAATCCCCCCTTTCAGTGATGCTTGATCTGATGTTTTAGCATTTTTAGGTCACAAACCATGTTTTCATTTGTATTTTCAGTTTCACAGAGACTTTGTGCAGCAAAGCCAAGACAAGATGTCTCTTATATCACATGGACCAGACCAATAGCACAAGACAAGAAGTGTGCATGACTCTAAATCAGAAGGCCACTGACACCCCATCTGAACAATATCTTTCCTGGGTAAAAAACCCCAAATGGCACCGCTAAGTCCTGTTAGCATGTATATGGAATTTTCCATTATGTGTTTGTATCAAGCTAACAGACTTATGGCCCTTTTCCATTAGCCCTACTCTACTTGACTCTACTCTACTCGCCTTGTGCTGCTTTTCCATTAGCCCCAGTCGCCTGCCCAACGGGGTGCAGTGTCGCTGTAAACAGCTGAGCACTGCAGTGACGTCATTTTGAACGCAACACAACAATCTGTGGCTTTTTGTCACAAACCGAGTAAAAAAGGAAAGCAGAAGAAGGCTGCAGGTGGTAAGAAGAAATACCCCTTGAGAAGCACAGGAGAGTTTTGGAAGCTATACAACAGAATGAAACCGAGGACGAGAACAATCAAGCTGCAAAGAAAAGACGTATGAGGGTAAGCTAATGGTAGCTACCGCTAGCATGCTAGGCCGTCGCACGCATGACTCATCGATGACGACATTGTCTGACCAACCAGAGCGGAGTAGGTAAAACTAGCTTGTTTTAGGAGGTACCTAACTTGGCAACTGTGAATTTATATCTTGGTAACACTGCAACTGTATTTTTGGTGTCTTGTAAACCCACAGGGGTTGGGCACTGTTAAGACATATAAATAAAATAGCTATCCATCTACCTATAATCCCCTAGGAAATGCTTCCCAAGGAAGATTGGGATTCAGGATGCAAATTCCTTTATTTCACATGTACAAGTTTCTGGATTTAAACCCAACCAACAGCACAGGACAAGAACCTCAATACAAGAGCTGTGCATAAACCACTAGTCCAAGGGCCTGCCCTCAGAAAGGTCATTCCTCCAATGGCAATGCTTATTTTTGTTAGCATGTATATGGAATTTTTCCATTACATGTTAGCATCAAGCTAATAGACCTTGAGCTCATTTTGAAAACATAGACCTATGTTGTAAGCGGGACTAAAACAGCTTTGACCAAGATTTTTTCACACTATAAACTGATGCTAAATCTGATGGTAGAATTTTGTAACGAGGCAAATCATTTTTAAATTAGCATTTTCACTTCAACAGGGCCTTTATATGGGAGGTTCCAAGGATCAACAATGCTAAGAAGACAGTTTCTCTCATTTCAAAATAACTTTAACAGGACTCAAACGTGACCACACACACGGGACTAAAGACGCAAAACATGAGAGGTGTGTGAATTCAGGCCACTAGACCTCCATCAACCACAAAGACCAATCACCTTTCAAGGAAAAAATCCTTTAAAAGCAATGCTAATTTTTGTTAGCATGTATATGGGATTTCCCATTATGTGTTAGCATTAAGCTAACAGACCTTAGCTCAGTTTGAATTTCCAAATCCAGCTTGTAGGCATGCTTAAAATACCTCTTTGCAACAGGATATCATAGCTTTGAGCTATGCTTAACCAGATGTTTTAACATTATAAGTTCATAAACATGTTTTGATATGCATTTTTAGTTTCGCAAAGCCAAAAAGAAGATGTCTCTTAATTCAAATGTACAAGAATCTGAACTCCAACCCCTACGAACAGCACAAGACAAAGAGTCTCAACACAAGACGAGTGCATGACTTCAAACTACAAGACCACCACCATCCCCTCAGATTAATCATTTTACTAGGTAAAATACCTTAAATGACAATGCTAACTTTTGTTAGCATGTATATGGAATTTTCCATTATGTGTTAGCATCAAGCTAACAGACTTTCTCATCACATGAAACACATGGATGTAGCGTAAAAGCTTTGATCAAGAGTGCATCACACTGTCTTTTGACACTGAATCTGCTGTTTTAAGCCTGCAACGTGACAAGAAAAATGTTTTTGATTTGCATTTAGTTTTACTGTGATATTGCATGGGAGCTTTCAAATAGCAACAAAGCTAAGGAGAAGCATCTCTCGTTTCACATTAACATTAAATGGACTAAAATCATTAGATGTGCCTGCATTTAAACCACACAACTACCAGAAAGCCCTAAGATCAATAATTTTTCTAGTAAAAAATTCTTAAAAACCAATGCTAATTTTGTTAGCATGCATATGGGATTTTCCATTATACGTTAGAATCAAGCTAACACACTTTACCCAAATTTTGAATGCATGAATCCAGCATGCAAGAAGGCTTAAATGGAGCTTCAGAAAGGAGTTTATCACATTGTTTATTGATGCTAAATCTGATGTTCTAACTCTGTAACATGACAAATTAAGTTTGATTTTTGCATTTTAGTTTTACAGAGCTTTTCCATGTGAGGTTCCAAAGAGCAACAATGCTAAGAAGAAGGCTTCTCTCATTTCACAATAATATCTGGACTCAAATCATGAGATGTGTATGAATTTAAACCACTCGACCACTGGAAAGCCCTTAGATCAATCATTTTCCTCGTAAAATTATCTTAAAAAACAATGCTAATTTTGCAAGCATGTATATAGGATTTTCCATTGTGTGTTAGCATCATGCTAACAGACTTTTCCTAATTTTGAGGACATGAATCCAGCTTGTAAATGGGCTGAATAAAGGTTTGCTGAAGAGGATATTACACTGTTCAGTGATGCTAAGTTGAGGCAAAACTGTCTCTTTAAGTGTCTATGTAAATTTATATTGAACAGAGCATTAATGTTTATAATTAGAAATTCACGTCTTAAAAAAGAGATATAGCCGAGCAAGCAAACATCAAAAGAGAGGTACTGTAAACTCCCTGACACACACAGAAGGGCAGCACGCTCTCTTCTCCATAGATTATTCATGTATTTATGCATAGCTGGATTTGTGCATGTCAATTGAACCCGCGTGCTGAAATGCTGGTGTGAGTGTGGCGCTTATCTGCCGGACCAAATCATGTTTTCTGATCTACAAATCAGCCTCTCCCTCAGAGAAGACATCCTGATCCAAGAGAGACTTTATTCACCACATGGCTTGATCTTTCTTGTAACATCTGGAGCAATAAAACAAGAAACTCAAAGCAAGAAATGCAAATGAAGACAATAGAAAACAGTTTGCATCCTTCAGTCTCTGCTCGCTCTCCTCTCTCCTGTACTCTTTGTTCCATGTTGTTCTCTCCTTATATCATCCTCCACACCTCCTTATCTCCTCTCCTTCCTGCTCTCCTCTCCTCTAATCATCCTCTCGTCCTTTCACTCCCATGGAAACGGACAGTCAATGAAAAAGGCATTCAGTATCCACAGAGACTTAACACAGTGTCCCTGTGTGTGTGTGCTCGGTCTCCATGGGAAATGTGAATGGCTGGCAGAGACACAGGAGTGCTAATGGACACCATGAATGAAAGAAAAAGAGACTCGCTCTGCTTTTGGACCCCGGAGGAGAGCTTTAAACTCCAAGGTTTGGTCCATGGATTATTAAAAATTCATTTACAGGCAAAGTAGAGTTGACAAAATAAGTGCGGTCAAATTTAAAATCACATTTTTGTTCAAAGTAGGGGCGTCCCAATACAACTTTTTCACCTCTGATATGATACTGATATTGCAGCTTTGAGTACTGGCCGATATGGATATCGATCCGATCCGATATCAGCAGGAATCAAACAGACTTTTATTACTTATTTTGTAGTATGGACTAGGGTTGAAAGATTTGAGAAAATAATCTAATTGTGATTTTTTTTCCCCAATATTGCGATTTACTCTGCAATTGTTTTAATGTTCCTCATCTTATGTATTCTTACACAAACATAAGCAGTAGGTCTTTTTATAGTAAAACCAATAAGACATTAAATTAATCTAAGGATAAAAGATTTGAGAAAAAGTGGAGAAGTGAAGAACAGAAGCAAAATAGGTCTGAAATTTAAAAAACTGGGTAAAAATGGTATGAAAGTGGAAAAAGGTTAATAAATAGGTGCAAAATAGGTATGAAAATGCATAAAAATGGGGGAAAAATGGCCAAAAAATTCAAAAGTGGCTTCGGAAAACTGATTATGGCAAAAAAATTGGGATTTACATTTGAAATTAAATTTCAAAAACCATGTAAAAATTCCAAAAGTGGTTCTGACAGTGGCCCAAAAAAGATGAATGGGGGCAGAATAGGCATAATGTTGTAAAAATGGGTTAAAAAAAAGGGTAAAAGTGGTGCAAAAGTGGAAAAAAGTGTATGAATAGAGGTAAAAAAAAAAAAAAAAATAGGTATGAAATTGCAAAAAACTACATCACAATGCTACAAATATTGAATCTTCTATCATTTGAAAATTGCAACAAGCCATATTGGGATTTAATCTAATTTTTAATGAATTGTTCAGCCCTCGTATGGACTGTATGAAAAGGCTTGATCAGGTCAGATTACTCAAACAGAGAACAGTTGTCAGTAAAAATAGGTATGAGAAAAACTGCCCCATTTGTTATCAACCAATGGGTTCAATAAATTTCACCTTAAACATAAGAATATACCACAATTAAATAAAATAAATAAAATATAAATTAGAAGACCCTGAAAAGTAACCTCAAGAAATCCAGTAAAAATAAAAAAAAACATTTTGAAATTGCAAAATAACCACTGTGATTAACTAAAACACAAGCAGATTCTGCAACTAATTGAAATACATAACTGATATCCGATATCAGTATCAGATATCAGAAAATCCTCTGTTAAGAAATGGAAACACTCTAAATTATAATGTTAATATTTGTGGAAAAAGTTCATTATAATCGTAAAAATTACAGAATAATTAAAATTACATGCTCTTATGTAATAAATGTAATTTGTGCTTTATATCATTCAATACTGATCTCAGGCTTCTATTTAAATAAAAATCTATATCATATCAGAGTAGGATTTTTTTATTTGTAAAAATAAATGGTGATAAAACTGGTGATTTCTGCACCATGTTGTCAACTCGGGACGTTACGGTTACTGGTATAGTGGTACACCATAGTAAAATTTCCCACAGTAATCATTACCATGCCCTATTAAATGACCGTTAAACCGTGTTTGATCACCACACTGTGTCAGTAACTCACGGTGATGCTGCTCTTTGACTGGAAAAGTCTGAACTATGTGTGTCTGCTCCTCGGTGAAGCAGCCGTCTCTCACAGACGGAGGAGCAGTTTGTAATGTTTGCCCTCAGCAGCTGGAGCTTCGCTCAGACTCTTACAGGTTTTTACACTCAAAACAGACAAATTCTAAAGTCTGGTCGAAGTCTGGATTTTAAAGGATGTTGAGGGGAAACTGATTGATGACAGTCACCCTGTCTAAAACACCAAGCTGTGGTGAAAGACAAAAATGTGTGTGATTAAAACTGCTGTAACTCCTCGAGTAAACGAGCAGAGAGAGAGAGAGAAGATTCAGAGAGCCATACCTGAGTGAATTATAGGAGGTTTATCAGGATTTTCTGAGTAAATGATGTATAAAGGTTGTAAATAACAGCATTAGTATCATTCTGGAGTGAGTTCTTGCCGTTCTTTCGCTGTTTATTTGCCGTATTTCATCGTAATAGATCGTCTTTTTCCATCCTAGTTCGTGTTTTATGGATTTAGTCAATCGTAATTTGGAAATATTAAAGAAGGAGATGTGGAGGAGATCTGCCATGGACAGGGGAGACCAGAGGAGAGTCATGAAGGGGGCTAACTGCTTCAGGGACTATCGTTAGTAAAACAAAAATAAATAAATAAAAAGGCCTGGACATGGTCTAATATAACGAGCTGTAACATGGACACTAATGCTGCAGGAAAACTAAAATGAGTGAGTGTTAGTCAAATACATTAAGTGTATTTTTGGTCGTCTCAAAACTTTGAACATGTTCATTTACAATTGTCTATAAAGAGAATCCTGTTTAAAGTTCAAATCTGTTTTTTCTTTTCTTGTAATTACACACAGTTTAAACATTTATAACATAATAATGACAAATACTTGCCAGAATTTTTTACTTTTATTTCTCGTGAAAAAAGTTTAAACAAATTTACTGATAGGACATTTCCTGACACAGTTATTGACAAAAAGACAAAAGAACCACTAAAATTATGTTAAAGGGGTTTAGTGATTTCAACAATGCAACAATACCGCGATAATAATGATAACCGTGATAATTTTGGTCACAATAACCGTGATATGGAATTTTCATGAACATCTTCACTCTACAATGGGATGTTACTATGAGCCAAGGGGCTAAAACAACTGACAATGCAACAGTGTGATGTCACACTGGTAGGTCAAGTCAGGTGGGCTGTGGGAATGAGTCATTTAAGGCAGCTACTGGCACTATAAACATGTTCAAAGGGCGCATTTCTGAACTTTTTTTCTTGTTTATAAAAGTGTTATATCACAAACAGAAACACGTAAAACAGACTTTAGGGGATAAAACTTAAAGAGCAGAATACGGGCTCTTTAAATAGTTCAACAAAAACTTATAATAGTTGATGTTTTATATTTATTTTTGACCTCAGACATGCTGTTTTGATGTAATACGGCTCGAGCTGATGCGCTTCTTACTGTCCAGGAGTAAATATGATCAAAAAGTGACTTGGCTGGGCCGTAAAATGTTCAAATGAAACCGACTCGGTTCCTTTCAGCTGTCTGGTTGTTTTATTCCCTCTTACTGTAAATAATCGCTGCAATGTGGCGAGCTTGTGGCGTGCAGATAAAAACAGCAGAGCGAACTTCAAAGTGTAACAAACACAGACGGAGGACGAGGGGAGGGGTGAGGAGGGAGAAATAAAGAGCAAAAGAAAGAAAGGTAAAGAGAGGGAAAGACGAGAGATAAAGAGAAAGAGAGCGAACATATTGCCACTGTGTCAATACAATATATATGCTAATCACGCCTTTAGTATATGTGTGAATTTCATTACGCATAAAGCGCTAATACAGTCGCAAAAGAAAAACAGCGTGGAGTCCTAAAAGCAATGACTGTCAAGGTCATTTACAGCAGAGCGAGAGTCACAAACACGCCGACACGAGGAGGGGGAAGATAAAACGCACGCCAAAAATAAACTTCATGTTTAATAATAAGTTCAACACGACCCGCCGCTGGAGAAAATGTTCACAAATACGATTATGATACTCCACAAAATACAAATAATCGTTCACTTCCTGCTTTGTTTATTCACTGTTTTTAACTCAAGGGCCCAAAAACAGAGGATCGGACTTTTTCAAGGGTTTACATGGTACAACAAGTTATTTACAATTATTTTATTTCAGTGCGTCCTGCTTCAGCATCGCCGTGAATGCTCATACTTTAAAAACTAAATGGCGTTTAGACAGAGGGAGGGAAAAGACAGCCACGTAATGGGACTGACTGGCACGTGTTCGGACAAATCAACTGTTTATTGGTCGATGAAAACTGCGAGACATTTGATTGGAGGTCACAAGTTTACATATTTGTTCTCTTGGTCTTTGCATTGTCATCTGCCCTGGTTTTGAGTAGAAACATTTATTGAAGCATTTTGGAAGTCTTCTGTTCAATTAAGTCAGGTGGCATCTGCATTATAGTTACCAGTAGGCCTGTCACGATAACAAATTTTGCTGGACGATAATTGTCCAAAAAAGTTATTGATGATAAATGATATTATTGCCAATATTATTTTGATTTTTTTTTTTCTTTTTTTTCGTGAGTACACATATCAAAAGCAAGAAACTTTAATTTCTTAAGAGTATTTAACTGTAATTGGAAGGTCAAGATCTTTTAAATAAAATAAACAATATAATAAATTTAACAAACAAAAAAAGAGAAAAAAAACAATGAAAATGAAATGGACTCTTAGAAAAAATGCATGTAAATAAAAATAATTATACTTATCAAAAACAATAAAAAATAAACCCTGTCTCTGTAAAGAAAAAAACGAAACTCCAATAAAAACAAACACGAATATAAAAACAATAAATAAAATGGAGTTTATAAAGTTCCTGAATTGTTACTGACATGAACGTTCTCCCAGTCAATTCGTAGTCTGTCAAACGTTTGTAACATTGTTGGCTTTTCAACCGTATTGAAGGGCTGCATTTCTTTTGCAATGTAGCGAACGACACTGTCTGTGAGCGTGCACCATTTTGCGCTGTTTTATTACCTCCGCCAGGGGGTTATGTTTTTGGGAGAGTTTGTCTGTCTGTGAACAAAATAACTCAAAAAGTTATGGATGGATTAGGGATGGGAATTGATAAGATTTTATCAATATCGATGCTGTTAACGATCCTGCTTATCGATCCAATTCTTTAACGATTCCTTTATCGATTCCTGCAGATTTTCCATGTGAGCAAATGTTGGTCTGATTTTCAGTGGCAATAATGTCAAACACATGTCACAGCATGTATAACTGCCTCTGCACATTGCTGGTGTGTCCATTTACTTAAGGTTTTGTAGTAGGTGCAGTTAGGATTAGTCACAATTCTGATGCTTCTGAACCCTGTCAGTGGAAGGAATTGATAAGGGAATTGATAAGCAAAAAAATTAATGATATCGATTCTTTGATGGAGCTGTTAACGATTCTCAACTGGAATTGGTTTTCGATTCCCATCCCTAGGATGGATTATGATGAAATTTTTAGGAAATGTTCAGCATGGGAAAAGGTAGAACTTATTCGATTTTGGTGTTGATCCAGATCGGCATCTGGCCGCCATGACGAAAAACGCGATTTTCGTGAATAACTACTGAACTAAAATAGATATCATTATAAAACCCATTGCTAATGGTATGTTTTCATGGTCAAGGAATCTAAATATTTACATGAAATAAAGGTAGGACTAATATGTATGGTAAAAATCACAATATGGGAGAGGACTGTGGTGCTGGCAGAGGTCTGCACTCTCCAAGTGCTTTTCTACTTCTGTTTAAAACCAAACTAGAAAAGCACTCGGAGAGCGCAGACCTCCGCCAGCAACACAGTCCTCTCCCATATTGTGATTTTTACCATAAATATTAGTCCTACCTTTATTCCATATAAATATTTAGATTCCTTGACCATGAAAACATTAGCAACTGGATTCATAATATCTAGACACGTATTCAAAAATCTCGTTTTGCTTTTTTTATCCCAAAAATCCACCCATAGACAACATGGCGGATCATTATGTCAACATTTACAGAGGGGAGACCTGCTGTACATTTTTTTCAAACTTAATGAAAAGAAAATTAAAGTTTTATGAGGATGACTGTAAACCTCTTTCGACTGACTTTACATTAAAATCGAAACACTATGTCCTTTATTCACTGTTTCTGTTCGGCCAAATGCTTCCAAATTCTACACACTGCACCTAACTCTGGCTATAAGGATTTATTTTTGATGAAAACATAATTTTTTGATCATTACAGTCACTTGTGTTTAGAGTGGGACAAAATAAGTTGTGTAACGTCTGAGCAACTGCACTTTTGGAACAAGACGAAAAAAGCACTACTGACAAAATTGACCGGCAAATTTTCACCCAAAAAAAGTTTAAAGTCACTTATAACAGGCAGACCTGGCAACACCCTTGAGGCCAATCACACAGAGACATATTGCTCACAAAGTCACGCTGACAGCATCACTTTTTAACAGCTTTTCTCTGATTTCTTACACACTCACTCGTCTTGCAGCAGAAGCTGAACATGCTGAAGCATTAGCTTCATCTCAAACGCTCACACAGCGAGTTAACACATCAGCGGTGCAGATACGCAGCATAAACAGACAGCTGATTCATATGTATGGGTGTCAATGAGGGTCTCCTCTGTCCACGGAGACAGCTCACAGCCATGAACTGTCAGTGTCAGGGTTTTTCTGCCTGCGTGTTGCATAAATGTGAGCGGCTGCGAGCCATGAGATGTCAGCCAGGGTGTGTGTTTCCATCAGCTTTCAGAAGAATTCAGAGGCTCACTACATCACTGTCGACCATCTTCACCTCCTCTTCCTCCTCCTGTCTGCTCACCTCCTCTTTGTGTCCATCTCTTGACTCTACCTCCGTCGAGTCTGGCAGGAGGAAAGCGGCCCTCTGGGATCTGTTCGAGCCTGATCACTGAGAGCTTCGCAGGTGTGAAGAACCTTCAATTTTGTTTTACGGGATGCCAAAGCAGAGAAGCAGACTGACATCAGCAATCAGAGGGACAGTGTCCATTTTGTTGACAACCATATTTTCAGGAGTATAAGTCGCATCAGTCAAAAATGCATCATGACGAGAGCTGCCACAAATGACTATTTTGATAGTCGACCAGTCACATCATGCATAAACTGCAGCGTATCAGAATTGTGCTTATAATAAGTAAACCTGGTAACTATGGCTCCTGCATAGTTGCTAATGCGCCATATGTGTGAGTGTGTTTGGGGGTGTGCTGGGTTGATTCCTGCGTCATGATAACCAGGAAACGGGGTGAGGAAAGGACAAACTACCAACCACACTCAAATCTGCTTTGTAGAGGCAGCTGGGTGATAATCATGTGGGATTCACACAAGCAGAAGAGCAAAGTCACTTTAATGAGCCGACTTGGCAACACAATAACTGTTGTCTTGGTCTGCTCCCTCACGCTTTCTGCTTCCTACACAGCTGTAGTAATAACTTTTGTTCTAGTAGACACACAATAGTCAAACACTGAAATCAGGCACATTTTCAGGGACAGCTTTAACCGGGGACAGGTCATCCAAAACGGGACTGTCCCCGGAAATCAGGGACGTCTGGTCACCAGACTGTTGACGCTGATGTTAGCAGCTAACTAGCCATTTAGCTTGTTGAGACAACTGTCCCCTTCATCAGAAATTGACAAGACGTGCTTCCTTTTCAGGTGCTTATGCATTGCCTTCGTTCTGGCGTGGAAGGCAGGTTCTGCCGTGCAGATTTTTCATTGCACATTTTTCCCTTTTGTTTTGGTAAAATGCCCCCGAACTTTCGTGCTCTGTTGCCGGTTAGCCATGATACTGTTTGGGCATAACTCTTCCGGTGACATCACGGCTGACCCAAATTACCACGGCTGCACGTGTCGAGGACAGAAAGGCGGATGAGACAGCAGAAGGTACAGCGGCAGTTTTCAGAGAAAACAGTGCTTTGAAAAAAACAACCCGTCGACTGTTGAACTAGTTGTCGACCATTTTGATCGTCGACCTTGTCACGACTAGTCGAGTAATTGTGGCAGCCCTAGTCATAAATAGAAAAAACGAATATCTGTCGCACCGGACTATAAGTCGCATGTGTGTAGTGCTGTAGATGTGGTTGCCTTGTATGAGGCGGCAACACCAACCAGGTCCACTGCGTCCTTTCTGTTGGCTTTACTGTTCACCAAACTATCCACCAGGGGGTGCGTGAACAAATCTGTCTCGCAAAGACCTCCACTTCTCTTTTGTTACCGACTAACTAGGGCTGGGAGATATGGCCTACTAAAAAAACATCCCTCATATTGTTCCACAACGCTCGAGTTACGATTTTAAATGAATTTTTTCCCTCTCAAAAAAAAAAGAAAAAAAAAAACTCCCAGTGACACATAAATGACATAACTCAAGTTTTCCTTTATGTTGTCAAAGTATTTTCCCACACCAAACAGAATTTCCCTATTTAAGTTAAATTGTGCATCATAGGTTTTTCTAAATAAACACAAAAGGCTGAACTATTTGCACAAACTTTTAACATGAAACTCTCTCTTCAGGATTAAACCTAATTTGAAAAACAAATACTAGCCTTTAAAAGTGCTTGTGAAAAACCTGACAGGGGCCTGCTGTTATGAAAACTAAAAATATTTAAGCACTGCACACAAGTTACAATAACAAGACAAGAAAAAAAATCACAATTTGTAATGTTTAAAATCTCCTTCAGAAAATAATTCGAGTTAATCGAATGTAGCGGGTAACACGTGTTAGCATGAAGCTAACGTGATCCGAGGCTATTTTTGAAGATGTAAGGAGTTTCTAGATTCTTTTTCTCTAAGACAGACTAACTCCTACTTCAGATGTGAACATACGATCATTTACATTTATATTCATCTTATAAGTAGGGATGTAAAAATGTGATCAAACCACCCGCCTCTCTCTCTCCTGTGTCTTTAGCATGACCATATTTCACCCTCGAGGTACCCCCCCCCCCATCTGTTTTCTCTCCCTCTTTAATTTGTTGAGAATATTCCTGCTTTAATGCATATTTTAAAAAATAAAGTCAGCGTTAATATTCAAAACTGCAGCTTATCAATGTTTCTCTCTCTCCAAAGCAGCCCATAAATATTAATGTCGATCGGCCATGCTTCCTCGATGAGCCGCTGCAGCACCGACTTCCTGAGTCTCTGACAATCAGTGTGTTTGAATTTTTATTGTGAGGATGTGATTGTGTATGCAGAAGATCGACGCTTTGTGGCAGTAGTTTCTCTCCAGTGTGTGTGTTTGTGTAGTGAAATGACGTGTGTGTTCGGAAAAAGAGACGATAAAGTCCCTGCAGTGAGTCATCTCTGAGCACAAAGCCTTCAATCTGGTAGTAAGAAAACACAAATTTATTATATTTATAAACAACAAGTCAACAATTTTTATTTCAGGATTTAATCATCACAGAAAAACAGAAAATTTAAAGCAGTTTTTTTCTGTATTTAAAAGCAGAAATAAAAACCCTGAGTGAACAAAACTTTTTGTAAACTGTTGATTTAAAAATTGATTTTATTTTTTTTAATCCTCTTAATCTGTTCAATTTCCATATTTCTATATTTTTATTTCGATATTGTAGTTCAGATTCTGGTTTCAGATTATCTAATATTACTATATTATTTATTTAAATTTTATTATATTAATTAACTAATTTACTTTTCTTTCCCTATGGTATTTTTTATTTTTTATGATTTTTTTAATCCGTTCAAGTTCCATACTTCTATATTTTTATTTCTATATTTCAATTCAGATTCTGGTTTTAATTTATCTCATTTTACTATGTTATTTATTTAAATTTTATTATATTAATTAATTAATTTACCTTTCTTTTTCTATAGTATTTTTTAATATTTTTTCTTATGTTTTTTAATTATAATTTCAGTTTTAGCTCTCGTCTTTCCTCATTTTTTATTAAAGACAATTCACTCAGTCTTTCTTAGTCTTTTAATTTTCTGTTTAAAAATTCCTTTTAATGTTGTTGTGCATTTGATTCATTTAGCGTGTGTGTTGTATTTGAATTGTGAGGGTGCATGGAGTCTTTCATTTTCATTTGTACGTTATTTTCTGCTTTTTATGTCATTCATTGTTATTTTATTTTATTTCAATCAACCAATCAAACTTGCACTTTTTCCTACAACATATGTAACTCAAAGTGCATTACTTATGTGGAGCACATTTTGTTACAAAGATTATTGATTCTTTAATTCATGTTGGGGCTTTTTCTGCTAATCGTGGACCGTCGTTTTTTGGCTAGTGGCCTCATCTGGTTCCTTGATAAATTGATCACCCTGATTGGCCAAAGGCTTCAGTCCTACTGTAATCAGATCGCCGTAATCAGACAAGCACAAGCTTAATGTCCTAGCATGAGGCCATGTTTGTTTGCAAATTAAAAGACCAGAATGTTAAACAGGAAAGACATCTGCGCTGCACGCCAGATCAGGCCCTCAAAAGGCAAAACTTGAGTGGTGAGTCTGTAGATTACACACAGAGAAGCACACACTCCTGGTAGCAGGACAGATATAGAGCTGTGTAGCAGTGAAAGTCACTCTGCCTCTCCCTCTGTCAGCCGTAAGAGCATTACACATATTAGCCTGTTCGCTACACAACCAAACAAACGCTTCACACTCGCACACTCTGGTGCACACACAATGTCCTGAGTGCGGGATCAAGACGTTCTCCGTTGGCTGAGTGCCTGGATGAGACGCAGCAGACACACACAAATTGTAGCATGACCTTGTCTGAATGCTGCGCGCTAAATACTGACAGAAATAATACAAGAGGACGAGGAGAGGAGGGGGAGCGGGAGGGGAGAGGAGCAAAAATACCCTCCAAAAAAAGAGCAAAGACAAATTTTAAAGAGCGGGGAGTAAAAGTTGATTTTGTGTTTTGTTCTGCATCAAATGAGCCTCTAATTTTAAACCCCTTTTACTCCTCTCATGTCTTTACCATCTCATAGGAACACTAGAGATCTCTACCACCGCTACTTAGCTTAGCTCAAACACTGGGAGTCAATGGGAAGTATTAGCCTACCTCTGCCTACAGTCTTTAGATAAACTCTTCAACAGCTCCTGACAGTCCTGTCTGCTTACCATGACTCATTTTTACCACATTATGTTACATTTTCTTCTTATCTTCTTCTAAAAAGCTGATCATAAACCATGTTTTTAAAGAGGAGCATAGGGCCATGTTTGATGGAGAATATAATTTTGAGCAAGTGGAGATGAAAGTCAAAATTTCAAGGTTAAATTAGAAATGATGAGAATACAGTCGAAATACAATTTTGTGATAAAAATATTGAAATGTCAAGAAAAAAAGCCGAAATGTCGACAGTAAAGTCAAGATACATTTAATATCAACGTTATTCTGGAATTTAGACTTTTTTCGTGACATTTTAACTTATAACTTGACATCGACTTTATTTCAATTTTTCATTTTAATTTCGACCTGCCGAAATTATTTTTTTCCATATGAAATTGCCCTATTACTCTTCCGTACTTTGATTTATTTCCCTGTCACTTTAAAAAATAATAACTGTAAGTTGTTCTTAGGGCCGGACAACATATTACTTATATTGATTATTGTGGTGACTATTTTTTAACCAGGTTATGTTATGCTATCTTCTTCTATTTTCATACATTGCTCGCCAACTTACAATCAAAAATATTGAAAATTACCAAAGCTGGATCATACAATGGTAAGAAATACTTTAAAGGAGACATCATGCAGATGCATGATTTCATACTTACATATAATATAATAAATTTGAAAACAAGACCTTACACCCCCTTAAAGTGATATTCCGGGATGGAACAAATTGGGTCCTATCACAAGGTTAAGAGCAGAAATTACCCCTACAGCAGTGTTTCTGTGTCACAGAAGCCCATGTCGCTGCGAGCACACACCCCCTTCGTCCTCCCGTTCTGCTCCTCTGCTGATTTGGCTGGACTCACACGGGCCATATTTTCCTTGATCAAAAACACAAATAAACGGACTCCCACCGAAAAAGTCTGATATCGGTCTGCATTCACGCTTTATTTAGAGAATTTTCAGCGCGTTACTTTCACACAAAAACACCGCTAAATAAGGGTCTAGTTCTCGTAGCACCGTGAAACGGCCTCCGCGGAAGAGCCAGAGCTGCAGCTCTGGCTCTTCCGCGGAAGAGCCAGAGCGGAAGAGCCAGAGCCAGTTTTCCGAGTTTTTTGTGGTGGCCCTGGTTCTACCAGGGGTCCCCAGACCGGAGGCTACTCGGCTGGGCCCACGCAGCTCTGGCAGCAGCTCTGGCTCTTCCGCGGAGGCCGTTTCACGGCGCTACGAGAACTAGACCCTTATTTAGCTGTGTTTTTGTGTGAAAGTAACGCGCTGAAAATCCTCTAAATAAAGCGTGAATGCAGACCGAGAGAGCAGAGCAGAGCCGAAGGAGGAAGAGGGAGTTAGGTCCTAGCGCCCTGGGTTTCTTCTCCACATAAACACTGCTGTAGAGGTAATTTCTGCCCTAACCCTTGTGATAGGACCCAACTTGTTCAATCCCGGAATATCACTTTAATTTTCAAAAAATGAGATATTGTATTTTTTCTGATATCCTAGAACGAGATTTGATGCCTCTGAAAATAGGTCATTGCGAGATTTAAATCGTCGTGACGACACGAGGTACCTTTCTTTTTATTGGAGTAATCTGATAAAACACTTCCTCCTCTGTGATGTCCGTTGGCCACAAAACTGTCACAGAGGAACACATCCACCAGCAGGGGTATATAGCTCCCTAGCTCACACTCACTCATTACCAGCTCTGGCCTGTAGGGGGACTCAATACGCGGTCGCTGCTTTGAGCCTGCCAGAAAATACAGTAGAAGAAGAAGGACAGGCTGGCTCAACCCCTGATAGAACTGACCAATCAGAGCACAAAGGGCTGTGACATTGCAAGGTTACTGTAGGTCAGCCTGAGAACCAAGCGTTTCAACGAGAGCTTGATAATGGCCTAAAATGAGGATTTTGAGAACGCTATTGTGGGGCAATGAAGGAACTAAATGACTTGTACTGAGGGCAGAAATGCTTTACAAGCATTCTAGTCTGGCATAGTGAAAAGGAGAAACAAGCATGATATGTCTCCTTTAAAAACTTAGAGATCTACATTTGTTTTAGGATCACCAACAAAATCTTTTGACCTCTCTCTTGGACCATGACAAATATAATTGAATATATAACATAATATAATTTAACCGAAATAGAAGAACTTTGGTAGTAATCCTGCTCAACTAATAAACAAACAAACAAATGCCATCAAAAACATGACCTCTGCAGCGAAGATAATCACGAAAGGGACAAAAAGGATAAAAAAAAAAGGAGAAGGATCAAGGAAGCTGATCATGAACTTTTTTTTTCTGCAGCAAAGTTGCTTTAGTACGGAAGAATATAAGGGCCATGTTTGATGGACAAAATAATTTTGGGCAAGTCGAGATGAAAATCAAAATATCCAGGTTGAATTAGAAATGACAAGAATAAGGTTGAAATACAATTTTATGATAAAAGAAAAATGTCAAGAAAAAAGCAGAAATTAAGAATAAAGTCTAAATAGATTTAATGTAGAAGTTATTTTCGAATTTTAACTTTTTTCTCAACATTTTAACTTTATACTCGTCATTTTGACTTTAATCTTGACCTGGCGAAAATATTTTTTCATCTAAAGTTGCTCTAATACTCTTCCATACTTTTGATTTTTTTCCTGTCAATTTACAAAATAACAACCCAAACTTGTAGTTAGGGTTGGGCAACATATTACTCATATTGATTAATTCAAATTACCCACTCCACCCAGCCTCTGACCCCATCCACACCGCAATCTATACACGGTGTTGGTAAAAAGCATAATAAATAAAAGACAATAATAAAGGACGCACGCCATCCTACAGGTTAAAAAATGAGAAAACACTGGAGGTTAGGTTAAAGTGTAAAATTAAATATATCATAAAATAAAATAGGAAAAAGAATTGAAAATGAAAATAAATTGAAATCAAGTAAAAAAAATAGAAAAACTAGAAAATAAAATAAGGAAAGAGAAAAGATAAAATAATTAAATAAGATTAAGTAATAAAAGTGGGCTGTAATTAGAACAAATAAAAACAGTGAACGATAATTCAGGTAAAAACTAGACTAAAAAATCAGCATATTGTAGCACACACTTTAAATTTGAGAGTGAAATTCTGCTTAGATTGGGAAATACTCTGATACCATAAAGGCAAATCTTGATTCAAGTCATTTTTGTGTAACTTGGAGTTTTTTTGTTTTTCTTTGTTTATTGAAAAAATGGACAAAAGAAGTAATTTGTGTTAAGAGGAAAACAACTGGGGATCTTACATTTAGGCTATATTTCCCAGCCCTAGCTGTTTTCCTTAAATCAGAATTGGGCTTGTATTTATGTTTGTTTGTGACCTGCATCAGCTGCAGAAGAATCTCGCCTCCCGCGGGCGATTACAGCGCTCACTTGTTGGGGGGACGCCGCCTGTTGTGTGCTGAACAAGTCGCTCCTCTATCAGCGGCCCCTCCGTTGTCCGGAGCGCCGCGCTGATTTTCATTAGCGATAGCGGCTCGCACAAATCAAAAAGTGGAGGCGCTCGGGGCGCCGCGACACGCTCCTTTAATTTCCTGTTGTGGGAGACTGAAGGATTGTGGGGCAGCGGTGAGAAACAGGAAACACGATAAAGTCGCCACGTGGTTTGTCGAGGCAGAGAGTGTGTGACGGTGTGTGTTTGTGGATTAGTTTGTGAGAGAGAGGTCACACTGACTCAAACATCTCTGGATTTTTCTTTGGAGTCTCGATTCATGAATAAAAAAATAAGACAGTTATCACGAGGAAACTCTAAAACTGGACTGCAGAGTTAATTTCGTTGACAAATTATTTTCGCCATAGTTTCCATCTACAACCTTTTTTCCCCTGATTAAAACTAGACAGTAACTAATAAAACAAGCGCACATGGACAAAACCTCAAACTAAATTAAGTGACATTTTCATCAACAAATAAAAACTAGACTAAAAGACTGAACGAGGCAAATCATCCCAGTTTGCATATAAAACTAGAAAAGCATTCAGAGAGTGCAGACCTCCACCAGCTCCACAGTCCTCACCCATCTTGTGATTTTCACTATAAATATTAGTCCTACATTTATTTAATTCTAAATATTTAGATTCCTTGACCATGAAAACATACCATTAGCAATTGGACTCATAATGATATCTATTATAGTTCAGTAGTTACTCTCGAAAATCCCATTTTTCGGCATGGCGTTTTTTTGTTGTTTTGTTTTGTTTTTGTGATCAACATCAATTCCAAAATCTAATAATTTGTTCATTGTCCCAATCTGGACATTTCCTGAAAATCTGATCAAAATTTGTCCATAACTTTTTGAGTTATGTTGCTAACAGAGAAACAAACGAATATACGAACAGACGCCGGTAATAACATAAACTCCTTGCTGGAGGTAATAACTGAAAGTGGTTTGAATTCAGTCTTAACCTCGTTAAAAATGAAAGTTAGATTGGAAACACTGGATAGAATTAGTTTAAATGATTACAAGTGTAGATTAAGTAATTTCAAAAGATAGTTTTATATAAATATGCTCCATCAAACATCGTTCAAAGTGCAAAAGTTTGTCCCTTATACCGCTTTCACACTAAAATTAGCAGGTCAATGCAGTATTTTCTAACGCGGTTGACTCACTACGATCAACAAGTGACTCTTTTCCCACTGCCAGCAGACTTGGTCTAATTGGACGTGGACACATTTTTCTTTACTTTGTGCTTTTTTCCCTCTTTAAAAATGTACAAACTCGGCGCTGATAATACGAAGGTGGATGGCATTTGTTGCTGAGACAGCAAAGAGTCACGTAAGTTACAGACAGAGGGGGCGGGCGCCATGTTATGCCGTGGGGATGTTACACCAACGTCATCCGAAAATTAGCGGATTATTATTATATAAATTATCAGTCGACATGGGTCAAAATGCAGATTAAAATCTTTCAAACTGCCAACAGGAGCCAAATTGTTATCTGGTTTAAACATTTTTTTTGACAGTCTGAAGCTATGTTTACACGGACACTCTGACTTAAAGGATAAGTTCGGTTTCTACAGCTTTCACATTGTTTATAGAATGAAGTAGAACAATTTACTCACCCAGAAGGCTTTCCTGATCCAAACAGTGCTTCAGGAGATATTTAGATCCAAAATCGAGCGGCGGACATCCCTATAATGGTAGCACATAGGGCATACAGTGCCGCTCCTAAAACTGCATTAATCGTCCAAAAACTCATTTCTTTCACCAATATTTCATCATGGTCCGCTCGCGCTACTCCTCCATTACAGTCTGTGTCGCTCCAGACATGTTTTTGTGACTGTGCTGACCTCTGAACTGAAGAAGAAGACCGAGTGTAGCGCACATGCGCAGTACTCTCTGGAGAGCTGTTGCCCTCTTTGCCTCCGCGTCCTCCTTTCGATGAGCTCCTCATCTGTAAACTCTGGCTCGAAACTGTAAGAACACCCATCATATTCAAAGTTCTCCTCAACAACATCTTCATCCGATAGATATTCGTCCATTTTCCACAAAACTGGAAGAAGAAACTCGTTGTGTAGCTGGCGGTCTTCCCCTGAAACAATGAGCCGTACTGCGCATGTGCGGAGGCAAGCGTTCTTCTTCTTCAGTTCAGAGGTCAGCACAGTCACAAAAACATGTCTGGAGCGACACAGACTGTAATGGAGGAGTAGTGTGAGTGGACCGTGATGAAATATTGGTGAAAAAAATGAGTTTTTGGACGATTAATGCAGTTTTAGGAGCGGCGCTGTATGCCCTATGTGCTACCATTATACGGATGTCCGCCGCACGATTTTGGATCTAAATATCTCCTGCAGCACTGTTTGGATCAGGAAAGCCTTCTGGGTGAGTATACTGTTCTACTTCATTCTATAAACAATGTGATAGCTGTAGGAACCGAACTTATCCTTTAAAACGCAAAGAATTTACTTTTGCATATTCAAGGTTGTTCCGCATTCAGACGGAGATGCTGGAGATGAATGAAACCACTGTAGTGTGCATTCCTTTTCAGTAGATGATGATGTAGGACTGCAGAGAGGCAGCACTGCTACAACACACGTACAAAGTAGAGCATGACACGGGAGAGGATTTTCACTCCGGTCCCGTCCAAACCAAAAACCAAAACAGTGTTGAAAAAATGTTGCATTTTTTATTTTAGATAAAAGTTCAGTGCATATAAAAGGCCTCGCCTTTAAGTTTCACATGCCTGACATTCAGTCGGTGTAAACAGCTCTCTTTTTGACGTGTCATCTTCTCCCTCCACGTTGTTTTGTTTTGTTATGTGTGTCGCCAGCAGCTGCTCTGAGTCGCTTAGAGTGTTGGCTGTCACTGAGAGAGGACTACAAAAATGGACGCATCTGTTCATCTGGTTATTTAACACGGCTGAAAATGATCATCTATTAATGTCGTTCCCGCTCCCGTTGCTTTTTATTCCCGTCCCATCCCGGTCATGGGATTAACCAAAAAATAACTCCCATCCCGTGGGACTCCTGTGGGAATCACATGCCCCATGGGAATTCCCGAAAAATGTCATCCTCTAGTACAAAGAACAAAAACTTTTTACAAACAACAATGGCGAGTGGACGCACAAAGATGCAGGAGTTTCTTTTCTGAGCAACAAATCAGTTCGGACAACAAATCTGTCTGGATAGTTTTGTCTGGACAACAAACCGAGCACAGTAAGAGGCTCACATGTTACTCAGTAGACGATAAAGCTGTTGTTGTTCCTGGTATGCACGTGGAGCCTTCATGTGAAAGAGTACTGATCTGGGTTTACACCCCTCTGCATGGAGAGCGTATTTGAAAACTCTCCACTCTGGGGTCTGGTTTCAAAAGTTTGTGGATTTAAGCACTCCAGGTACCACTTTCATGTAAACGCAAGGCCGAAACACAATGAAAAGTTATCGGATTTGAGTATTTTAGGCCTCGTGTAAATGTGCAAGGGGAATGCATAACCAAATTTCCCATCCCTGATGTAAATCAATCTCCCCAAAATAAATTCATACAACAATTTAACAGATCTTTGCACCCCTATGAGACTCTGACACCAAACTTCCTGAGTGAATGTATGAATACAAACAGAAACGAGCATTATTAGGATGATTATGACATGTACCAACAGACCAATCTCTGGTCATCGGTGCATTAATTTAGTTTCTATTGGTTAAAACAGGAACAGCAACAAACAACAAAGCAGAGAAAACCTTTTAGAGCAAACCAAAGTACTTGGTTTCTTCCAGCTGATGCATTAACATCAGAGCAGAGACTTACAAACACACACCTGAACAGAGGCATGCAGAGGAGACAGATGTAGCCCATGCAGGAGGTGGCTGTAGCAGCATGTAGAATCCATTAAACACACTGACACACTCCGTCAGCGTGTACCTGTAAACTTAACACCGAGCTGTGCACGTGCACACGCTCACACACGTGTGAAGGTCCGGCACGTGGGGCTGTAATGGTCCATGCTAATGAAGCTAGCGTCAGGGCTAGCATGCCAAATCTGCTTGCAGACAGCGCCATTTGACTCCTCTAACTGGATTATGTAAATGAGACGCTCATCACAGCTCAGGGAGACGAGTGACACGTAATTTATACCACAGAAGAAGAAGAAGAAGAAGAAGAAGAGGAGGAGGGAGCGAGGACGAAGGGCTTACATGCTGACACACACATCATCACTCAGAGACACAGCGGCGTGCTGCTTCAGACCAGTTTACACAATGACAACCATCAACACCAGTCTCCTCTGGTAGCAGGAAATCACAGGGCTGACAAAGAGAGAATGACAAATGTAACATTCACACTAAGTGCAATTTAGAGTTACTTTAAGGGAGTTGAACCAGCAACCTACTGCACCATGAGCTGCTCCGAAAATGCTGCTATTTTATGGGGGGACTAATTAAGTCTGCAAGGTGAAAGTATCACCTCATTGTAATGCTTTGTCATATTTGTTTTTAACATTTTCATGGCTGTATTTCGACAGGAGTTACCCAACATTACTATTTCCAGCCTTTAACCCTTTAACTGTTTGGCAGAGGTCAAAAATTAACTCAGGCATATTTAATGTTTTATAAAACAGAACAAATCAAATCATTGTTTGATTCCCTTAACATTTCAGGGAACAGAGAAAAGTACAAATAAACCAAAAACCAGATATTTTCATGGTTTGGTATTCAAAGGTTTAAAAAGTAAAAAGCTGATTATCTGATGATTTAAAATGCACAAATATTTGGGACAAAATTAATTAGAAAAGGCCTAAATGTTTAAAAATAAAATATCAATAATTATAAATAGATGATATCGAGTTTGACAAACCCACCAAAAAATGCTTTTTGATGAATAACTGTATGATCTCTTTAAAGTTAGGTATTAGGAAAACTGCTCTTTCCATGTTATTTTGTATTATGATGTTTTTATTTTTCTGAAAAATGTTTGGTTTTCACCGAACCCGTAGTCATATCATATCGTGTCGATATAGATACATCTGGTATGAATATGGAAATATGAAATTTTGTCCACATTCAGCCCTAGCACTGACCGGCAAAGATGGCAGACGCTACAGCAAAGAAAATAAGATACAATCAGTCAGAAGCAAAACACCAAGCAGACAAAGCTTGGTCTAAACCAGAGTGAAGGTTGGCTTTCACCCTTTTCTGAGCTCTGAAGGACCATCTTGGGATGAAAAGTGACGTGGAATTACAGGCGGTTAGCTTGTGCTAACTTGCCAAATTATCGGATTTCAATTACAAAACATACACTTTAATGCCAAAAGTACTGACTCACCCATCCAAATAATCAGAATCAGGTGTTCCAGTCTCTTCCATGTCCACAGGTGTATAAAATCATCACCTAGGCATGCAGACTGCTTTTACAAACATTAGTGAAAGAATGGGTCGCTCTCAGGAGCTCAGTGACTTCCAGCGTGGAACTGTGATAGGATGCCACCTGAGCAACAAATCCAGTGGTGACATTTCCTCACTCCTAAATATTCCACAGTCAACTGTCAGCTGGATTTTAGGAACGTGGAAGTGTTTGGGAACCACAGCAACTCAGCCACCAAGTGGTAGGCCACGTAAACTGACGGAGCGGGGTCAGCGGATGCTGAGGCACATAGTGAGAAGAGGTCGCCAACTTTCTGCAGAGTCAATCTCTACAGACCTCCAAACTTCATGTGGCCTTCAGATTAGCTCAAGAACAGTGCAGAGAGCTTCATGGATGGGTTTCCATGGCCGAGCAGCTGCATCCAAGCCTCACATCACCAAGTGACATGCAAAGCGTGGATGCAGTGGTGTAAAGCACGCCGCCACTGGACTCTAGAGCAGTGGAGACGCATCTTCTGGAGTGACCAATCACGCTTCTCCATCTGACAATCTGATGGACCAGTCTGGGTTTGGAGGTTGCCAGGAGAACCGTACTTGTGGGACTGCATTGTGCCAAGTGTAAAGTTTGGTGGAGGGGGGATTATGGTGTGGGGGTGTTTTTCAGGAGCTGGGCTTGGCCCCTTAGTTCCAGTCAAAGGAACTCTGAATGCTTCAGCACACCAAGACATTTTGGACAATTCCATGCTCCAACTTTGTGGGAACAGTTTGGAGCTGGCCCCTTCCTCTTCCAACATGACTGAGCACCAGAGCACAAAGCAGGTCCATAAAGACATGGAGGACAGAGTCTGGTGTGGATCAACTTGACTGGCCTGCACAGAGTCCTGACCTCACTCCTAAACTTTGTGGACAGCCTTCCCAGAAGAGTTGAAGCTGTTGTAGCTGCAAAGGGTGGACCGACATCATATTGAACCCTATGGATTAAGAATGGGATGTCACTTAAGTTCATAAGGCAGGTGAGCGAATACTTTTGGCAATAAAGTGTATCTTTGAGATGGAATGTTATAAGTTTCACCGTTTGATCAACAGGCAGCAGCTGATCTAAACTCTTGGTCTTTTGTCTTCTGTCCTTTCCTTCCCTCTTGTCTCCTCTTTGACTCATAATCACGGTTGTAAAAGTCTCGTCCTCACTCCCCTCCTGTTGTCTAATTCTTCGTCTCCTCATTTCCTCTTCTCTCTGACTTAATCCCTCGTCTCCTTCCCTCCCTTTTCTCCCATCCTCCCTCCTCTAACTCCTTAACACACTTGTCAAATTTGTCTCTAATTCGCCACAAAATGAGTCAAAGCGAGTACAAAAGATGACAGGGCTCCGAGGGGAGCGGGGGGCACCCGAAGGTGGCAGGCGGAGGAGGGGTTTGTTGGTGAAGAAAGTGAGCGAGGTGACGGAGGAGGGGGGTGAAGTTATGCTGGGAGGCAGAGTAGTAAATTGTTCCATTTTTGCAGGTAATCTAAATGCTAACTAGAGGCAACTTATCACCAGAATGGATTTCCGACCATCTGTTCAAATAACAGGGGATTTGTCCGGTGGCAAGCGCAAGAATGGGATGATGGCGGGAAGATTAGGCGGCGGTGACGGCGACGCCCGCGTGCTCTGCTCCTCCACAGTCTTTGCTCCGGAGGAAGAGGGAGAAAAAAGACAAAAAAGAAAAGAGAGAGAGAAAAAATGTATTTTGTGCAAACAAGAACAGATGACGCCCTTACAATTACACCTGTCAGGAGCTCCGCAAAGCAATCGATCTCTGAGGCAGCCGAGCGACGCTCCCTCTCTCTTTCTACTTCATAGCAAAATGATTTTCTCTCTCTTCCCCTCCCTCCGTCTGCGGCTCGCTCCCTCTCTCTTTACTTCTTCCTTCGTTTCAGAGCTCGTTCACAGTCCACTCTTCTTAAACAATTTACAGAAAGAAACGCTGTTTTGAAAAGTGACAAGGCGACGTTTCACTTTTTACCGTCTGCTGGAGTGAGGGGGGAAAGGAAGGAGGGAAAGGGAAGAGGAAACAAGGTAAGGAGGAAAGAGGAAGGAGAAAAACTGTAAGAAGAGGGGAAAGGGACGGAGAAAAGGAGACAAGGAAGGGAAAAGGGACAAGAGGAGATGGGAAGGGCAAGGATGAAGGAGTAAATAAGGGCACAGGAGGCAAGTAGGAGATGAGGGAAGACAAGGGACAAGGGAACACAAAGGAGACAGGGGCTGCAAAGTCCAAAGGAGGCATGGGAAGGAGGAAGGATACAAGGAAGGATAAGATGAGGAGGAAGATGAGAGAGAAAGAGCAAAGGAAGTTAGGAGGGAATGGAGAAGATGGAGAGGAGGAGGCAAGTGAAGGATGAAGAAGTTAATAATGGGGATGTGGGGTAAGTAGGGGATGAGGGAAGGAAATAGGACAAGGAAACAAGGAAGGAGAAGATAAACAAGGAAGTGAAAGATGGAGACAAATGAAAACAGGATGGAAGAGGAGATGAAGAAGATGTAGAAAGGAAGAGAATCAAGAAGTAAATAATGGAGCAGGAGGCAAGTAGGGTATGAGGGAAGGAAATAAGGCAAGGAAACAAGGAGGGGAAGGGGAAGAGGAAATGACAAGGGGATAAGAAGTAAAGAAAAGGAAAACAAGGAAGGAGAAGCAAGGAGGAGAAAAGGATAAGAGGAGATGGGAAGGATGAAGAAGTAAATAAGGGCACAGGAGGCAAGTAGGAGATGAGGAAGGAAATAAGAAAAGGAAACATGAAGGAGACAAGGGCTGCAAAGACCAAAAGAGGCAAGGGAAGGAGGAGAGATACAAGGAGGGATAAGAAGGGGAGGAAGAGCAGAGGAAATAAGGAGGGAAAAGGAGAAAAATGAAAGGAGGAGAGAAATGGAGGATGAAGAAGTTAATAATGGGGACATGAGGGAAGAAAGGGATGAGGGAAGGAAATAGGACAAGGAAACAAGGAAGGAGATGAGTCGAAAAGGGCAAGGTAGGCAAAGGGTGAAGATGGAGAAAAATGAAGACAGGGAGGAAGAGAAGGAAAAGAGAGACAGGACAAGACGAAAGGAGGTAAAAAAAGGCATGAAAGGAAAGGGATGGAGGAAAGGAAACACAGAAGGAGAAGCAAGGAGGGGAAAAGGGCAAAGAGAAGATGGGAAGGGGAAGGATGAAGGAGTAAATAAGGGCACAGGAGCCAATAAGGTGATGAGGGAAGGATATAAGACAAGGAAACATGAAGGAGACAAGAGCTGCAAAGACCAAAAGAGGCAAGGGAAGGAGGAGGTATTACAAGGAAGGATAAGATGAGAGGGAACAAGCAGAGGAAGTAAGGAGGGAAGGGGAGAAGAATAAGAGAAAGAGAGAAGTGGAGGATGAACAAGTAAATAATGGGGATGTGATGGAAGTAAGGGATAAGGGAAGGAAATAGGACAAGGAAACATGGTAGGAGACAAGGGTCAAAAAGGGCAAGGAAGGAGAAGATACACAAGGAAGTGAAACAGACAAATGAAAACAGGACAAAAGAGGAGATTAAGAGGAGGTAGAAAGGAAAAGATTGATAAGTAAATAATGGACTAGGAGACAAGGAGGGTATGAGGGAAGCAAACAAGACAAGGAAACAAGGAGGGTGAGGGGAGGAGGAAATGACAAGGGGACAGGAGGAAAGAAAAAAGAAAACAAGGAAGGAGAAGCAAGGAGAAGAAAAGGATAAGAGGAGATGGGAAGGGGAAGGATGAAGGATTAAATATGGGTACAGGAAACAAGGAAGGAGATGAGGGAAGGAAATAAGACAAGGAAACAAGGAAAGGAAAGAAGGTGAAAAAAAGAGACAAAAGAGGAAAGGGATGGAGTAAAGGATACAAGGAAGGAGAAGCAAGGAGGAGAAAAAGGAAAAAAGATGAGAAGGGGAAGGATGAAGGAGTAAATATGGGTACAGGAAACAAGGAAGGAGATGAGGGAAGGAAATAAGACAAGGAAACAAGGAAACACTGAAGGAGACAAGGGTCAAAGAGGACAAGGAAGGAGAAGATATACAAGGAAGTGAAAGATGGAGACACGTGAATACAGGAAGGAAGAGGAGATTAAGAGGAGGTAGAAAGGAAAAGATTGATAAGTAAATTATGGAGCAGGAGACAAGGAGGGTATGAGGGAAGGAAACAATACAAGGAAACAAGGAGGGGAAGGGGAGGAGGAAATGACAAGGGGATAGGAGGAAAGGAGGTGAAAAAAGAGACATGAGAGGAAAGGGATTGAGTTAAGGATACAAGGAGAAGCAAGGAGGGGGAAAGGGAAAGGAGGGGAGATGGAAAGGGGAAGGATGAAGGAGTAAATAAGGGCACAGGAGGTAAGTAGGAGATGAGGGAAGGAAATAAGACAAAGAAAGAAAACAAAGGCTATAAAGACCAAAGGAGGCAAGGGAAGGATGAGAGATACAAGGAAGGATAAGATGAGGAGGAAGACAAGAGGGAAAAGGAAGTAAGGAGGGAAAAAGAGAAGATTGAGAGAAAGAGAGAAGTGGAGGGTGAAGAAGTAAATAATGGGGATGTGTTGGTAGTAAGGGATGAGGGAAGGAAATAGGACAAGGAAACACGGAAGGTGACAAGGGTCGAAGAGGGCAAGGAAGGAGAAGGGTCAAGATGGAGACAAATGAAGACAGGGAGGAAGAGGAGAAGGAAAAGAGGAAAGAAGGTAAGGAGGGAAAAAGAGAGACAGGACAAGATGAAAAGGAGGAGGAAAAGAAAAGATTCAAGAAGTAAATAAAAGAGCAGGAGGCAAGTGGGGGATTAGGGAAGTGTAAAGGACAAGGAAACAAGAAGGGGAAGGGGAAGAGAAAATGACAAGGGAATAGGAGAAAAGAAGGTGACACGAGAGATATGAAAGGTAAGGGATGGAGGAAAGGAAACAAGGAAGGGGGAGCAAGGAGAGGGAAAAGGACAGGAGGAGATGGGAAGGAGAAGGATGCAGGAGTAAATATGGGCACAGGAGGTAAGAAGGGGATGAGGGTAGGAAATAAGACAAGGAAACAAGGAAGGAGACAAGGATCGAAGAGGGCAAGGAAGGAGAAGACATGCAAGGAAGGGAAAGATGGAGACAAATGAAAACAGGAGGCAAGTAGGGGATGAGGGAAGGAAATAAGACAAGGAAACAAGGAGGGGAAGGGTAAGAGGAAATGAGAAGGGGATGAGAAGGGAGGAATATGGAAAGGGATGGTGTAAAGGGAAAAAAGGGAGGAGACAAGGGCTGAAAAGACAAAAGAAGGGCAGGAAGGGAAAGATGGAGACACAAGAAGACAGGGATGAAAAGGAGAAGAAAAAGGGGAGGATGCAAGAAGAGATGAAGAGAAGGTGGAAAAGGAAGGAAGGGAAGGATAAAGAAGTAAATAATGGAGGTGTGAGGCAGGAAGGGGGTGAGGGAAGGAAATAAGACAAGGAAACAAGGAGGGTAAGAGGAAGAGGTCATGAGAAAGGCATAAGAAGGAAAGAAGGTGAATTAAGGAAAGGGATAGAGTAAAGGAAACAAGGAAGGATACAAGGGCTGAAAAGGCAAAAGGAGGCAAGAAAGAGAAAGATGGAGACACATGAAGACAGAGAAAGAGGGGAAGGAAAGAGGAAAGGAAGCAAGGAGAGAAAAGGGGACTAGAGGAGATGAGGAAGGATGAAGAAGTGAATAATGGTGTAGGAAGCAAACAAGATGACAGCGATGAAAAGAATAAGACGGGAAGAGGGAATTATGGGTATTTTATCCACGACACTCTCCTTAAAGTCACACTTTGTGCCAAATGCTCAATCTTTTATTTTTGGACTCATTCCTGCATCCTTTACAAGAAGACAGTAGACAAAAAAATAAAGTAAGAGACCAAAAAAAGACCAAAAGTGTTACGTGAGGAGAGAAGGAAGAGTGTAGAGGAAGTAAGAGTAGGAAGCGAGCAAAGGTTACAGGGACACAGGTTGAAGGAAAGGACACGGAGACTAAAACTGAGGGATCAAACGAGGGCGAGAGAGGTGGTAAACATTAAAAAAAAGCAAAGCGAGGATTTGAGGGAAGGAGCGAGAGAGCGGAAGAGTAATTAATGGACAGAGACGACAAATAAAAGAGGGAGAGGGGGACGGAGGGGAAGAATGGCGGGGTGACAGAGCGTGCAGTTTACTGGCCCAGGAAGTGTTCTCAGGCTGCCGGCCAATCGGCTTGGCTCGTTCCCCCAGTGTCACTAACAGCCCATTGGCCGATGAAAGCCGGCCTTTATTCGCCGTTTCAATCAGCGGCTCACACCGTCAAAGAAGAGCCGTTTATCTTTCCCTCCCATCGCCCACACACACACTCTTCCCCCTCTTTCTATCGCTCTAACACTCTCTCCATCCATCTCCCCTCGCTCCTGTTTCCCTCCCCGTTTACAATTCGTCTCTGTGTCTCTGGAAATGCCTCCACGCCATAAAGGAGGATGAATTCAAGCTCACGGTTCAGAGGGAGGAAGCAGACAAGCTTTTCTGTTACCTGGTACCTTCGAGTCCTCTTTACCAAATATTCTTGGACTGTAACGACCAATTGGAGCAAAGTTTATAAACAGTTAACGAGGATTTCTTCAGCCTAAATCTCAGAATCAGAGTCAGAACGGCCTTTATTGTCATTATACAGAATGTACACAATATTGGAGATCTTCTCCTTTTAGGTGCAAAAGAAATTTAAAGGTGCTATGAGGATCTATTACCGGCGACATTAAGACTCTGCTACTCATGAGCACGCACGGCGACTGTCGTAATGCTGCGTTCCAGTAACCTCGGAATTGGGAGTGACATCATCTCCGACTTATCGGCGTTCCAGTTGAAGTCGAATAAAAACATGCTGATCTACCAGGCTATTGTTAGCTGTTGTTAGCACGCCCTGAGTTGTTCACAAATATCACATGAAGAATGTGATTATCACTATGGCAGCATTTTTGTAAATATAAGTCTAACAATACTATGTATACAGCTGATCTAGAGCGACACACCCCAGTCAGAAGTGCAAATAAATGGATTATTACAGGAGCTAGATAACTGTTCACACTGGGGGCATCCATCTTCCATTGTCAACTCGGGGGTGGCGAGGTTTCACCGAGTTCCCAGTAGGCAGTTCCGACTTTGAGGGACGTTCCAGTTGCAGTTTCCTACTCGGAACTCAGAAATTCCTACTTCTGACTAAAACTGGAACGCACCAAAAGACGTGACCCAAGCCAAAGCGTGTGTTTGTTGTGATGCTAATGAATGCAGCTCGGACCTTCCTCAGAACTCTGCATTGCTTTACAACTTTGTTTTTCAACAACTTACAGGATGCAAAGCGACGAGGTAATGTATCTCTTTCTAGTTACGTAGCGGTAGTTTTTGATGTGTGACAACAAGCAATTTTTGGAAAACTTAGTATCGTAGTTTTGTAGCTGGCTATAAATCCCTACTTACAGCCCGGTGCTCTAAGACGTGTCTGAATAATATAAATTTGCTCTAGTTTTAATTGTCTTGTTCCTGAAGTTGAGTATCCAGGGCGGTCCAGCCCTGTCCGACCCGACAGAGAAGCTAAGGAATAGCATTTATAGATAACCTATTTTGATGCTATAAAACTCATCTTAAAGTGTGTATTTCCATCAGGTGTATATCTAAAAGTGAGACTTTTTTGTAATTACCGTTTTACAATTTCCGCCCAATCCCACTTCGTTCTGAAGTTTCCAGGCTCTCAAGTCTCACACATTCAGCATATCAGACATTTGAACCTTTTCACTCTCTCACATGCCATAGCTGCTATTTCTCCCGCTTTGGAATGTATTGTGTTGCGCCAATCGAGTAACACCGCTATATGTACTTTGGAATGCAAGATGCTAACAGCAACTGTTAGCATCACTGGGCTAAACGGGAGCTTAACAAATGTGAAAAAAGCTCTGCTGTATCCGGGTAAGATACGGTCGAACTGACACTAGAGGATGCATGCTGCACAAACACGACGGGAGAGCCTAATCACACGAGTTCAGTAAGTTAATTCATCAATGAATTTTGTAGGGCACTGATTAATGAAATTACTTTTAGTACGAAAGGAAAACGGCGAGAGTTTATTCTTATTCTTCCGCCACCCCGATCATTAAACAGCAAAGCAAAGTCTGATCACACTGACATACAAACTCTGGTTACCAGGCATAACAGGAAAACAGAATCATCAATGTTGTTAGGTAGGTTAATATTTCTACTTAGGACAAAATTAACTATCAAAACTGCACATTTTTAGTTTGATAGAGCATGGTCAAACACGTTATCATTTTAATGTCCGCCATGAGGTTATGTTTTTGGGAGAGTTTGTCTGTCTGTGAACAAAATAACTCAAAAAGTAATGGATGGATTTTGATGAAATTTTCAGGAAATGTTCAGCATGGGAAAAGGAAGAACTGATTCGATTTTGGTGTTGATCTGGATCACCGTCTGGATCCGCCATGACGAAAAATGTGATTTCTGTGAATAACTACTGAACTAAAACAGATATCATTATGAAACCAGTTGCTAATGGTATGTTTTCATGGTCAAGGAATCTAAATATTTAGATGAAATAAAGGTAGGACTAATATTTATGGTCAAAATCACAATATGGGAGAGGACTGTGGTGCTGGTGTGAGTGCTTTTCTAGTTATTCTTTATTTATATTTTTATATATATATTTTTTTATTATTAGGATTTCTTAATGTATCCGACACTTGCAGCAACTTAATGGCATCTTGTTGCCACTCATACAGTGTGAAAAAACTCTGGAAATGTTTATTTTTGATTAATTTCTTGTGTATGTACTTACGTAAAGTCAATTTGATACATTTGATCGAACAAGTCTTTATTTTTCAGACAGAAAATGTGATTTAAAACTGTATTTATATTGACTAGGACGTAAAATAATTGGTTATTAATTGACGGAGAGGGGGTGGAGTAAATAAGTTTAAACTTCTTCTTTCTCCTTTTCAGACATGTTACATTTATCCAAGTGCTAATTTACTTGTTTTCTTACCATCTGAATGATTATTTTGCCTTTTGTTAAATGTTTGAAATAAACTTATCATTCATTTATTCATTTTAAGCTGATGACATGGATGTTTTCTGTTTTTATTTTTTGAACAACATTCCATCTTAATTGTATTTGTGGTTTGTCAAATTACTTAAATGTTTGTTTTGTATCTCTGGTGTCTTAAAGCTCTGACACTAACCACCACAGGAGATGATTTCATCGTGCCGTTTGCTCATGTTTTGAATAAATAGCCTCTGGTTTCCTTTTGTGCGGCTCGTTCAGTCTCTCGTGTGGAGTGCAGCTCTGGTAATAACTTCACTGAGGAGGAGTCAGTCCACAGTTCACACACATACACACATACACACATGCACACGCACACACACACACACACACAAACCCAACTTCTCCGCTCGCAGCCACAAAGCAGCCGTGACAGAAATTGGGCAGCAGGTTAATAACTACTGCCCATCCTCACAGTGCCCAGGGCCACACACACACACCTTTACAAACGCACACACCTTTGCACACATACACACACACACACACACGGCGTGTCCAGGTACTGCAGATGATAAAGTGTGAGGTCCTGGTATTGAGTCGGTTTGTGTCAAGGATGTCCAGCTCTGCTCTATTTCCTCTGTGTGCGACCAGATTAAGAAGCTGACACACACACACATAGACACACACACACACACACACACACACACACACTTAAACAGGTGGTTTTCCTGTTTGCTCTCATTCTTCA
The DNA here is from genome assembly GCA_036419115.1 of Scarus forsteni. Taxonomy (NCBI): domain Eukaryota; kingdom Metazoa; phylum Chordata; class Actinopteri; order Labriformes; family Labridae; genus Scarus; species Scarus forsteni. The sequence goes on along the minus strand of JAZDUH010000134.1, from coordinate 1,074,261 downwards.
TTTTTGCACCAAAACTTAAGTTATTAACGTCTTGTGCAGTAAATAAACCCTTCCTGTTTGTAGTCAAACATTTGTCAAACTCAGAGATGGAAAATGTAATTAAAGCTGTGCTTATGTTTGACAAAGAAAAGTAAGAATAAATATTAAATACAGCTGAATTTAAATTTTGTTAACCTCAAAGTTCAGAAAAACTTGGTGTAGTGTAAAACAAACGTTGTGCTGAGGGTTTGGAGTTGAATCAGTCTTCTGGTTGTGCATGTGAGCGGGGGCGTGGTTTTGGAGGAGGGGTGGGAGGGGCTAGGCGGAGCCCTGAGGAAATGCTACATTCAAATTCATGCTAGTTTTCTAAAATTACCGACCCTGGCTCCGATTAATCGGCCGATTAATTGAGGGGAAAAAATTATATATATATTATATACATACACAATACATTGTCCTTTAATATTTGTTAAACTTTACACCAGAGAGGAAATTTGGAGTACAAAAACATGCAAAAATGCATCGAACTTCTAAGAAATTATTTATATCACCTTAAAAAAAAAATCATTTTGTATCTTGTACTTATTGTTGATGAAAATTAGAGGAAGATTATAGTAAAGATAGAACAACTTTTTAAAAAGTTGTTAACAGGAAAGGAACAAAAACACTTTTATAACATTCTTTTCATAGGCATCTTTTCTTTTTCTTCTCTGCAGCTTTCAAGTACAAAATAAAAGAGTGTGTTACACTGAGGTCGATTCCTGCAAAATAAAACAAATAACCTTTTAAAATATGTAAATATATAGACTGTTTATGAACTATTTGTCAGATCTGCTTTTCAGTCCTCATTAGTTTATCAGAAGCAGGTTTTAGTTCAGGTAGAACCACTTTTTTATTTTAAACATGAGGTAATGTGCGTGTGAGGAAATCAAAATATTTTGTGGGACACTGCACATATTTCACACACTTATTTAAACTGACTGATTAAAGTCCCCAGCTACGATGAAGTCTCCCCTGGATGAGTCTGCTGATGATGACGTAGGGCTCCAAGGAGCTGTGCTAACGCTAGTTGGCTTAGCTTCTGTGTCGGGAACAAGCGGATAAAGCCAGATTTCCATCATAATCTCAATAAAACAGTCACGGCTAAACTGATCCCCTGCCACCAGAAGGTCCAGCAGCAGTGGGACATTGTACACCGCTGAAAGTTACTCGTCATGTCGGACCTTCAGGCTTAAGAGAGCAACTCCGTGTGAGTGTAGGCGAGTCATCTAAACACACAGCAACCAGCAGAGAGCTAAGAAGAGTCGCCACCAACACCCGTCACCATCCTCCACATCATCATTCTGCGTGGCTTGGACACCGAACAGCGTTTACTGTTTTATGAGAAATTAAGAATATATCGGCCTTAAATCGGCAAAACTCTGGCCGATGTTGAATATTTTGAAAAAGGCTATAATCCGCCGATTATATCTGCCGGCCGTTGTATCGGTCGGGCCCTACTTTACATGAAGGTTAAAAAAAATTGAGTTGCTGAAGAGTTTATCTGATGGCTGCAGGCAGAGGCAGGCTAACACTACCCACTGACTCCCATTGTTTAAGCTAAGCTAATTAGCGGTGAGCGGTCTCTTTCTTGTGACTGCACGCACAGTAGAAGATCATGCTGCAGAACTTGCTATCAAAGCTTCCCTGAGGAAAAAACTTTTTCTGAGGTTTTCTCCAACTATAGAAGAAACATCCAGGAGCAAAAACAGGACGGCGCTCTTCTGACGGCTCATTCAGCATCTCTAAATAATGTGAAAATATTACCATCATGTCCGCGGAGGACTGAGCGTCCCCTCCTGTCCTTGGAAAAGCAGAAATATTAGTTCTGATTCTCGGCTATCAATCATCGTGAGGAAAACGCCGTGACACTTTTTCAAACTGACAGAGATGAAACTCAGCGATGCAAATTCAAATCTCAGCGAGGAAAAAAAAGAGTCAGAGTCTGTCAGCGTTATAAAGATTTTATCCCCAGTGTCTTTGTGAGTTTAGTCACAGCAACATCGCTGATATATATCAGTCTGGCTCCGAGCGAACTGAGCGTGTGCGAGAGCGAGTGTGTGTGTTTTGATGCTCCCATAACCATTATGCTCCACGACGGAGCAGAAAGGCTGAAGGTTTATCTTCTGATCAACGCTGCGAGCTGTCACACACACACTTAAACGGCTCGTGCACACTCTTAAACTCTCTCTTAAACACTCGCACACGTCCACCCCCGCGGAGAAGCCCGTGTGTTTGTGTTTATGCCCTTCACATGGCCTGACAGGCTCGCAGCAGCGTCGAGGAGACCACGCAGGGAGATTAGACCGCAAAGCAAACGTCCGTTTAAGACGCCAGATAACGCCTCATTCATCCGGAGTGATGCTTAAAAAAGAGCCTCAGACCTCGACTGCTTCAACTCGCATTAACATCTTCATACGAACAAGCTAATGCTGTGAGTGTGAGCTGAGCTTTGACCTTTTCAGACGGAGAAGAGAAGCGAGGTATGGTTAACGTCCTGTCAAAACAGATTTTGGTCTTTTAGGGCCCTCGAGCAAATCCATGCAGCCCTCCTGCTCTCTAAACACGGCCCACCGGTCAATTTGAAATATCAAAAAATGCATTTTAGTGAAGAAAACATGACAAAATCTACCATGAAACTACATAAGTATCGAGACTTCTTGTTTGACGATTTTTAAATCGATTATTTTGTTCAAAAATCGATTTTATTCCTCATTTAAATGCTTCATTTTAGTCTGTCTAAAAGTAAAGAGTAACAGGAAAAGTTACTTTAAATAGAGGTTAACTAAGTAAAAAAACAAGTTACTTTTTTAAGAAGTAACGGGTAACGAGGAAACACTACTTTTTAAAAGTAATTCCCCCAACACTGTCTGTAGGCATCATCATAGTTCATCTTTTTCACTGGTGTTAAAAAAGCGAAGTAAAGATTGCAAAAATCGCAATATAGAAGAATATATATAGAATAGAATTGCAATTTTAATGGAATTGGCACTTAAAAAATCGTAAAAAATCTAATCGAAGAAAAGTATATCGTCCCAGTCCTTGTAAATAATAGGTGTGGGAGAAAAATCGATTTACATAAGTATTGGGTTTTTTTGTTTCACAATTTTTGAATCATTTTTTTTTCAAAATAAAATGAATAAATCCTAAAAACTGACTTACATGTGATGTGCATTTTTCCTGATATAGTCTGTAGGCATCATCATTGTCCATCTTTTCACTGGTGTTAAAAAAGCTAACTAAAGATTGCAAAAATCGGCAATATCGTAGAATTGCAATTTAAATCGAATCGGAACCTAAAAAATCAAATCGGGAGAAAAGCGTATCGTCCCAGCCCTAATGAAAACATTAAACAGCAAAATGACATCCTCATGAAGAAAAGAGTGTATCTCTGCAACCGCAAGGTCTATTTGAATAATTCTGGTGTCATAATAAAGTAACACTTGAGAGATTTGTCCAGATGTGAATTATCAGTATATGTGTTACTGGGACAGAGGAAATGAATATAGAAGGCAGAGTCATTTGAAAATTTCATCCTCGCCTAAATAAAACAATTTTTATTGTGATTATCTCTTTGGAATGATGCAGCTGCAGCTTTAGAACTCTATGAATGAATGTGAAAATATGTGAACATTACTTCTGCCAAGTTTGAGTCTGATAAAGTGATGCAGAGCAAAGTTAGAGAGGTTTTACTACAGAGTGGTCAGGCCTGATCTTGGCTCAGTTTGGCTCCATTAGTCCCATTTGACATTTCTGATATACCAAACTTTAGATTTCACTTTTAGGTCACTTTGGTGTTCAGTACACCCAATTACAAAAGTTTTTATCCTCTTATGCTTATCTGTGGCCGTTTTTGACTGTTTTGAAATAAATAAATAAATAAATTAATAAATAGATAAATTAATTAATTAATAAATAAAAAGATAAACAACTTTATATTTCCCTTTTATGTCACTTTGGGTGTTCGTTACACCCAATTACAACAGTTTTTATCTTCTTATGCTTATCTGTGGCCGTTTTTGACTGTTTTGGAAAAATTAAAGGAATTAATTTATTAATAAATAGATAAATAAAAAGATAAATAAATAAATAAATAACTTTATATTTCACTTTTATGTCACTTTGGGTGTTCATTACACCCAATTACAACAGTTTTTATCTTCTTATGCTTATCCGTGGCAGTGTTTGACTATTTTTTTGGAATAAATAAATGAATAAATGAATAAATAGATAAATAAATAGTTACGTAAATAAATAGATCAATGAATAAATAAATAACTTTATATTTCACTTTTATGTCACTTTTGGGGTTTATTACTCCCAATTACACCAGTTTTTATGGTCCTCTGCTTATCCATGGCAGTTTTTGACTGTTTTGGAATAAATAATATAAAAGAAAATAAAATAAATAAATAAATAGATAAGTAAATAAATAACTTTATTTTTCACTTTTTTCACTTTTGGTGTTTATAACACCCAATTACAACAGTTTTTTCGTCTTCTGCTTATCTGTGGCAGTTTTTGACTGTTTTGGAATAAATAAATAAAATAAAATAAAATAACTAAATAAATAGTTTCTTTTTGGAAAACATCAAGCAGAACTCTCTACATTTTTCCATTCAAAGAGATCCATACAAATCAACTCAAGTCAAACACAAGTTTGAATCAGAGTGAAACAGATTTGGATATTTGATAATTCATTTGCTCGGTCTTGATGTTGTGTTTGGTGTGTGTAAAAATGTTTAATTTGAGTGCAGCATGACTATATTTCTACATGAATAGTTCACTTTTTCTTACATTTATGTTGGAGAGCATCAAGCATTCCTGAAATCAGGAACTTTGGAGCTGAACAGGTTAAAATTCCACTTCACTAAAAGTTTGAAAAATAAAAACCAAATCCGTTTATTTGTACATTTATTAAAGCTACAAAGAGAAGCACGAATATTTTCTTCAGGTTATTCTAAAGCCAAACTGATAAATGCTCACTCAGTATTCACTTCTTTAGCTTTCAGTCAGCACTGTCTAACAGATAAAATCCTCCCTCGTGATCTCTCTCGTCACGTCCTTAAATGTTCTTTAAAGCAACAAAAATCAGTCTTTGGACTCCGAGGAGAGTCTGAGCTCCGTGTCAGCCCACAGAGCCACTGAGACTTAAACTGAAATGAAACAGACCGATTAGAAGAACTTTAGATTCACAAAGACGGAGCAGAGGACGACGACTGTAGGACTGAGAGTGAAATCCAGCAGGAGGGATTTAAGAGTGAAAGTGACCCGTGAGTTCACTGAAAGACAGAAATACTGTTTCAAAAAGTTCAGGTTTGTCAAAAGGAAGCCTCGCAACTTGGAGTGAGAGTTGGAAGATGAAGGAAAACTAAATTAAGTGAACTATAGATCAGCTGCAGCATACGGATGTAACGGTTACCGGTAAAATGGTAAACCGCATTAAAAATTTCCCACAGTAATCATTACCATGTCCTATAAAAATTACTGTTAAACTGTGTTTGATCACCACACTGTGTCAGAAACTCATGGTGATGCTGCTCTTTGACTGGAAAAGCCTGAACTATGTGTGTCTGCTCCTCGGTGAAGCAGCCGTCTCTCACAGACGGAGGAGCAGTTTGTAATGTTTGGCCTCAGCAGCTGGAGCCTCGCTCAGACTCTTACAGGTTTTCACACTCAAACAGACAAAGTCTAAAGTCTGGTTGAAGTTTGGATTTAAAGGATGTCGAGGGGAAACTGATTGATGACAGTCGCCCTGTTTAAAACACCAAGCTGCAGTGAAAGACAAAAAAGTACGTGATTAAAACTGCTGTAACTCCTCAAGTAAACGAGCAGAGAGAGAGAGAAGATTCAGAGAGCCATACCTGAGTGAATTATAGGAGGTTTATCAGGATTTTCTGTCTAAATTATGTTTAAAGGTTGTAAATAACAGCATTAGGATCATTCTGGAGTGAGTTCTTGCCGTTCTTTTGCTGTTTATTTGCAGTATTTTGCTGTATTTTGTCTTTTTCCATCATAAATCTTGTTTTATGGATTTAATCAATCATAATTTGGAAATATTAAAGAAGGAGATGTGGAGGAGATCTGCCATGGAAAGGAGAGACCAGAGGAGAGTCATGAAGGGGGCTAACTGCTTCAGGGACTATTGTTAGTAAAACAAAAAATAAAGAAAAAAAAACACCTGAACATGGTCTAATATAACGAGCTGTAACATGGACACTAATGCTGCAGGCAAACAAATACGAGTGAGCATGTGTGAAATAGTTTATTTTTTGTCATTTCAAAAACTTCTTTTTTTTGTAATTACACACTGTTTAAAGCATTTATAACGTAATAATGACAAAATACAGTACTTGCCATGAAAAGTCAGAATTCTGACTTTTTTCTCAGACTGCTGACTCTTTTTTCTTTAGAGAAATATTAATTAAAAAAAACTTGGGCTCCATTTTCTTTTTCTCAGTGGCCCTAATCATCTTCCATAGTAAACCACCATAAATTTTGTTTTTTAATTTAATGACAACTACTTTAAGTCAAATCATGTTTTCTAATTAATTCTTTTTCTACTGATTCTAATAGATATTTATATTATACCCAGAACAAAAGTAATCAGTATCATCTGCAAACATTGTATATTTTAATAAACCAGACACTGCACAGATATCATTTAAATAAATAAAAATACTTTAGGTCTAAATACTGAACCTTGTGGGATTCCACAAGTTGAGTGTGGGGCGGGAACACCCTTAACCGGTCACCAACAGATCAAAGAGACGGACAATCATTCACACTAACAGATAATTTGGAGTCACAGGTTTACCTAAAGAGGATGTTAGAAGATGCTGCATGGGGATCAAACCAGCAACCTTCTGCAGCCTGGGATACAGCTAGGCTATCATTAAATCTTGTATATCTCCCTTTGTGAAATCTAAAAGTGAGACCAGGTTAATGACCCAATGACTGAATTTGTCTGACTGTCTCCTTACTTGCATTATTTTCCTGCCATGTTGTTGGAGTTATTTCAGGTCGCTGTGATGTTTACTTATTAAAGAGTATTCCCACTAACACGTCTGATATTCAAATGCAGTCGTGCTCTGGTATCAGTGTCACTGTAAATGCTCCGGTATCAAAGCTTGTATGGTAATTTTCCAGATGATTCTCGGGCGCGCTCGGCGAAACGGCACCGAGGGTCTGAATCTGTTTAATGTCTAAACAAGCAGCAGTCAGCTCGAGGTCAGAGAAGTGAGCCGCGGAGAGCGAGGGAAGCTGTAAAACGCTGTAAAAATAAACGCTTCAAACCACACATAAACAAACTGTCAGCTGTAATAAAGAGGAGAGACGCTCGGCTGCTGCTGCTGGGAGCTGCTCGCAGACAGACAGACAGACGGACGCAGGGAGAGTTTATCTCACAGCCAGAATTTCAGGACATTTACCTTCAGCTCAGTTTGTACTGGAAGGAAATGTTCGAGTGATTTAAGCAGAAGCAAAGCCTCAATTCCAGCCTAACCAGAGGCATGTTTTTTAAGAGAGGCTCCCGGCTTTCCAACAACTTTACATAAAACAAGATGTTAGAAAAGGAAAATAAGACTGAGTAAGAGATTATTTTAAGGACTGGCAAATGATGCCATTCTGCTTTACTATTTTATAATCTCACACCAAGAGCTGGATTAATACTGAGCAGAAGTCGAACAGAAGAAGGTGCATTCACACCGACGCCTAAAAGGTCATATTTTGGCTAACCTTGGGTTCACATGTTACAAAAGAATAGAAAAAATAAACCTTTATTCGTCCCAAACTGCATGTGCAAACTGAGCCTTATAAACACCCCTTACATTGGCAAAGAAGCAACGAAACTCCGAAGTACAAGGCGGCAAAGTTTCCCAACAATTATTCAGTGTCAGGAAGTCAAATGTTCTGCAGCTTTCGTCAACATACCATGGACCAGAGATGCCCACGAGTCTCTGATTTAGAGTCCGAGTTTGAGTCACGAGTCTTCACACACACATGTATATGTATATGTAGCCTCCAGCAAAAATACAGTCCATCCAAATTTTTATTCAGACTTTTTTTTTCTTTCTGAAAAAGTTTCTGCAGTGCACATGCACGCCATGGTCAGGTGCAAAACAAACTTGCCATGAGCAACAAAAGAACAAACTATATGCCATTTAACAATAAAATAAATAAAGTAGTAAGTAGTAGTAGCCATGCTGTTGGAAGTTTGTGTAGCAGTAGGTCAATATAAAGGGTAGTGAAGCTGGGGGTGGAGTTTCTCCGGCAGCTGTTCAATTTGTGCTGCCATGATGACTGACGATGACTGACATGTAGGTGGGATGGAACCCCAAATTCGACGAAAGGGCCGCGCCACGCAGCGCAGCAGTCTTGCTTCGACAGACAAACCCCACTGAAAGTGGTGCACCGAGAAGCGCCGTGGCGTGCAGTCCCGTATGGGGAGGGCTGATCCCCAGAGAGCCACAGGCTCTCACGAGAATAGCGATTTCACACGCTCATAAAATGTGTTATAGACCGAGAAAAGAAACAAACATCCTCACTTCGCTTCTCTAAGGTCCCTTTGCTGGTCCCAACCACACAGCCTCGTGATTTATTCAACTTCTATCTGCCTATATCCTTGTAGAAAAGATGTTTGGTGTCATATACAGTGTTATATATTTCTGGACCTCTATGATTCACTTTTCTTCGTCCATGGTGTTGTGTTGTCTCTGGGACTGACTGCTGACCTGATGCTCGTGCCTCCGGTTTGATGTAATGACAACAACTGAGGAAATTTACGTGCAAGAGTCTGTGCATTGGGTTTTACTTTGAAACTTCCAGTTACTCCACACGGTGACTTCCTGTCTGGCGCTTTTCTAACTACAGTGAATTTACAAGGTTTGGAAGCAGCCACGAAGAGGGAGGGATGCGAGGCAAGGTAAGGGGGGGAGTGGAACAAACGTTCCCTGCACACTCAAAAAACCAACCATAAAATAAAGATTTCCCACGAGTCTTTGATTTCGATTCGAGTCAATTCTCTAGTCTTTCAGGGTCGAGTCCGAGTCGAGTCTGGAGTCTCCAAAAATGCGACTCGAGTGCAATTCGAGTACAAGTCTTTAACTCGAGTCTCCATCTCTGCCATGGACTGGGCGAGGAGCGAGTGTCTATATGTAATTACTTAATGAAGTGTCTGAGGGTTACATTTGCTTAAATTACTGAAAAAAATTGTTAAAAATTTTTTTTTAAAAAGTGGTTTATGAGAAAAACAAAAATGGTATTTGGGAAATAATTACAGATTTCTATGGGCCCTGCAGAAAGGTGACTGATATGCAGAAAAGGAGCAGGTCTGTAGTCTCCAGGGCTTTTTATAATCCATTTGCTGCTGCCTTGTAGGATGAAAAGCAAAATAAAGAGACAGAGCTTCATGTTTCAGGGCCCTGCAGTGTTTTAAACCAACTGTCCCTTCACAAACAAATAAGGAAGAGAAAACGATGGAAATAAGTTTGATCAAATGTGACCAGTCAGACAGTGACAATCACGAAGCACAAAGTCAATTCCAGCAACACTTTTATAAAAATGGCTCCCAGACAAATAAAAAAGTAATACAAACACCAATAAAAGAGGAACGCAGCCAGCAGACATGAATCACAAACAAGGTTAAAGACGAATACTCCGACAGGAAAACAATTACCTTAAATTAAAAACGTTAGTCGTCTTTTCCTGCTACGACAAGGTGGCGTTTTAATGAGGCGACAAAACGTAGGTTTAATTGAAGATTTGTTTAATAAATACTCGCTGCAGGAAAGTAATATGATACTGATACACACACTCCCAGCCTGAATATGCTTTAGACAAAATGCTGCTAATGGAAGAGAGAGGATCGCCCTCCCCCTCCTCCTCCCAAAAACAAATTAATTTTCCCGTGCACGCTGATTAAAAATGTACCTACCACATGTGGCTGAGAGCCGTGTGCAACAGGAGCCCGGTATGCAAATCGCAGCCTTTTTAAGTCTTATCTACATATCAAATATTCTCCAGGCTTCACAAACTCGCAGATATTGTGCGCTGACCGAAGGCTCCGGCGTGTGCGGTATGCGAGTGCAGACGGCGGTGTGTCTGTGCTCTCATGTTTATCAAAGAGAAGCAGTTATATCTGAGAGCGCTGGATGGCCTTGTGCTGCCAAAGCTAATCACAGCGATGTGTGTGTGCGGGAATACGAGTGTGTGTGAGCAGACGAATAAGCTTGTTATTGCTGTGAGAGGTGAGGCAGCAGAATCGTGAGTGTTTCTATACGAATGTGCGTGACGGGCTCGTGCGAGTCGGACCAAATGATGATGTTAGCTTGAGTTTGGATGTGTGTGTTCTGCTTCTGTAATCAGTCTACATGAGAGGGGGGGATATAAACCAAAAAGTTCTTCAACAACAAGTCAAACCAACTAATCTTTAGGCGTTAGTCAAGATTTAAAACTGTTCAGCAGATAATCATGACCAACTTTGAGCTGTTTTTTTTTAAATAAATTGTAGGGGTTGGAAAAAATAATCAATACACATTAGTATCGGAATTTTTTGTTTGACTACTTTTTAATTAATTTTTTTGTTCAAAAATGGATTTTTTTCTGAATTTAAATGCTTCATTTTAGTCTGTGTTAAAGGTGCTATGAGGAGAATCTATTTCCGGCGACATAAAGACTCTGCTACCCATGAGCACGCACGGCAACTGTCGTAAAGACGTGACCCAAGCCAAAGCGTGTGTTTGTTGTGATGCTAATGAATGCAGCTCGGACCTTCCTCAGAACTCTGCATTGCTTTACAACTTCTTTTTTCAACAACTTACAGGATGCAAAGCCACGAGGTAATGTATCTCTTTTTAGTTATCGTTGTATCGTAGTTTTGTAGCCGGCTATATATGGCTACTTTCAGCCAGAAGACGTGTCTGAATAATATAAATTTGCTCTAGTTTTAATTGTCTTGTTCCTGAAGTTGAGTATCCAGACCAGTCCAGCCCTGTCCGACCTGACCACGAAGCTAAGGACTAACATTTATAGATAACCTATTTTGATGCTTTAAAACTCATCTTAAAGTGTGTATTTCCATCAGGCATATATCTAAAAGGGAGACATTTTTGCAATTACTTAGAAACTCCTCACAGTCCCTTTAACTATTTACGAAATCCAAAAAAACACAAACTATGATGAAAAAGACAATGATAAAAAGATTAACTGCATGGCAAAGAATAGCAAGAAAACCCTCCGGAATGATACTAAAGCCATTACCGACAATATGTAATAGTAAATCACACCAACAAATATTAAAATGTTAACCAGAATTTGAAACTGTTTAGCGGATTATCATGATCAACTTTGAGCTTTTTTTGTTAAATTGGTTTGTAAATTTTGGCAGTCACGGGTTGCTTCCTTATTTGTGTTTCTCTTATGATAGGATGACTGTTAAACAAAACTGACTCTCAACTTTTTCTATAATATTTATTAATATTAAATCTTCATACTATTTAACATATATAGATCTATAAAACAGGAACGATGATGAAAAAATGATGATAAAAAAGATAAACATGTTAGTCTCTGAATCTTTTCTCCGCTCTCCAGCTCAGTCAGCTCACTTCCCGTCCCTCCCCCTCAGACATCCAGCCTTTGCTTTCAGCTTTCAAAATCTGTTGAAATTATTTGGATAGCATGGATACTTGAAGAGTTGCAGTAGTTTGAATCATACAAATCTTTTTCTGTCGCCAGCGGCAGCTTTGTCTGAAGAACAAGCTAAGCCTGTACATTTTAGGGAATTTAATAAATCTCCCAGGACACAATTTTACAACCAAAGATAATTTCAAGAAATTATCTGTGCATGTGATGGAGGACTGAACAGTGCACATAGGAGCAGTGGCCTAAATAATAGTAAGCAGAGAACGTGAGATAGACAAACAGGTATTCTCAAGTAAACCTGCATGAAATGTGCTTATTTAAAATATTTAAAATCACAGTTTTTAAATTTTGAATATTCCAAAGTTATGTTCCTATAAATTCCTGTTAATTTCCCATTCTACTTTGAAAATTTGTATTATTTCCATCACTTTCTTCATTTTGGAGAGCCTAAACATGTTCAGGCTGAAGCAGTAGAAGCAGAGATCAGATGCTGTTTCATGATTCATAATGTAGGTAATTTTGAAAATCTATCAGTCCAACACTTGTTCAGATTTTGGCCCGACATCATGGCTGATGCTCTCCATTTGTAGAGCCACAACAAAAGGCCCAAAAAGCAAAAGCATGTGAAGAATCAAACTGTTTTCCCGTCCAGGTGCCACACCTGCTCTGAACCACCCAGCTGTCGGCGCCGGTGGCGGCCAACTCTCCGATTAGGCGTGGATCCAAAACAACGGGAGAACACGGATACAGCAGAGCGTGTGTTTTTGGTAAATGTCCCCTCACATCTCATCATCACACGGCAGAGAGTGAGCCAGCTGAACAGGAATGAAATATCTTTACCATGAAAGACTATCACAGAGGATGATCAGTCATGTCCCAGCCTCCCCGCTCCTTAATTAAAAAACGCAGGACGCCGACGCCGCCACCACTCCCACCCGCCCTGCTCCCGTCTTTTGAAGCAAACCAGCTCCCTCAAATTCCATTAGTCTGTTTTGTATTAAAAATAAGAAAAGTGGGAATCAAACCGTTAAACAATGCTCTCCTCGGGTAGCAGAACTTCAATCCCCTCCCCTCGCCCCTCATTCAGACGGGCTAACGTCGCCGCCTAATTAGCTCTGTTGAAAAGCTTCTAATTAAATTGGCCTAATGTGGAGGGCCAGGCGGAGACAGACCGGCTGACGAATACCAGAGACGAGGGATGGAAATACACTAAACCAAGACCGGGAGCGTTAAGACGGACACCGCATAGACTTTTCTTTATACCTGCAAAAAATGTTTAATAAGTATAATATAGCCAACGTATCTTGATAGTCCCACAAAACTCGTCGTACGGTGTACATTTCAGGACATCCTCAGGTCTCAGAGTAAGGCATCAGGTCTACGGAAAACCTCCCTCAGATAATACGGCCTCAGGCTTCAAAATAAAAGCCATCAGACAAAACAACACTGGAAAAACGGACTCAAATGAAACAGTGTCAGGTCGTAACATACGACCGGACATTATTTTTAAGAGACCGGAAGTGCACGTGACGTCATCAAAAGCCGCTGGCAAACCTTCGGTACTACCGCAGCGTTCATGGATCTGCGGCTTTGGACACACTGGTAAGTTGAAAGCTGTTTTTTTGCTTATTTTCTGTATATATTTTTGCCACATTACAGATATGTCAATGTACTGTTAGATTAATGAATATGCAGTTAAATGAAACGTTGGAACCACCAACGATTTAGTACCAAAGGTTTGCTGGCGACTTTTGATGACGTCACGTGCACTTGTGGTCCCTTAAAATTAATGTTTGGTTGTATGTTATGACCTGACGCTGTTTTGAGTCCGTTTTTCCAGTGTTGTTTTGTCTGATGGCTTTCATTTTGAGGACGTTTTATTTGACGGTGTTTTGGTTGAGGCAGTTTAATTTGACGCCGTTTTGTCTTATGATTTTTATTTTGAAGCCTGAGGCCGTTTTATCCGACGGAGATTTTTCTGAGGCCTGATACTTTTCTCTAAAATCCTGAGGATGTTCTAAAATGTATACCGTATTGTTGTCATTTCTCATTCGTAAGTTTCCGTAAACATTCAGTGGGTGTCGATTTTATATACGTCACCTGCCGCAAGACATTATGGGGCGTTCCTTTCTCCTTTCCTTTCGTAAAGGATGGTCCGGTGTTTCCTAAGCTCAAGGAAACTTACCTTTCCTAACCATTCCGACTATTCGAACAGCTCTTATCATGAACTACTTCCAGTTAGGAACGTTCCTAAGCAAGAAGGACGATTCCACTGCAGCCCCAAATTTCAGTTTCCATCTCTCAGTCTTAAGCTGCATTTACATATTCACATCATAACCGACTTTTGCTGACGTTGAGCCATGTCAAGCTAAATCACGCTTGACTAAGCTAACATCAGTTGGGCCCATGGATGTATTATAATAACTGGATAGCGTGGCTCCGCCTTCCACCATGTAACGGATTTGAAGCCTAAATATCCCCCCTCAGGGCGCCGCCATTGTGCAGTCAGTAGAGAATTTGGGCCATAATCCAGACGCAGCTGTCGTAAACGGTCGCAACACTCCGCAGCATACGCCGTACACAATCATTGTGCAACTGCCGTAAACCGTGGTTATTTTTAAAGTCTAATAACTTATAAAAAAGAAACTTTTCAGAAAAAAGAGGACTTGGAAAACACGCAGCCCAATAATACTTTCATATCACCACAGCATACAGATGGGATAAATATTTGTACGAGGTGTAATACTTTTTTGAAGTTTCACTACGGCCCGTCCAGATGAATGGGGAGGTGGAGAGTTGACCTATACTGCAGCCAGTCACCAGGGGGAGCAGTTTTCGTGGAGGCTTCAATTTGAGCCCAGCGACATGGCGTCCATGTTTTTTACAGTCTATGGTTGGGCCACACTGATAAGAATTTATGGTAGAGACGAACTCATGGGTGCCCAGACCACAAGTGCATCCCTTTAAATTAGTGTACAAATAAAAAATATAATCAAAAATCAAAACAGAAGGGGTGCTGGTTTGGCGGAGTGGTTAGCAACCAGGCACCCCTTGTACTTGCTTCTGCCGGTCCAGGTTCGAGTCCCGCCTGTGACCAGTTTGCAGGGTGTCTTCCCCTGCTCTCTCTCCCCCTTTCACAAGCCTGTCCACTGTCTCTCTCCTATCAATAAAGGCACAAAATGCCCAAAAACATACATTTAAAAAAAAAAAAAAAATCAAAACAGAAAACAGAGTATGGGGTAAAAAACGATGGGATCTGGGGAAATACTTTGATCGAGGAGTTGATAATTCTCAACGATGGTCAGCATTAGCTACGACACATCAATGTGTGAATGTGGCTTAAAGTGCTGGAGTCAGAATGTCAAGTTTCAGCTGGATCTAGAGCTGAACAATTAATTGCAAATTAGATTAAACCGCAATATGGCTTGTTGCAATTTTCAAATCACAGAAGGTTCAATATTTGTAGCCCGAAATGTGTTATACATTTTGGCATTGTGATGTAGTTTTTTGCCATTTCATGCCTATTTCTTTACCTCTATTTATACATTTTCCCCACATTTGGACCATTTTTACCTTTTTTTAACCCCATTTTACAACTTTCTGCCTATTTTGCCCCCATTCATCTTTTTTTGGCCACTGTCAGAACCATTTTTGGAATTTTTAAATGGTTTTTGAAATTTAATTTTAGATTTAATTCCCAATTTTGCTGCCAAAATCAATTTTCCTAAG
Organism: Scarus forsteni; assembly: GCA_036419115.1. NCBI lineage: Eukaryota > Metazoa > Chordata > Actinopteri > Labriformes > Labridae > Scarus > Scarus forsteni. The sequence continues at coordinate 1,058,871 of JAZDUH010000134.1, read as the reverse complement.
CCTCTTTTAGATTTTTTTTTGCCAGTTTTTCCCCATTTTTTTGTTGCATTTTCATACCTATTTTGCACCTATTTATTAACCTTTTTCCACTTTCATACCATTTTTACCCAGTTTTTACAATTCCATACCTATTTTGCTTCTGTTCTTCACTTGTCCGTTTTTTTCTCAAATCTTTTATCCTTAGATTAATTTAATGTCATATTGGTTTTACTATAAAAAGATCTACTGCTTATATTTGTTTAAGAATACATAAGATGAGGAACATTAAAACAATTGCAGAGTAAATCGCAATAAACAGGGAAAAAATCGCAATCAGATTATGTTCTCAAATCGTTCAGCCCTAGCTGGATCATCATCCTAACAAACCCAAGCAGAGCAGAATAAACTTTTTTAAGCCCTTAACTTAAAAGACATAAAATAAAAACCACCCTGCACATGCGAAACTCCTTCATCAGCAGTATAATGTCGACACATTTACAGTTTTCTGACATTCCCACAACACACACATGCACAAAAACACACACTCAGCCTGTTTGAGTCTTTCCCACCAGAAAACAGACGACACAAAAACACTCGAACCTCTGTCGTCATGCCCTCACAATACGCCTCGCACCGCGGACACACTCACCCTTACACCACCCTCCCATAATGCCGCTCTTCCCTCTAAATGCCTTAAGTGTCGCTCTCTCTCCCCTCTATCTGCTAATAAGAACCAATTAGTCCCCATTGTCCCCTCTCCCAATAAAAGAGCATTATGGGAATTCCCCCTACTTAACACCTTTCCTTTTCCAAACAGGCACCCAATTAGACGCCTAAAGGACAAAGAGACGGAGGATGAGTGGAGGCCTCAAGGGGCGAGGACGCACACATGGACCAGAAGGTGGGTGTGTAGGTGTGTGTGTGTGATGACTAGAGACCGTCCCTTTAGTTCAATGGTTTCCATGAGCCAGTAATGCAAGATGAAATAATCAGGTGATTGTAGTTTTTATTAAAGAAGTAATAACTTATCAAGTTCCACCATATGATAGGTCAATAATCACTATGGTTACAGTTTGGATAACAGAAAGAAAATCAATGATTTAAACACTTTATTCATCATCTAATATTGATGATATATAATCTGTTTCATTATTTAAGGGATACTCCACCTTCTACTCCTAAAGAGGCTTTGTGTTGTTGATTTGCACTTCTGCAGTGGAGACGTGACGTTCACGATAGTCGACCCTTTTTAACGGCTCATTTAAGTGAGCAATGAGAGCCGATTCGCAGTTGTGTGTAAGCAGCTCATTTGCGAATCATTCTTAAACGTTACTACTTAAAAAATTAACTTGTTACTTTACTCAGTTACCCTCTAAGAAAAGTAACCTTTTCACACTACTTTTACATTGCTCAACTTCAGACAGAGCCTGTTCCTAAATGTGAAGGCCGACAGAAGTTCTACTACAGAGAACATAACAGTTATTTCTTTTGTGCTCTTTATTTTACAAAATCATGTCACATACTCCTGTCCAGTGTTTCCACATTTTGCTTCAACCAGGTTGATAAAAACAAGCCCAAAATCAGCAACCTCCAGTTTTCCTTCCCTAATATGATGTATTACTTTTTTAAAAGAGAAATCTACATAAAGTGTGTTAAGTTTCATTTACATTACATTTCAATATCACAGTGCCAAGCACCTGTTCAAGAAAAGAACGGCGCTTATAATGAGCAGACCTGGCAACTTTGGCTCTGGCGCAAGCGCTATGTGCGTGAGTGTGCTTGGGGGCGTGCACGATAACCAGGAAACAAGGAAATGGACAAACTTCCTACTGCAGACGTGTTTTGCTTTATTGTTAGGAGCTGGAAGATAATCAGGGGAATTCACACACACAGAAGAGCCCCAAGAAGAAACTTCACGTTTAGAAACAAGCCAAAAAAACTATGACCCGCAGCTGTGACTCACAAGATTTGCGGCCCTAAGATGCTTATAATGAGCAGACTTGGCAACGCTGCTCATGTCTAATGCGGGTAGCTAAGAAGGTGTCAAATCTGTTTGTGGGAAAAGTAACATTGCCGACAAATCTGTGACATTGAAGAAGCTTATCGCAACAATGAAACAGAAATTGTGCTGTAATCAAAGCTAAAGGTGGTCCAATAGAATTTTAGAGTTTGTATGCCTGTCACGATAATCAATAAATCAATTAACCGCACGATAAATAAAAACATCTTTGGTAAGTTTGCTGGCCTCGATAAGTTGACACGTGCATGTATGTTTGTTTTCCTCCTCTCTTTCTACCAAACAGGCTGAATGAGAAGATGGGTCACTCTGTGCAACTTTCTCAACACCTGAGAGCGTTGGTTATATAGTATATTCATAGCCAAGTGAGCATCTGTCATTCATTCAATTTTTGTGCGGGAGGCGGGGCCGCTCAGGTGTACACACACAGAGCTGAAGTGAGCATCATGAGAAGTAACAAGGAAACAAACACTAATATGAATGATGGCACGAAAGCGACGGTTCCTAAGCCGGCTGCCACAGCACCAGTGTGGGAATATTTTGGTTTTAAACAGAATGAACAAGGTGTGAGCTCATGAACACCAACAAGCTGCTATGTCGCATTTGTTTGAAAGTAGTGGCGACGAAGAAGGGGAGGTGCAATGGAGCCTTCATCCTAACAGTCAGCACTTACCGAGGCGTTTCGTCGACAAAGTAAATATAAATAAAACAGCAAAATGGTGCGCTCACAAACAGTGTTGTTTGCTACATTGCAAAAGAAATGCAGCCCTTCAATACGGTTGAAAAGCCAGCAATGTTACAAACATTTGACAGACAGTATGAATTGACTGGGAGAAAGTACATGTCAGTAACAATTCAGGAACTGTACAAACTCCATTTTACTTTGCATGCAATTCTTCCCAAAAGAGAGTCCATTTCATTTCATTGTTTTTTTTGTCAAATTTATGATGTTGTTTGTTTAATGTACTGTAATAAAAAGCTCTTGACCTTCCAATTACAGTTAAATACTTTCAAGAAATTAAAGTTTATTGCTTTTGATACGGTGTACTCACTTCATTATGACATATATTATAATTACATTAATGAAAAATTATGTTTCAAAACACTATTGAGAATATTACCGTGTATCAGCAATAATTTTTTGGACAATTATCATCCAGCAAAATTTGTTATAGTTGGACTTTTTTTTTTTTTTCGTATTGTGAGGTTGCTGAAAATACCCAACCCTAGTTTCTACTTCCTGTTGTAGAACTCTGGAACAAACTCCCCCCCAACATGCACACCATTACAGACGCTGGCCTTTTCAAAGCTCAGCTAAAAACATATTTTTTCAGACTGGCTTTTAATACACAGTAATGTGGTGACATGTTATTTTATTTGTCTTGTTTTATCTGTTTTTTATTTTCCATTGTTGCTTTCTTTTAATCTGCTTTTATTTCTTATCTTATTTATTTTTATCTGGAAAGCACTTTGGTCACCTCGACTGTTGTAAAGTGCTCTATAAATAAATTTTGATTGTTTGCTTGATTGAACCTGCTTCTGTTATGACCTCTCATGCACGTGGATCTCCAGCCTGAAGATGCCAGTGGGTTTTAGCTCCTTCCCTCTCCCATGACTCACGGATATCAGCCTGCTAAGTGTTTGTTCCAGAATTGATTAATGCGACTTTGGAGGTAGAAACACACATTCATTATCAACCAAACTTTAAACTAAAAAGAAGAGCGATTCCAGCAGCTCCAGTACAAACACTCTGCTCAGCAGGTTCACACAAACATCGCTCTCCTGCAGAGCTCCTCTCTCTCCTCCTCTACTCTGGAAATAATCATGAAGGAACAAAAACAGCCAACACTGTAAAAAAGACAGAGTGTACTACTGAACCAAAAAACACCTTCTTTCTCACCAGGCTACAAGAACAAACACACACAGAGGAGAGCGCTGACGCTTTTTCCCATGACAGCATGGGAATTCCTGCGCTCGGTGTGTGCGTGGTGTTAAAATAGCCCGGGGCCCGGCCCTGAAGTGGCCCGCTCTCCAGAGAGAGGCTGCCTGCTTTGTTTCTGTAATCCGCGGACAGAAGGAGAGCGAGGTGAGCCTGGGTGAACGTCTCTCCGTCGCTCTGTGCAGCTGCTGGACTTTATTCAGTTGTCTCGGTGACGTTGGTGATTAAACACCTCCAAGTACAAAACACTTCAACAGCTTCATAAGTCACGACCTCCAGACCTTTTTAGTGTTGCTAAACAGTGTGGCGTTCATCTATGGGCGGGGCTTAAATGGGGTAAATGATCCTTGATATTGTAACCATTTACCTATGCAACGAAACGCAACTTCCTCTCTTAAACCAACTTACAATAAAATATATAAACTACAGCAGAGAAGCAGTGTTGGTTGGTACAGTACAGGCCAAAAGTTTGGACACACCTTCTCATTCAATGCGTTTTCTTTATTTTCATCACTAATTCCACTTTAGATTCTCACTGAAGTAATGATGGCCACTTGTTTCTCTTAACTTAGCTGATTGGTTCTTGCCATAATATTAATTCTAACAGTTGTCTAATAGGACTGTGGGCTGTGCATCAGCCTGACTTCTGAACAACACAAATGATGGTCTAACCCCATTAATAAGGCAAGAAACTCCATTAATTAACCCTGGAAAGGCACACCTGAGAAGAGAAAACCATTTCAGGTGACTACCTGTTGAAGCTCATAAAGAGAATGAAGAGTGTGCAAAGCAGTAATCAGAGCAAAGCGTGGATACTTTGAAGAAACTAGAATATAAGACATGTTTTCATTTATTTCACACTTTTTTGTTAAGTACATAATTCCACATGTGTTCATTCATAGTTTGGATACCTTCAGTGAGAATCTACAATGTAAATAGAGATGAAAATAAAGAAAACACATTGAATGAGAAGGTGTGTCCAAACTTTTGGCCTGTACTGTACCTATGCAACAAAATGCAACTTCCTCTCTTAAACCAACTTACAAAAAAAATATATGAACTACTGCAGAGAAGCAGTGTTGGTTGGTGTTGGTTGATACATCTAAAGTAACTTTCTTTATCACCACATAGGCATGAGGTCCCTCTGAAAATGGGGTGTCACATCTCAAGAGGCCTTTAATACATTTATACTTAACAGACAAATATGGTATGGATGCACTTGTGGCCTGGGCACCCATGAGTTCATCACTACCGTAAATTCTTATTTTCAGTAAGAATATCATTGATTATACTTCTATAAAATGATCACCACAACCATTCAGACATGAGGACCCTCCTGAAAACCAGATGTAGCATCTCAAGAGGCTAACCTCTGATAAATCAGACAACAGGTCTATGGTTCATGGATCTGTCACCAACTTTAGTTCTTACTCTAGTCCACTTGTCTCCGTAGTGGCTAATGGCCATTAGCCAATAGCTTAACAACCTCAACACTATCGTTTCACATGAAATTGTACCACACAGATGTATCATTAACACTTCTATGTGACATGAACCTCGTCAAAGACAATCTCTACAAAGTAAACTTATGAGGAGAGCATAATCGCCAAGTACAACTGAGTAACCATGATGATCACAGGCTAACCGACATTAGCCGCCATTATCTGAATCAACAGGAAGTGACTTCACTTCCTGTCAAGTCACTTCCTGTTGTTGTCACGCCCGCTGCTCCGGCCACTCTTCCCTGATTGGGCCGTTAAGCATTTAGCTGAGTGAAACAGTTGGACGATGAAGGCTGGCAAGACAGAGATGCATGATTTCAGAATCAGGCAGGTACGTCTGCTCTGCAAGGTTATTGTTGAGCAAGTACACCATGAATATTTCACTCAACGCGTTTTGTTAAATGTGGAACAAATGCCGGTGTTTATTTTCACAGCTCTTCTTAATTTAGTGTCAGTTACAGTCTTTGGCCTAAAATGTCTTTTAGTTTTAGTCATAATTTAGTCATTTATATTGTTTTAATTTTAGTCTAGTTATAGTTGATGAAATCTGCTGTTAATTAAGTCAATTAAAATACAAAAAAATAGTTTTTAAAAGGACTCTCTAATGTGAGAAACATCACATCTGTTTGGATGAACATTGGAATTATAGCTTTCTTTTTGCTTTATGGTGATGACTGTTGGTTGTATCAGTCACCTGGATGTTTACTGCAGGTTAAAGCTATGGTCTACGATTTGGAAGCTTTGTACATATTAATAACACCATTTATAAGGCTGTTATGGTCCTATGGTCCTATCTACACAGTATAAAGACCAAAAAGAACGAAAAAAATCCATTCAGTATATCCGCTGCAAAGCTGCATACTAGTTGACCAATCAAACCGTGCTGGCATGCATGGTTCGATTGGTCCGTGAGTCCATCCAATCCCCTGTCTCCCTCGCTACGCAGCATCATGCCCATGGTCCCGCCTCCTTCCCTCTACCTCCGGGGAGCAGCTAGCAGTGTTAGCTACTGAACCATCATGGAGCCGGAAAAGCCTAGCGCCGAAATCGGGAAGCCGCTTCTCTCTCCCCTGGAGCCCAACGGAGCTTTGAGCGGCCGGTCGAGGCCTGTTAGCGGGCTAACGGGTAACGAACGGCCTCAGTCGGCCGTCAGACCTTCAGCATCGGCCGTTTCGCCCCTGGTTGAACAGGTAATGGCTTTGTTTACTACAGTGGGAGATGTCTGCTGAATATTTCTGGTTAGTCTGTGCCTGTACAGGCTAATGACTTGTAGCGGAGCAGGTTGGCTTTGTCAATAGATTTTAGCCTGTTAGCCGCTTATCGTTAGCATTGTAAACTGAGCTGGGGAGGACAGGTTGAGAAAGATAAATTCTCTCCCACAATCGGCTCCCCGCATTGCCGCCGGTCCAATTGCAATGGCTATCGCTGTGTGTTACAAGGGGGATGTCTGTCGTGTTTGATACTTTCAGTTGAGCTGAGCTGTTTTTGATTGAGTTTGCTGCCGATATATTATGCTAGTCGCTCGTAGCTCTGTCCGAGGGGGCTTGTTGTTATGATGCGACACGAGCTGGGGGCGGGATCTTGGAACACTGAGGGGAGGGGTGAGGGAAGGGGGGGCAGGCTGCGGTTTCAAAACGTAGACCACAGCTTTAATCCAAGTTTATAGAGAAGAAATAAAGAGTTAGACTTCTGTGCTGCCTGCTAGCCTGTGACTCGGGTCAGAATATTTGGTCTGTCTTGGCTCCAACCGTACGAAGATAACTCTATCAATTATGAAGAAGAATAAAAAAGGGAGCAGCTCTGAGAAACGAATGAAGTGACATGTGGGACAGTGAATGAGAAGAGCAGTGGGTGTAGAGACAGAAATGGAAGAATGGCAGGGCTGAGAGGAGATGAAATAAAGGGAGAAATGGACTGAGGAAGAGGAGAGAGATTATTGAAAGTGAGAGGGATGGAGAGAGCGATGAGTGGTAGATCGAGGCAGACGGACAGACGGGGAGAGAGAGCCTCTCTAGTGTCAAATGAAGAGATAAGAAACTAACCCTCCCTCCCTCCCTCCCTCCCTCCGTCCGTCCTTCCCTCCGTCTCTCTGCTTCGCTCCACAGAGAAGATGAGTGGGAATCCCACTGGGAGGCCCTAATCCATACTCCCTCTCTCTCTTTTCTCCCAGTCATTCCCAGCTCGCTCGCCCTCTCCGTCGGAGTAAATCTCTGCAGGCTGGATGTAATGATCTGCTGTCACACTCACTGGTCAGACTGGAGGAATGAACTCTCACTCACTGGTTACACTAAAAATCACAGCTGCACAGAAACACTCGGCCGAGGAGACGTCAGGATCAATCTCCTCTCCTAAAAATCAAATTTAACCCTTTAACTACCAGCTCAGCTGTTTGGCCGAGGTCATTAGTAAATTCAGTGATATATAAAGTTTTAAAAAACAGAACAAATCAAATCATTGTTTGATACTTTTAACATTACAGGGAACTGAGAAAACCACAAACAAAACAAGAAACAGACATTTTCTTGAAATTTAAAGATTTTAAAAACTAACAGCTGATTACATGAAGACGTAAAATTGCACAAATATTTGGGACAAAATCAATTACAAATGGCAGAAATGTTTGTAAATAAAACAGCAGAAAAAGGACTTAAAATAGATTACACTGACAAACATATTTTTTTTTTGCTAAATACGATATTAAATAAACACATATAAGGGCTAGGGCTGAACAATTAACTGCAAACTAGAGAATTTGCATTTCCATGAAGGAAATGCGTTGAAATGCTGAGTGTGACTGATGAAACTGTGAAATGAAATTGCTAAAAGTAATGCAAAGAAAGTTGAAAATGTGAATAGTTGTAAGCAGTAAATCACGGCTGAAAATGTGTGAAATGTGCAACAAAATGTTTGCAGAACATTATAGATACTGGAGCTCAGGTGTGCAGGTCACGTGACCATGCTCTAACTTCAAAGAAAAGTGCAAAAGTTGATGCTGCTTCAACAGTCATATCTCAGAAACTGTAGCAGATAGTGAAAAGTGCACTAAAACTGTTTGCAGTTGTGAAAGAAAGCAGAAAATGAATGACTGTTTTGTAACATGGTTAAATGTGTTGATATTTGTAGACGTACCTAATATAGTGGCCAGTCAGTGTAATACGTCCATAGTAAGGTTGAGAGTGTAAAGACAAGCATGATTACACCATTATAAAGAAGAATCTGTACTAGATGGAGGAGAAAAGTACCTCTGCTTCGGCCCGGATTTAAACCCAGGTCTCCTGTTCCGTAGCCTGCTGCGCGAACTATTTAACCACGGGGCTAAATATGCTGAGTCATGGAAAGCACGGTATTTCTCCTTATAACAGCACTGATAACGCTCGGTACTTCCGGGTAAACAAACGCTCGCTGTGTCTAAACCAGAATAGATATCAGGAAAGGGATTTCACCATGAGCATCCCAAGAACCTGCTAAAACGTTTAATAAAATGGTCATGTCTGTACTGCTTAAAATGTTAACACAGTGGCGAGTTAAAAACGCGCTTCAAATGTGAAGCACTCGGCTGTCCAGAGCGTCGGTCTAAAGTCACATGACGTGCTCTAACAAGAAGGATTTCCTCAAAAGTTGGTGTTGTTCCATAAAAAAATCATATTTAAAAAACTGTAGAAGCCAGCAAAAAGCTGAAGATATGTAAAAATAGTTGAGAAGTCAGTGCAGCTTTTAAAGCATGAATGAAGTCTGTAGGTGGAAGCATGCCCAATCTGTGGAGCTTCAAAGTTACTGAAGTTTTCAGCAGGGCTGTAGAAATGTCCCATTGATTTCAATGTAAAAATACATGCAGAAATTATTTTTTACTGTAAAAAGTATAACTGTTAAACCTGTGAAAAATACAAGCGCACTTCTCCTGAACATGCTGCATATGTCAATTTTTTCTGTGAAAATCTGTGCAAATTTGAAGCCTGTGAAAGGTGCCAAAATCTGAAGGAATAAGAAGAAGAAAAAACAAAATGGAGTTTAGGGAGAACAATATGTTGAAATGCTGAGTCAGCATTTCAACATAATTAGATTAAATCACAATATGGCTTGTTGCAATTTTCAAATCGCAGAAGGTTCAAAATTTTTAGCCCAAAATGTGTTGAACATTTTGGTATTGTGATGTAGTTTTTTGCAATTTCAAGCCTATTTTTTTTTTTTTTACCTCTATTCATACCCTTTTTTCCCACTTTTGGACCATTTTTACCTTTTTTTTAACCCCGTTTTTTACAACTTTATGCCTATTTTGCCCCCATTCATCTTTTTTGGCCACTGTCAGAACCATTTTTGGAATTTTTACATGGTTTTTGAAATTTAATTTCAAATTTAATTCTCAATTTTCCTAAGCCACTTTTAGATTTTTTTGCCAATTCCCCCCCCCCCTTTATTTTGCTATATCATACCTGTTTTGCATCTATTTATTAACCTTTTCTGCTTTCATACCATTTTTACCCAGTTTTTACAATTTCATACCTTTTTTGCTTCTGTTCTTCACTTCTCCACTTTCTCTCCAATCTTTTATCCTTAGATTAATCTAATGTCATAGTGGTTTTACTAGAAAAAGATCTACTGCTTATGTTTTTTTAAGAAGATGAGGAACATAAAAAACATTGCAGAATAAATCGCAATATTGGGCAAAAAAATCGCAATTACATTATTTTCTCAAATCGTCCGAGCCCTTCTCCTGATTCGATTTTTTACGATTTTTTAGGTGCCGATTAGATTTAAATTGCGTTTCTACGATATTGCCGATTTTTTCAATCTTTAGTTAGCTTTTTTAACACCTGTGAAAAAGATGAACAATGATGATGCCTACAGACTATATCAGGAAAAATACACATCACATGTGAGTCTGTTTTTAGGATTTATTCAGCAATATATCTTAATCAGCTGTTTATAGTCTCTTCAAGTGGCTTATCAACAGAGACTAAAATGAAGCATTTAAATTTGGAAACAAAATATATATTTTTTAACAAAAAAATTTATTTAAAAATCATCAAACAAAAAATCCTGATACATATGTGAATCCATTTTTTCCCCACCCCTAATATATATGTTAAGGTATATCAAATAATAATGAAGATATTCACAATAACTTTTAGCTTTTTCATTCCTACACAAAGAAAATATGTCTATATATATATATATATATATATATATATATATATATATATATATATATATATATATATATATATATATATGTGTGTGTGTGTGTGTGTGTGTGTGTATATATATATATATATGTATATATATATATATGTGTGTGTGTGTGTGTTATACTGTAAAATGTTTATGCTGACTGTGAACTCAAGGAGGTAGAACTGCATGTGAGATTTCATGGCGTGGTATCAAACACTTTTTATTTTATTTTTTTTAACAAACATTGTAGAATCCTTCTTGACCACGAATGAACTGCAGACATTCTCTGAATTACACGTGTTTTTTGCCATTTTTGCTGGAATTTGCATTTCCCCGGTTTCCGGTCAATTTCTAAACATCTTGGATTAAGTCTCTAGCAGGGTTTCCATTACAGTTTTTCGCAAACTAAAAGCAATATTCCTAAAATTTCGACAAAGTATATTTGAGCTTTGATCGTGTTTCCATTGAAGGTTGTTCTAGGCAGGAGCGTCGTAACTCTTGTGAAATATCATCCCGCGAGATTTCACTGCAGGAAAATGGACGCCCAAAACCTGTTGTGTTCCATTTCTATCTCCTTATAACACTCTGCATTCCTCTGTTATTTGCTGTCTAGTATGGCAGTTTTGTTTTTCTCCAGAATAATGGCAAGAAAAGTCTCCGTCTCCTCCTCTGTCCAAACGTACCGCGCCATGTTTACTCCTAGAGAAGCGATCAAGTGACCAGGTACGTTACGTCCTGTGACATATAATTGCAGAAAAAGTGTTTCCATTGCGCTTTTGCGATATATCTGAATATCGAAACGTCTGAAAAACCACCTCATGAAAGCGCAAGAACTTATTAGCGATATTTTAGTGCTTTTTCAAATTCAGGTGTTTCCATTACCAGTTTTTTATTGCGCTATTTACATTTTGCGCATATCCAAGGGTCATGAAAATGCACTTTCTGTCAGACATTTTAGTCTAGTTTTAATTTTTATGATGAAAATGTCAGATATGGCCCTTTTCCATTAGCCCTACTCTACTCTACTCGCCTTTTGCTGCTTTTCCATGAGCCCCAGTCGCCTGCCCAACGGGGTGCAGTGTCGCTGTAAACAGCTGAGCGGCACTGCGGTGACGTCATTTTGAGCGGGACACAACAATCTGTGGCTTTTTGTCACAAACCGAGTAAAAAAGGAAAGCAGAAGAAGGCTGCAGGTGGTAAGAAGAAGCACAGGAGAGTTTTGGAAGCTATACAACAGAATGAAGCCGAGGACGAGAGCAATCCAGCTGCAAAGAAAAGACGTATGAGGGTAAGCTAATGGTAGCTACCGCTAACATGCTAGGTCGTCGCGCTCATAACTTCTCGATGATGACATTTTTTGACCAATCAGTAGCTGGCAGTCGATGTCGTCATCTTTTAGTATCGACTCAGCTCGCTTGGAACCAGAGCGGAGTAGGCACTAAAACTAGCTTATTTTAGGAGGTACCAGGCTAGTGGAAACACGCTGCAAATCGAGTAGGGCCGAGTAGAGTAGGGCCAAGGCGTGCTAGTGGAAAAGGGACAGTTTCTTTTGAGTTTTTGTCCATGTGCTCTTGTTTTTTTCAGTTACTGTCTAGTTTTCATCAGGAGAAAATGGTTGTTGAGTAACATGTTGCATGTATTAGCTGTGTAAATGGATTTAGCTCTTTTCCCTAAACCTCAAACTCAGACAAAGCTGCTGCATCGAGGTGAAACTTGTGGCCAAACTTTGGAGCCTGAAGTGAAAGTGAAGTTTGAAGCAGGCTGAACTGAAGTGTCAAGACTTTCCATCTCTCAGCGCCTCTGGCATTTCCTCCAGAGGGCCTGGTTGTGCGAGTGTGTGGTTGTGTGTGTGTGTGAGTGTGTGTTTGTGTGCTGCTGGCAGGGACATCAGAGCGGAGCTGGGCATGCATCCCCTCTCCGTCACCCACTTTATAAAGCGGTGCAGAACAGTATAAACCAGTCAGTGTGTTATTAATGGGCTAACGCACTTTTTACTGTAAATGATGAAAAATGGCCCCCGCTGAGGGAGCACAGCGGAGACGGGGCCGAGCTGCTGGGGCCGCACAGAGGAGAGTCCACTTTAAAGAGGAAAAATAGCTGGAGTTAAAGCGATATTTAAACACTGTTATCAGCTGCTGCACTGTTAGCTCCATGCTACTGTGCAGAGAAGGAAACAATGCTCGTGTACGGCTGTTGTTTGGTGTGAAAATGTCACTGACTGAAGCTTCAGTCTGACAGTTTAGTTCATGTTAACGTGGGAAAATCACACCTGAAGGCTTTTTTTTCCAAAATTGTGACATCCAGGCTGCAATTTGCAACATGAGATCATTTCCTTTTGCTCATTTTGACACCAAAACACACCCCCTCACTCTCGATGCAAAGCCTCGAAAACACTTCACTAACGCGTCTGCAGCGGTGAGTAATTATTTTAAAGCCTAAAGTGACGTGTCAGCTTTGGCTTTGATTGTTTTTCTTGTATTTACAGCAGTGTGACAGGATGTGTGAGGCTGACGTGTATGCTTCAGCCCGCGGCGTTACTACTTTACCGCCAGGCATGTGCGTTCGCTCGGTCACGCTGCCTGTGGGGCTCATGCTTTCACTGCTGTTTGTCCAGAACGACGACTCAGAAAGTTCTCCATGGTGTCAACAGGAGTCAAGAATATATGATTTCCTTCTGTTCCCTGTTATCCAAAAGACTCGTACTGTCAAAATGGGCAGTGGATAAGGGGGAATTTAGAAAAACAGAACAATAAAACTCAAGGCTACATCAGAAAATGTCAAACCATTTTGAACATATGTCACCTGGCAATCTAAACAGGACTCTTATGTGTCTGAGCAAGTACTTTTATCATTATTATTTTCATTTATCTATTATTATTATGACTACTTCTGTTTATATTTATTTATCATTGTTATTTTATCTTATTTTTATTTTTTACAATTTGTACTATTTTTCATTTACCTGATTTATTATTATTATTATTTAACTTTTTTATTCAATTATTTTTTAGATGTGTGACATTGCCTGGCTGTTAATTTACAGTTGGGGAGTTGTAATTGAATTTTATCCTTATTATTGTTATTTAATTTAATTTAATTTTATAATTTGAATTACTTTATGTATTTACCTGATTTGTTTTTTATATTATTATTTTGTTCTTTTTTATTCCTTTATGTATTTATTTATTATTTATTTTATTTTTAAATGATTTATTCTTATATTCTTAACATTGCCTTGCTGTTAATTTCTCCCTTTTGTCCATTGTTATTTATGTTATTGTTTTTTTATCATTTCTATTACTATTTAATTCTTAACCTGATTTATTTCATTTTTATTATATTATTAGTATTATTACCATATAAATTATTTTTTTATGTATTTCTATCATTGTCTTGCTGTTAATTTAGTGTAGGGAAGTTATTTTTTGCCCCCTGTAATCATTGTTATTTATGCTATAGTTTTTTTATTATTATTTTTACTACTTTTTATTTATGAACCTGATTTTTTAAAATTGGTATTATTATTATGATTGCTTTTTCTTCTTTCTTTCTTTCTTTTATATATACACACATATTTTTATATTTCTAACTTTGTCTTGCTGTTTTTTAGAGTTGGGGTGTTAGTGTGATTATAATTGTTGTTATTTATTTGACAAAATTAAAAAAAAAAATACCTCGCTCAAAAGAAGTTCTCTGTGGATTTTGACATTTTCAGGAAATATTGGTCATGGGACAATTTGGTGGTGACTAAAATAAATATGTGGATCCAGGAGTTTCTTTAAGGATGTGCAAACATTGTGAGATGGGAAGTTTTCAATCTTGTCAATGATGACTCTGCCAACTGAGGTTTCTGCTCCTGGATTCATGATCGCGTCGTCTAAAATTGCAATTTCAATCTGAAAATGATCAGTCTTTTAGCATTTACTGTGAACTATGCAATGCTACTGGAATCGTAACTTCTTTGAAAGAGACAATGACAAACGATGAATAAAAGTGATTCAAGTTTTATCTAATCTAAACAATATTCTGCCAATATATAAGAAATTCAAGGCCAATATCTGACCACACCAATAATATCAAGCATCTCTAAGTTTAATCTTTATTTTTTGGCTTAAAAATTTCTGAAATGCAGCCACAGCCCCAACTAGTGGCAGGAGGCTAAATCCCACTGAAATTAGACAATGCTTGATCTTATTACTAAACATAAATATAGTATAATGTCGGTCCTACATGAGAGTGACGGGACAACAGACGACAAAAAAAGACATAAAACTGTAAATCAATGATTAACGGGGAGAAAAGCTTCAGAAAGAGCCGGGACAGCCCGTGTCGAAGGAGCAAGAGAAGAGGGACGGGTGAGGGGAGGCGAGTTATTTAAATGTAAATAAACAGGAGTCGTCTTTATCACTGAAAGTTGGAGGAAGCTCTTATCGAAGCTTGAGGCCTGTTTTCCTGCCGCCACCGCCGCTCTGACTGCAGGCCATTACACCTTCTAACAGAGGGCGCACAAACACGACACACACATTAATGGGAGAGGTGAAGAGGGGTGTGTGCGTCGGCAAAACGCACAAATATATATTTTCAGCACAAAAGGAGACACTTAAAGAGGAACACAGCTCAGTGCTAAAATATATCTGTGACATGGTGCAGAAAAATGAACCAAGCAGACTGCGACGTATGAAACCAGACCAGAATAACATGGAATAAACAATATTAATATTGGCAGATAACTGTCTGAAAAGCTGATTATTGGCACCAAACAGTTAAGCGGCACAAATTGGTCGTATATATACCGTTAACCCTCCTGTTGTCCTCATATTCTGTATACACCCCGTGTCCTCCGGGTCAAAATGACCCGTCTTCACTAAACCCCCAATAAACCAGCTTAATTCAATTTTAAGCACCAAATTTTATCTTGCTTGAAGAAATAACTTGTCATTCACCACAAAATGTGTGAAAACCTGAGTTTTCCCTCTTCACTTGTATTTCTATAGTTTAAGAAAAGAATAGAAATGTGCAAAAACGAGTTTTGAATGGATTTTTATTCATCCCGATTACTCAGTTTCTTTCTTTTTTTCAGTGAACAATTTAAGATATGTCAAAAATGTGAAAAATAACATAATCCATTCAACTAATTAGCACAACTAGCACCACTCTCTGCATCCCGTAGACTAGCTGCAGCCACACCTGCTAAGATTAGCAGCCCTAAGTAGGCCTGCAGGTCAGTCTCATCCATCTTTTTCCACCAGTCTCCATATTTGCGAAAACCCTCCAGATTTGCCATCTCCAGGATTATTACCTCCGCCAAGGAGGTTATGTTTTCGGGAGAGTTTGTTTGTTTTTCTGTCTGGCTGTGAACAAAATAATTCAAAAAGTTATAGACGGATTTTGATGAAATTTTCAGGAAATGTTTAGCATGGGAACAGGAAGCAGTGATTCAATTTTGGTGTTTATCTGGATCACTGTCTGGATCCACCATGACGAAAAACTGTGATCTATGTGAATAACAACTGAACTAAGACCCCATCCACACAAAGCCAAACCGAGGTCTAAACGCATATGTTTTTTGCCGAATCTGCGTATCATCCATACGAAGACGGCGTTTTGGGGGTCTGTAAACGATCATTTTTGAAACCAGGTTCTAGAGTGGAATGATTGTGAAATGCTGTATACGCACTTCCGTGATTACTGGCTCTCCGCAAGTTTTCAGATACGCTGACGTCATAGTTTCATATCTTCATTGACACACATGCGCCACACGCGACATTAACAATGGCGGGGTACGTGAAACATATGTGCTGATGAAGCTAGTGACCCTACTATCCCTGTTGCAGCAAAATCTCCTTCTTCTCAATCACCACCGAGTTGAACAAACAATTATCGAGGACACATTACGCCACTTTATGATCACTTTATCACAATCTCTGTTTACAACTTTTGCCACAAGTGCGCATGCCCACTGTTTTTTCGTCTGTTTCTGCTTGTTTCCGTCATATCATTACAGCGGCCCTAGACGTCTGGCATGTGTTTTACAGCGTTCTGATGCGTATCAAGT
Organism: Scarus forsteni; assembly: GCA_036419115.1. Classification (NCBI taxonomy): domain Eukaryota; kingdom Metazoa; phylum Chordata; class Actinopteri; order Labriformes; family Labridae; genus Scarus; species Scarus forsteni. The sequence goes on along the minus strand of JAZDUH010000134.1, from coordinate 1,042,210 downwards.
GCATTCATATAGACGCAAACATTTTCTGAGATGTCTTCGTCTTTATGACGATCGTTTTGGAAACTGTTTAGCGTTTTGTCTTCGTGTGGATGGGGTCTAATATAGATATCATGATGAATCTAGTTGCTAATGGTATGTTTTCATGGTCAAGGAATCTAAATATCTAGTTGAAATAAAGGTAGGACCAATATTTATGGTAAAAATCACAATATGGGAGAGGACTGTGGTGCTGGTGGAGGTCTGCGCTCTCCGAGTGCTTTTCTAGATTTTTCTATTGCTGGTGTGATAAACAGGTAGAATGTAGAAACAATGTCATTGGCCTGATTCATCATACTCTGGGATGTATTCCTCCCCATCTTCTTCTTCTGATACATCCTCCATTTCCTCTTCTGAATCAGAGTTGTCTTTGCTGGACATCTGAAAAAATCTGCTCTAGAGCCTCTCCAATGTTATAACGCACCCTCATGGCTCCAGCACAGAGAGAACGCGGGTCCTGTCATCTGCAGCACCTTTATAACCTCTAGAATCCACAGACAAAGAGCTCTGCAATCTGCGAGAATGCCACCTGTCTTGTCTTTTTTACTTCTGGTACTGTCTTGTTTACTTCTGCTACTGATTGATCTGAGACACAACTAAAACATTGGTACATTCTGTGGTGTGTAAATTACTCTGTGACCTTGATTTCAACTCTGTTTGTCTCACGGATCATTTTGACCCGAAGACCACCTTTGTAACTTTTTTCGTACAGCTTACATGGAAATGTGAATAAAAGCAACATTTCACTTTTTCTGCTGTTTAGGGCAATCTAGGAAAAGTCAAGAAATTTCAAGTTGAAAAAATATTATTTAGGGGATTTTTTTTTGTTTTTTAACACAGTTACGGGTCATTTTGACCCGAGGACAACAGGAGGGTTAACAGGCTCTAATATTGGCAAAATTTACAAATGTTTAATGGTTTCCATCAATATCAACAATTGTTCACTTTTGCAAATCATTTAAAAAATAAGAAAAATTTGTATCACATTCCAATTTAATTGTAAAGAACTTTAAAAAATAAACACAACAGATCAAACTGCTGTACAGAAGAAAATAAATTAAACTAGAAAGGCACTCGGAGAGCGCAGACCTCCACCAGCGCCGCAGTCCTCACCCATATTGTGATTTTCACCATAAATATTAGTCCTACCTTTATTTCATCGAAATATTTACGGTACATTCCTTGACCATGAAAACATACCATTACCAATTAGATTCATAATGATATCTATTTGAGTTCAGTAGTTATTCTCGAAAATCACATTTTTCGTCATGGCAATTTTCTTCAGGATCTAGCTCCAATGTTTTTGAGATAGAACAAATCAGATTGAACACTCCAGATTCCACAGTATCTTGGCTATATTTTGGCTTTTGTTGCAAGTCTATGCCTTTATTTGTTCCCTTGCTATCACAAAAAATTCCAAGGATATCTACATTTTTCTTGTTGTGGATCAGAGAATCCGAAATTTTCCTGGGATCCAGATCAGTCTTTGATATCGAGTAGAACCTGTTGGAAACTTGTCCTGTATATTTATTCCAAATGCCCTGACTACCATAACATACCATTAGCAATTGGATTCATAATAATATCTATTATAGTTCACATTTTTCGTCATGGCGAATCCAGACGGTGATCCAGATCACCCCCAAAATCGAATTTGTTCTTTGTCCGAATACTTGATATTGAAGCTGATATTTTTAGCCAAAAGCGTAAAGTGTTCATTAGACCAAAACTGACCTGCTCCTGTCATGGTTTTGTTTTAACTTTAAAGCTACTTTATTTCTCTTAGTCTGTGGTTGTATTTTATTTTATCACCACCGCCAGGATATCATGTTATTACCGACAATCACATCCTGTAAAGTACATGACTCTTTGCTCAGCAGCAAATTCCATTCACCTTCGTATCATCAGCGCTGAGGTTGTACATTTTTAAGGAGGGACAAAAGTACAAAGTAAAGAAAACCATGTCCACGGCCTCCATGCTTTTTTCCATTGTTTACATGATTGTGTTTCATCGAGCTGATTATGTCATCAACATGATGATATTAGCTTGATGCACCAGAGGAAAAAAACAGCCACACAGCTAATGTGCTGCCGATTAGACCGGGTCTGTTGGCAGTGGAAAAGAAGACACTTGCCGATTGTTTGCGGGTTGCGTTGACTCGCTAATCTTAGAGTGAAAGTGGAATTAGTGATGCAACAGCGAAGGTGACCAAATGAGCTATGTTTGGACAGTAGCTATGACATGGATGGGCGACGTGATGTCTGTCGCTAAGTTGCTGTCTGTTAGAATGCTGCTTAAGCTATCAAGAAAAATGCAATAAGTAAACCTGACACAAATTACACAGCATATATTAACACAAATTAACCTAACGTATTCAGTATTTTTATTTATTTGGGATTTAAATATTATTTTTCTCGATATTTTCACTTTGATGATATTAGCTTAAGTGTATTTTAATATTTTGAAAGACTATATTTATAATTTTTCTTCCTTTAAGTGCTGTTTTTGTTCTGAATTTTCTGTTTTTGTTCATGTCTGAATGAAGCTCTAAATAATCCTGACCGCCATACAGAAGAAAAACACATCGACGTATCCAGAACACAAATTATCTTCACAAGGACACACAGGAGCAGACACACAAATAAACTGAGACAGACATATGTTGCTGGATGCTCATATAATGGAGGACAAATGCAGTCAAACAAAACAAACACACTGACGAGCGAGGTGTGTGTTCGCGCCCGGCTCGTCTATGTGTGTGTTGCGTTGCCAGGGGCTATGGCTGCTATCAGAGCTAAGACGATTACCACACGTCATTTGTCATCTGGATGGTGGCAACATATAGCTCTACATTTAATTTACCACGCCGCCATCGCACGCTGGGGGGCGGACTGTGTGTGTGAGCGTGTGTGTGCGTGTGCATGTGTGTGTGTTTGTTCCATTGACCCATATATACAAAGCCCTGAAGGAACGAGAGAGAGAGAGAGGGAGAGAGTAATTGAAAGAGAACGAGAGGAGGGAAACAGGAGTGTGTTGGTGTGTGTGTGTGCGGGGGAATGAACATTCATCGCCTCAGTACACAATGTGACAGATGCCAACACACAAACACACACACACACGGTGCAGTGAAACAACAACAGCCTTCTTGGACACATTTTCAACCTGGAAAGTTCTTCTAGTTTCTTTGATTTGATTTAGTTTTATTAAATCATCAGCCTAAACAGTTAGGCTAAAGCAGCTTGACGGAGTAAGAGGACACCAGCGGTCCCCAAAGTCGTGCCATAAAAGCTGCCAAATGTCCCCATAACCCATAAACCTTATCAGGACATTAATCCGAATACCTTCGTCAACGACCTTGCATAACCTTTCCTGCAGCGAAACACTCCTCAGGACAGAGTGTTCATTTCAGAGAGTTTGTCATTTCTTTGACCTTGAGCTTGTTTCCCTTTCAGATTAACAGAAAACCACCTGCATGGAGCAAAGGCTTCATGTTTTCTTCTCTTTTGAAACATGCTGCGTGACATTTAACATTTTCTAGGGGTGTAACGAAATTTTGTGCCACGAAAATTCGCGAAATAAAAAGTGACGAAATAAAATTCAAAGACGCGCTAAATAAAAAACGCGAAGGGGCGCGCGCACCACTGAGACTGGTGATTTTCTACCCTCCTCGCCTATCGTTGCAAAACACTCGCTTCAGAATGGTGGAAGACAAGGTTGAGGAATTAGCTGACGCTCCTTCGTCAAATAAATCGGTTGTGTGGACCTATTTTGGCTTCCCATGTAAAAGACGAGAGAACGATGAAAAGATTGCGGACAAAACAACAACCGTGTGCAAAATATGCCGCCACAGTTCACCGTATACTGCGGCGAGTACAACTACCAACTACTTTGAACTGGAGACAGGCAGCAACTGTATGTTTGTGTAAGTCTGCATAAAAAACAATATTTGATTTTTGCATCTACTGTTGAGTTGACAGAATTTGATCATACTTGAAGATCAGAAGTATATGCACTGTTATAGGCTAAATATTATAGTTCACAGTTCAGACATTTATAGGTCTAAACTGCAGCTCTGAGGACTGCTGTTTGTTTTCCTTTTCATTCAAGAATGTACTTATCCTGATTGTTACAACAACAAAGCACTTTTTATTGAGATTTTATGTTTGTATTTGCACTGTAGTCTAAATAAGGGGAAAAACTACAATTTTGTTTTTTTTTCAAAGAGCATTTATTTTGTACTGATGCAGTAATATTTTTTGTAAGTCTGCATTGGGAAGAAAAAGAAAATGAGATTTTGGCACAACTTCCTACAGTTGGGGATTTTCTATCATCTTTATTTTGTATCGTGAGTATTTCGTATCGTGAGCCCTGTTTCGTATTTCATATTTCGTGAGTTGACCATTTCGTTACACCCCCAACATTTTCAGATCGAAATCACAATGTTAGACAACGCAATCATGTGATCGCAAAAGCAGGTCAACAACACAAAGCCTCTGTTTGGAAGAAGTTGGCGTTTCCCTTAAATAATGAAAACAGATTTTTAATCATCAATATTAGACGATGAATAATGTGTTTGATCATTGATTTCCTTACTATTGTCTTGACTGTAAAAAGACTGAATATTACACTGAAGCTTGATTTGATTTGAAGAAAATTGGGAATCGAGTTGAAATCAAAATATCTGCCAGAAAAATCGCAGTTAGATCTTCTCCTAAAATCGTTCAGCCCTAATCCAGGATGTACACAGTCTCGAACCCAATGTCAGCATGAACCCCCAAAGGGACTTTATGTAGGTTAATTAAGAACACTAGAAAAGCACTAGAAGAATGCAGACCTCCGCCAGCGCCACAGTCCTCACCCATATTGTGATTTTCACCATAAATATTAGTCCTACCTTTATTTCATCTAAAAATTTAGATTTCTTGACCATGAAAAAATACCATTAGCATTGGATTCATAATGATATCTGTTTTAGTTCAGCAGTTATTCACGAAACTCATATTTTTCCTCATGGCGGAACCAGACGGTGAGCCGGATCACCCCCAAATTTTAATCATTTGTTCCTTGTCCCAATCCAGACATTTCCTGAAAATTTCATTGAAATCTGTCCATAACTCTTTGAGTTATGTTGCTAACAGAGAAACAAACTAACAGACACTGGCAATAACATAACCTCCTGGCAGAGGTAATAACAGATTATACTCTACTAAAGCAGCATTTGAACTCCATAACTGCATTTTACATTTTACAATCGCAAACCAATTCCAGTTAAGAGCCATTAACAGCTCCATCGAAGAATCGATATCATGAGTCTTTTTGCTAATCAGTTCTCTTACAGTCACCTTATCAGACAATAGAGACGTTGTGGGGTCTGAGCTAAGACAAGATCGCAGGTTTTCCCTTCAAATCAACGCCCCAGCTGGCTGCTCCCGCTCTCCTTTTTACCCCATGTGCTTGTCTCTGTGTTTGTTGTGATATGTTGCTCATGTGCTGAGGTGTTTCTTTCCAGTCCCACACTGTGCTCCCCTGACAGATGCCTAGTTTGGAATTGTTTTTACCCCTCTCCTTTCCTCCTGTTTTCTTTTCTGTAAGCACTTTGAGTTACATATGTTGTAGGAACAATGCTATATAAATAAAGTTGGATTGATTCATTGATTGATTATCAATTCCTTCCACTGAGAGGGTTCAGAAGTGTCAGAATTGTTGCTTAATTTTTTACAAAAGGCGCTTACTGCACAACCTTTAGTGAGTGGAAAAACTTTGCAGAAGCAGTTATCTACGCTGTGACGTGTGTTTGGCATTGTTGACTCTGAAAATCTACAGGCCAACATTTGCCCACACGGACAATCAGCAGGAATCAATAAGAGATCAATGGATCGATTTAGCAGGATTGTTTAAAGCACTGGTATTGATAAAGTAGTACTCGACCAATATAGATTTTTTTAAGCTGATGCAGATATCTGGTGTAAAAAAATAGAAAAGTGGTTAATCCGCAGACAAATTAAAAAATATATATATATTAGATGAATCTGAAAAAAATTGGTCCCAAAATACAACAATTAATACATGGATTACAGATAGAACATCTTGTGGTTTCATTATACTTTTTCCTTCAGTATTTGTTCAACTTTACAATAAAGAGGAAATTTAAAGTAAAATAACATGCAAACAAGCTTTAAACCTCTAATAAATTAATTATATAACCCTTAAAAGAGTCACTCCGTATCTTGTACTTCTTGCTGATGAAAATTAGAGGTAGGTTTTAGTAAAGGTAGAACATTTTAAGTTGTAAAGAGGTAACTGTGAGAAGAAAAGCAACAAAACACTAAGGTAACATTCCTTTCATGGGCATCTTTTACTTTTCTTCTCCGCATCTTTCAAGTACAAAATAAAAGAGTGTGCAAAACTGCAGTAAATTCCTGTAAAGTAAAACAAATGATCTTTTTTAACGTAAATATATCGATCAGCCTATTTATCAACTCTTTGTCACATCAGCCTGTCTGTCCCAGAGTCCTCATTAGTGCATCAGAAATATATATTAGAGCAGGTAGAAACACTTTTTTATTGTAAACATGAAGTAACATGTGAGGAAATCTAAATATTTTGTGGGACACTATACTGCACAAACTTCTTTAAACTGGCTGATGAAAGTCCCCAGCTATGATGAAGTTTCCTCTGGATGAGTCTGCTGATGATGTCGAAGAGCTCCGAGGAGGTATGCTAAAGCTAGCATAGTTAGCTTGCTAGCTACCGCTTAAAAAAATTACGCCATTTCATCCAGTTAATAATCCAGCCTAAACTTCTAACACATTTTGGGGATTTTTCTCTGGCTGTTTTTTTGTGATTTAGAAGTCTGGTCTCCAGCAGAAACCACAGGTAAGACCACAAAGTGTTTCTTAATTTAATCAGGGTCCAGATCAACCAGGATTTTTAACACTTTGGTGCAATCAAAATCAGAACAGTGAACGGTTTTCGATTTAAAAAGGTGGAGAAAATCTGAAAACTTGAATGAGTTACTGCTGCATACACACAAAGCTCACACTACACACACAACATAATTCATACCCATGTCCTGTGAGGCTGCAGAGAGCAGTATCGATCGCAGACACCAGAGACTCCTTCAATAAGTTATTAAGAATTAAAAATTGACAAGAGAAGCTGATCAAATATCTCACTCTCCTTCTGCTGTTTCTATATTGATGTTGCTGGACTCCATTGTCTCTGCCGTCCTCTCCTCTCTCTCTCTACACATTGCTTTTCTCTTCTGTTTGTGACCCACAGCAAATCAGACCCAGAGATTGGGTTTGTTCTTGTATAAGAAATCCATAGAAAGGGCAGAGAAAGGGGAAGAAATCTGCAACATCAGGACAACAAACATTTAGACAACAAGCTTACTAAGAACCAGTGTTCGGGCTAACAGCGTTACTAATATTAAAGTTACTTTTTCCCAATGATGGCAAATCTAATTAATGACTATTTCAAACGTTATAACCTCGTTACCGTTACCAACAGTGAAATGTGGCGCATTACTTTGCACCGACATCAAGCAGCTGTTATCTGACCTACCTCGCTCAGCCAGACACACGAGAAAACTCGATGCCAAAGTTGCCAGGTCCACTTATTATAAGCATTTGGACTTGTTGTGCCCCCAAACCCAGGAGGAATCTGGTGCATTATCTACCATCAATATAAATCCAAATCAGGAGTTATTAAAAGTATTTTATCCCACCCTAACACAAATTTGAATGTGACTGTAAAAATGATGTTTGCGCCTAAAATAAATCCTTGTAGCCAGAATTAAAATTGTTTCTAACGTAGCTACAACTGTTTTCACCATAATAAAGCTGTAGAGGAATAAGATAGCACTTAAACAAATTGTAGCGCACTGATTAATGAAATTACATGTAGTTTGAGAGCAAAACAGCGAGAGCTTGGTGTCATTCCTCCTTTACACCCTCACAAAAGCTGTGTTCGAAATCGCTCACAATCATGGATTTCATGCACTATATAGTGTGTTCGCCATTTCGTAGTGTTGTTCGAATTCTCAGCTGTGAATTTCATTCACTATACAGTACACTACAAAACACCCACAATGCAGAGCAAATGTGAGTGCACATATGATGTACCCTATACTGTACTCCCATTTACCGCAATGCAATGCGGTCGTGTTTTTCCATAGAAGAAGAAGAGAAGGAAGGCGTTAGGAGCTGCTTTCATTCATAAATGTTGAAAAAAAAAAAAACGTTAAAGTATCTTTAACACATTCGTAGCCTAGCTCTTTAACGTCTTTTAGCTCTAAACGGCTTCAAAATTTGCTACTTATCCTCCTGAGTGCCCCGTTTGTTTACGTGATTTTTGGCGCATCCACTTCTGTCACAGGAATATCTGGCTCATCTACTCACGCTATGACGTTTAGTAAACTTCAGTGTAGCGTCCGAAATCTCGTTTGGTCATTCCCTATGTAGTCCACTATTTCATTTACACGACATAGGGAATAGGGGAATAGTGAGTGAGTGAATGAGTGGACGATTTCGAACACAGCTAAAGTCTGATCACAATGACGTAGAAACTGTGGTTACCATAGTTACCATACCAACCACAGTTCTAATTTTGAACATGAGAAATGCTTTGATTTAATTAAAATCAAAACTATATGTTTTTAGTTTGATAGAGCATGGTCAAATGTTTGAGGTCAATAATAATAACATTAAAATAATAATGAAATAATTTGTATTATTATGTTCCATCATTACTTTATATAATATACAAACATTACAATGTAACAATTAGACCCGTAATTAATGTAATTGTGGTGGCAAAAAAAAGCACCTTACCTGAATTAAACCATTTTTAATTTAAAAAATGATTGGATCACACAGATGGTTATAATCCTCTTTAAACTATAATACCCAAAGGTCAGCACATCGTTTCACATTTCAGTAATTGTAAGTGGCCACCAGAGCCAGAGAAATAAAAATTTACCTATTCATGTTCCCGGTTGAGTAGCCTGACCATAACTGGATTTAAAGAGTAAACGCTCTCTCACACATTGGGTTTGCATCGACACTCAGAGAAGCAGAGCAACACGGTATGTGAAGTATTTTTATAACAAAGTATTTTGTTTGGTAAGGTAAAACTCAATAATTCTTATTTTTGCGTCGGGAAGAGACGGGTTCAGAGCTGGATGATTGGCCACTTGTAGAAGTTTGCACTCTTGGCAGGCGAAGCGAGGTACGTCGCATTCAAGTTTGTCTTTACGTGTCGGGACGTGGCAATATTTTGTATGCCGGGTTGGTGCAATGCTTGTGTGTCGGGGTGGTGCAATTTAATGTCTGTTTATGGAAGTGTGCCTGCATGTGTGCGTGTGTGTGTGCTTGCCTTTTGTGATTGATGTAGTTTAATGATCATGCATTATTGAAAGAAAATGTTTTAAATGCTAAAGTGGTTCAACATGTTTTGTAGTTTCACGGTGCTCGATGGAATAATAAAGAACAGTATGCACCAGTCGAACTCTTAGTGTTCTTATTGATGCCAAGGGCCGCTACAGTAATAAAACTATCAAAATTGCTGAGAACATAATATCGTCTTACATCGATCGAAGGCCCCTGAATTGTATCGAATCGAAATCGAATCGTGACAGACTTTATAATATCACCAAATATCGTATCGTTATCCAAACACTCGAAACCGTATCATCATCAATTTGGTGATTTCCACCCCTAGTCTGGAGTAGCACAACGCTCATACCGGTAACACATAGCGTGCTATGCAGCTAGGCACACGTGTGACTGTTTGCCGACATCGTCTCGATTTCTGAAGAAAATGCGGACAGTATTCTCGGGGTTTCAGCAAGAAATCCACATTAAGATCCAGCCATGGACGACAAACGGACAACCTACAGACCCTTAAACATGATTCATTTGGCCCGATGGGGGCATGAAAAGAGGGAGTGGAGAGAGATCCGGCAGAGGAGGAGGTAACTCTGGGGAGAACAATCTTAGAAGATCTGAGGAGGAGGAAGAGGACGAGGAAGAGGGAATGAGCATCACTCCCTCCTCCATCTCCCCTCCTCTAATGAGCATTACAACCTAACAAACTCATCACTGTGTTTCAATTTCAGCCTCTTTAGCTCATCAGCTCCCCCTGCTCCTCCTCATCTTCCTCCTCCTCATCTTCAGCAGCAGCAGAGCCTTGATATGGTAAACAGGAGGAGGCCCTGCGCTCCTCCTCGCCGCCTCCTTTGAAGGCGGCGAGGAGCGGATTACACAGCAGAGCACGGATCGGCTTTAACCCTCTTACATCTCATTTTATGATTTTATTTTCTCGATGGTTTTATTTCTGTTTAAAAAGGAGAAAAGGAGGATTAGTCTCGTCGAGGGGCGGGATGCTGCGACAAACGCCGGCGAGGAGAGGAGGAGGAGAAATGTCAGATTTGGTGTGGAAGTTTTGAAAGAAAACGTTGGCTGACAGACACGATGGGAAGAAGTCAAGGCTGTCAAATTATCATTATGTGATCTGAGCCTGAGTTTTGTTCATCCAAAGTTACAGCACGAGCTTAAAAACAGAAAAAAATAACCATGAATCACGTTTATATTCTGTCCGTTTGTCTAGTGAACTGAGAAAAACATTCAAAGGAGTAGTAGTGTCCTCAATACCAATCACTTTAAAGGCAGGAGGCGACAAGCTGAAGAGGATCTACCTGAAACAGCGGCAGACCTACGAAACTTTCTGGAAACTTTTTTAAGGGAGTTATGGAATTAGTCCTACATACCAACTCTCCCCTTGAAAAGGCCAATTTTTGTGTTAATGTGTAAAGAAGTTCCACTTGCTGAGTGATTTTAATGCTGACAGCTCTAAAATTATTACAAGAAACTGAATGCTCAGCCTAGACAAGTGCGAGACGATCTTAGATCACGAAGAACAAGAATGTATCCTCCATTACTATACTGCCAAAAGTATTGGCTCACCCATCCAAATAATCAGAATCAGGTGTTCCAGTCTCTTCCATGTCCACAGGTGTATAAAATCATCACCTAGGCATGCAGACTGCTTTTACAAACATTAGTGAAAGAATGGGTCGCTCTCAGGAGCTCAGTGAATTCCAGTGTGGAACTGTGATAGGATGCCACCTGTGCAACAAATCCAGTGGTGACATTTCCTCACTCCTAAATATTCCACAGTCAACTGTCAGCTGGATTATAAGAACGTGGAAGTGTTTGGGAACCACAGCAACTCAGCCACCAAGTGGTAGGCCACGTAAACTGACGGAGCGGGGTCAGCGGATGCTGAGGCGCATAGTGAGAAGAGGTCGCCAACTTTCTGCAGAGTCAATCGCTACAGACCTCCAAACTTCATGTGGCCTTCAGATTAGCTCAAGAACAGTGCAGAGAGCTTCATGGATGGGTTTCCATGGCCGAGCAGCTGCATCCAAGCCTCACATCACCAAGTGCAATGCAAAGCATGGATGCAGTGGTGTAAAGCACGCCGCCACTGGACTCTAGAGCAGTGGAGACGCGTTCTCTGGAGTGACCAATCACGCTTCTCCATTGACAATCTGATGGCCCAGTCTGGGTTTGGAGGTTGCCAGGAGAACGATACTTGTGGGACTGCATTGTGCCAAGTGTAAAGTTTGGTGGAGGGGGGATTATGGTGTGGGGGTGTTTTTCAGGAGCTGGGCTTGGCCCCTTAGTTCCAGTCAAAGGAACTCTGAATGCTTCAGCACACCAAGACATTTTGGACAATTCCATGCTCCAACTTTGTGGGAACAGTTTGGAGCTGGCCCCTTCCTCTTCCAACATGACTGTGCACCAGAGCACAAAGCAGCTCCATAAATACATGGAGGACAGAGTCTGGTGTGGATGAACTGGACTGGCCTGCACAGAGTCCTGACCTCAACCCGATAGAACACCTTTGGGAAAACAGAGTTTTTACTGGAAAAAAACTCTAAAAGTTGGGTTGCGTGTTATAAACGAGGGCGTTATAAAGTAAGTGTTAACCATGAGCACAGAAACAAATCAAACTGTGATGTCGCCTGCAGAAATGATGATGTATTTATTCCCCGTGTCGCCCACTCCTACTTCAGCCTCACTCTTTTGTCTGTAAATGAAACTGGATGGAAGGAAAACAAGCTGCAGCACAAACACACACACACACTGTACACACATATCAACACACACTCTGTCACTCTCTCCCGGCGTGCCAGGAAGCAGATGCTGGGCTCATCTGGTGAGCTGCATGGTGACTGTCCAAATATTGACACACACACACACATTCACACACGTACAGTCACACAACACTCACAGTGTTTGTGCTGGCACCGAGTCAGAGCTCCTCTTTAATATCTGGACCTTTAAAAAGTTTGAAACTGAAACCAGAGATTCAAAGAAATAATGAAAAATCTTTGCTCAAAGGAATCTGGAATAAAAAAAATGCTGTTTCAGAGTTGCCAGGTCTGCTCATTATAAGCGACTTTGAGCTTCTTTTTTAAAGTTGCCTGTAAATATTGGCAGTTGCAGGTTGTATTTTTTTTTTTTTTTGGGCTTGTTGCTCAAACTGAGGATCTGATGCTCACTCTACTACAAAATAAACTCAATTAAATACACAGACTATTTTATTTATCCCGCTTTAAACACAAACGTAAAGTTGACTGTTTCAACCTAAAAGAAATCCTTACAGCCATAATTAAATGTATTTCTAATGTACTTATTAGAGGTGTCCTGATACAACTTTTTCACCTCTGATACGGTACCAATATTGCAGCTTTGAGTATTGGCCAATAACTAGAAATAATAATAATTAATAATTATAGTCTTCTGCCTATAATGTATTTTAGTTTAAGTCAGAATTTGGTCATCTAAAATGTTGTAATTTTAGTCGAAGAAATCTGCTGTAAATTTAGTCAACTAAAATCTGAAGTATAAAGGGTAAGACAATTTTATGTTTCCTTGAATTTCTGAAGTCACCTTTACTCTTGGATAAAATCAAACATCTAATAACCCTTTAATGAATGTTAGTTTTGTTAGTTTTAATTTTTAATCCATGTGCTCTTGTTTTTATTGGTTACTGTATAGTTTTCATCAGGGGAAAAAAAGGTTGTTCATGAAAACTTTGACAAATATAATTAGTAGGGGTGTCCCGATCCAATATTGATATCGGTCTGATATCAGCAAAAAGACAAATATCGGATTATATCGGTCTGCAACTAAAATCTCTGATACAAGCAGTCCATTCCAATTTATTTTCTTAAGTTTAACTCAGTTGTAGAACATGCTTTTGTTTAAGTTAAACACGGTGGTTATTTTGCAGTTTAAATATGTGTGTTTTTGTTTTTACTGAATTTATTGAGGTTACTTTTCAGGGTCTTCTATTTTATTTATTTAACTGTACTATATTCTTAAGGTTAAAATGTATTGACCCACTGGTTAATAACAAATGGGTCTGTTTTTCATATATTTACTATTACTGACTACTGTCCTCTGTTTGAGTATTCTCACCTGATCAAGACTTTTCTTACAGACTACAAAGTAAGGAATAAAAGTCTGTTTGATTCCTGCTGATATTGTATCGGATCGATATCGGTATCAGCCAAAACTCAAAGCTGCGATATCGAGGTAGTACCAGAGGTGAAGAAGTGGTAACACATCAGAATAACGATCATTTGTAAGACATTTATGAGCTATTAATAGATATTAGTGAATAGTTAACTACTCATAAACAAACCACTTGTATACATTTTTAAATGATTATTAAATCATTTATGAATGATTATGAAATCATTCGGGTTAGGGTTAGTTAACCAATCATTTTTTCATAGTTGGTTAACTATCTACTAATACCTATTAATAGCTTATAGATGTCTTGTAACTGAAGTTGTAAATGATTTAGTAATAATTTACAAATGTATATATGTAGTTAATTCATAATTAGTTCAATATCTACTAATATCTACTAATAGCTTATAAATGGCTTAAAAATGATAGTTATTCTAAAGTGTTACCAAAAAAGTTGTATCAGGACACCCCTACTAATTAGTCAACAAAAGCAGAGCTGGAGAGCAGAAATGGAGAAGCACCTGGACATTCACCTGGACAGGTCACAGTGGGGTTTGTGCTTCTCTGACCACATGATCCTCCAAATTAAAACAACCCAACGCTGGACAGCAGTGACGTTCACGTGGCTAAAATAAATCCCTTCTCCACGTCAGAGTGTGTCACAGAACGACTGATAAATGGCCGCTTTCAGCTCCTAAAAATGACAACCTCTTATTTCAGAGCAACAGCAACATCCACAGTGTGTGTGTGTGTGTGTGTGTGTGTGTGATGTAGTGCTGCAGGAAGTGGATCAGTCCATCACCGCCTTCACACTCCACGGCGCAGACAGCCTCTGGCCACCGCCACACACACAAACCGTGAACATACGCACACGCAAAGTTAATAGAAAATACACGAGAGGCTCGGACACGGCCTGGTGCAGCGAGGGACGATTTGAAAGGGTTAAAACTCCCTCAGTGTCTCTGCTCGTGCCAGAAAAATGTAGAAGAGCATGTCAGGGTGGTCTGGTTTTGTGTTTAATGAGAAATAAAAAGCAAATATCAGAAAAAAAATGGGGTGTACAGTAGGGGTGGGAGAAAAAATCGATTCACAAAAGAGAAAGAGATTTTTTTTTCCAAATGTAAATGCTTCATTTTAGTCTGTGTTAATAAGCCACTTTTAAACCTAATCAAGGCTTTTGAAGAGAGAGTATGAACAGCTGGTTAATTATTAGGGCTGGGACGATCCGCTTTTCTTCTTATTCGATTTTTTAGGTGCGATTCGATCTAAATTGTGATTCTACAATATTGCTGATTTTTGCAATCTTTAGTTAGCTTTTTTTAACACCAGCGAAAAAGATGAACAATGATGATGCCTACAGACTATATCAGGAAAAATACACATCACATGTGAGTCTGTTTTTAGGATTTATTCAGGAATAAACTGAACTGATAGGGGAAACTGATAGAAGACGGTCACCCTGTCTAAACATGAAGCTGTGGCGAATGAAAACGGCGTGCGTGATTACAACTTCTGTAACTCCTCGAGTAAACAAGCAGAGAGAGAGAGGATTCAGAGAGCCATACCTGAGTGAATTATAGGAGGTTTATCAGGATTTTCTGTGTAAATAATGTATAAATATTGTAAGTAACAGTATTAGTATCAATCTGGAGTGTGTTCTTGCCATTTTTTCGCTGTTTATTTGCCATTTCGTCGTATTTCGTCGTAACAGATTGTCTTTTTCTGTCATAGTTTGGGTTTTATGGATTTAGTCAATCTTAATTTGTAAATATTAAAGAAGGAGATGTCGAGGAGATCTGCCATGGAAAGGAAAGACCAGAAGGAAGTCATGAAGGGGACCTTTTTATTTACTTATTTTTTCTTTTACTAACGATAGTCCCTGAAGCAGTTAGCCCCCTTCATGACTCTCCTCTGGTCTCCCCTTTCCATGGCAGATGTCCTCAACATCTCCCTCTTTAATATTTACAAATTATGACTGAATCCATAAAACATGAACTATGACGGAAAAAGACTATTTGCTTTGACCAAATATGGCAAAACATGGCGAATAAACAGTGAAAGAATGACAAGAACTGCTGTTATTACCTCTGCCAAGGAGGTTATGTTTTCGGGAGAGTTTGTTTGTCTGTCTGTGAACAAAATAACTCAAAAAGTTATGGATGGATTTGGATGAAATGTTCAGGAAATGTTCAGCATAGGAAAAGGAAGAACTGATTCGATTTTGGTGTTGATCTGGATCAGCGTCTGGCCGCCATGGAGAAAAATGTGATTTTTGTGAATAACTACTGAACTAAAATAGATATTATAAATCCAATTGCTGATGGTATGTTTTCATGGTCAAGGAATCTAAATATTTAGATGATATAAAGGCAGGACTAATATTTATGATGAAAATCACCATATGGGAGAGGACTGTGGCGCTGGCGGGGGTCTGCGCTCTCCGAATGCTTTTCTAGTTTACAAGCTTTGTTCATTATTTCCACAGAAAATCCTGATAAACCTCCTATAATTCACTCAGGTATGGCTCTCTGAATCCTCTCTCTCTCTCTCTGCTCGTTTACTTGAGGAGTTACAGCAGTTTTAATCCCGCACATTTTTGTCTTTCACTGCAGCTTGGTGTTTTAGACAGGGTGACTGTCGTCGATCAGTTTCCCCTCGACAGTCACTGCTTTACTTCTCAGTCGAGGAAGTTTGTGCAAATTTGGCCAATCATCTTTTATCCATTAGGAACAAAGTCAGGATGGACAAATGTGCAGTTTGAAGGAAAACGCAGCAACTCCAGACTCAACCGTGCAGCCGGAAGACGAGAAAGAGGAAACCAAGCAAGGCTGAAATGATTTGAAGAGGGAGAGATGTTTATGTCACGAAGCAAACAGCAGAAGAGAATTGATTAAAGGTTAAGACGTAAAAAAGGAAACGAGAAATGAGGGAGAAGGTGATGAAGGAAAGGAAACAGGACGTGGAGAAAAC
This sequence comes from Scarus forsteni, assembly GCA_036419115.1. Lineage (NCBI taxonomy): Eukaryota > Metazoa > Chordata > Actinopteri > Labriformes > Labridae > Scarus > Scarus forsteni. The sequence continues at coordinate 1,025,650 of JAZDUH010000134.1, read as the reverse complement.
AGGAGAGAGAGAGAAAGTGAAGGAGAAGAAAAAGAGGAAGAGGAGCGGGGTGTATTTAAATGCGAGCCGGTGTTAATGAGTTTGGTCAGAGTGTGGAACAGTCTTTTTAAAGCTGCTATCATTCTCATTAATGTAGTGAATGAGCCGCTGATAGCTGTCATGGACCTCACACTCCAATTAACAACAACATACACACCTATAGGACACGCCAGCACGGCAGGAGGCGTGTGCAGGAGGACACGTGTGTGCGCACGCCTGCAGACGGCCACGTAAATAAACACACGCCAGCATCGTGTCGGTGTGTGTGGGGGGAAAATGTGAGTGACTGCACTTTGATTTCTAGAAGGGAGTTAGAAAAAAAAAACTTTCCAGCAATTTACAATTTCAGCATTTCTGTTTCTAACGAGCGTCCGCTAAGCTGCGAGATAGAAATGCAAATTCACCTCGACGGGGCCGAGGAGCCACGCTGAAAAATTAATGGAATCTCCCTTTAATTTGGCCGAACATTGGAAACCATATGCTGTCAGTAAACAGGGGGGGAGAGGAGGAGAGGGAGGGCGATGGAAAGGTGTTTAAACGTGGAAACAATGAGGACCTAAAGGAGGAAGACGCCAGGTTTGACGGGCTGGACAGAGCATCAGTAACCACAGCGCTGATTAATATTTAACGTTGTATTAATATAACATTTCTCATCTTATGCTCTGCCTATATGCATTTCTTTTTAAGGCTAAAACAGGCTGCTTTCTCTGTTTGTGTGTCATCATCAAATACCACGAAAAGGCGAAAAACTCAGTGTTTGGACTCAAGCTCACTGGAGACATCGCCCAGCTCGCCTGCTTACTGCAGCAAACAAACCGATTCTGCAAAAAAATTAAAGGCAATTAATTTAGGGAAAGGATGCTGAAATAACTTCATCATAAATGTCCAATTTTCTTCTCTGTCAAGTCTGAGTACAAGTTTATTTAAAACAAAAACTGCAAAGCCCAATTTATCAAAGTTCAGACCAAAGTTAATTTTGTTGACTAATTATTTTTGTCATAGTTTTTGTCAACATCCATTTTTACCCTGATGAAAACTAGACTATAACTAATAAAAACAAGAGCACATGGACACAAACTCAATCTAAAAACTGACATTTTCATCAACAAATAAAAACTAGAGTAAAATGTTTGCCAGATCCTTATACCCCTTTCAGACTGGCCAAAAAACCTGTTTAAATCAGTTAACAATCGGTTCCTATCGGCAGTTTGAAAGTGTCCGCTAATTTGAATATGTTCAAGCTAAAAATTTAATTTGTCATGTGTTTTAGACTCTCAATCAATCAAACTTTATTTGTATAGCACATTCATACAAAGTCAGTAGCAACAGCTTTACATAAACAGAAAAGAAATCTAAAAAATAATAAAATAAATAAAAAGTAGAAATACTCTGTCAGTAAGCTGCTGTTTGTCTGTTTAATTCTTAGTGCGGTTGTGACGCCATGATGGTTGAGCCTTTTTAACAAACTGTTGGCCTGATGAAGGTAAGGCCAAGGGCCAGATCCTCGAAAGGATTGCACTGCTTTTGCGACCGCTAAACCTGTGCAAATGACAGAAAAAATAGCGTGCAATCCACAAATCACATGCTAAGGATGAAATGCACTCAAACAAAACCCCACTGCTGCTCCTCGCTGCGCCAGTCCAATTTGCATGCATGTCAATTAGGAACTATTTATAAATTCAGCACAAAATTGCCCCCTTCCAATGCAAATGAACCTCGTTGCAAATACCACCTAATCCACAAAGACCAGCGCTCATTGCCACAGGCAGTAAAGCGGTGCTATTTAACGCCAGTGAGACCCGTGGATTAAGTCTGCACAATTTCTAATTTCAAGCAAGGAACATGTCATACTGTGTTCATCTCTGCAAACACTCCACCATTTTTATGTAAACATGAAAAAATCGGTCTAAATACATTTTTTACAAACCTCTTTGACCCCCTTGACCACTTTTTTGTCTCTTGAGTTGTATTTTCTGCATTTATTTTGGCTGTTTTAATAGCAAAAGCCAAAAAGAAATTTAAAAAAGCGAATAAACAACAAAAAAAGGACAAAAAAATGACACCTATGGACATATGGTCCTTTGACCACTTTGTGTTCATAATAAATTATTTTATTTTTTTTCTTGAGGGGCACAATTAATACTATGACATTTTTACCCTTGGCAGCTGTGTCTCAGGAGGTAAAGGGTTGTCTGTTAAATGCAGAGTGCTTCACTAAACAAGGGGATAAATCAGTAATACCCAAACAAACCCGAGAAATACATGCAACTGAACTTCTCATCCTGACAATAGTAATTCAGCGGCCTCGGTGGTAGGTCAATGGGCTTTATGTTGACCCAAAGACAGGACCACAGACAGCTCTGCTCTAAGGTAAATAGGTCAGTGTTTGTTTTTGCTGCTCAGTATAAAAGAGTTGTCAATCTCCTGGAAGTTTGCAGGGACAAAGCCACCTGTATGCAACGCGGCTTATTGCAATCAGAGGCGCAAATTGCGCTTACATGCCAAACTGTGTGGGCGTGTAAGCACCGGCACATGATTAGAGCAAATTTTTTTGAGGATAAGGCGCTAAAACAGGGCAGATTGTGTTAGCTAATTCTGCGCAAATGATGGCACTAGTAGCAGGATCGATCCAGTCCTTGTGGATCGTGAAGCGTGCAGAAGTTTATTTTTCAGTTAAGCAAACGCGTGGTTGTTCCAGGCAGTAATTTAACTTGAGGCACTTTCATTGCACAGTCCTGCTGATCTCTACCCTGCTTTCCATCTCATTCACCTTCCTGTGTCTGTCAATTTAAAACGATAAAAAAAGGAAACCTCCAGTTTTTATATTTCCACCCCACCACTGTCTTTCAGATTCTTTGTGATTTCCTGTTTCAGTGATGAACGGCGTTAAAAAATTCATTATCTCCCCTTTTTTCTCCCTCTGTGTGTGAGATTGTGTGTGTGTGTGTGTCCAGGACAATTAAGTGTGGCTTCACAGTGATTGATACTAGCTTGGCTTTCAATTTGTTCCACTACAGAGCTCAGAGCGTCACCTCCCCACCTCCCCACGGCCACGCTGACCTCACACACACTCACATTTACCACCAACACACACACCCTCACCACAGCTGGGTAACATGATCATGTGGTTGAAATGTTTGTAATAAATCTTATTAACGTTCTTTCAGAGTAATTAAACTTTAATATAACATTTTTGTCAAACAGCCGAGCCTGAGGATTTACTCTGGTGCAGATAAAAGCTTTTGGCCCATGATACTGTACACATGTAAAGAGAGCAGAGGCACCGAGCCAAAGACAAATTTACATTTCTGTTTTTCTTTTTTCTTTTTTTAACCGCTGGCATGAAAGGCTGCTGCTGCTGCAGCGGCGATGAATCCAGTGTTGATCTTAATCTTGCACTGAAAGCAGTTTTCTAAAGAAACAGAAAATGGAAACATCAGCTGGAAATTAAGGAGCTTCTGTTTGAGCTCAAAAACATTTAATATTTTATTCATGAGACGAGTTCGGATCATCTGATGCTCTCTGCAGAAATCCACAGTCTGCTGGATTGAAGCTCAAAACTGATCGCTTTGAAACAGAACTGAAATACTGTGTTTGATTTTTCAGAGTGCAGTTCCTGGAGTGTCCACATGGGGTGTTACCCTGCAGTGAGGCAGTCCTAACTGACATCCATGTTAAAATCTACAACTTCACTATAAAAAATAAAAAGGCACAACAACTGATACCTCCAACACAAAAGCAGAGATTTGCAATCTTTTTCGCCTCATGACTCAAATAACCAAAATTTCTAAATAATAAGGTACAATCATATTTGATTTTAGGAATTATTTTAGGCTCTAACAAAATATTAAGACTTAGATTTTGCAAGGAATGTTGATTTTTTTTATTATTACTTTTTTTTTTATAAAACTAAGTAATTATTGTTTTAACACAAACAAAATATGATGATAAAATTAAAATGATTATTCCCCCCTTACCCTTCAGGAGGCAAATAACAGGGCATATATTCAAACTGTAGTTAAATATAGTCCACCAAAATATAAACAGATACATCAACTGAATCAATGAGTTGGTGAACTTAAAATCAAAGATTAAATAGTCAAATTAAAAGAGGAAAATAATGATAAACGGATAATAAAATAAGATAAAAATAAACTGATTAATAGTATATGAACTTTATTACCTTGTCAGAAATGACACAGCATGTCTCAGAATTTCCCATAACTGAAATCTCTCAAATGCAGTGACCAAGTAAAATGAAGAGGTAACATCTCAAAGCTTTGAGTTTTCACTAGTACTGTTTTTTAGGTTTACTAGTACTACTAGTAACACACCATTGACTATTAGTAGGTGACTTTGCTTTACTAGTAAGGTCTACTCCCGCATTAGTGCACCCTAAACCTTTACTAAGAAAACTAACTTTTTGTCTACTTGTCATACTTTACACTCAAATATCTCACAAGTAGTACGAGTAGGCTGTATGTAGATTACTAGTAGTACTAGTAGACCTAATACGAATGAAATAGGAGGGATTATAACCAGATAAAGCACCCTGATTGGTTGTAATTTTTCAAAGCCAATAGGAAGCCTTAATTTTAGGGATGCAGGATATTCGATATTTGCCGATATCCAATATGCCAATATTTTCTTAATTCATCATCGCCAATACCAATATCAATATTTCAGGTCAAGAGCACAAGCTCTGTGCTTCATAAAAATATTTTCTTTCAGTGTTACAGCATATTATCGAATGAACAGATGGAAAACAAGAAAAAAAGCATTAAACTCTTGCAAAAATGAAAACCTTAATATATCTAAATTTGAACATATGTAAAATGTGCCGATATTCCAGGTGATATATGGCGATTTAACAGCTGTAAATATCTGAAAAAATGTCAACATTGGCTAATACGAAACGAAACCAATACCAAAACAAAATATTAGTATATAAGGCTTACTAATAGTAATGGTGAACATTTTTCAATCTACTAGCGAGTTTTTGTTCCACTAGTAAACTTGACCAAAATGGAGTCGTCATAGAGCTGAGGTACGGTTGATATCACCGATGCCTGATGCCTGAGTCTCACATTCGAAGACCCTAAACTTTTTGCGTTCCGCTGCAGGACAAATGATCCAAAGGTGGACACGCAGCGGCGTCTGAATAAATCCAAACTTTATTTGAATTCAGGTAGCGACAATGAGGAGGCGCCATGTGTCCAAATAAGGTCAAAGAGACGCAATAAGGATTCACAGCACTGCCTATGCACACACAACAGTGTGATCATCAATATGTGACGCATGTGTGTCCCTCCATGTGTATGTGCACATAATGGCTCGAATCATTTAATGACAAAGACATGAGGTGTGTGTGTGTGTGCGGGAGGGCAGAAGTCAAGTGGGTGAATAAGTACAGACATCAATAACCAGAGGACACGTGCATGAAATTACACGCAGCAGATCCATCATGGAGGAACAACAACAACAACAACAGCGGCCTGAGGGTGGGCGGGGCTGACCATCCTCAAGGTGACAGACGGAGACGCAGGTTAATGGTTTAAACCTCCGACTCGACTACGAAGCAACAACAAGCTGCAGGACTTTCTTACTAAAGTTTTGACGGCACTGAAACCACAAACTGGAGAAGATATCAGACAGGAACAGACAGGTTAAAGTGTCTGATAGTGCTGGGAAAGTGGTTGATTTACGATGATTAGTATGGCCTCCATGATCACAAAAACAGAGTAATCATCATTAGACAGTCACGGTGCTGCACATCATTCTCATTGAATAAAAACTTTGCAAACAGATCACAGGCTGGACTTGAACGTGGACCAGCAGGAGCATGTGGGTCGCGCCTGGCTGCACTCAACTCCACCAAAACAACACCCCAACAAACACGTTCTAACAAAAAAAGAAAAAAAACTTTAATTGATTATCCCCGGCTGGAGCTTATTCTAGCTGACTTTAGGAAAGAGGCAAGGTACACCCTGAACTAGGGCTGGGCCATAAGGCCGAAAATAAAAAAATCCCAGATTTTTTCCCCACAAAACTTGAGTTATGATTTTAATCATTTTTTTTCCTCTCAAAGCAAAAAAACTCCAAGAGACACAAAAATGACATGAAGTTCTACCTTTATGTTGTCAAAGTACAATCCTAAATCAATCAGAATCTCCCTCTTCAAATTAAAGTGTGTGTCATAAAATGTTGATTATGTAGTTCTAACGCAGGCAGGTTTGTCTACACAAACACTGAAAGCTGAGGGATTTTCACTGCTTGTTAACATGTTTCTCTCTGATCAATACTTAATCTAATTTAAAAAATAAATAAATACAAGCCTATAAAAGTGCTTGTGTAAAACCTGACAGGGCCACCATCATGAATACTGTAAAGTTTTTCAAACTTTGAAGGTACTTACAATTAAAGTAAGTGAATGAAACAATCTTGATTTTTAATTTTTAAATCTTCTGCAGAAAATAAATTGAATAAATCGATTTAATCGATATATTGTCCAGCCCTACCCTGAACTGGTCGCCAGCCAATCACTGGGCCACATAGAGAGAAAGAACCATTTACACTTACAGCTAAGGTCAATTTGAGTCACCAATCAACCCAATGAGATCCAACCTGCAGCCTTCAAACCCAGCGAACAGAGAAGAGTGAAAGTTTTGGTATTAGCAACAATTCAGCAAATGCAGAGTTAATGACACTGTGGACGGAGTCAAAGCCCCGAACTTAGTAATAAACTCTTTTGGATCATTGCTCTGACATTATTTACTCAAAACTGCCTATTTTTTTCTATGCAAAATATGAACAGTAAGACACATTTTTTGGACAACCGCAACGGTCTACCATCTTCTTTGGCTGCTGGGTTTCCATAGTTTTGGTCGTAGATGACGTATGTGGTGTCTATGGAAAGGTCTCAGCTTTCCACAGATGTGTCATTTGTGTGTGTAGTTTGCTGTAGGTCGGAGCTAGAGGCGTAAAATGTGTCGAGTGCAATAGGGCTGGACAATTAATCGGATTTTGATTGTGATTTCAATTTTGCCATCTGACAATCATAAAAACATTATAATCGAAGAAAAACGATTAATGTGCCACACAGTGTGGAGTGCCCTGTATGCAAGTTCCTGCGCTTCTTAGCACTTATGTTAGGATTTTTTCCCTTTACAGTCTTAAAATGGCTCAGAAACCAGTTCATACCACACCTTACATAATTCAGAATAAAGATGACGAGAAGGCAGCTGGATGCAATCAAATGGAGCTTTTACTTGCAAGGAGTACACTCCACGTGCAGCCACAGCGAGTGGTGTGACTTATGTGGATCAACAACACTGTATGTGCCGCTCGCTGGTCCTTCAAAGTTGTGTTTAAATCAGTACTGAAGTTTTTAAATAAATGAATAATTGTGTATATTAATTGTGATTTCAATATGACTTAAAATAATCGGGATTCTTATTTTTACCATAATCGTCCAGCCCTAGAGTGCAATGCCACGTTTCACCAGGTGGTGCCCCACAGATTTTGATTTTACTTTTAGTTTTTTTGTTGCAGGTAATAGTGGCTTATATGTTCACATGGCTGAGTTTTTCCAGTTTAATTTGATGTGCAGCATGACTACAATTCTACATGAATAGCTCAATTTTCTTACGTATTTGTTGGAGATCATGCAAGCATTCACGAAACTGGGTACTTAAATATTGCCTCTGATGGTGAAGTAGTTTCGTCTACCCTGCAAAAACTCAAATCTAAGGAAGTTTATTCATCCAATTTTAATTCTTAAAATCTCACAAGACTTATTGTAAGCCAGAATTGCCGAATATGTCCAGCTTCACATCTTGTTTCAGTATTTAAAAACAAAAAATAACCCTGAATTGCTTTTCATGTGTTTCAGTGTTTGTTTAATTCCTTGTAATAAGATAACTATCTGCAAACCTCAAATGAATTTATAATTTTAGAAAGTATTGCGGATACTTTGGGCTTAAAATTAGACAAATACACTTGCTAAGATGTGAGTTTTTGTGCAGATTTTAATGACAAATCTGATCAACCTGATGGCAGTCAGAGCTTTAAACAGTTGTCTGTATCTCAGACTAACCTTTAACTGTTCAACCTTCAGTGTACCTGCTTATCGAGTGTAAGGGAACGACAGGAGTGAATTTAAAAAATGATCTGTGACATTATTCATAATTCAGCAACCTCTGAACCAGCTAATCTACGGCCCGAGTGTGTGTGCATGTGTGTGTGTGACAGCTCTTTGAAGAGCTCTCGTCTCTGATCAGCGTGAGGTCGAGTCGTCTCCCAAATGTCACCGTGTAGCGCTCAGCGGGTCGCCATTCACACACACTCGCCCTCAATCACACACGGGCTGAGATAAAGAGAGAGAGCCGCTTCACGACATGCTCTGCAGACTCTGGGTTTATGTCTGAGGACAGAGAGAGTGATGTAAGAGAGGGAGAGGCTGACCGCAGGAAGAAAAGATGCTTCAGCGCTGCGCAAAAATATTAAAATATGCAAAAAGATAAACAAGGAGACAAAACAGGATGAGGAAAATTTCCACTTTTCTGTAAGCATAGTAAACACGAAGGAGTGAAAAATAAAACTCTGTCTGATTCAATTTCATGGTAGTTTTTCATTTCAACATCACATCTCAAAATAATAAAACATCTCAAAACTGGTGTTAATCCAGCTTTTACTTCATTAATCTAGTGAAAAGCCAGTTCTGACTCTTTAAAGACGGTGTTAATCCAGTTTTGACATCTTAAAACTGGTATGAATCTAACTTTTACCTCATTTATTTAGTGTAATCCCAGTTTTGACTCTTTAAAACCAGTGTCAATCCAGTTTTGACATCCTAAAACTGTTGTGAATCCATCTTTTACTTCATTAATCTAGTGAAAAGCCAGTTCTGACTCTTTAAAACCAGTGTCAATCCAGGTTTGACATCCTTAAACGGGTGTTACTCCAGCTTTTACTTCATTAATTCAGTGTAAATCTAGTTCTGACTTTCTAAAACCAGTGTCAATCCAGTTTTAACGTCTTAAAACTGGTGTGAATCCAACCTTTTCCTCGTTTATTTAGTGTAATCCAGTTCTGGCTCTTTAAACCAGTGTCAATCCAGGTTTGATCTCCAAAAACTAGTGTGAATCCAGTTTTTACTTCATTAATCCTGGGAAGTTTTTCTACAAATAATCAACTCCCTCACCCTTCATCTGAGGCTGTTTTCACACAAGGGCAGGTTTTTAGAAGTTCTCCTTCTGCACTTTTAACTCTCCCAACTCCATAGGACAGCCTTCGCCCCCAAGCTGTGACAGTCTTTATGTCAGGGATCATAAGATACATTTGTACAAGGGCCTTGTTTTCTTGGCATATGCTATGGGGCCAGAAAACAGTGATAATAATTACAAAACAAACTAGAAAAGCACTCGGAGAGCGCAGACCTCCGCCAGCACCACAGTTCTCAGTCATATTGTGATTTTCAGCATAAATATTAGTCCTACCTTTATTTCATCTGAATATTTAGATTCCTTGACCATGAAAACATACCATTAGCAACTAGATCATAATTATATCATCATAATTATATCTATTTTAGTTCAGTAGTTATTCACAAAAATCACATTTTTCATCATGGAGGATCCAGACGCTAATCCAGACCAACACCAAAATTGAATCACTTCTTCCTTTTCTCATGCTGAACATTTCTGGAAAATTTCATCAAAATCCATCCATAACTTTTTGAGTTATTTTGTTCACAGACGGACGAACTCTCCTGAAAGCATAACCTCCTTGGCGGAGGTAATTAAAAAGAAATATTTTGGTCCACTTACAATATTATTTATCAGCCCCACACCAGGCCTGAAGCACAAACATGGGTTCTCAAATAGTTTGGCGTATTAAGAGAAAAAAATCTAACATTAGAACAACATATTTGTAGCCTGCACATGTTCTCATTTTGGTAACACTGAAGATCATAAGGACCAAAAAGAAAGAAAGACAGAGAGGAAAACTGAAGCTGAACTTGTTTTAAAGTCTGAGAAAAAAAGTCAAAATTCTGAGATTAAAATTAGAATTATAAGAAAATAATTTATTTATTTATTTGAGTCTTTTTAAATCCTACAGAAAGAAAATATCAGTTATCTCGGTTTCTTAGAAATATTTGCTGTATATCGAAACATTTACAGAAACAAAAACGGATTTTTTAACACTACATATTTCTGGATTTATTGACCCCTGCCAAACAGTTGAGCTCGAAGCTAAAGGGCTAAAAAGCGAGGCAAACTGAAGCTGAAGAAAAATGGGCTGGAGCTGCAAGGGTTAAAAAAAAACAAACATCTAAGTTAAAACCGTTTATTATGATGTAATTATGTCCATGATATAAGATTTTCTGGAGGAATTTCTATACGTAAGCAGTTTAATTCCATACCTGTTCCTGCCAACATGTCAAAATATTGTTACATCTATGTTACAGCTACATGAAAAAGTATGTGAACCCTTTGGGATTACTTGGGTTTATGCTTAAATCAATCATAAAATATGCTCTGATCTAAAGAATTGTTGACTTGCATGAAGCTGGAAAGGGTTACAAAAGTATCTCTAAAAGCCCTGATGTCCATGTGTCCACGGTGAGACAGACTGTCTACAAATGGAGAAAGTTCAGCACTGTTGCTAAGGAACACACAATGCTATGTGAGGTGAAGAAAAGGCACAGCACATCAACATCAAAACCTCATCCAAACTGTGAAATATGGTGGAGGGAGCATTATGGTTTGGGGCTGCTTTGCTGCCTCAGGGCCTGGACGGATTGCTGTCATCCAACGGAAAAATTAATTCCCAAGTTTATTAAGACATTTTGCAGGAAAACTTTAGACTATCTGTCCGCCAACTGAAGCTCAACAGTAAATCAACAATGGAAGAAAATACGGCTTCTGGAGTGGCCCAGTCAGAGTCCTGACCTCAACCCGATTGAGATGCTGTGGCATGACCTCAAAAGAGCGATTCACACCAGACATCCCAGGAATATTGCTGAACTGAAACAGTTTCGTACAGAAGAATGGTCCAAAATTCTCCCTGATTGTTGTGCAGGTCTGATCTACAACTACAGGAAACGTTTGGTTGAGGTTATTGCTGCCAAAGGAGGGTCAACCAGTTATTAAATCCAAAGGTTAACATACTTTTTCCACCCTGCACTGTGACTGTTTACATATTGTGTCTAATAAAAACATGAAAACTGATAAATAAAAATGATAATTTATGTGCTGTATTAGTTTAAGCAGACTGTGTTTGTGTAGTGATGTTACTTAGATGAAGATCAGAACATATTTTATGACCAATTTAAGCAGAAATCCAAGTAATCCCAAACGGTTCACATACTTTTTCTGGTGACAGCAGGTGTGTTGAGTGTGACATATCTGATAATCTTCTTCATCTCCTGTTATTAAACACTTTCATAAGATAAAATAAGATATTCCTTTATTAGTCCCACACGGGGAGATTCCTGCAGCACTCGTCCATTTGTCTGTCCTCAGTTACATCCCGGTATGAGCATCACCCTCCTCACCCTCCTCTCCCTCCTCCAGCACAGAATAATCAATAATCATTTCACCCCGGGGTCTCCTCTCTGCCTGCCGGGGGGCCGAGGAGGTGACCGCTCCGAGGGCAAAGAGGAGACGGGAGGAGGTAATGAGAGCAGAGGAGAGGAGATGAGGCCGACACAGGTGGAGGAGGTTTATACCGAGGAGAAAACAAAATAAAGAAAATATGGGGATCACGCTGAGGACACGGACTCAGGCTGAGCAACAACAACTGTCCGAAAAATGGAATAATAGTAAAAACCACATGGATACCAATGTTTAAAATCACATATCAGCTGATTTTGGTGTTTTAATTGGTGCAACTTTTGCTGTAATTGTTCTTGTTTAATGAACGTAACTAATAAAAACAAGTGCACATGGAAAAAAACTAAATTAACTAGACTAAAATGTCTGACAGACTTAATCCAATCAGACCTAATTTGGTCATGTAGGAAGTAGAGACAAGTGATGAATCTATCCAATCACAGCTACTTTGGTTGTGTTAAAGGTTGGATGAGTTCAGATGGACATCCAATCACAGCTGCCTTAGCTTGGTGGTGGTGGGATAAGTTGTGGAGCGATCCAATCAGAGCTGCTCTCTTTATGAATTGATATATTCATGTAGAGCAGGTTCACTGTTTGTTGTCAGTTCTGGTATTGTAACTGAGATGCTCTGCCAGGTAGCCTAAATAAAGGTGACTGCATTTCACACAAAGGAACATTTGTTTCTGTTCATTTAGACATTCAGACTTTACCAACATTCAATAAAGGGTTATTAGATGTTTGATTTTATCCAAGAGGAAAACAGGACTTCAGAAATTCAAGGAAACATAAAAATGTCTTATCCTTTACACTTCAGATTTTAGCCAAGAAAACTACAGTCTCCGTTGTTTAGGCACTTTTTGGATTCTGTGCAGAAGATATCAATTAGAAAGAAGTTAAATGTAAATACTGCAGGAAGACCGTGTCGATAATAATAATAATAATAACTTTATTAATATAGCACCTTTAAAAACAGAAGTTTACAAAGTGCTCTAACAGACAAAACAAAGGCAGAAAAAAGCATGATAAAAGGCACATAGGGTCGTGTTAAATAAAGCAACAAAATGAAAGAAAACTGAATAATCTGGTCGAATTGAAACAGCTGGTATAATGCATAATGACAAGGAGATAAGACAGTAGATGGATAATAGATTTACAGATACATAGATAAATTTAGGACTGTTGAAGATTGAAAACATCACATCATGAAGATAGAAAAGAAGAGGGCCAATAGAGGATTGGTAAAAAGAGAAAAAAACATAAAATAAAGTGAAATAAATCATAATAAAATTTTTTTAATGTGACCATCGGTATCACCACTAATTTGTTCCATCATAGCATACAATAATCGTTCATTAATCATAATCGAGGTAAGAGCTTCAATTAATCATGATATTGAGATTAGGTAATATTTCCCAACCCTACTTCGAAGTATACATGTAAATACTAATTTCCTCTATAATAATTTCAGAAATTAATGGTAATTGTTGTCGTTTTTATTTCCACTCTGTGAAATGATGTTCTAACCTTGTGCTGTCTTTAAATATACAAAAATGATGTGGCAACTCATACGTAGCTCATAGAATATTTACAAAAAAATATTGTAGAATATCGAAGGTGATAACTCCACATTTATAAAATATCTGCAGCTGCGACAGGAATTTTCGGAACCCAAAAGAAGTCTAAAAAACTTCCGCACAAACACATTAAAATAAAGCGAAGTCTTCGGTAAAGGCATCAAGATGTGTAAAGCAGGGCTGTTAAATGGTGATTTGTATTATATTATGATCAATCCAGACTGCTGTGATGTGCTTATGATGAAGGTTTATGTCACAGTGATGATAAAATTACGAACAATGATGCAGAACTTTCTTCCAGCTCAACTGTCCCGCTGCTTCAAACACGAGGACACTTTAAAACAATCAAACCACCTTAATCATCCATCCACCTCCACGTGGACATTACTGCAGGAGGAAGAGGAGCTGAGAGAGGGGGAAAGGGCGAATGGGAGGATGCAGAGAGGATTTGACAGGCATGTGTTGGTAAAAAAAAACAAATAAAAACAAGAGAGACTGAAACAACGAAATAAAACGAGCAGAAATCCCCCCACAGAGCTGAGGAGTGGGATGAAGCAGGGCTGTAAGTGTGCGAGTGTGTGTTTAAGCAATCTAAGGTGTAGTATAATTGAAGTGTGTGTTTTCAAGGACAGGTAGATATTGGTCCGGAGGTGGGAAGCTGCCGAGTCAGCAGGTCTGAGCTGATTACATCCTCTGTCTACAGCAGGAGAGAAAAGAGCAGAGAGAGAGAAAACATCCAGAGCAGCAGAGGGGAGGCACTGGAGTTATCACAGGAGCGATGTTTCCCAGACAGCCAGCAGGACTTTCTGAGGGGAAGTCGGGATATATTTTCATGTCAAATTTACGACCATACAGTAGTCTACATCTGTCTCTGTTTACAGACTGCAAGTTGTATCGAGTGTCCGCAGAGCTTCCCTTGTGTTTAGTTCAGGGCAGAGCAGTTTATTTTGCAGATCTAAGCCTGAACATTATTGTCGAACGTGACTTCATAAGACCCAGTGACTTGTGCACGGGTGATACGTACAACTGCACATGCATCGACAGACTGCAAGATCAACGCCATCATTTGATTAAGGGAATTACCCTTCCTATCTTATCAGCTTATTTATTTCCGCCAGTCTCTTATCTGTTATTAATATTCTACTTTTATCTACATTTGTATTCTTCTCGTCATTATTCAATCATTAAATTTCTTTCTACTTTTTTGACTGCTCATTGTAACAAGCTTTGCACTTTAATCTTCCTGTGCAATAACTACTGACCATGCTTTTCGCCAGCCTTTTGCTTATGTAACTGTTATATGTGGTCTAGTGTATTTTAATGTATAGCCTATCATGCTTTTAGCCAGTAGCACTGCCGTCTATGGCAGTGTAGGTTTGCAGAGAAACAGAGCTGCGACAAAACACACACAAAAGAAAAACTTTTCACAAACAGCAATGGCGAAGACGACATTGGATAGTTTTGTCTGGATAACAAACCGAGCACGGTAAGTAGCTCACATGTTACTCTGTAGACCAATGAAGCTGTAGTTGTTCCTGGGATGTGTGCGCAGCCTTCATATGAAAGAGTACTGCGCATGCGGTGACGTCATTTCACCCTGAAATGCTCTGACTCTTGTCTACATGTAGCCGAAACGAATCCGTTTCCGAAACTTTCCACTCTACACCTTGGTTTTCAGGCTCCGTTCTCACGCAAACGGGAGGCAAAAACAAACAGAAAACACTTTGTTTTTACAAATTTACTGCAAGGGACAATAAAGTTGTAAGTAACAGTAACATAACTAGTTTTTCGAGTAAAACGTAAAGTAACTACTGAAAATTTGTTTAACGAAGCGTAGTTCCCCCTTTAATGTGGCGCAACGTTACTGTTCCTATACACAGATCTGACACCTTCTCAGCTGCACGCACTAGACATGAGCAGTGTTGCCAAGTCTGCTTGTTATAAGCTTCTAAGGGCCACAAATCTCATGAGTCACGGCCACAGGTCGCCTTTTTTTTGGGCTTGTTTCCAAACGTGAAGTTTCTTCTTGGGGCTCTTCTATCTGTGTGAATCCCCCTGATTATCTGCTGATTATAGCTGGAGGTTGTTTGTTTTGCGCTTGTTTTTATCGACCAGGTTGCTTATTTCAGTAGCAAAATGTGGGAACACTGGACAGGAGCTCTCATTCCACAGGGTATGTGACATGATTTTGTAAAATAAAGAGCACAAAAAAATAACTGTTATGTTCTCTGTAGTAGAACTTTTTGTAGGCCTTCACATTTAGGAACAGATATGGGGTTCTGTCCAAAGTCAAGCGACGTAAGAGTAACGAGTAACATGAAAAGTTACTTTTCATAGAGGGTAACTAAGTAGCAGTGTTGTGTGTATTGTGTTGTGTTTTACAGTAACATAACTACTTTTTCGGGTAAAAAGTAAAGTTACGCACTACTACTGGAAATTTTGTAACGAAGCGTAGTTCCTTTTTTAATGCGATGCGACGTTACTTTTCCCACAGACAGATCTGACACCAAAGCTGCCTTCTCAGCTGCCTGCACAGATACGAGCAGCGTTGCCAAGTCCACTCGTTATAAGCTTCTAAGGGCCGCAAATCTCGGGACTCATGGCCGTGGGTCGCGTTTTTCTGAGCTTGTTTCTAAACGTGAAGTTTCTTGTCCAATGTTGAGCAACGTAAAAGTGACTTACAAGTAATGAGTAACGTGAGAAATACTTTTCAAAGAGGGTAACTAAGTAAAGTAACAAGCAAACACTACTTTTTGAAAGTAATTTCTGCAACACTGATGTTGAATGACTGAAGATGGAAGAAGTTTGTCCAAGAAGGGAGCAGCGACCACCTCTTTCAAGAGAGCTTGTTCATACAGACACTAGGGATGGGATGATACACTTAAACTCACGATACGCTGCACCTCGATATGCCCCGGTCACGATACGATACGTCGTGATACAATATCAAAAAAGTAAAAAAGAAAAAATTTTACTGTGTAATTACAACTTATTTGTTTTTGTTTGAGTTGCACACAGGAAAACACAAGGCCTAACAGGCCAAACACAAACAATAGCACTCTCTCTAACCCTAGAGAGGTTAGAGAGAGTGTATGCTAACGAGCAGTAAGCTCGTTTTCACCGTCTTCGTCTTTTTTAATGAGAAAGCCAATTTACTGCCAGACAGATGACTTGTATCCAGGCGGAGCGTCCTCAATTTCGACCTCATTTGACTCCATCATTCAGCTTTTTGGAGGCAAGGTAGTTGGTGCTAATGTTTGTTGTCATCACTTCTGGTCACATGCGCTATTACCGGACGTGACGTCTTTACTTCGCGATCCATTTTTTTCAAAGTCAGTGCATTTCGTCATGTACTGTATCGCGATATATTGCCAAACGATATTTCATCCCATCCCTAGTAGACACACAGATTTGTTACGTACATTAAAACACGAACAAACCATGCTTGTATCAGAACAAATCGATCTTGGAGGAGGAGCTCATCTTTAAATGTTTGGATTGATTTACTGCGAGTGTTTAAAGTGTGATTACATGAAGCTCCAACAACTTAAACTCCACAAACAAACCTCATTTAGAAAGTGCTCATAGGCCTGAACCCCGTCGAGCATAAACAGGCGGGAAACTCCATTTGTTTTTGTTAAATGAGGAAAATGTTCCTAACAACATGTTTGTGCTGCTTTCAGGGCCTGAGAAATGGTTCAGCCGTGCGCGGCATCATTTACATTTTCATACATTTCTCCGTCTGGGACAAAAGGCGGAGTGTGTGTCGGGGCGGCGTGCGGAAATTTACACATTGTTATTCGGTAACAGCCAACAAACTGCTGCTGCCGCCGAGCCTCAATTGGTGGCCGGAGACATTTTCTATGCATTTTCTTCCCAAAGACAAATGTAAATTCAGTTTGAGAGGGAAAGCAATTTTCAGTGCCACATAAACTACGGCCGACTGTTTTTCCCGCGCCCTGATAACCGTGTTTACATGCATGTCGGGACAAAATCAATCTGCAGAAATCACAGAGGGAACCGAAAAGTCCAGGTCTGAAACTCGACTCAGAGCCTCACTTTTCCTTTTTTCTCCCGGGTGTTTAAACGTCTCGAGCTGTTTCCTAACAACACATCAGGATCCGGACCAAACGCTCCACAGAAACCACCAGACCACCGGGCCGCTGCCAAAACCACCGGCCTCTCTCTCTCCCCCCCTCTGTGTCTGTGGCTCGCCCATCGGGACAGGGTAATGGGACGTTTTGTTGTGTTATTTTGCCCCTGGGGAGGACGGGAGAGGGAGGGGGTGTTTTTGGAGACAAAGCCAACTTTGTGCTTTGTGGTTTTTTCTGTTGTTTCTGAGAGTTGGCCAGCAGAAACCAGCTCAGGCCTCCAAAGCTCTCACACTCTCCTGCTCCAGGCTCCCTCCACATCTCCTCATTTCTCTCCCCATCTCTTTGATTGTTGAAATTGACCCGTCTGTGAAGCTTTCTGAGCAAAAAACCTGTGCACATAACACATGAAGAGCCAGCAATGCAATCACATGGCCATAGCTCAATGCGTTTAGACAAGTAGACATTATCAAGACGACCTGCTGGAGCTAAAACTGAGCATCAGAGCTGTGTAAAGGTTGAAAACACCTTTTAATTTAGGTTAAGTTATAGCCTAATGCCTAAAATATCTTCTAGTTTTAGTCAGAATTTAGTCATCTAAATGTTTATTTTAGTTGATGAAATCTGCTGTACCTTTAGTCGATGAAATCTGAAGTGTAAAGGGTAAGGCATTTTTATGTTTCCTTGAATTTCTGAAGTCCTGTTTTCCTCTTGGATAAAATCAAACATCTACTAAGCCTTTATTGAATGTTAGTAAAGTCTGAATGTCTAAATGAACAGAAACAAATGTTCCTTTGTGTGAAATGCAGTCACCTTTATTTAGGCTACCTGGCAGAGCATCTCAGTTACAATACCAGAACTGACAACAAACAGTGAACCTGCTCTACATGAATATATCAATTCATAAAGAGAGCAGCTCTGATTGGATCGCTCCACAACTTATCCCACCACTTACTGTTTAGTTTTCATCAGGGGGAAAAGGTTGTTCGTGGAATTATTAGTCAGCAAAATTAACATTATCCAGATCCCACTTTCCTTTAACCTCTAAATTGTCTTTACGTTCATGTTTTAGTGTTTTAAACAAACAATATGTGTTGAAATCACTGTTGCTGTGCAGAAACAGGAGCAGATCTGCACACAGATCTTTACATTTATTTATTTGTTTGTGTTGTTTTCTGCGAGCTACCCTGAGACCGGGCTGATATTTTTCCTTCTGCACTGAAAAAGAAATACAGGAGAGACAACTCTGCTAGGAACATGAGCTCCCTCACAGAAACAGATATTCTCTGTCTGTTCCAACAAACTGTTGCACTAATAATGCATGTTTCCTCCGCAGCCACGTTTGAGAAGATTTTATTGTTTTACTGATACAAAAATGGACATTTTGGTTGTTTTTTTAAATAAATACACACTGCGAGGAATAGTTCAGGGCATGGATTTCTTTATTTCTTTACTTTTATATATGTAGCATATATTTTTGCTTGGCTGATTTTATTATGCACCTGATGTTAAGCTTTCTCATTTAACCATGTTATTAATTCAATTTTATTTTATATTATCAATATATCATTTTACCTATTGTTTTATCATATTTCTATTTAATGTCTTATCATGATTTTAACCATCTTTTTAGTTTTAGCTCCTGTGCTTCTTCAGTCCTTTTATTCTGTTTTCTGTCAGAATTTCCATTTTATTTCAGTTTCTTTTTGTGTTCGAGTAAGTGCGTGTGTATTAGGGATGTTACGGTTACCGGTAAAATGGTAAACCGCGGTAAAATTTTCCAGTAATCATTACCGTATCCTATTAAAATTACCGTTAAACCGTGTTTGATCACCACACTGTGTCAGTAACTCACGGTGATGCTGCTCTTTGACTGGAAAAGCCTGAACTATGTGTGTCTGCTCCTCGGTGAAGCAGCCGTCTCTCACAGACGGAGGAGCAGTTTGTAATGTTTGGCCTCAGCAGCTGGAGCCTCGCTCAGACTCTTACTGGTTTTTACACTCAAACAGACAAAGTCTAAAGTCTGGTCGAAGTTTGGATTTTAAAGGATGTGGAGGGGAAACTGATTGATGACAGTCACCCTGTCTAAAACACCAAGCTGCAGTGAAAGACAAAAATGTGCGTGATTAAAACTGCTGTAACTCCTCGAGTAAACGAGCAGAGAGAGAGAGAGAGGATTCAGAGAGCCAAACCTGAGTGAATTATAGGAGGTTTATCAGGATTTTCTGTCTAAATAATGTATACAGGTTGTAAATAACAGCATTCGTATCATTCTGGAATGTGCTTTTGCCATTCTTTTGCCGTTTATTCGCCGTATTTTGTTGTAAAAGATCATCTTTTTCCGTCATAGTTTGTGTTTTAGGGATTTAATAAAAAGTCAATTAGGAATATTAAAGAAGGAGATGTGGAGGAGATCTGCCATGGAAAGGGGAGACCAGAGGAGAGTCATGAAGGGGGCTAACTGTTTCAGGGACTATCGTTAGTAAAACAAAAATAAATAAATAAAAAGTCCTGGACATGGTCTAATATAACGAGCTGTAACATGGACACTAATGCTGCAGGTGAACTAAAATGTGTGAGTGTTTGTAAAATAGGTTAAGATTATTTTTGGTCGTGTCAAAACTTTGAACATGTTCATTTACAATTGTATATAAAGAGAATTCTGTTTAAAGCTCAAATCTGTTTTTTCTTTTCTTGTAATTACACACAGTTTAATCATTTATAACATAATAATGACAAATACCTACCAGAATTGTTTACATTAAACAAATTAACTTATAGGACATTTTCTGATACAGTTATCGACAAAAAGACAAAAGAAATGTTAAAATTATAATACTAAAGGGGTTAAATGATTTCAAGACTGTGTTAAAGTACTTTTTGAACATTTTTTGTATGAAACAATACCCCGATAATAACCCTACAAAGCCAATTGTATCATATGTGATACATACTTTTATAACACCTTTTTCTACTCAATATGATCAACAAATTACAAAAAAACATCTGAATACAATCAGATAAATGATAAAAATGTCCTCAAATGGATTATCAGTTGCCAAAAACACCTAATGTATCAAATGAGATACAAAAAAATCTATCTGTTGAATTTTATGGACATTTTGATTTTTATGGATTTTAGCAGAAAGTGAAACAAACAATTCAGCTCCCAAAAAATTAGAATTTTCTGGCTATAATCTATGGTCTTGGGCCTTAAAGGGATAATGACAACCATGATAATTTAGGTCACAATAACCAGGATATGACATTTTCATACCGTTACATCCCTAGTGTGTATTGAATGTTGATTTTAGGTGGTCATATATTTTCAGTTTATGCAGTTATGCAATTTTCTACTTTTGATTTCACTTTTTTATTTTTATGTCCCATGTAAAGCACTTTGAATTACAAAGTCCTGTATGAAAAGTGCCATAGAAATAAAGTTTGATTGACTTTAGGACAAAATCTGAGCATTTTTGAGACTTTCCGTCTGCTTTGTCTCTCAGATTATCACTTTGGTGTTGCTTTAGTCCTCGTTCGTATCGTCCCAGTGCTCAGAGACGACTGTTACATACATCAGAGCGTGAGGTCGGAGCCCAGCAGCAGATTAACAGCCGGACATTTGCATACCTGTGCTGTTAAAGACCAGGGATGGAGCAGGGGTCAAAGGTCGAATGTATGGAGGTGGAATTACACTTCACGTCTGTCCGGACTTCACGCTCCCCCGATTCTTCCTCCTCTTTAATTTGAGCGGGCAGGAAGCCGAGCGGTCAGAGGAGGTGGATTCACGCCGCGGTGTGAGAGGCAGAGGATTATTATCTGATATCACCTCCACCTTCCTCCTCTCACCTGCAGAGGAGGAGACTCTCGGGTGATTTATCTGTAATATCACCCAGATCCCTCGCAGGAAATTCACTTTCTGACTCTGACAGGCTCCGGGATCATGGCGGGTTTGTGAGGGAACTGGGTTTTGGAGAAACTCGGAATCAAAAACTTCGTCTTTTGCATCAAAACCTCCTGAAATTTTGACTTCGAGCTTGTTGATAATAAAGTAGGAGCGTCCCATTTAGCTTTTTTGGCTCTTGATGTGATATCAGGGGTGTCCCGATACAACTTTTTCACCTCCGTTACAATACCAATATATCAGCCATGAGTATTGGACGATTCTGATATCGATCTGATATAATATCAACAGGAATTATACAGATTTTATCACTTATTTTTAGGGATGTCCCAATCCGATATTGATATCGGATATCGGTCAAAAAAACAAATATCGGATTATATCGGCCTGCATCCTAAATCTCCGATATCAGCACTCCGATACAAGCAGTCCATTCTAACATATTTATTTTTTATTATTATTATTTTATTTTATTTACATATTGTAGAATATGCTTATGTTTAAGTTCAACACAGTGGTTATTTTGCAATTGGTGAAATATGTTTTTGTTCGATTTATTGAGGTCACATTTCAGCATCTTCTAATATTTTTTATTCATGTTGTCTTAATTGTAGTATATTCTTATGTTTAAGGTTAAAATTTATTTAACCTATTGGTTAATAACAAATGGGTCAGTTTTTCTCATACCTACTATTGCTGTCTACTGTTCTCTGTTTGAGTAATCTCACCTGATCAAGCCTTTTCTTACAGTCTATACTACAAAATAGGTAATAAAAGTCTGTATGATTCCTGCTGATATCGTATCGGATTGATATCGGTATCGGCCAATACTCAAGGCTGCAATATCGGTATCGTATCGGAGGTGAAATAGTTGTATCGGGACACCCCTACTTATTTTGTAGTATGGACTGTAAGAAAAGGCTTAAACAGGTGAGATTATTCAAACAAAGAACAGTAGTCAGCAAAAGCAGGTATGAGAAAAACTAACCCATTTGTTATTAACCAACAGGTTGAATAAATTTAACCTTAAAGGTGCTATGAGGATCTATTACCGGCAACGTAAAAGACTCTGCAACCCATGAGCACGCGCGGCAACTGTCGTAATGCTGCGTTCCAGTAACCTCGGAACTGGGAGTGACATCATCTCCGACTTATCTGCATTCCAGTTGAAGTCGGAAAAAAACATACTGATCTACCAGGCTATTGTTAGCTGTTGTTAGCACGCCCTGCGTTGTTGTTCACAAATATCACATGAAGAATGTGATTATCACTATGGCAGCATTTTTGTAAATATAAGTCTAACAATACTATGTATACAGCTGATCTAGAGCGACACACCCCAGTCAGAAGTGCAAATAAATGGATTATTACAGGAGCTAAATAACTGTTCACACTGGGGGCATCCATCTTCCATTGTCAACTCGGGGGTGGCGAGGTTTCACCGAGTTCCCAGTAGGAAATTCAGACTTCAGAGGATGTTCCAGTTGCAGTTTCCTACTTGGAACTCGGAAATTCCTACTTCTGACTACAACTGGAACGCACCAAAGACGTGACTGAAGCCAAAGCGTGTGTTTGTTGTGATGCTTATGAATGCAGCTCGGACCTTCCTCAGAACTCTGCATTGCTTTACAACTTCTTTTTTCAACAACTTACAGGATGCAAAGCGATGAGGTAATGTATCTCTTTTTAGTTGCGTAGCTGTAGTTTTTGATATGCGACAACAAGAAATTTTCGGAAAACTTATCGTAGTTGTAGCCGGCTATATATCGCTACTTACAGCCCGGTGCTCTAAGACGTGTAATATTAATAATGAAATAATATAAATTTGCTCTAGTTTTAATTGTCTTGTTCCTGAAGTTGAGTATCCAGGCCAGTCCTGTCCGACTCGACCCGACGGGAAGGCTAAGGAATAGCATTTATAGATAACCTATTTTGATGCTATAAAACTCATCTTAAAGTGTGTATTTCCATCAGGCATATATCTAAAAGTGAGACTTTTTTGTAATTACTTAGAAACTCCTCACAGTCCCTTTAAACATAAGAATATAGTACAACTAAATAAAATAAAAGTAAAAATTAGAAGACCCTGAAAAGTGACCTCCACCAGGGCTCCAGAGTGCAACCATTTTGGGTGTACTGGTGCGCCAAGAAAAAATGTTAGGTGCACTCTTACAAATTTAAGTTGACAAAAGTAACTGAGGTAGCGGAAAAATCCGCCGACAACGGACAAGACACAGCACCTGCTTCCTCTCTTTTCTGTCCCTGTGTTGCATCTTCACAGGCTGCAGCCTGTAGGCCCACCCAAACATATGCACACACACACACACGCACACACAGCCCTCAGTCATCCAATCAGCTGTTAGTATGCAAATGAGCCCAGACTGTGGTGTCAGGTTTCAGCACAGAGCAGTAACTCTGAAGAAGCCGCAAAGCTCTGCCGAATTTGTCTTAGTGACTGTCAGATAATTAATTATTAACAACAAAAACAAGTAAAGCAAAGTAAAGATTAATATAACATCTATATTTGTTCAGTCCTTTCTCCTTAAAAGGGGGAGTTTCTTAGTTACTAAGACACAGAGAAGAGTGTTCACATCCACCGAGGACAAATGACCTGACTGACAGATCGGACTATACATAAAGCTGTAAAGAAAAAAAGAGAAATTTCATTCAATTTTAAAGGTAAGTATTTCTTTACATCTTATTCTTGTTTAAAAAGCATTTACTTTATATAAAAGTAATGGAGAGTGATAAAATGGTGTCCTTATGGCGTTAAAGGTGACACTGAATGGCTTCTTTTTCTAGTTTATAAATTCTATGCTTGTCCTCTCTCACATCTTTAGTGCAAATATTGTTAATAGTTAATACCGTGTATACCTCCATCTCAGCCAGTCTCATTTCCAATTAACTTTTACTTCTTTTTCTTCATAAGGAAGTTGATATTGCTGAAAGGCTGATGCTCTTTTCTTTTATTTTCATGTTGTGTTTATGCTGTTTTTTAATTTCATTCTAATTACTTATCGTTTCATTTGTAAATCTCTTTCTGATATTTCTCTTGTATCCTGCTGCTGCTGTAAATCTGGAATTTGCCCCTGTGGGACTAATAATGGTATATCTTATCCTGCTGAAAAATTTGGGTGCACCTAATTTTTGTGCTGGTGCACCCTAAAAAATTTAGGTGCACCGTTGCAGCCAATGCAAAAACTTAGTCTGGAGCCCTGTCTGCAAAGTCCGCCAGAGCAGTGTTACGGACACTCCAAAAGAAAGTGGACTTTAACGACTCCAACAGATTTTGCGTGTGGGGAATGTTGGCCTGTAGATTTTCAGTGTCAACAATGTCAAACACACGTCACAGCATAGATAACTGCTTCTGCAAGCTGCTGGTGTTTCCACTCACTTAAGGTTGTGCAGTAGGCGCCTTTTGTCAAAAAATTAAGCCACAATTCTGACGCTTCTGAACCCCGTCAGGAAGAATTGATAAGAGAATTAATAAGCAAAAAGACTCATGATATCGATTCTTTGATGGAGCTGTTAACGATTCTCAACTGGAATTGGTTTTCGATTCATCTCTACTTATTTTGCATCCACTATTTAATTTTTTGGGACATGTGTGCTTCCTCATTCATCGCTAACTCCACCTGAACTTTAAGAAGCCCTCGTTCATCCCAGGATTCGGATTCTGAAGCTGTTTGTTAAAGCCTTCCTCGCTCAGATGGCTTCTTCTACATCTCTGATTTGTCCTTGAATGCACCATCAGCGGCAGACTTCTAAACCAGGCTGCTAATAAAAAAAGGTGATTAAATCTTTTATTGCTGTGAATTATCTGTCTGCGGCAGGTTTCTGCTCTCTTTCGAAGAAATGAGCAGAAATATTCGGCTGCCTGGAAGGAAGGAAATCAATCTAAGGACTGACGGTTTGTTTGGGCAATTAAGTGTACAAATTTGTAGGTGATCCATCTATTAATTTCTTCCCTCATCCCTCCATCCATCCATCTTTTTCTCCCCTCTAACGCTCCATTCTCCCGCCTTTTACAGCCTGCCTCCATCCATCCATCCATCCCTCATCCATCTCTCCATCTGCTCCCCTCCCCCTCCATCCAGCGCTGCCTGTGTGTTTGTGCTAAAGGCTGTCAGGCTACGCCGGCTTTTTGGCTGAGCTGCTGTTTGTGGATCTATTTCTGGGGGCATTTCAGCAGCGATAGGCATCTGGAGGAGACCAAATTAATTTCCAGGTAGAGAGAGAGAGAGAGGGTGAGGACGGAGGGAGAGAGAGAAGAGGGGGTGAGGACAGACTTCATAGCCGGGCTGCATGAGTGCTCCCACTATCAGAGCACCACAGGAGAGGAGGGTGATGGAGAGAGAGGCAGAGATTGAGCGGTGGGAGGGAGAGAAAACAGCCAAAGGAGGGAGGGAGGCTAAAACAGGGAGGGGGACAGTGGACTAACTATTACTATTACAGCATTTTAAATCTGCTCATCACAGATGCATCAAAAAATCTTCACTGCAGCTTTATGGTCTCGATTTATCAGGATTATTTTAGTCCTCAAATTTAACCTGTTCAAACCAAAAGTGTCTCTCTCTATGCTCGCCAACAAAAACGTAAAAAAGTGAACTATTCATGCAGAAATTAGGGATGTAACGGTTACCAGTAAAATGGTAAACCACAGTAAAATTTCCCACTGTAATCATTACCATGCCCTATTAAATTAACGTTACACCGTGTTTGATCACCACACTGTGTCAGTAACTCACGGTGATGCTGCTCCTTGACTGGAAAAGCCTGAACTATGTGTGTCTGCTCCTCGGTGAAGCTGCCGTCTCTCACAAACAGAGGCGTGCATGCACAGCTTGTTGCATTGTCTACAATTGATTTATTTGTTTCAAAACAAAAAAGTATATATTAGAGAGCCATACCAGAGTGAATTATAGGAGGTTTATCAGGATTTTCTGTGTAAATAATGTATAAAGGTTGTAAATAACAGAATTAGTATCAATTTGTAGTGTTCCTGCCATTCTTTTGCCATTTATTTACCGCATTTCATCGTAATAGATCGTCTTTTTCCATCATAGTTTGTGTTTTATGGATCTAATCAATCATAATTTGGAAAATATTAAAGAAGGAGATGTGGAGGAGATCTGCCATGGAAAGGGGAGACCAGAGGAGAGTCATGAAGGGGGCTAACTGCTTCAGGGACTATCGTTAGTAAAAAATATAAATAAAGACCTGGACATGGTCTAATACAACGAGCTGTAACATGGACACTAATGCTGCAGGTACTTTGAACATGTTTATTTACAATTGTTTATGAAGAGAATCCTGTTTAAAGTAAACATCTTTTTTTCCTATTCTTGTAGGCAAATTACACAGTTTAAGCATTTACAACATAATAATGACAAATACTTACCAGAATTGTTTACTTTTATTTTTAATGAAAAACTTAAACAAATTTACTTATAGGACATTTCCTGACACAGTTATTGACAAAAAAGACAAAATAACTGTTAAAATGATAATATTAAAGGGGTTAAATGATTTCAAGACTGTGTTAAAGTACTTTTTGAACATTTTGAGCACACTGCAACGATACCGCGATAATAAACTTTCATACCGTTACATCCCTATAGAAATATAGCCATGTCGCACATCAAATGAAATATTTTCACACACACCAAAGACAACGTCAACACCAAGCAAATGAATTATTAAATATCCAAATCTGTTTCACTTTGATTCAAACTTGGGTTGATTTGTATGGATTTCTTTGAATGGGAAAATGTTTAGAGTTCTGGTTGATTTTTACATAAAGAAACACAAAAATATTAATTTTTTGATACTTTTTTGTATGTTGTTTTCAAAAACAGTCAAAGACAGCCAATTATTTTCTCCATCTAACATGGCCCTCATACCGTAACGGAAAAACTACAAGCTAACAGCCCAAAACAGACGGGAACCAGTGATACAGGCATTGCCTGAACTCTAATCATATCTTTCCGTTTATTTACTTTGTGATAATTTCAGCTGTATTTGACCTTGTGTAATGTACTATATGAAAAGTGTATGTATTGTTAAAGAGACATTAAGAAAGTCGAAGTGATGATGCTCGTCCATCTACAGAAAACAGTCTAATAAAAGAACAAGTGCACTGGGAATGCCTCTCCTGTTTGTGTGTTTACGGTGAAATAAACAAGTAAAAAGTTTAAAAAATAAAATAAAACACTGGCCACTTTGTGAAGGAGTACCCAATCAACAGCATGTAGCTCATAAGTAGCTGATCAGCCAATCACATGGCAGCAAATCGATGCATTCATGTTTGGAAACACGGTCAAGACAACCCCCTGGAGCTCAGTAATCAGGGATTTTCATGCACAACAATCTCTGGGGCTTAAAGAGAATGGCCCTAAAAAGAGAAAATATCCAGTGAGAGGAAGTTTACTTGTGAAAATGCCTTGAGGTCGGAGGAGAAAAAAGATGATAGAAGGCAGCAGGGGCCCAAATAATCAAGCAGAAGAGCATTTCTGAGCACACAACACATCCAATCTTAAAGCAGATGGACAACAGCAGAAGAAGACCACACCAGGTGCTGCTCCTGTCAGCCAAAAACAAGAAACTGAGGCTACAGCTCACAGACAGTGGGCAATGAAAGACTTTGAAAATATGTCCTGTACTGATGCATCAGTTGCGAAAATCGTGATTGGTGTTGATAATGTTTGAAATTGCTTTTCTGTTTTCCTCTTTTTGCTTTATTCGTCTGTAATGTCAATATTTTTACTCCTGTTTGATCATGAATACAGATCACCATTTTTCTAACAGGTCATGTTTGCTGCCCTTTAAAGCAAATCAACTCTAAATTTATAATTTTGTGTTCAGGACGGCAGCTTGTCTTTGGTTTGATGGTACAGATTAACACCTGAAACTGATACCTGGGCAACACTCATTCATTTTCTGATGTTTGTGAAAAGGCTCAGCTGGTGAACATCATAAAGCATGGATCCGTCCTGCTTTGGATCAGCGGTTCAGGCTGCTGCTGGTGGTCCCTTTAGTCCCACCTGAGCATGGTTCAAACCCCACAGCCTACCTGAGGATTGTTGCTGAACATGTCCATCCCTTTATGACCACAGTGGACCACAGAGACTTCCACAAAGCTCAGATCAAACTCTACAACAGAACAAGGAGACTCCAGCGGCCTCCATAAAGCACCTTTGGGATGTGGTGCAACGAAAGATTCTCATCAACAAATCTGCAGCAGCTGTGTGATGCTATTGTAGAGACATGAGCAACATCCCTGCAGATCTTTAAGAATAAAGAAGCACTGACGACACGACCTAATGAAGTGGCCAGCAGGCAACATTTCAGTTTTCATTTTTCAGCTGAGAAGTAGATATGTCAGTCAACCAGGTGGTTGGCTTGCCCATTAAGGGTTATCCTGCTCATGAATGGATCTGTTTCATCTCTGCAACTTTTTTTTTATTTGAAAACATGACAGAGAGCAAAACTTAAATATTTATCTGTTGAATCTGTTTTCTGAGGAATCAAAGATACATTTTTATCAGCAGATTTATTTCCTAAGATTAAATTATGATTTTTAGAGGATCTGAAAATATGAGGAAAGATTTTTTCTTGCTTCAGTGTTTCTTTTTACTGTTGGATTTCTGAGGCGCGATGCAGCAACGATTCACTTCTGATTTTTTCTGGTTTTCGAACAATTATATTCATGTACAGCAGCGCCAACCAGTGGATGTGTATTGATGTTACAAAGACAAAACAGAAAGTTAAATATGGGAAAATAAAGACAGATGGGCTTTTAGTGTTTTAAATACAGTGATATGGCAGCAAAAGTCAACCACATGGTCACAATGCCAGTCAAAGGGTAATTATCTCGTTGGAAAGGAAACGACAAACAAATGAAAATGTTAAAATGAACCAAATCCAACCCAAATCACCAGTGACGGTTAAAAATATCATTCATAAATATTGACAAATTTACCAGCAGCATCAGTTTTTAAACAAATGATGGAAAACAAAGATGTCTGACATGTTTAAATGTCTGATTCATGACAAATAGAAACTTTATAAACAAAACAATATGTAGTTTGTCCTCATCCTTCACCTACATGTTACTGTACGAAAACACAAGAGGGTTCAAAAGACGAGGTAAACTGAAAACATGGCAGCAATTTTGAAAGTAAAAGTAAAAATAAAAACCAATAATTAAAAACATCATCCATTATTTGTCAGCAACTGATGATCAGAAGTCCGGCCTCAGAATCTGCACTCTGTTTCTACAATATCCTCCTTCATGCATCAGAGTAACAGTCTGGGTGTAACGGTCAAATAAGTGATCATGTTAACTGATGACTGAGCCAACAAAACTCAAGGTCCGTAAACAAAATAATACCAACACAAACAGACAAACACAACACTTTAAATAATTAAAATGTTGTCAAAGCTCCGAGTGACCTGCACAGCTGACTCCACGCACGTGCACACACACACACGTGCACGCGCACACACACTGCAGCCCAGCTCTGCACAGACATTTCAGAGATAGGGTTAGGGCTAAAAAAAAGGACAAGGGGACAAGGGTGTAGCAATCAGGAGTCAAAGCTCAAAACAAGGTCATTCCTATTTAACGTCAAAACAGAGCAAAATATGAGGCTTCGAGATCCGAGCGCTGGCCAACCTGTTCAGACGGTGAAGCCCTCGCTTTATGCCAACTTTTCCAAATCTGGCAAACTTTTCTGCTTTTTTATGGTGTTTTTCTGAAAAGTTTAAACCCCGCAGAGGCAGAAAAATGTCTAAACCGCCCAAAAAGGCTTTAAAGCAGCTACTGAAGCTGTTAGCATCTACGCTAATCCCTGCACAGGAAGTCACTTTCTGCTGTCGTCTCTCTTGCAGCTCCAGCTCTTCCTGTTCCAAGGGTGATAACACAATTTGAATCAGGCTGATCCAGCTGCTTTGCAAGGTCATGATAAAACTGGAATTAGGCCTGTCACGATAACAAATTTTGCTGGACGTTAGTTGTCCAAACATTATTACCGATATTATTGTCAATATTATTTTGAAACGTCATTTTTTCATTAATGTATAATAAATGTCATAATAAAGTGAGTGCATCATAGCAAAACCATTAAACTTTAATTTCTTAAGAGTATTTAACTGTTATTGGAAGGTCAAGATCTTTTAAATAAAATAAACTAACAATATAATAAATTTAACAATCTAAAAAAAGAGAAAAAAAAACAATGAAAATGAAATTGACTCTTTTAGGAATAATTGCATGTAAATAAAAATACTTATACCAATCAATAACAATAAAAATAGGCCCTGTCTGTGTAAAGAAATAAAATAAAATAAAATAAAAAAAACACACACAACAATAAAAAAATAAAATAAAATGGAGTTTATACAGCTCTGGAGCCGTTTGTGACATGTACGTTCTCCCAGTCAATTGGATGAACAGAGTGAGCCATCTTCTCACCCAGCCTGTTTGGTAGAAAGAGAGGAGGAAAAACAAACGTGCAGGCCGGCAAACCTACCGAGGACGTTTTTATTTATCATGCAGTTGATTGATTTTTTGATTATCGTGACAGGCCTAACTGGAATCAATCCTAAAACTCTGGTGATGGACTCGGGATTAATTTGGCAACGTCTTGAGAAGTGGGAGGGACTGGGAGGCAGTCGTTTCACCCGCTTGTCCAAATGCTAGCAAACAATGAAACTTGAATTTTTGATTTAAACAGAGTGCAGTTCATTGGAAACAAATAAAAAGATCTTTCAATCTAATTCAACACAGAGTCAGTGCTCTCCTGTTTAATATGGTTTTAATGAAACCTGAAGTTGAAGCCCGAGGGAGGAACAAAATGTGGCCTC
Organism: Scarus forsteni; assembly: GCA_036419115.1. NCBI lineage: Eukaryota > Metazoa > Chordata > Actinopteri > Labriformes > Labridae > Scarus > Scarus forsteni. The sequence goes on along the minus strand of JAZDUH010000134.1, from coordinate 994,560 downwards.
TTAAAAATAAACCCAACTCACGGACAAAACATTTTGTGTTTTTAGCTCAAAAACAAAGAGACAGAAAGCACCGACTACTTCACACTGCACATCAAGTAGTTTGTCCTTGTCCTTTACCCACATGTTACTTTATGACACCACGAATGGGTTCAGAAAGACGAGGTAAACTGCAAACATGGCAGCAACTTTGAGAGTAAAGTTGCTGCCAAACAAAAACCAATAATCAAAAACATCATCCAATATTGCTTAGCAACTGATGACCAGAAGTCAGGCCTCAGAATCTGCACTGTTTCTACAACATCTTCAGTCTGGGTGTAACGGTCAAATAAGTGACCGTGTTAACTGATGACCAGGCTGACAGATGTTGTTGATAAAGCAGTTAGTTAGGCACTTTTTAATTTGGTTTAAGTTTTCGTCTTTTGCCTGAAATATCTTTTCATTTTAGTCTGAATTTACACATCAAAATTGTTCTAATTGTAGCATAGTTTTAGTTTAAATTTGATTCGACTAAAATCTGAAGTGTATAGGGTAAGGCATTTTTCTGTTAGCTAAACTAAGGCAGCTGTGATTGGATGTCCCTCTGAACTCATCCAACCTTTAACACAACCAAAGTAGCTGTGACTGGATAGATTCATCACTTGTCTCTACTTCCTACATGACCATATTAGGTCTGATTGGATTAAGTCTGTCAGACATTTTAGTCTAGTTTTTATTTGTTGATGAAAATGTCAGTTAAGTTTAGTTTGAGTTTTTGTCCGTGTGCTCTTGTTTTTATTAGTTACTGTGTAGTTTTCGTCAGGGGAAAAAATGTTGACGAAAACTATGATTAACACAATCATTAATCATGTTTTGGTTATAAAATGATGTATTTCTTTGAATCAATTAGCAACAAAAAAGCAGAAATAAAGTGGCGACATTTGGAAAAGATGGCAGTTGGCGGAGTGCTAAGCAAACAGGCAATGACCCTTTTTCTCGACCTATCAACTGTCTGCAGGCCAGAAAATGCCCCAGAAAATACTTTTCAAAAATCAAATTTTGCATAATGTTCGCTTCAGATTGGTAGATCTTGAAATGACAAGGTTAAATGTTCTTCGACTTTCGGGCGAATTTAAAGGTGCGGTGTGTAGAAATCGGCATTCTAGCACCATCTAGTGTTCAGATGTTGGAATGAGCCTGTCTGTTTCTAAAACATCACATCAGTAAGCGACAAGAGCGGGTGAAGGCCAAAGAGGATCGTGAACAGGGCATCATTTACAACAGTTACCAGGTGAGGGTTTTCATTCATATTTTAAACTATTATTTTATAGATTATAGGTCAGTTCAGATGATTATAGGTTTTGTAAACTTTTGTAGACTCATATTCAAAAATCATGTTTCACTCTTGTTGTCCCTAAAACCCACCCGTACACTGTAAAAAGGTTGTTTTATATTTTACAGTAACTTACTGGCATCTTGTTGCCAGTGAGTTACTGTAAATATCTTTACAGTGGAAATTACCTATTTTTTTTTAATTTGCAACATAATTACTATATTATTAACTATAGGATAACAGCTGATTATTTATTTAACTTGTCATTACTGTAACATGGTTTACACCAGAAAAACTTTATTTTCATTAGGCCTGAACAGTTAACTGCAAATTAGATTAAATCGCAATATGGCTGGTTGCAATTTTCAAATCGCAGAAGGTTCAATATTTTTAGACCAAAATGTGTTGAACATTTTGGCATTGTGATGTAGTTTTCTGCAATTTCACGCCTATTTTTTTACCTCTATTCGTACACTTTTTTCCCACTTTTGGACCATTTTTACCTTTTTAACCCCATTTTTAGAACTTTATGCCTATTTTGCCCCCGTTCATCTTTTTTTGGCCACTGTCAGAACCAGTTTTGGAATTTTTGCATGGTTTTTGAAATTTAATTTCAAATTTAATTCCCAATTTTGCTGCCATGATCAATTTTCCTTGAGTCACTTTTGATTTTATTTGCCTTTTTTTTTTTTTTTTTGCAATTTTATACCTATTTTGCACCTGTTCTTCGCTTCTCCACTTTTTCTCAAATCTTTTATCCTTTGATAAATTTAATGTCATATTGGTTTTACTATTAAAATATCTACTGCTTATGTTTGTTTAAGAATACATAAGATGAGGAACATTAAAACAATCGCAGAGTAAATCGCAATACTGGGGAAAAAATTGCAATTAGATTATTTTCTCAAATCATTCAGCCCTAGTTCATCCCCACCACACAGGTACACATATAACTAGGCACAGCAACAACATCACATTTAGAGGTCCGTCCTAAGCTCTGGACTGAATTAAGCACACCGCTGCGATCAATGTCCTCCCATTCTGCTATGTCCTTCTAATTGTGTATTTCTTGCTTTTGCCGCGTCTTTCCTGAATTTCATACGTACTTTGTTATTGCTTCTTTGGTTTGTGGTTTTGCTTGTTTCTCTTGTTTTGTTTTTTGAGTGTTTAGCCTGCATGTCATGAGATTGTTATGGGCAGGTGTGGAACTCTGTACAAGCCTGCAGAGGCTTCGTTCCCACCTTGCTCAGTTTTGTACTCGTACTAAACTTGAGCTAAACAAACAAACTAAAGTTTCATGATGATTGAACACCTATTTTAACTTTACATACAAATGCAAACATTATATCCTTTATTCACGCTTCTGTTCTGTGAAATGCTGCCAGCTTCTACACACTACACCTTTAAATGTGAAGAGTTATTTCACCAAACTTTAACCAAATATCTTCTCTGATTTGAGGAGTAAAGTGTTAAATTTGGAAGCTTTAAGGTCACAGCTCTACCTTCACACTTTGGCTCTGAGCTGGAGCATAAACCATCTCCTGAGGCTCTAATTAAGTTATAAAACTGAGTAATAAATTTGCAAAAAGAAGTTGGCATGGTGAAGGGAAGTGGACTTAAATGGCTCCGATGCTGGGGTGTTTTAATCGCTGCACGTGCAGGTGACCTTGAGCGTCCTGTCCACAAATCAAATGCAGTGATGATCAAACAGGAAACAGCTCTGCTCACGCTGCCTGATTCCACAAAGTGAGTTGTATTTTCAGGGAAGTGAGAAAACAGGAAGGAGACCCCTGCACCTCCAGTGCCTCCCACTTGTCCAACCTGTTAGTGCGACTGAGCCACTGAGGACGCACGTGCATCCTCCAAAGTGCTCAGCCTCATCCTGATGCTCACCTGTGATGTCTTAATCCCGAGGCCCCTTGGAGCCACTGCCCACCTTTACCTGTGCCAACACACAAACACGCGCACATGTCTGCAGGAGAGGCGAGACAGAAGCCACAACACCGACCTGTTACCACACACACACACTCACGCGCTCCCAGGCGCGCACACCTCCTCTGACGCCTCCAGCCTCTCAATAAAACGCAAAGCGACGCGGAACAGCCGCTCGTGTGCAGCTGTAAACATGCAGAGGGAGAGTGTGTGCGTAAGCGTGCGTGTGAGGGGGGGAAATCCGAGCCCCGTTACCGTTCTCTGCGCGTCGGGTCCTGCTGGATGCTCGGCTTGGTGGGCGCCATCTTCCTGCAACAATTCCGCGCGCTGACTTTTCCCGTTCCTGTCCTCAGGTCGATCTGGACGCGGAGCCGCGGCGGTGCGCTGCGTCCTGACAGCAATGCGTCATGGTCCGTGTGTTAAGACAAAGCCATGTCCATGTGTGTGCGGGAACGTGTCGATGTGTGCGTGTGCGCGTGCGTGTCTCGTGCTTGTCGCTCAGAAGCAGCAGCAGCAGCGGCGGCGGCGGCGTGGAGACAACGGGCGGCGGAGGCGAAGGCGGGGAGCGGGCTGCAGCAGCCGAGGCATGCCGCGCGGAGCGAGGGGGAGCCCGGGGTGGATGCCGCTCGGATGCCGCTGTCTCCTCCTCCTGTCTGGTCTGTCTCTGTTGGCACTGGAGGCGAGGATCTCCTGCATGCGCTCCGGAGAGGAAGAAAAATAAAAGCAGAGCCAAACAGGCGCGTCCAATCTTTACATTCTGCTCCTGCTGCAGCGCCTACATCCCGGTACAATCCCCGCGGAGGAGCGTGGCTGCTCGGTCAGAGTGTCTGCGCTTCCACGGAGCATTTTTCCTCCTCTGGCTGCTGTCAGGAGAAAAAAAAGGGACACCACACATCCCCGGTATTTTCTCCAGCCCCGGCGCAACAACGCCACTCAGATGCAGTTGGAGTCAGTTTGTGTGTATGTGAGTGTGTGTGTGTGTGTTTGATTTTTTTTTTTTTATTTAATTCCCCCTCTTTCCGTGTATCGACAGGCGGTCAGGTAAAGGTGGGCAATCACCTGGAGCCCCGAGATTTACCAATCAAACAGGAGGTGCTGCTCCAGATGGACTTCATTAAGCAGAAATAAAGGGATGGGCACACAGAAGGGACAAAAGCCATTTACATCCTCCTCAGAGAAAGTTAGGACAGTATTTTTGACATAAGGTGTTGCACAAGAATCCAAACACTGAAAACAAAGTGAGGAAATGGAGTAAATCTTCAAAACAGGGGTGGGCAACTGGTGGTCAGATCTTGGGTTGGTACACTGTAACTGATTTTTGTTAAACTTTACAGCATGTTACTGTAATATCTAGGGCTGGGTATCGATTCAGATTTTCTGGATCGATTTGATTGATATTAAGAGGTCTCAAATCGATTCGATTCATGATTCTAAATTTGTTCAGTCTGTAAAAATAATGCTGTAAATGACTTTTTGACCTGGTACATTATTAAAACTGTTTTTACATTAAGAACTGAACCCAAAGCAGTTACATTAATCACACATTAATGATATGCATTAATGCATATTCTGCAAGTTACTTGTTTTTTGTCCAACCTGTCTTTTCTTTCATGCTTGGTAAATCTGAAATACGTCCGACCGTTAACTTTTACACTCTCCGGTGCTGTCCCTATAGAGCTACTTGCTTCTGCCATGCTTTTTTTGACTGCCTGCAGTAACATCTCAGAGATCTTGTTCAGTTGAAAGCAGCGCTAAACAAGACTAGCAGAGTTGATACCACAGGCTGCTTCTTGGACCGTCCAATGAAGAAAAATCTACCCACGTTAAAAGATCGATCTTTGGATTTTATGGATCGATTATGAACCATTTAAAGGGAAATCAATTAAAATCAATTAAATTGATTTTTTTTAACCCAGCCGTAAGAGCAAAAGAAGTAAGGAGGGAAAAGGAGAAGAATGAGAGAAAGAGAGAAGTGGAGGGTGAAGAACTTAATTAAGGGGACATGAGGTCAGTAGGGAATGAGGGAAGGAAATAGGACAAGGAAACAAGAAAGGAGACAAGGGTCGAAGAGGGTAAGGAAGGAGAAGATACACAAGGAAGTGAAAGAGATAAATGAAAACAGGAAGGAAGAGGAGGTAGAAAGGAAAAGATTCAAGAAGTAAACAATGGAGCAGGAGGCAAGTAGGGTATGAGGGAAGGAAACAAGACAAGGAAACAAGGAGGGGAAGAGGAAGGAGGAAATGACAAGGGGATATGAAGGAAAGAAAAAAGAAAACAAGGAAGGAGAAGCCAGAAAGGAAAAAGGGACATGTCGAGATGAAAAGGGGAAGGATGAAAGAGTAAGTAAGGGCACAGGAGGCAAGTAGGAGATGAGAGAAGGAAATAAGACAAGGAAACGTGGGCTGCAAAGACCAAAGGAGGCAAGGGAAGGAGGAAGGATACAAGGAAGGATAGACGAGAGGGAAAGGGCAGAGGAAGTGAGGAGGGAATCTAGGAGGGATCTGTTAAATTGATTTTTTTAACCCAGCCCTAGTAATATCTACAGGAAATTACTGTAAATGACAAAATATTGTGGAAAAACATTTAGATTTTTGTAAAATTTACAGCATTTACCAGAAAATCTGCAATCATTTACTGTAAAATGCCTGTACAGTAAATATTTAAAGTGGTAATAGATCAGGAGTAAAATCCACTTTTCCCGGAAAAACTGACCAATAGCATGTAAGATTTTTTTTGGGTGATGTTTTACATATTTGGGTGTAAGCATTGTTTGAGCAAATGTATGTTATTACATAAAAAATGATGTACTTTTTTTTTTTTATCTCTGGTTGGATATTTTTGGAGAGGCAGGTCGAAATGTTACTTTGACGAACTGTTGACAATTAATTTTGTGCAACTTAGACCAGAGTATCCCACTTATGGTAAAAAAATAAAGCAAGTGTACTGTTTAAATAGCACAAAACTTTGTAATAATATTAGTAACATTTAGAAGAGAGTCTGGAAATAAACTGGAGGTGCTTTGTTTGATAAAAGCAGATCATGTATGTCAATGAATATAATATTTTTATTTATATTTAATAAATAATCAAAACTAGATGATGCAGGCAGATTCAGTTTCTTGTAGTTTAACCCTTTAACCTCATCTTCATCGTCAGAATGTCATCAAACCAAAACCGACTTCCCAAAACTCTGTCTCAGTCTTTAAAGTCTAGAAAGTCTCTTAGGAGTTTTGTGATGCTTTTGAGGTCCAGTCAGTAATAAGGAGAGTTTGGTGGCTCGGTAAAATTAGTATTAGATACATGGGGCCCTAATATTGTGGCGCAGCACCTGGCATACCCCGCACCAATTTGACAATTTGGTGGACCGTCTGGACGGCGCACCAGGGGGAGGTGCCGACAGATTCATGTTGGCGCTGTGAAAATTTTGTGCCAAAAAACTCTGCAGAAAGGGTCTAACCTGGTCTATTCTCGGCACAGGCGAAGCGCACCCTCCGCAGCTGTAATTTGGTGACAGGCGCACATGTGCGCACAGGTCAACAAAGCCACAGAGGCAGGTTTCCAGAGTGTTAGGCACATTTTAATGCAATAAACAATCACAGCAATCACTATTTAATGTAACTGTCTGAATCAGCATATACATTTGGATCTATATTAACTGTCCCGTCACATCTGATGTCGGATTAAAGCCGTTTGTCATAATGGAAACTTAACCTGACGGCAGCTGGAAGAGTGATGCACATCTTACAAGTCAACAACAAACAGCCTTAACATCTGATACTGAGTATATATCTGGCTTCTCTGATTTCATTAAATTCAAAGTAAAGAGGGAGTAAAAAAAGGAAATTAAAATCACTCAGTGTCTTAAGGATTTACCTGTAATTTCCCATATTTCTCTGTTTTAATCTTTATTCTTAATGTGATTTGAAAAGATGGAGTACATTATTGTAAGGAGGATGAGGAGGAGACACCGGGAGAGTATACCGTATATCACCAAAGGCTCTGCTATTTGGTGATGACAAACCAGGAGTGCAGGTGGATCACAAGCATAATGAATGGATTAGCCTGCCTCTGTGTTCAAATGTAACTGTCACTTAATTTTATACTCCTATTAATGACAAAGGAACAGATTACATCTGTCCCACGAGGTGGTCCACACAGTGACACGCGTCATGGCCTCCGATGTGCGCCGCGATAATACAGTGACAGCTGCTCTGACCACCTCCGCTACCTGGTCTTTCCAGCACGCTGTGCGGTGGCGGGAATCAGTCAGACCAATCAGTCGCTGCGCCTCGCCCGCAGCGCATTTAAAGGCAAGGAGAGGCGTCCATTGATTGGTGAAGACAGCACTCGGCTGTGTTAAACCCACTCACGCCTTTTCTCCTCCCTCTCTGACACTTGCGCGGAGGGGCAGGGACGGAGGCGTGGGTGCGCCTCAATGCGCCATGCAGGAAACTTGCAAAGTGCGCTGGACACACCCCGTCAACACTGCTTCTGCGCCTGGTCTACAAAATTAGAGCCCATGATGTGCTCAAATGTGGCTTAAACAATTGGAGATTTAAGTTTGAGATGAAGCTTGAATTGATGATGTTGATTGATGGGAAATTATTCTTTACAACATGGAATTACTACAACAGTTTAAGTACAAGAGTTTGTTTTATTTTGAAAGTTACTACCTGTTTTATCCTGCTGGACAGAACAAGTAACTATCAGCCTGTCAGAAAATAAAATAAAATCTAAATGAAGCTTTATGAAGCAATTCAGTTTGACTCGCTGATCCTTTAAGAGCTCTTACGCCTCATCTGCTGATCAAACACTTGGTACATACCTATCAAACATTTTTTTTAATATACTTTATTGTGTCAGTTGGTATCTTTAGTTCATTAATATACTCAACAAAAATATAAATGCAACACTTTTGTTTTTGCTCCCATTTTTCATGAGATGGACTCAAAGATCTAAAATTCATTCCAGATAAACAATATTACCATTTCTTTCAAATGTTGTTCACAAATCTGTCTAAATGTGTGATAGTGAGCACTTCTGCTTTGCTGAGATAATCCATCCCACCTCACAGGTGTGCCACATCAAGATGCTCATCAGACACCATGATTAGTGCACAGGTGTACCTTAGACTGTCCACAATAAAAGCAATAAAAACCCTGAAATGTGCAGTTTTGTCTCACAGCAAAATGGCACAGATGTCGCAAGCATCGAGGGAGCATGCAATTGGCATGCTGACAGCAGGAATGTCAACCAGATCTGTTGCTCGTGCATTGAATGTTCATTTCTCCACCATAAGCCGTCTCCAAAGGCATTTCAGAGAATATGGCAGTACATCCAACCGGCCTCACAACCACAGACCACATGTAACCACACCAGCCCAGGACCTCCACATCCAGCAGGTTCACCTCCAAGATCGTCTGAGACCATGCCATACATCCATGAACATCACCTCATGGTACAGCAAGATAATGCATGGCCCCATGTTGCAAGGATCTGTACACAATTCTTGGAAGCTGAAAATGTCCCAGTTCTTGCATGGCCAGCATACTCACCGGACATGTCACCCATTGAGCATGTTTGGGATGTGCTTGACCGGCGTATACGACAGCGTGTACCAGTTCCCACTAATATCCAGCAAATTCACACAGCCATTGAAGAGAAGTGGACCAACATTCCACAGGCCACAATTGACAATCTGATAAACTCTATGTGAAGAAGATGTGTTGCACTGCATGAGGCAAATGGTGGTCACACCAGATACTGACTGGTTCTGAGTCCCCAGACCCCAATAAAACTGCACATTTCAGGGTGGCCTTTTATTGTGGACAGTCTAAGGCACACCTGTGCACTAATCATGGTGTCTGATCAGCATCTTGATGTGGCACACCTGTGAGGTGGGATGGATTATCTCAGCAAAGCAGAAGTGCTCACTATCACACATTTAGACAGATTTGTGAACAATGTTTGAGAGAAATGGTAATATTGTGTATCTGGAATGAATTTTAGATCTTTAAGTCCATCTCATGAAAAATGAGAGCAAAAACAAAAGTGTTGCGTTTATATTTTTGTTGAGTGTAAATAAATGTTTCGAACGATACTGACACATTTTCCCTTTCCTTTTTTGTTCACCACCACCAATATACACATAAACAATTGATAATCATTGTATATTAATATCATACTAATGGATTATTTTAATTTCATTACACACACATGGCGGCACAGCAAGTTTCCACAGATATCCTGAACTTGAATTTACATTCAACATGCATTTTTCCATTATTTATGTATGACATCTGGCAACATTTTTTAAAGCATCTCTCTCTCTTTTGGTTGAAAATATCACAAGCATAAAGTCTTACTGCACAAATGAGTTTGCAAAATCCTCTTGGCTTCACACTCAAACATCGCCCTCGTAGCAAAGCACAGTCTTGACAGATCTGTGTATAACTGTCAGAAAGAGAACCCAAAGTCTCAGAGAAATAACCTTTATAAATAAAAGTTAAATAAAAATATAAATTATTAAAAGTGGATAGACTCGAGCACAGTTTGCAGTTACAGCCTTGTCTTCGTATCTGCACAATTTGCCCGTTTAATATAGCAAATTAAAACAGAAAAACATATTATTCCTAACAGACTAAATTTCATAATTAGGTTTTAAAAGTATATTAACAACATCTTTATCTCTAATGCTATTTTCAAACATATACACCTCCTCATATGTGATCCTCACCAATAATTTTATCATTCCTCCTGCTTGACTTTGTATTTTAACACCTGTAAAATATTATTTTATCTACCAAATGAGGAAAGGTGCCTTTTTAGTCTTTGCCCAAGGCCTTGAAATCGCTAAAGCCACCCCTGCTTAAATCTCAGATCGCAGCACAATCTTAACGTTTCTGTCTTTAGTTGATTTTTGGAGTATTTTCTATAATCTGACTGCACTTAAAGATATTCCCCTGCAGACTCTGATGCTTCCACATGACAGCCATCCTATTATTCCCCAGCAGAAACCTCCTCTTTCTTCATTCTTTTTATTTTATCTCATTTAAATTCTTCTCTTTTTTTATTAATGTATAATTCATTGTAAGCTAATCGCCGTGCTGTGTGATTAACCCCCAGGCTGCAGCCCTGGAAGCTTGAAAAAGCCTCCCTCTCCATATACCAATGACCCGTCAAGGTCAAAGGCATGCTGGGAATTCTGCACACAAACACGGGGTTACAGGCGCTGCTGTGGCGGAAAATAAAGAGCGGAGAGGGGGAACCGCCGCCGCCGCCGTGAGCTGAACGCCTGCCGAGGTTTTAGTGCTCGAGGAAGCAGCAACAGGAGCGTCGGAGGATGAAAACGGAGATCTGAGGACGAGGCTTGATGGACTCAAAGTCAGGCTGCAGATTATTAAAGGCTGCATGGAAACACATTTTATGACTTAATATGTGGTCTAAAGGGTTGTTACAATATCAGAAATAATGATATAAACATCTGTTTGATGCCAAGAGGTCCTGGATATACAATATTGAATCATTTTCTGCACATGATTAAAAATAAAAAAGCTAAAAAAGCTCAACTCTTTGGTTAAATTCTGCAAAAACAGAATCAACATGTTGACAACTGCTTGAACTTTAACTCTCAAGAACCCCTCTTAATTTTTTATTTTTAAATTTGGTGATCCTTTTGGTTGTGCTACGGCTTATAGAATGAATATTTCTTTTTTAACATATTTTATTTGGTATAACTTACTCTCAAAGCTCTGTTATACATGGCTAACACGCAAAATCTGCCATAAATCCATATAAATATAAATATTATTCCTGCATACATCTCTTTATCCTTTTCAGCTCAGCTCAAAACTACCAAATGTTGAACAATTTTAAGAATTTTTGCTATGTGAATTAAAGTTTGAAAGCATGCTGCCACTTCTTTTATAATCAAAACGAGGGATTATTTTAGTTTTTTGTTGTTTTTATCTCCGAAATGTTTTCAACATGAGTGAAGTTATCCATCTGCTTCAATCCACACAGGAACACATCACTAAAACTTGAAATACCATGGAAAATATTTCATATTTCATCATTTTTTTTAAAGAAAAAAGTCCTAAATAACTTCAGACCGGTGTTTAAAGGGCTTGAATCCAATACGGCATTTCATATTTCTCAGATTTGGCACAATAAATGATGGTTTAAAGCAGTGTCATGAGCACATTTTTGCATCCAAAAGGTGCCATAAATGTAAATCTGAGAGCACATAAAAGTATAAATACAATTAAATCTACTTTTGGGCCTGTTAAAGCCTCTAATCACCAGCAATAGTCCAATCCAGAGTATTTATTACATCTAAAAAATGTTCTTTTATTTTACAGAACTAGTGGTAAAATGTATTCAAACAGGCATTCAAGAGTTGAAATCATGGATATTCTTAAATATGTGTAGTTTTGAGCATAGCTAACGTGGTTTAAGAGATTTATGCAGAAAAAAAGAGCACAAATATTGATAAATGATGATTTCATACTATTTTTGTGCCTACATTTATTGCTTTAGGGTCTCCAGAGTTGCTGCTACTTTTTGACCAGATAACTTATTATTTAAAAAAATATCACATTTATTTGTGTTTTTTGGCAAAATGTATTTAAACAGGTATTTAAAGGGTTAAAATTCTGAAGATTATTGATTTTTTTTTAAGTTTTGTGGTTTTAGAGATAAATGCATAAAAAAGCTGATATTTTTAAAAAAATGTTGATATATGATTTTATTGCAGTTTTAATCCAACGCTGATCCGAAGGGCAACTGGAGTGGTTTAGATTTTTGACTTGGATGACTGAAAATCTACTGAAATCTAAAATCGTATATTTCCCTGAATTTCACAAGTAAGTTGTAAACATTCAGAGAAGTGCGCAAAACAGGGGAGTCCTCACCAGTTACACAGTAAATCAATAAATCAATGAAAACCAGATATTTAAGGCTTTCATATGTGTCTATATTTGTGGTATGAAGACTTAGACTTCCTTTATTGTCATTAAGCAAATTACACAGCAGTGCACTTGGAATGAACCTGTCATGTTACGCTCAATATTCAAATATCAGTTCAAGAATGGGGGTTAAAAACCTATAAATAATTCAAATGAACAACATAGCTCTGCAGTCCAGACTCTTTAATACTTTCTTTTCCTCAAAAACAGGAAGTACACCTCAACAAAATGGAGCACACTCCAATCACAGCACTGAAACATCCACATGGAAGCACTTTGGGCTCCACTGTGTGTCGATTATGTGCGAGCAGCTGCCAACTCCTCACTACGACAAATTCACAAGCCCCACCCCCAGAGGCATGGAAATAGGCCATCAGTGTGGCTTCAGGAGGGAAGAAGAGTAAAAGGATTTTAATTGAACAGGTGGAAGAATCTCTTTGGATATTAGCATGTAAGTTAGAAAACAGATTTTTGGAAAAAGTGACAGCCCTGAAATTGCTTGCAGGCATCAGAAAGTCCACAAACATGTTGATCTTCCATCTTATTTTAAATAAAAAGAGTGAAATACAGCACAATATGAATTCTACAAACAGGTTAGCAATTAGCAAAACTTACTGCTCATTAGTTTCATCCACTTTCTTAAATCAATGTGGGCAATTTTTAAACAGTGATATAAAATCTGAACAAGCTGTTTCAGGCAGCTACTGGTGCTGTAAACAGGGAGGGGAGGAGCGCTGATGCTGCAGGCTTTGTCTTGTGCATAGATGTACATCAGACTGAGGATATGGAGTGTTAAAAACAGGTAAGAGTGAATAAAAATAAAAATAAAAAAAAACAGGATGTGATGATACTTGTTGCCTCCTTTGTGAGCAATCTCGACAGTGCAGGAGCTTTTCAGTAATTTATTTTGATTAAATTATATTTTCCATTTTTATTTACTTTGTTTTCAGTGATAAAACTGCACTAAAAAGGCGGCGACATTCTCAAAAATGGGCTAAAAATTAAAATAAATGACTAAATAAGCACCTGTGAGCTCCGTTTTGTGTTTCGCCTTTCTTATGGATCAAACTTTGTCGCCCGAGTGTGCTCATGTGCGTGGAAAGTTTATCATGAAGTGACGCAGAGAAAAAGCAAACGCCATAACCAGCTCAGTTTTATTGTTTTGAGATGCACGTAATCCTATTGGCCATTTTGCCCATATGTTTTGTTTTTGGTTCAATTAAGGCAGTGTTCAAAGTTAGACTTGCAACTCTGGATAATAAACAAATAAATCAGAAAAAGATCCCTAACAAAAACGCAAATACTCATTTAAATGGTTAAATGTTGATCAGATTGTTATGTAAGTGTAAAATCAATTTAACATATAATAAACTAAATGAAGTTAGAGGGGAATAATAATGTTAATTCTGAGAATTATAATACTGATAATTACAAACATATGCAGAGTTCAGTAACATAAAATGCAGTTTATAACAGATATATTACAGGAAAAAACTTACTGCATGTGTATATTTAGTTATGAAATGATGTTTAAGATATCAGACGTGTACATTTATATAAGTTTGTTTATGCTGCATGTATAATATGCACACATGTATTTATATAATCACATGAATACTGACAGCTGATAATTATGATGTTGATTTATTATTGATCTGATTTGTAAGGACGAGGCAGGACTGGCTGCTTCATCCTGTTTTTCTCAAACTGGTTGTTTTGTGTGAATTTTCTCACGTGTACGTTTATTTGATAGGCATGTTCAGTTGTTCGTGTATATATGTGTTATTCTGACTTTGTTTTTGTTGTTTGTCTTTAAAGAAAAAAGGAAAGAATTTGACATTATCTCATGCCACATAAGCTTGTTTTCATATTCTTACTGATGATGCCATCTTGTTGCACGGTTGAATTTATCAAACTCTGGTGCAGGTTGATCCCTGCAGCTGTGACACACGGAGCAAACAGGATCATATTTGAGCACCATGACCGGCTCAGAAGCCTAAAGGTCAAACGTCAGGCCTCCTGCAGCAGCCTTGAAAGTTGTTCCTAAACTCACGCCACTTTTCTCCGACTTTAAGAGACAAAAACGACCAAAATAGTCAAAGTTTGGACTCTGTTATAATGCAGAGAGACAAAGCTCTCTCCCGCTGAGCTCTGCTCTGCTTACAGAGAGCAGCCAAACAGAGGCGACGTGGATAATGGAGCGTGAGGAAGAAACATATCAGCTCCAGCTGTTTGTGGGGGGGCGTCACGTATGGAGAAGGACCAGTGTGGACGGAGACTGGGTCAAGACCACGACTGAAGGAAGGAAAGAAAGAAAGAAATACAGATAGAAATGTTTGGAGCAGGCTGGACGAGGTTCAGGAGGATCTGCCTTATGTGGACTAAGGCTGTGATTCCAGTCCAGATCTTAAAGGGTCTGTGGGGCTTGGAGGTCCGCCCTTGTCCTCCCTCGTATGGGCACAAACACAGTTGAGTCTGGCACAGATGGGGGTGTTTGCTTTTTGAAAGGAAGAAAGAAATACAGAAAGAAAACAAAAAACAAAAAGAAAGCGTTACTGGTCCCATGCTTACAGAGACCAGTTTGCAGAGAGCCTTCCATACTCTCTTACCACCTTTTACAAGCCTGTCCACTGTCTCTGTCCTATCAATAAAGACACAAAATGACCAAAAAATACATTAAACAAGAAAGAAATAAAGAAATACAGACAGAAAGAAAGAAAACAAGAAGAAAGAAAAACGGGAAGAACTGCATAAAGAAAGAAAGGAATACAAGAAAGAGATCCAAGAAGAAAGAAATACAGATAGAAAGAAAAACAAAAATAAAAACAAAAAGTAAAAACAGTAAGAAAGAAATAAAAACAAGAAGAAATACATACATAAAGAAATACAAGAAATACAAGAAGACAGAATTACAAGAAAGAAAGAAAGAAAAACAGAATTACAAGAAGACAAAAAGAAATACAGAAAGCAAGAAAGAAATACAGAAATAAAAACAAAAAAGAGAAAAAAAGGAAGAAAGAAGTACATACATAAAGGAATACATGCATAAAGAAGAAAATACAAGAAATACAAGAAAACAGAATTACAAGAAAGAAAAAAAGAATAAGAGAATTACTTAAAGACAGAAAGAAAGAAATAAAAACATACAAAAAGAAAGGAATACAGAAAGCAAGAAAGAAAGAAATACAGAAATAAAAACAAAAAAGAACAACAAACAGTAAGAAAGGAATACATAAATAAAGAAATACAAGCAGACAGAAATGCATGAAAGAAAGAAATACAAGAAGACATAAAGAAAGAAAGACATACAGAAAGAAAGAAATACAGAAATACCAAAAGAAGTTAAGAAATACGGAAGGAAGGAAGGAAAGAAATATAAGAAGAAAGAAAGAAATACAGAAATAAAAAACAAATACAGAAAGAAAGAAAGACAACAGAAAGTAGTAAACAAAGAAGACAAAAAGTAATAAACAAAGAAGTAAACAAATGGATCAGGCTGGACGAGGTTCAGGAGGATCTGCAGTGTGGACCGAGACTGTAGGTCCAGTCCAGATCTTAAAGGGTCTGTGGGGGTCAGAGGTCAGTCCTTGTCTTCCCTCACATGGGCACAAACACACAGCTGACTGTGGCACAGATGGGCGAGGGAGTTTGGGCTGTTTTGGTTAAATAACAGTCGGGCCCCTCGCTCTTGGATCAGTAGCTGTGTAGGGCCGAGGCTCAGAGGCCCCTGATTTATGTTCTGTTTGCTCCCTCGGCTCTGAGACTGCACACACTCCATAAGGCTGAGAGTTTTAGGGCAATAAGAGTGTGTTAGTGTGTGTGTTAGTGTGTGCCTCTGCCCCCCACGGCTCCTGATGATTAGAAAAAACAACCCCACTGAGCGGGCGGACGAGGAGGCCATCATTCAGATCCAGAGTGGAGGAAATAAGGACAGAAGAGAGAGAAGGAAGGCTGCTTCCTCCTCACTTCTTTCCCATAATTCACCTCCAGAGTTTCCACCAGATCAGCCGGAGCCCGTCCCGCTTTTTCCAGAGTCACCTGGATCGCTTCTTTCCACTGAATCACCGCAGAAGCATCCCTCTGCTCCTGCTCCACGCTCTCAGACGAGGACAGAAATCCCAGCAGATTGATTTTAATCCTTTTTAGTCTGCAGAGTTTTCTTTTCTTTTCCGTCAGGTGTGCAGAACGATGGAAGTGCACGACGAAGACGGCACGTTTTCAGGGTTTGTCACAGCACGACAGTGAAAAAACTCTGATCTAAGAGAGAGTATTTGAGAGTCTAATCCACAATATCCTGTCATTAATGGATTAAAATCATATTTGAAGATATGAAAACTAAAATAAAGCCTGAGCTGCTTGTAATAAGTAAAATAATCTAACTTGAGCTGATATTAAACCTTCATTTTAGAGCCAAACTTTCCTTGTTTATTGGCAGATATTTCCTCTTCATTACAAACAATTCAATGTCTTATTTTTGCATTTTATTCCTTAAAGTAATATATCCATCCCTAATGGTTAAGTGGACGAATTACACAAACTCTTTTGGATATTCTTGACTTGAAAACAAACATGTGCCCAGGTCGGAGTGTTTGCAGAGCACCTTTGCACACACTCGCTGCAGAGTCATCCATCCATCCTCCTGCAGTTACAGATGATTTCTCAGAGTTTGACGTTAAATACCAGCTGATAGCACGATGTCACGTAAAGATATGTCCAGGAAAATCTGTGTGAATGTCAAACTAAAGCGAACACTGAGGTAGAAATGCCCAAACTTACAAATAAAAACAGAGGAAGGAGAAGTATGGGAGTCTTGTTCCAAGCTTTAAGGTCAAAATGACAAAATTAGAGATGAATAAATAACAATTATGACTGCCTTTAAGGAAGAGCTGGGGATATAAGAACTAAAAATATATCTAATTTGAGAAAATATTAGTTTTTCATTGGAAAGACAAAAGCAAGAACCAGAATTCAAAACTTTAAGTGAAGTAAATTTAGCCAAAATCGAATAATACTGAAGCTTTTTGAGTCAACAGAAGCAGAATTTAAGTCTTTAACACTAAATGTTGGATTATTTTTGTTTTAAAAGTCATTAGGATGAAAAAAAAATGCCACACGCTGTGTCTATATTGTGCAGAATTATTGGGATTATCTCCTGCTCTGTTGAAAATGTCCAACCTGTAGACTGTGCTCTTTTAAACTGATCGAATCTCCTTTATTTTGAATATTTTTAGGATCAAGTTAATTTGGTCACATTTAAAAACATTCAATAGAAACACAATCAGCTGTCATTGGATGAAACTAAACTATAAATATTAGGAATGTTTAGTATTTTATGATCAAATCTGCAGAGAAAGTCCAACGCAGGCTCTTTTTGGAGCAGAAATACGATCAATATTTCTTTATTTGGCAGAAAAGGAAATCACTTTTTTCAACGAGGGCTTAAAAAAGATAAAATTTTCAAAATCTGATGGCATCAAATAGAAGAGGGCACGGTCTGAATGGAGAAATATGGATGTAAGTGTGAAACGGTGCAGGATAATTCACTATAAAGCAACAGGAAATCTCCTTTTTTTGAGATAGTTGCACAAATTCCGAAGCATTAATCTCAAAAATATTTTAACTCTTTAATCTGTGCTTTTAGTAAATATTCACTCCTATGATTGTTGGCATCAGAAAGAGCAGAAACTTAACTTTATTTACAGATTTTAGACTCAAAGAGGAAGAGAAACGCTCAAATAACCCTGCAACTAAAATGAAATTCAACCTTTACTGCGTGATAAATCATTTTTGATGATGATAAACAGTTGAACAAAAATGCTGTCAACATTTCTTAGCTTGTATTTTTCAACCAGTGCTTTATTCCAAATGATTTCATATTTAAAAAGACAGAATCTTGTGGATCTCCAGTCAGATTTTTACCTAAAATACAGAAAGACGGAGCTCAATCCAAATTGCAGAATATGTTGTCAACAAGTTCCCAACAGCAATAATGAATCAATCATTGTTTTTAATGATCAAAACTGAAATATATTGTTTCCATTAAACAAATATGACAGCATCACATGTCAAAGTGGAAAGAAAAGAGCCACTTTGATCCACTTTTACAATTATTGACAACTTATTTGTGCAACATAGACATGTCTCTGTCCCTCTTTTGGCTCATTTTGATTACACTGTTTTATTTTCTCTGACGACGACTTCAATCTGCAGAGATGTTGATCTGGTTTTGTGCAGGAATATTCTCTCCACTTTTGATCATTAGAAACAATAATTGAGGACTTCTTTTTAGACTTTTTCTGTTTTTCTATTATTAAAATATAACAGAAGATCCCACGGTTTATTTACTCCACCATCCAACAATCTTTAATATGTTTTAATTTATAATCAGGTGAGCAGTTTTTGATCATTAAAAGAAAATGTTAAGACAATAAAACTCTGCTTTGGTTCAGACTGTGACGGAGAATCTTAAAGTCATTTTTCTTAGCACTGATCATTTTAATAATCTTTTTATTGTTGCTTTAACTCTCATCGAGCCGAAATAAATCACAAACTGACCAAACAGAAATAACATTAAAGTAACGGAGATTTAATCACTGGATTCATTTTGGGTTGAAATAAATCTGACAGATTCAACGTGTGGAAATGTTGAATTGATCTGGAACATTTAGAATAAAAATGTCCAGGATCATTTTTCTGTTTGATGTAATAAAGTTGATAATTTGTACAATATAGCCTCTGTGCTCGAGTTTGTATGACGATGATTTAGAGCATTACATTTATGTTAAACTGCCAGATGGAATATGCACGGAAACAGTCGATGCAGTTTAGACTCTGAGCAGCAGTTTCTGTCAATTAAAAGTGATAAATTGCACATTATTAGGTGTCTGGGACTTTTATTCACTATTAAAATTCTCCTTGATTGCATTAAATGATAAACCTCACTTTAGATGAAGCATTACAAGTGTGCAATGAGGGTGTAAAGGACACAGTTTGTACTTTAAATTCATTTGAAGATCAATTTAATTGGAGAAAGGGATCTGAAAAATGTCATTTTCTTGTGAAGGAGGTTTTATTATTTTATTTATTTTAATGTCTGGGTTGTTTTTCCAGCTTTTCTGTTTGTAACTGCTGTGCTTTTCTGGTTTAAAATGGTTACATTTTTCTTTAAAATGACTAAAAAAGAGTCCACATATTCCCCAGCCTTACTTTGAAGCAGCTCAAACTCCTCAGGAGCATTTAAGTCTTTTTTTTTTTTAGAGTTTACTCCCACACTTTTCCTCCTCTCCACACTCCAAACGCCACAGGTCTCTCCCTCACATACCTCTGCTGGTACGCGCTGATCCCCTGCACGCTCTGCGGGCTCCCGTTCGTGGCTCCCGGGACCGGCACCCGACCCACGGGGGGTCCTGCCACCATCCCGCCACCTCCTCCGCCTCCTCCCCCGGCCCCGGGTCCTCCTCCGCCCGCCGACGCCGTCACCTGGACGCTGAAATCCGGGAAGATCCTGATCATGGTGCGCCTGTTTTTAAAACAAAAATCTCCTCTGGTTCTTCTCCTGCGTCCTCCAATCAGTCAGCAGTTATCAGGATCAATATGAAGATTGATTTGAGAGTTTCTCCTCTTTTTTGGTGCTTTAAATCTTCTTTAACCTTCGGAGGAAACTCTCAAACAAAGTCGGGTCATGTTGCTGTGCGCGAGGCAAAACGTCATCAATGAAGGATCGATAGATCAGCACATTAAGAGGATCAAACACTGATAATCAGGATCATAAACCTTTGATTACTGTGTGATCTTGTAGTTCTCTTCTCCTTCACAGGTAACCTCCGCGCTCCCGCTCCAAGTCATGTTCTCCTCGTGCGCAAAACAAACCGTCACCAATCAATCGATCAGTGTGCGGGGTCGATAGGGGGATATGCTCAAGTATAAAATTCTTTATCGTCTCCTCCTTCTACTTCATGTAAGCTCCCAGGTCCCGCGTGCAGCTCCAAAACATCTTCACAGTGGTCCAGCGCGCGAAACAAACCAATCGATCGATCGATAGTAAAACAGGATCTATGAGGGGATAGTCGATAGGATGGATCATACACCCCTTTCAGCTGTTAGTTCTCCTCCGCCTCCTCTCCTCCTTCACTGATAACCTCCGTGCTCCCGCGTGCAGCTCTACTTCATTTCTAACCGCCGCGCGCAAAGCGAAGAGTCACCAATCAATGGATCGATACACCGATGGGATCGATCAGCCTCTTTCTGCACTTCTGCGCCTCCTCTCCTCCTTCAGCCCTTCACTCAGCAGCCGGTGGGATCGATGTATCAGCGGATCCGAGAGTTGTTAAATTCACCGATGAAGCCCGGCCGGGCGCGCCGTGTCCGCGCAGCCCTCTCCCGGCGACGCTGCGCTCTCACTCGGGCTCTCCATCCGAGGGACGCATCCCGATCCCCTCCGGCTCTGCTCCGGCTCCCCTTCGTCCTCTTTGTGTGTGTGAGCGAGTGTCAGAGAGGGGGGGGAGCGGCGGACCTGAAGGAGAGCACTGTGCCTGTCAATCGGTGGTTCGGTCACTGAGCGAGCGCGCGGCTCTCAGCAGCAGCACGAGCTCGGCAATGACATTGGTGTGATCCAGCGGCAGCAGCGCCAGAGTGTGTGTCGGTATGTCGGCGTGCGTGCGTGCGTGCGTGTGTGTGTGTGTCCTCTGCGCTCGAGAGAGAGAGGAGAGAGAGGGAGAGGTGTTTGTTCAGCAGGAGGACATTTCCTTTGACTTTAATGTGCAGAAAAGGGGATGGAAATTTATTTATAAAGCAGATTTTACGCAACAAAGTGCTTCATATGTGAGGGGAAGGGACAGTAATCAGAGCAAAACTGTTAATAAGTCACTAAAACCGCCAAATTATATAAAAATAAAGGCATTAGATGGAGGTAGAATGAAAAAAAAGGCTACATGATGCAGCATTTGGACTTTTTGTTCTACTTAATCAAAGACCGATTTGGACTCTTTAGTTTAAGGAAATATGCGGTAGGCTAGATTGTGTTTAAAAAGGACCAACATGTAAATAAAAGCCTTCAAGTTCCCTCAGACGAATGAGAAAGAGAAGCGGAACATAAATTAATCTTCATCTTTTCACCACATTTCAGTCCTTTTCAGTTTGAGTCCTAAAACAGGACGGGTCACCTTTCTGTGCGTAAAAACAGAAACTATCCAACATTTCAAGTCGTTCATTCACGTTTGATTAGGAGCAGTTATCTATACTGTCCTGTTTGGTTCAGTTATTTTCTGTCACTTATTTGTCTGAGGAAGCTTAAACTTTGTGGCAATGAGAGAGAAATGTGGATTTCGTGGCACAGAAAGAGGCTCGGGGCAGATCACACGGTGCGTAAAAAGGCGGAGAGTTGAAGTGGATCAGCGTTCGAGGCTGTTCTCTGTTTTCTCTCTTCTGAGCTCAGCAGCAGCTCCGCGCTGCTCTCTGGAGCTCCGTGTGTGATCAGACTCCCCAATAAACTCATATTCTCTCACTCTCTCTCCCGCTGATGTCTCCTCCCCTTTCTCCCTCTAATTCTCTCTCTCTCTCTGTAAGACAACCCTCTTATTCTCTCACCCAGTCTCCTCCCTCCCAAACATCATTCTCCAACTTATTCCCACCTCATAACTTCTTCAAATGATTCTTTTGTTCTTGAGGACACACAATCATTATGTTTAAAATAACTTTTGAGATCCTGATTTATGCTTTGTTCACATAAAAATGGACTTTTTTCTGTTGCTCATAGCATGGAGACAGTCTACTGACAATCGACAAATGTGACGTTCGTGAACGAGTCGAGTCTTTTGAGCAGCTCTTTAAGTCAAGATAAGAACCAATTCGCAGTTGTGAGTGAGCCGTTTGTTTGTGAGCCAATCTTAAATACATATAACCTACAAATTTCATAATGGCTTGCAAACAAATGGCTCACTCATAACTGCAAATGGGTTCTCATCGTTCCCTTAAAAGAGACGTTCAAAAGACTCGACTCGTTCGCGAAGCCTCTGTTTAAGAGTAGAAGAAGATAATACAATGGCAGTAGAAAATAGCATAACTTAATAAAAAACAATAACAAGCACACAGGACCATTGAGAGTTCAACTGATGACTTAGTCGACTAGCCGTGACTAAGATGACAATCAAAATGGTCGACAACTAATTCAATAGTTGACCCGTCATTTGTTTTTTAAGTGTTATATTCTCTGAAAACTGCCGCTGTACCTTCTGCTGTCTTGTTTGCCTTTCTGTCCTTGACACATGTGCAGTCGTGGTAATCTGGGTCAGCCGTGATGTCACCGGAGGAGTTTTGCCCAAACAGTATCGTGGCTAACCGACAACGGAGCTCAAAAGTTTAGGAGCATTTTACCAAAACAAAAGAAAAGAATGTGCAAAATCTGCAAGGCAGAACTTTCCCTCCATAGCAGAACGACAGCAATGCATAAGCATCCGAAAAGGAAACACAACGTGGCTGATTCAGTTTCTGATGAAGAGGGACAGTCGTCTCGATGAGCTAATTGGCTAGTTAGCTGCTAACATTAACGTCAACAGTATGGTGACTAGATGTGATTTCCGGGGACAGTCCCTGTTTTGGATGACGTGTGTTAAAGCTGTACCTGAAAATGTGCCTGATTTCAGTGTTTTACTATTGTGCATCTACTAGAACAAAGGTTATTACTACAGCCGTGTAGGAAGCAGAAAGCGTGAGGGAGCAGATTAAGACAACAGTTATTGTGTTGCCAGGTCGGCTCATTAAAGTGACTTTGCTCTTCTGTTTGTGTGAATCCCACATGATTATCACCCAGCTGCCTCTACAAAGCAGACATGAGTGTGGTTGGTAGTTTGTCCTTTCCTCACCCCGTTTCCTGGTTGTCACGCCCGCAGGAACCAACCAAGCACACCCCCAAACACACTCACGTATGTGGCACATGCTCATCCACGCAGGAGCCAAAGTTGCCAGGTCTGCTCATTCTAAGCGATTTGGGCCACCAGCTGCATGCTGGTGCAGTACGCTGCAGTTCATGCATGATGTGACGAGTCGACTAATCGCAAAAATAGTTGTTTGTGGCAGCTGTACTGATGACTATAGGCAGAGGTAGGCTACTGCTTCCCATTGGCTCCCAGTGTTTGAGCTAAGCTAATCTCTTTCTTGTTAATGCACACAGTCAAAAGAATGGAATCTATCTGCTTGTCATGGAATCGTGAGAGAGGCAAGACAGGAAAACAAAAATGTTGGTGTATCCCTTTAAAGGTGTAGTCAATGATCTAATCTTCTAATCTAATGCATTATTTGTTAAAATCACCGTATTTCTCCTCTCCATCCACAAGATGTCCCCACTGACAGCATGTTGAAAAAAAGTCCAGTTTCAATACACAGCCTTGGCTCTGAATTTCAGCAGGTAAATACTGTGGCTCGGACCGAGTTACCAAAACAGGGTACACCCCCCCACATCCAGGGGGAGATCATACTCATGCGCAGATCAGACAGAGGAGGGAGGGGGAGTCATAGGTTGTGTAGCGTGTGCAGTTAGCGTAAGAGAGAGATACAATAGGTGCAGTAGCAATGGCTGAAAAACAGCCCAAAAGAAAAAGGTCAGAGGAGTGAAAAGTGAGAAAGAAGGGTTATGACCATGAAAGAGCGAAGACCCGGGTCAACATTGGTGTTGCTTTCCGCAATGGAGGGAACTCTGCCAATTGAAATACCTGAAAACGGACGTGGATGTCGCCGTCTTTCTGCTGGACAGGTTAGCAACATTAGCTTTGTGGTGCTTCACATCACAGTAACAGCCGTCGGGCATTCATCTTATTGTCTAATCTGCCAGAATGTGCTGTTGTTGTGATGTTATCAATAACGGCAGTCGAGTTGTCTGACGAGTTGGGGTTACCTTAGCTATGTTGGTCAGCTTTGCAGTTTCTACGTGCGTTTCCATGACAATGCACGTCCATCAGCTTTCAGGGGTGGAGCCAGGGGTGAGGTATGAAGGGAGAGGCGGGTCTAAATTCATTTATCAACAACCTCTCCACTCGTTTTCTCCCACATCGCTGACTACACCTTTAAGTACAGCAGCACAACAACATATTCAGACATGGACACAACCTACTGACAAGCTCGAGATGTGACGTTCGTGAACGATTTGAGTTTTTGAACAACTCTTTTAAGTGAACAAGAAGAACCAATGTTAGTGAGTGAGTGAATGAGCCAATTTTAAATACTATTCATCTGAAAAATTAATAATAGCTAACAAAGGCATGGCTCACTCATGACTGCAAATCAGTTCTCATCGTTCACTTAAAAGAGCCGTTCAAAAGACTCAACTCGTTTGCGAAGCCCCTGTACAGGAGTAGAAGATAATATGATAGTCAAAGTTAACATAACATAACACAAAAAAATAACAAGCACAAAGGAAAGTTTATAGTTGCAGAGGAGTTTATCTCATGACTATAGGCAGAGGCAGGCTAACGCTTCCCATTGACTCCCAGTGTTTGAGCTAAGCTAATCTCTTACTTGTTACTGCACACAGTCAAAAGAAAGGAGTCTATCTGATGGTCATGGACTCGTGAGTAACCCAAGACAGGAAAACAAAAATGTTGGCGTGTCCCTTTAAGTGCAGCAGCAGGAAGGAAGGAAAAGGCCGAGCGTTAGAAAGTGTTTGTGAAGGCTGATGTTTGTGTGTGTTCTCCTGTGCGTGTGTGTTGTTGTCCTGAGGGATAACAGCAGGTCGACTGTCCTGATTCTGTCTGCTGTACTTTACCTGGTCACAGCTCACACACACACACACACATGGATATTATAACAAATGAATATTGCACACACACATCATGAGTCAGTGGTCATGCTAAGAACACACACACACAAACACACAGGTCTAATTCTATAAGGGGGTCCAGCATGTCTCCCTTGAAACCTCCAGTCCAATTCATTTGATTTCATTACAGGGAGAGAGAGGGAGGTAAACTGTACTGTGGGCGAGCGAGGCCGGGCTGCAGCGGTGGTTTTCATTAGGAGCTGCTGGTTAGAGCTGCGATCCAATTTAGACTGCAGGCTGGCAGAGAGGCGAGCGCTGTGTTTTTATTGGTATTTAATCAGCTCAATTGGGACGTTTTATTAGTGCAATGCTTTGTTTCGGAGGACAGACGAGAACTGGAGGTTATTAGGGGCTCTCGCGCCAGGGCCGAGCGGTCCCAGCAGGGGTCTGGGAGGGGCGGAGGGGGGATGAAGTATTGAAAATGTGTCCTGGGTGGCTCAATAAGGAGCCGGCAGGCAGAGTTGGGGGTTAGATTCCCCTGTGCTGGAACGTCAGGATGCAAATTAGAGTTTTAGTTTAGTGGTTAAGCCTCCAGTTTTACCTCAAGGGGGCGGAGCCATAAATAACAACTAGGGCTGAACGATTTGAGAAAATAATCTAATTGCGATTTTTTTCCCCAATATTGCGATTTACTCTGCAATTGTTTTAATGTTCCTTAAACAAACATAAGCAGTAGATCTTTTTATAGTAAAACCAATACAACATTAAATTAATCTAAGGATAAAAGATTTAAGAAAAATTGGAGAAGTGAAGAACAGAAGCAAAATAGGTATGAAATTGTAAAAACTGGGTAAAAATAGTATGAAAGCAGAAAAAGGTTAATAAAAAGGTGCAAAATAGGTATGAAATTGCAAAAAAAGGGGAAAAACTGGCAAAAAAAATCCAAAAGTGGCTTAGGAAAATTGATTATGGCAGCAAAATTGGGGATTAAATTTGAAATTAAATTTCAAAAACCATGTAAAAATTCCAAAACTGGTTCTGACAGTGGCCAAAAAAAGATGAATGGGGGCAAAATAGGCATAAAGTTGTATAAACGGGGTTTAAAAAAAAGGTATAAATGGTCCAAAAGTGGGAAAAAAGTGTATGAATAGAGGTAAAAAAAAAAAAAATAGGCATGAAATTGCAAAAAACGTGATGGTAGGTAGAGCTGCACGAGGTTAGCATAGATCAGGGGTGTCCAGCTATGGCCCTGGGCCAAATAAAACAGTTCAATCAATTAATCAATCCATCTTTATTTGTTTATTTGTATCACCCAATTCATCACAAGTGTTATCTCAAGACACTTTACAATAGAGCATAAAGCTCTTCATTTTATGGATACACATTAGGGATGTAACAATATGAAAATTTCATATCTCAGTTATTGTGACCAAAATTATCACAGTTATCATCATTATCACGGTATTGTTTCAGTGTGCTCAAAATGTTCAAAAAGTACTTTAACACAGTCTTGAAATCATTTAACCCCTTTAATATTATAATCATGACACTTATCTTTTGTCTTTTTTGTCAATAAATGCCCTTTGAGTACATTTTTACCCTTCTTTCATTAGAAATAAAAATGAACAAGCCTAGCAAGTATTTGTCATTATTATGTTATAAATGTTGAAACAGTGTGTGATTACAAGAAAAGAAAAAAACACATTTTAATTTTAAACAGGATTCTCTTCATAAACAATTGTAAATGAACATGTTCAAATTTTTGAGACGCCAAAAATAACCTTACCTATGTTACAAACACTCACATTTTAGTTTGCCTGCAGCATTAGTGTCCATGTTACAGCTCGTTATATTAGACCATGTCCAGGACTTTTTATTTATTTATTGTTTTACTAACAATAGTCCCTGAAGTAGTTAGCCCCCTTCATGATTTCACTTTCCGTGGCAGATCTCCTTGAGGTCTCCTTTAATATTTCCAAATTACAATCGATGAAATCCATAAAACACGAACTATGACGGAAAAAGACGATCTATTACGACGAAATACGGTAAATAAACGGCGAAAGAACGGCAAGAACTCACTCCAGATTGATACTAATGCTGTTATTTACATGATTTATACATTATTTAGACAGAAAATCCTGACAAACCTCCTATAATTCACTCAGGTATGGCTCTCTGAATCTTCTCTCTCTACGACTCGGTCAGCTTATTTAATCGAGGAGTTACAGCAGTTTTAATCGCGCACATCTTTTTCTTTCAGGGTAACTGTCTTTTATCAGTTCCCCTTTGTTATCCTTGTAAAATCCAAAATTCAACCAGACTTCAGAGTCCGTTTTGAGAGGAAAAGTCTCCACTGTAGTGTCTCTAACTTTCACTCTCAGACTCAGAGGCCAAAACAATGCAAACTGCGCATGCAACTGTGATAGAGTTAGAGGAGTTGTTGTAGTTTAATTCTTAACACCTATGTGCTTTACAGTTGAGTGAATAAAGACATATCAATTACAGCAGCAAACATCATCAATAATGCACATTTCTGCCATATTTACTTGTCAAAAGGTCTCATTTACAAAGTAAATATGCCAATATTCATGTTAGGAGCACCACCATTCTTGCAGTTTACTCATGTTTTGTGTCTGACAGTAAAGATTAGCTGTCAGTGTCTCCCATCTCTGCCTCTCAGAAGGTGCCTTTGACAGCCACTGTTATTTTCCCACACTGATCTGCTTGATTGATTTTTACATCTGTGCAGCACTCCCCTCTCTTTGACTCTATTTGGGCTCACTTTCTTACACAAACCTCACTCTATCAAGTTATTCCAACAAATCATTCACGGACTTCAGAAGCATGCTGTAAATACTGAATTTAAATGAACAGAATTCAGTCACTCTTTTTTCCTGGTTGTACTTGAAAGCACCATCACACACTCCTTCAAGTTCAGTCCCCACGTCCACTTCTCCTCCGTCAGCTGTCATCAGTTTCTCTGACTGGCTGTAAAACACAACAAAAGTCAATAATTCCCCGTCATGTCTCTCTAAATCCATTTTGGAGGCAGCCTGTCATCTCCTCAGACACGCGTGCCTTTCTATTAAGCCGCCCATCAGTCCGTTAAAGATCACACGTCTCTGTTTCCTCATTTGAGCTTTTTTTCTGTCCTCAGACGACAGTGGATGACAGAGAAATCATCATTTTTACTTTCAGAGCATCAGACAGAAGAGCAGACTCACACAACACGGTTCAGTGATTGACGAACAAACACACCATTAAAAAAAGATGACAAGTGGCACAAACGCTCAGTTTTTACTCTTCGACGAGAGCGAGTCGCGTGAAATGAACTTTGGTTTTTATTCTCGGTCTAATGAGGAGGGTTGGTTTAATCAGACGAACACACAACAGCTTAGCCAGACATCACCTTCTTTAGACTATTTCACTATCAGTGTTGGGCACGTTACTTTAAAAAAGTAATTAGTAATAGTTACTTTCCCAAAAAGTAGCCGAATTACTAATTAGTTACCAGGTAAAGTAACTGATGTGTTGCTTGAACTGTGTGTCTCCGTCTCTGTGTCCTTCCTTGTTGTTACCTGCTGCAGCAGCTCTGACATCATCAGCAGAGTTCTCGCTGTTTTTGGTCTCTAGATTTTAGATTTACTAACAACAGACAAACACTTTGCTTTAGGACATAATGGACACTTCACATGTGTGTTCTTGACTTTTACTTCTTTTACTTCCATCCTGAAAACTCCAGTTTTAACTCCACAGACGCTCCAGACTCACTGCTGCTGCAGCTAGCTGTGTTGCCAGATTTTGTGATTGAAATAAGCATTTTTAAAGAAAGAAACCTACATGAAGTGTGTTTTAATTCTTATCCATGTTACATTTCAATGCCAAAGTCATATTTCTTCTTTTTTGTCTCTTAATTTACTTATTAAACATCCTTTTGTTTGGAGGTGGAACATCCTTTTCTTTATACAGAAGTGAAGGGAGGGGCTGCTGTTATTTATAACTCTGTTATTGATAAACAGTCTAACCTTGATTTTTGTAACCAAACAGACATGTCAGGTTTTTATCTAAGTTCTATCTTAATCCTCCACAGCTTTATCATGGTGAAAACAGTAGTAACTACATTAGAAATCAATTTAAATCTGGCTATAAGGATTTATTTTAGGTGGAAACACTTTTTACTGTAATTTTAAATTTGTGTTAGGGTGGGATAAAATAACTTTAATTACTTCTGAATTGGGCTTATATTGATGGTTTGGGGGCACAACAAGCCCAAAAAACTGCAATGCACAACTCCCAATATGCACATGCAAGTTAGAATAAAACAAAGCTGAAAGTGGCTTATAATAAACAGACCTGGCAACTCTGGCATCAAGTTTTCTTGTCTGTCTGTTAGCGGTGCAGCTCCTGTCTATGTCC
The DNA here is from genome assembly GCA_036419115.1 of Scarus forsteni. Lineage (NCBI taxonomy): Eukaryota > Metazoa > Chordata > Actinopteri > Labriformes > Labridae > Scarus > Scarus forsteni. The sequence goes on along the minus strand of JAZDUH010000134.1, from coordinate 965,187 downwards.
GTCTGAGCGAGGCAGGTCGGATATCAGCTGCTTGACATCGGTGCAAAGTAACAATAACGGCCTTAGTAATGTCATTTTTTCTAACACTGTTACTCCCAACACTGCTCTTGAGTTTTAAATCTGTAAGACAAATATGAGCGCTTGGAAAAGACTTCACTCCACAAAAAATCTCATGTAAATACTAAAGAGATCCTACAAACACATTCATTTTTTTTTTTTTATCTTTGAGCAATTTTGTTGAGTCAATGCAGCTTTAATTTGCCAGAGGATTTTCATGAATGAATTGGTATTTGGAATTGTCATTTGAATTCCTTAAATCAGCCAAAAATGTCTAACCTGCACAAAAAAATTACACATTTGTTCTTAATGGCAAAAAACGTCCCACTGAAAACCAGTGAAAATGACATTTTTGATCTCACATTTATCAGAACATAAACTGATGCATCCCTTTAAGTTATGATTTCATCTTGATCTACAGAGCATACATTTTTTATTTTCATATTTGTCCACCAGGTGGGGCCATTTTTTGCCATCTAAAGCATGCTGCAAAATTGGACATTTTTAACTGTTAACTGCAAGAGTGCCTGCAAATAACAACAATGCAATTATAAAAAACAAATCATCCAAATCAGTATTGCTGGATACTCTTTGTGTGTGCTCTTCTTGTTTACTAAAAAATACAAAACCACAGAGTTATGTAAATATACTTGCCTTAAAAGTGTTTGAAAAATTCTAGTGTAGGTATATATAAATTAAAATCCTTTATGGCGATATTTTGAGCTAATGAGAAAAGCCGGTGGCAGAATGGACATGCAGCACACACTTAGCATTAAAGCATTAAACGCCACAGATAGTTTTCACCAGGATGTAATTAACAAAAGCCCAATCACGCTGCTGCTTCAAGGTAGAATAATTATGACTTCGACGTATCCCCTCCACTTTAAATGTGGTAAAGTATGTTGGTGGCGTATCCTTCACTCTTGGCGAAAGTGAACGTAGATGATATGGAGGGGGCGTGGTACATGACTTATGTAAAAAAGGCTAGCTGTTTTAACTTAAAAAAGTTAGTGTCAGGGTTGCCTTAAAATTTTAAGTTATCTGAATTTAGAAATTTAAATTCAGTTGAATTTAGAACGATTCAGATCAAGTGAACTTCTTAAGTTCAATAAACTTGCTATTAAGTCAGCTCTACTTGAATTGTTTAGTTTAACAAACTTCTAAAAGCAATCCAATTCCTGATCCTCATCCACAAATGTGAAAAAAGAAATAAAACAGTCAAAGATGTTTTAGATGCTATAAGCTCGTTTTCCACCAAACAAGCCGTCAGCAAGCCAGACGAATTTTAGTAAAAGTTAAAGAATATTTGTGGATGAGGATGTATTTTTCCTGCAAGCACTTTTTAGTGTCAAATGTATCTTGAATCTGTTCAGAGCTGTTTTGCTCTCCACATTGAACATGTGATAAAAAATGTCCAGTTGTGTTATTAAAGCATGAAGAACAGAAGTTGTTTTGGTTTGTCTGGCAATAATACCCTTTAAATACTAGACCTTTTTTCTGCTTTTAAGATTGTTTTTCTTTAAGCAAATATTAACTTTATTTTATAAACTTGTGTCAAAGCAGAACAAAATGAGTCAAAGTTAAAGAGAAATATAAAGTTAAATCCAAATGCAATAAGTCAATTTAGCTCAAAATCATCAGAGACCTGAACTTCAGATCAAGTAGTTTTGCCTTTAAAACTGTAGTTTAAAGAAGTTTAATTACTGTGTTGGCATAAAAAAATACTATTGGAATTGGATTGCTTTGTAAAACTAAACAATTCAAGTCGAGCTGACTTAATAGCAAGTGTATTGAACTTAAGAAGTTCACTTGATCTGAACCGTTCTTAATTAAACTGAACTTAAATTTCTAAATTCAGAAAACTTAAAATTTTAAGGCAGCCCTGACACTAACTTTTTTTAGTTAAAGCAACTAGCCTTTTTTACAGTGTACAGGAAAAATAATCAAAATAACCATCATGAGTAAAATTACTTTGATTACAGGGTCTAAATTTTGATTTCGATTATTTTTCGATTAATTGCCCAGCCCTAATAGTTAGCTAGATAGATATAGATATATTTCATTAGCCTTCCGTGTAAATGGACAGAAGGACAAAAGACTGGGGTAGGTGTGGGGCATAATTGAACATTTGTAAACAAAAACTGTTGGAAACATTTGTGAAATGAAATGAAACTAAAAAGAAGTTAAAGAAAATAAGAAAATAAAAGTAAAAGAGTCTGAGGTCCAGCAACAACAGACAAAACAGGCCACAAAACATGAATTCAATCAATCAACATCCTGAATTTAACTAGGTAAAACTTAATGAAACAGATTACGGTTTACTATATTACAAAAACAAAACAAAAACATAACACCACAAATCCTGAATTCAAACCAGATACTTTTAAATGCAGAGGCAGGCCGTGTTATTCTTTCATATTCTGTAATTAAAGCCTTCTCCTACAGACATGAGTGACAGAATCTCCGTCTTCATCCGATTGTCTTTCATGAGGCACGAGACAAAGTCACAGAGAGAGACGGTTAGCCGGGTCAGCCAATCAGAGGCCGGCAGGCAGGTGACCGATGACAGCCTCCCACCCCGCCATCCTAAAATGACAGCTAAATGTCTCTCCCCTGTAATCTAACTAATAATGCTGGCCTCTTAATATTTCCCCGCTCCCCGCCTTGATGGATGGGGTCAGGCTGCGATTCCCCCGGCCTGGGTCAAAGGTCAGACCGGAGCGTCGGCTCTGTGCTGCGCCGCCGTAATGGGAGCTGAAATATTAGCGCTAACCGCCCGCGGACGCCCGACGCCTCGGCACAGATGATGAATTAACTGCTATGAGGAATTACAGATGGAGCACTTTGAGGACGCACAAAGTTTGAGCGTGCACACGCACACCGCCGTATGTAAATGATTGATAATAGACATCAGACGCATCAACTTTGCGTCTCATTTTCGTCCTCACACGCACACACACACTCACACACACTCCCGGGCTAATGATTGATTGTGGTCGCGGGGTGACGCCGCCATCATCATCATTGCTTTTATTTATTCGGCAGCTTTTGGCCTCTCGCCGTCGCTTTTCTGATTGTTTTTTAAATGCATTTTGATGACTGATGTGGAAACACAATCAGGCTCCAACTTCAGGAGGACGAGATAAAAACACAAACCTGTTAAAGCTGTCTGTGGGATTAATGCTGCACACACTTAGAAAACCTCTCAGCTCAAACTTTCTGCTGATTTAGGACAGCGGTGGGCAACTGGAGGCCCGGGGACAGAAGAGAGGACATTTAACTCTAAAGAAATGATTTAACACACTGCAAAAAAGGATTTCTAAGAAAGAAAAAAAAACTTGTTTCTAGAAATGTGTTCTTGTATTTTACCTAAAAAGAAAAATTATCTTGACAAGCAAGATGTGTGTTAGAAAAAAAAAAGCCTAAAAAAAGCTAAGCTAGCAGCTTTGGTTGGAAGTCTCTCAAAATAATTAGTGCTGGATGAACAGTCAAGAGAATGGTCTCTACCCACTTGTTATGGACTGGGGACTGAGGTAAGACACCGAAACAACGAAAATGTTGGAATATTCCTTTAAAAAAGCACAAAAACAGGCATTTTCTGAGGATGATGGCTGAGTTGTTGAGAATTATGCTTCTGGAACCGTTTGTCAGCTGATTTGACTGTTTTAAAAGATTGCTTCTGGTGCCTTGATTTTGGATAAAAACACATTTGTGTTTTATTTTTAAGAAATTATGTCTTATTCTAAGTTATTTTTGCTTATTGTTTTTTCTTGGAGTTGGAGGATAGTTTCTTTAAGTTGCAAAATCAGAAAAACAATATCTTGTTTTAAGAAAATCTATCATATTCCAAGACTTTTTTACTAAATGGAAAACATGAACACAAAATTTAAGTGAACTTTTCTTAAAAAAATAACTTTTCTATGCTTGTAATAAGCAAACTTTTCTCTAATTCAGGGCAATTTTATCTCGTTTCAAGACGGATCCCATCTAGATTTATAAGCTAATTTTAAGAATTCTAGCCAAGCAAAAGTTGCTTACCACATTGGCAGATTTTTTTTGCTCAAAACAGAAAATTTTAGCAAATTTAAGGATATTTTGCTTATTTTTAGTAGGGCTGTTTTTGCAGTGCAGAACATATGGTCTGGGAACAGATCAGAGAAGCAATAAACAGAAAAGTATTCATACATTTGGTTGAAAACAAGGAAATATTACGGACCCCCTAAGGTGCCACGGAGAAAAAACATATATAAATCATGAGCATGATATAAAAAACAATTTAATTATACAGGCAAGCGGCAACAGACAGCCGGGCGCATCAGTAGATGGCAGTCATGCCCCAGAATATATCATCGTCAGCTGCTTACAAACCAAGAAGAAGAAGACAGCCGGGCTCGGTTGAAGCTTCCCAGTCCCTTAAATATAGACAGAATCATAACAATGATCTGATTTGTTCTATTTTTTAAAACATTAAATATCCCTGAATTTATGGACCTCTGCCAATCAGTTGAGCTGGTAGTTAAAGGGTTAAAATACACTTTTCAAGCCTGTGTTAATGTTGTTGACTAACTATTGTCGTCATAGTTTCATTAACAACCCTTTTCCCTGATGAAAACTACACAGTAACTTAAAAAACAAGAGCACACGGACAAAAACTTAAAGTAAATTCACTGACATTTTCATCAACAAATAAAAACTAAAGTTTTATTTTATTAAATATACATTTTATTTTCACTTCTGGTATTGTAACTGAGATGCTCTGGCAGGTAGACTAAATAAAGGTGACTGCATTTCACACAAAATGAACATTTACACTTACAAACTTTGAAACTAGAATTCAATAAAGGATTAGTAGATGTTTGATTTTTATCCAAGAGTGAAACATGACTTCACAAATTCAAGGAAACATAAAAATGTCTTATCCTTTACACTTCAGATTATAGTCGACTACATTTACAGCAGATTGTGTCGACTAAATGTTGTGAAATTTTATCAAATTAAAACAGTTAAGAGACTAAATTATGACTAAAAAACTCAAAGATATTTTAGGCAAAAGACTAAAACTAAATTAAAAGTCTTCTCACGTATGATTTTACACCAGGTAGAGGTGATGGTGGTTTCAAGCTTTGGGCAACCAAATGTGTACAATGTGTAGGGAATCTGTACAGAAATGGCAAACTACTTACTTTTGAGCAAATGTGTATTCATCCATCGCCAGTGTTACCCAAAAAAGTCAGCTTTTTTCAAATACTTACAGCTTAAACATTTCATATCATCTTAAAATAAAGATCTAATGTCTGAACCACCTTTGATAGAACTTGAAAACCTAATCATCACAAATCTGGCTAAAAGGGGTCTAGTATCTTTGTTTGATGGGACTTTGACAGACTTTGACTTAGACAATGTTTTTTCTTATTTCTTTGAAATTACGCCCGAAATTTCATGAGAATTTGTGTAAATTAGCTCATAACTTCTTTAAAATAATGTCCAAATTTATTGTCGCAAGTCAGAATTGGTAGGTTACTGTTTTTTTTCAGTTTCTTTGAAATTTACTCCAAATCGCAAGGTAAGAAGGTGACGATTAACAAATAATTTATTTGAAATTAAATCACAAAATGTTTTGTGATGGGCCGTGGAAGCTAAACTTTGAAGAACTTGTCATTTTATTCGGACAAAGTGGGAATACGCACTGCCGGACCATGTTTGCAGCCGATTGTGAAACAGCATGAATGAAATCAGCTGTACCTTTGTGTCGCACGGCCATGACGTCATCGAAAGTTTGTTTACCAGGTCAGCTGACCCACCTGAAGACGGTAGATGAGCTGACTTTATGATAACACTGGTGACGGATGAAAAAATATAGCCGAAATGAGCGATTTTGCAGAGATTATGTCCCGCGCTGAAGCTCCCTTGCCGTGGCCCCCGCTAAGTGCGGCTAAATCGGTTGGATCTAAATAACTTCTGAAGGACTCTGAGCTGCACGATGTTTGTCTGAGTGAGTATGTGAGCATGCACACACCTATAAATAAGGTCCAGGTGTCAAAAAACCGGAGTTGCCCTTTAAGAGACTAAATTATGACTAAAAAACTCAAAGATATTTTAGGCAAAAGACTAAAACTAAATTAAAAGTCTTCTCACGTGATTTATCAGGACTTCATTAAAATCTTTTCTCTCTTAAAGCGCCAGATAAATTATACACATATTTTGAGATAGCCTCATTTTACAACATTTTGGACTGATGTTAAAAGCATGTTCGAAAATCCTCTCAAAGTGAAGGACATAATTCCTAATAATTCCACTATTGGGAATTTTTTCTGCAATTTGACTGCAAGAAAAATGAGAACAATGTGTTGGTTGAAATCTGAACCACCTACAGCTGCACAGGATGCTTGTGCCTCTCTTTCTCTGTATTGTAATTATATTTTTGCTAATTGCATGGGGGACCAAGTCTCAGGAAAAATATTATGACGTACATTGTCTGTTAATTTTGACAACAAAAGTTAAAAAAAAAAAAATGCAACAGTAAATAAACTCTGCTCCCTCCACAATCCATAGTCAACTGCCTTCATGAAATAAAAACCTGGATGACCACCAACCTACTCAAACTCAACACCAAGAAATCAGAGCTCATGGTCATGGGTCCCAGGGCGCAGCTTCAGAAGGTCGGAGGATTTTCTCCTCCAGGTGGATGGCTGCTCCATCTCTCCATCCCCTGAGGTCCGCAACTTGGGTGTCATCCTGGACTCTACCCTCTCCTACCAATCCCACATAAAATCCATAACCAAATCCGCCTTCTTTCACCTCAGAAACATTTCCCAACTCCGGCCATCACTCTCAGATTCTGTTGCTGAGACCCTCATCCACTCCTTCATCTCCTCTCGTCTGGATTACTGCAATGGTCTCTTGTTTGGACTCCCCAACACCACCCTGGACAGACTGCAGTATGTACAAAACTCAGCTGCCAAGGTGCTCACCCGCACCAAATCCTGGCAGCACATCACTCCCACCCTCAAACGCCTCCACTGGCTCCCTGTCAAGTTCCGCATCAAAATACAAACTGCCCATCCTCACCTATAAAGCTCTCCATGCCCTAGCCCCACAGTACCTGTCAGATCTCCTTGAGGACTACTCCCCGGAGCGAAACCTGAGATCTGCAGACCTCGGGCTCCTCTCAGTTCCCACAAACACAAAACGTACCCTTGGAGACAGAGCTTTCAGTGTGGCTGCTCCATCCCTCTGGAACTCTCTCCCCTTGGCTATTCGTCAGCTAAAAACTGTAGAGACACTTTTTCATGGAGGCTTTTGGCAATTAATGTGTTTATTTCTGTTTGTTAAGCACCTTGGGTTTTTTGAAAGGCGCTATATAAATTCGAGTTATTATTATTATTATTATGATTAAACTGCAGGAAGCACCAAACAGACCATTCGTTATGGCGTCACACCTGTCCCTGTGCTGAAATGCCTCCCCAGCAGGTGGCGCTGCGAGATATTTGTAAATGTACTTGTCACAGGTGATCAGGCCAGAAGAGTTATTAGGGGACTAAAATTATTTAGAAAAACTGAAACACAGCAGAGCTATGACGAATTGAACATCTCAGTAACTCAAAATAGCGCTACATAACAATTGCATTGTGACAAAAACTCACAAAAATCTAAATATATGTAAAGTTTATATACATAAAGTATTTCAAAAACACTTCTAGATGTTTACGGCACAGATACGAGAAATTATTTTGGCTCAGTTGATTCATGAATAGAGGAAAATATAAAAAAATATATGTGTTCACCATGAAGAGGCCATTTGTTTTGACCTGTTTGCTTGCCTGTTAGCAAGACTACGCAAAAACTACTAAGTGGATTTACATGAAAATTAAACCAGACGTGTGGTTCAGTCCAAGGAAGTTACATTTTGGAACTGATCCGATCCAGACTGACGTCACAAAAACATTTAAGTTTATAACCGCGAATCCCTTTTGTTTACCACATTGTGGGTATTATAGTTTATTGTAACTACATTTCCCAGCTTCCCTTGCAATGCCAGGGCAGGAGTTCCCCAGCCACAGCACCATCCGACTGTTTAGATCTGGACGGTATTCTTATAATTTAATCTTATTTTTTGCTTCTAGTATTTAGAATTATTTAGTATCTTTTTGTGCTGTTATTTAAATCTATCATTATTTTTATACCTCCCACTGCTGTGGACAGAAGAGAAGGAATTTTAGGTAACACTTTACTTTAGAGGTCTGCTAATTTCATCACACTTTGGTAATAAATAGACAATGTTTTTTCTTATTTCTTTGAAATTACCCCCCAAATTTCATGAGAATTTGTGTAAATTAGCACATAACTTCTTTAAAATAATGTCCAAATTTATTGTTCCAAGTCAGAATTGGTAGGTTACTGTTTTTTTTCAGTTTCTTTGAAATTTACTCTAAATTGCAAGGTAAGAAGGTGACGATTAACAAATAATTTATTTGAAATTAAATCACAAAATGTTTTGTGATGGGCCTATGATTATAGGGGTAATCATAAAGGTATATCATTCATCTCTGTTTTGCATGTGATCTCAATTATGCATGCCAACAGACTCGGTGCTAAAGAATTTGGTGAAATTAAATAACAAATAGCTAACTATCAACTGCTTATTGGGAAATTGAATTATTCATTTAGCATTTCAAAGGTAATTATCACAGGAAACAATGAACTTAACTTCTGTATTCAAGAACTAAGCAGCTATTTATCATCTGCTTCTCTGGAAACAGCAGAAATGTTGGGATACTTCTAAATAGGGCTGAACCATTTTAGAAAATAATCTAATTGCGATTTTTTCCCCAATATTGCGATTTACTCTGCAATTGTTTTAATGTTCCTGATCTTATGTATTCTTAAACAAACATAAGCAGTAGATCTTTTTATAGTATAACCAATATGACATTAAATTAATCTAAGGATAAAAGATTTGAGAAAAAATGGACAAGTGAAGAACAGAAGCAAAATAGAAATGAAGTTGCAAAAATAAGTGGGAAAAATTGGCAAAAAATCCAAAAGTGGCTTAGGAAAATTGATTTATGGCAGCAAAATTGGGAATTAAATTTGAAGTGAAATTTCAAAAACCATGTAAAAATTCCAAAAATGGTTCTGACAGTGGCCAAACAAAGATGAATGGGGTCAAAATAGACATAAAGTTGTAAAAACTGGGTTAAAAAAGGTAAAAATGGTCCAAAAGTGGGAAAATAGAGGTCTAAAAAAAAATTGGCATGAAATTGCAAAAAACTACATCACAATGCCAAAATGTTCAACACAATTTGGGCTAAAAATATTGAACCTTCTGCGATTTGAAAATTGCAACAAGCCATATTGTGATTTAATCTAATATGCAGTTAACTGTTCAGCCCTACATCTAAAAACATTTCGTCAGCTGATCATCAGATTCATTTTTATGTAGAGATGCAGAGAATCACAACAACAACAACAACAACAACAACAGTCCAGCCTCAATCAGACCTGTGGAAATAAAGGAGTCTTACCTGTGCTCGTGTTCAGGCAGAAATCCAAGGAGGTGAAATTGAAGCGTCCAAACAGTCCTTGAATCTGCAGACTCAGACCATCAACCTTCAGACCATCAACCTTCAGACCATCAACCTTCAGCTCTGTCTCTGCTGAAACTCTTTCAGCTTGACTGTGTGGATAAAAACAGCACGGCGAGCTCACAGGCTCTTCTCCACTCAGTTTGGGTTTTAATCCGTGATTCACTTACATTTCAGACAGGTAACTCCTCATCTGTTTGCTGCTCCTCACTCCTCTTTCTCTGGTTTCCCTCCAAAAAGTTTGAACTGATTGGCTCCTCAGTCAGGTGGGAGGGGGCGGGGTCTTCTTCTTCTTCTTCAGCTGAAAGGTGCATTACCGCCACCTACTGAACTGGAGTGTGGTTATGGATTTAGGCAGTTGTCCTTACGTTCTGTTAATTGAATTTGTCTCAGGGGGCGGGGTCAGCTGCAGTGCATTGTGGGTGTTTGTAGGTGAGGGAGTGGCCTCCTGGAAGAACCTGCATGAGACAAAACTTTGATTCTTACTTCGTCTTATTATACTTTGTTTAGAAATGTATAAAGCAAAAGAGAAGAGGCTAAGTTAACTTTATGATCTGTTTGAAATATTTTATATATTTTAAAGGTCCTTAACCCTTTAAAATCCATGGCTTTCTTTAATTTAATTGTTACATAAAGTATTTTTTGAAGGTTTTGTAATTTATTTATTACTTGTAGAGCCAAAATAACAAGTGGAATACTTGTGTTTAGAATAAAGCAAAGGTGATGAGACTAACTAAACTTTATTTGTGTTTGTGTCTGTTTTAAATATTTTACATGTCTTAAGGTACTTAGCCCTTCAAAATCATTGGCTTTCTTTAATTTAATCATAACGTAAAGCATTTTTACAAAGATTTTGTCATATTTATTTATCACTTGTAGAGTCAGAATGATAACTGAAATAATTAGCCTATCCTAAGAAATATATAAAGCAAAGATGATGAGACTAACTTAACTTTATTTGATTTTTTTAATATATATTTTATGTATTTAAACCCTTTAAGGCCCAGGGACCATAGATTACAGCCAGAAAATTATACATTTTTGGAGCTGAAATGTTTGTTTCACTTTCTGCTAAAATCCTAAAAATATTAAAATGTCCATAAAAATCAACATATAGATTTTTCATATCACATTTGATACATTAGGTGTTTTTGGCAACTGATAATCCACTTGAGGACATTTTTATCATTTATCTGATTCTATTTAGATGTTTTTTTTGTAATTTGTTGATCACATTGAGTAGATGGAGGTATTATAAAAGTATGTATCAAATATGATACAGTTGGCTTTATAGGGTTAAGGTCCTTAACCCTTCAGAATCCACAGCTTTCTTTAATTTAATCATTACGTCAAGTATTCATTAAAAAGTTTTGTCATATTTATCACTTTTGACACTAACTTTACTTTGAGTTAAGATGCTAAACTGCTAAAAACCAAAAGAAAAATATTTTCTATGTGTAAAAGTTAAAAAAGCTAAAAGTTATTATTATTACCATCATTACTATTTATACCTAACTGAACCGTTTACTAATGTGATGATTTATATATTTATATGTGTCCACCCTGAAAAAAAAAAAAAAAAACAGATCAACTTAAAGTTCCATGATAAAGCAAAAACCAGAATATATACATTTTAGTCAGGATCCTGACTTTTTTGCAGAAGGGCAGGATGTTAACTTTAATTTCATAATTCAGTATATACATTTTTTTTTATTTTTCAAGTTTTCCCCAAAAGTGGATTTTCTAAGTCCTGTTTATCTTTCTATATATCTATCTCTTCTTATCTATCTACCTATCTATCTGGATGTATGTACGTATGTATGTATGTATATATATATATACATATATATATATATATATATATATATATATATATATATATATATATATATATATATATATATATATATATATATATATATATATACATATATATATATATATATATATATATATGTATATAATCTGTTATTTAAAAAAACTTTTTGTTTGTCAAACTCAATATCATCTGTTCTAAAGGGACTGTGAGGAGAATCTGTTACCGGCAACGTAAAAGACTCTGCTACCCATGAGCATGCGCGGCGACTGTTGTAATGCTGCGTTCAAGTAACCTCAGAACTGGGAGTGACATCATCTCAGAGTTATCGGAGTTCCAGTTACAAAGTCGGAAAACATGCTGATCTACCAGGCTATTGTTAGCTGTTGTTAGCACGCCCTGCGTTGTTGTTCACAAATATCACATGAAGAATGTGATTATCACTATGGCAGCATTTTTATAAATATGAGTCTAACAATACTATGTATACAGCTGATCTAGAGCAACACACCCCAGTCAGAAGTGCAAATAAATGGATTATTACAGGAGCTAAATAACTGTTCACACTGGGGGCATCCATCTTCCATTGTCAACTCAGGGGTGGGGAGGTTTCACCGAGTTCCCAGTAGGAAATTCAGACTTCGGGGGGCGATCCAGTTGCAGTTTCCTACTCGGAACTTGGAAATTCCTACTTCTGGCTACAACTGGAGCGCAGCACGAGACGTGACCCAGAGCATGTATATATTATGGAGCTAGTGGATGCAGCTCAGACCTTCCTCAGAACTCTGCATTGCTTTACAACTTCTTTTTTCAACAACTTACAGGATGCAAAGCCACGAGGTAATGTATCTCTTTCTAGTTATGTAGCGGTAGTTTTTGATGTGTGACAACAAGCAAATTTGGGAAAACTTAGTAGGCCTATCGTAGTTTTGTAGCCGGCTATATATGGCTACTTACAGCCCGGTGCTCTAAGACGTGTCTGAATAATATAAATTTGCTCTAGTTTTAATTGTCTTGTTCCTGAAGTTGAGTATCCAGGCCAGTCCAGCCCTATCCGACCCGACCGGAAGGCTAAGGAATAGCATTTATAGATAACCTATTTTGATGCTATAAAACTCATCTTAAAGTGTGTATTTCCATCAGGCATATATCTAAAAGGGAGACTTTTTTGTAATTACTTAGAAACTCCTCATAGTCCCTTTAAATTGTAAGTAGTTGCAAAGATTGAAAAAAAAAAATAAACAGTGAAACTTTACAGTTTTCATGATGGTGGCCCTGTCAGGTTTTGCACAAGCACTTTTATCGGCTTGTATTTATTTTTAGTAGTTATTTTTGCTATTTTATTTACAAACATTTCTGCCTTTTCTAATTTATTTTGTCCCAATTTTTTGTGCATTTTTATGTCATCATCCATCAGCTGTTAGCTTTCCAACCATTAAATCCCACACCAAGAAAATGTTTTTTTTTTTTTTGTAGTTTTCTCTGTTCTCTGAAGTTTTAACGGAACCAAACAATAATTTGATTTATTCTGTTTTTTAAAACATTAAATATTCCTGAATTTGATGATGAACTCTGCCAAACAGCTGAGCTGGTAGTTAAAGGGTTAACTTGATTCTGCCTTACTGAAATAAAAATCCACTGAAAAAATAAACAAATGCAAAGGCCTGGATCTGCGAGGGTGAACTGTGGCGTTAAAAACTCCAAATTTAAGTTTCCATTGTCACAAAATCCTCCTAAACAACTGTTTGAAGGAGCCGAGCCGCGGAGTTCACTGACAAACACACAGCTTTTATTTCTTTTCTCCTCTTTCCGATCCTTTTGTGATTCTTCCATCAGAAATTCCAGACATGTCTGGGATGCCGGTGTGACCTTGAATGCAACAGCGAGCCGAGTTTGAAACTCCACTTTCTTTCTGTAAATGCACCGACACGTGACATTAAAGACAAGGTGACTTTATCTGGTAAAAGTTGTTTGTTGGAACATTTTTTATTGATATGATAATACAGAGCGGAGAACACACAGAGCAGGAGAGGACGGTGCGTTCAGGGACTGAAAGAGTTGATGTAATTACCAGTTTTTGAAGGACTACAGTCGAAACTCAAGTCTTGGGTATGACAGATATAAAACAGACCTCATGATTGATTATGAGGAAGTAATAACACTTTATATTAAGGTTCACATATTCACCATTAATATGGTGCTTACTAATATGGATGTAAACAGCATACCAGCCCTTAATTAGTAATTATTAAGAATTATTAAGAACATATTAACACCTGTAGACCTGAGGGCTGCACCTACTGTTTGTCTTTAAAAAACAAACTCAAAACCTACCTTTTAAGTCGAGCTTTATCCTGAATTACCTTTAAGTGTTTTTATTTATTCTAATTACAGTCCACTTTTTTATTTTATCTTATTTTATTTTTTATCTTTTTTATCTTTGCTATCTTTCCTTATTTCATTTCCTAGTTTTTCTATTTTATTTTTTATTTATTTATTTAACTTCATTTCAACTTATTATTTATTCTTATTATTTTTAAATAATAAGCGAGTACAAGCAGCTGAAATGGGTTTCCTTCGCAGGGTGGCTGGGCTCTCCCTTAGAGATAGGGTGAGAAGTTCGGTCATTCGGGAGGAGCTCAGAGTAGAGCCACTGCTCCTACGCGTTGAGAGGAGCCAGATGAGGTGGCTCGGGCATCTGGTCAGGATGCCTTCTGGACGCCTCCCTGGTGAGGTGTTCCGGGCACGTCCCACTGGTAGGCGGCCCCGTGGTAGACCCAGGACACGCTGGAGAGAGTATGTCTCTCGGCTGGCCTGGGGACGCCTTGAGAACCCCCAGGAAGAGCTGGATGAGGTGGCCGGGGAGAGGGAAGTCTGGGCTTACCTGCTTAGGCTGCTGCCCCCGCGACCCGACCACGGATAAGTGGAAGAAGATGGTACGGTACGGTACGGTACGGTATGGTATTATTTTTAAAATTAAATTTCCCATCTTATTTTATGACATAATTAATTTTATACTTTTAACCTAACCTCCAGTCTTTTTTGAAGTTTCACTACGGCCCGTTCAGATGAATGGGGGAGATGGAGATTTGACCTATACTGCAGCCAGTCACCAGGGGGAGCAGTTTCTGCGGCGGCTTCACAAAAGCCCAGCGACATGGCGTCCATGTTTTTTACAGTCTATGGTTCCGCCCCTTTCTTTGGCCGTTTTCAAATTCATCTACTAAACTAGCAGTGCGTACTGATTCGACCAAAATGTAGTATGCAGTATACAGTATGCGAACAAAAGTGAAGTTGAGTATGCAAAAATTACCTGGATGACGTACTGATTCAGAAAAAAAAATACACAGTATGCATCGGACCAGTCTGCTTTGCCTACTGTTACCCACAATGCAAAGCGGCTGAAGCGAAGCTTCAACAACCGGAGCAGCACACGAAAATAAATATACGAGCCACTACTTGTTGTCTTTACCTTTTCAACACGTAATAGTGTGTAATAAGTTGTAAAAAGGTCAGTTGTTGTTGTTTTCTGTTAACGGTTCGTAACGGCTGTCCTATACCTGCAGCATTATCAGCGATCAGCCACGAGCAAACTTCCCGTTTTCAAAATAAAAGCATCTTTTATTATCCTCTTTTAGTTCTTTAACGCTTTTGTAAATGGGCTCTTGTTTTGAAGCCAACAGGAAGTTTCTTCAATAGCATAATGGTGTGCATAACAGAATGTCCAAAATGCCGAAACGAAATTTGTATCTGTGTGTTTTATGGCTCAAATGACCACATTTTGGTATACTACGTGGTGACTTTCTTGCCTAAAATGCTCTCTGAACTTTCAAATGTGGCGAATCAACAGAGATATTTGATAGCCTGGTGTGCTTCTGATTTTTGTTGTCGGAGGTTTGAAATGCATCATGGGAAACTTAGTATACCACAGTGTGAACGGTTGTCATTCTAATCATACTTATAGTATGTAGTATACAGTATATACTTATGAGTATGTAGTACGTTAGTATGTCATTTTGGACACAGCCTTAGTCTCAGCAGCTTTGTGAGCAGGTTTGAAGAGAAAACTCTTAGTTAGGAACTTTTAGGGTCATTTAGGAGTCCTCCTAGTGGTAAGAAGAAATGCTTAGTGACTACGGGCCCAGATTTTTAAGCTCATGGGAAAACACCTTTCCATCCTCGGCCTTGCTCAGCAGCCTGTCCGCTCGTCTTTCCTCCTGCAGAGGTGAACTTTGTGCCCGTTCTCCTGCAGCGTGTCCAATCGCTCACGGATCACCCTGATTGTTCCGAACAAAGCCGTGATGACTCCGGCGTATTATATACATCCCCCTAATGTAAGATCAGCTTAGGAGTGAATCTGTTTTCAATCTAACCTCCATTTTCTCCTGCCGTCCCCAGACTAAAGTACATTATGGAGCGGCTGATGATGAAGGGATGGTTCTGCTCATCAGGGGCAAGAGGAAAGGAAAATGAAGGAGGGATTGTGGAGGCTTTCTGCGGCACTACAAGAAGATCATTAGAGACTCAAGAAGGTGCTTTACTCCGTGTGCGTGTGTGTGTTGAACACACACGTCCTGCCTTCGTTCTGCAGAGATGCAAATGCTTTAAAACACATCAGAGTCCTCGGGTAACAAACTACCTGAGACCTCTGATGGTGTTGTTGCAGTGATTGTATCCTGTGGACGAGTGCCATCCTGCAGCAGATCTGCTCGCCTACGAGGGCAGACTGGAGCATTTTAGAGCTCACACATAAACTTAAGATGTAATAATGTGCATAAAAGTCAGATTTTAGTTTATTTACACTGTAAAAATACAGCCAAGTCGTTACATCCAAGAACCTGATTCCAGTGAAGTTCAGATAAAACGTAAATAAAACAGAATACGATGATTCGTAAGTATTTTTCTGCGTATGTTCAATTTCATATACGACAAAGACTAGATGTTAATGTTCAAACTAACCCTAATCCTATTTGTCCTTAGACTATCGTCTTATCTTACATTAAATGATCCTACACAGTAGGGCTGGGCGATATGGCCTTGAAATAAAATCCCTGATTTTTTTCCACAACACTCGATTTACAATTTAATCGATTTTTCCCTCCCTAAAAGAAACAAAACTCCCAGTAACATAAAAATGAAACAAATGAAGCTTTGCCTTTATGTTGTCTAAGGGCTCTAATTTCGTGGCGCAGCGCAGGGGGCGCAAGCCTGGCGCACCCCGCACCGCCGTGCGCTGCCAATTTGACAATTTGGTAGACCGTCTGCGCAGAGGTGCGTGTGACGGCGCACCAGGGGGAGGTGTCAGCAGATTCATGTTGGCGCAGTGACAATTTCGTGCCAAAAACAGTGCAGAAAGTGCGCTGAAAGCTCGCCAGCTGCAACCTGGTCTAACCTTGGCGCAGGGCGGAGCGCACCCTCCGCAGCTGTAATTTGGTGACAAGCGCACATGTGCGCACGCCTCAGAGGCAGGTTTCCAAAGTGTCAGGCACATTTTAATGCAATAAACAATCACAGCAATCACTATTTAATGTCCCCGTCTGAACCAGCATATACATTTGTATCTATATTAACTGTCCCGTCACATCTGATGTCAGATTAAAGCCGTTTGTCATAATGGAAACTTAACCTGACTGCAGCTGGAAGTTTGATGCACATCTTACAAGTCAACAATAAACACCCTTAACATCTGATACTGGGTATATATCTGGCTTCTCTCATTTCATTCAATTCAAAGAAAAAAAGGGGAAAAAAGACGAAGAAAAAGGAGAGAAAATAAATGTATGTCACTCAGGATTTACCTGTTATTTCCCATATTCCTCTATTTTAGTCTTTATTTTTAACGTGCTCTAAAAAGATGGAGAGCATTATTGCATGGAGGATGAGGAGGAGACACCGGGAGAGTATACAGTTTATCACTAAAGACTCTGCTATTTGGCGATGACAAACCAGGAGTGCAGGTGGATCACAAGCATTATGAATGAATAAGCAAGCTGTGGTGTAACTGTCTCTTATTTTTTTTACTCCTATTAATGACAAAGGAACAGATTACATCTGTCCCGGGAGCTGGCCCACATGGTGACGCGCCCCGCTGTCCATTCTCATGCTGAAGGGACAGCGTCTCCACTGCTGGGTCTTTCCAGCACACTGTTTCCGCGGTGGCGGGGATAATTCAGACCAATCAGACGCTGCGCCTCAGCCGCAGCGCATTTAAAGGCGAGGAGAGGCGCTCATTTGATTGGTGAAGACAGCAATCGGCTGTGATAATCCCACTCACGTCTATTCTCCTCCTATTCCGACATTTGCGCGGAGAGGCAGAGACGTGGGCGTGGACGCGCAACCTCTGCGCCGCTGTGCGCCATGAGTGCGCCTCTCTTGGCACTGCAGGAAACTTGCAAAGTGCGCAGGTCACACCCAGTCTGCGCGGCGAAGGCCGGCGCAGGCAGGTGCGCCTGCGCTTGCGCCTGGTCTACGAAATTAGAGCCCTAAATGTTTCCCTCTTAAAGTCAAAGTCTGGGTCATAAAAGGTTGATAATGTAGTATAAATGTTGGCAGGTTTGTCTACATAAACACTAAAAGGCTGAGGTATTTTTACAGTATTAGCATGAAACTCTCTGATCAATACTTAATCTACTTAAACAACAAATACAAGCTTATAAAAGTGCTTGCGCAAACCCTACAAGGCTGACCTTCATGAAAATTGTAATTTTTTTCAAAAATTGCAACAACTTACAATTAAACTAAGGCAAGAAAAAAATTCTTGATTTTTAAATTTTTTATAACTTTTGCAGAAAATAATTTTAATTAATCGATTTTATCGATTTTTTGCCCAGCTTTACCACACTGATGTGTCATCTGCCAAATGTGACATGAATCTCGACATAGTTGATATCGTAGGGTAAACATGGCGTTGTTTGCGCAGCATTTCCGCGTCTCTCTCTGTCCCCAGCGGCGATCTCTGGTCAGGAGAGAAAAATCCTGATTTCCCATAGGAAAGCTTGAAGTGACGTTCTTTTCTCCGCTTTTAAAAGAGAAATGGAGGCCATTTCTGATAAAACTAACCCATCCACAGAGTCAGCTTTACACACCACTGTTGTTCTCAAACATGCAGTCACTTCCTGTTGTCGTCACATCTGCTCCGCCTCTGTCCCCTGATTGGTCCGTTAAAGCTGGAGAGTTTTTATTCATTGGGCTTCTTTTGCTTCAGTTCTTGGGGAGGGGAGAACAATCTTTTGATTTGCCACAATAATTTAAGGAATTTCAATGAAAATACCTCAAGTTGAGTCTTTTTTCGGCAATTTTTAAAGTGAGATTAAAAAATAGATATATTTGATTAATTAATTACAGGTCATAATTAATTAATCGCTCAATTTTCTAATCTACTGACAGCACTAGTTACACAACTTTTATAGAGATATGGCAACCTTGTTTTAGCCTATATAGTAGGGGTGCCACGAAATTTCGCGAAATAAAAAATGACTAAATAAAATTTAGAGACGCACGAAACAAAAGCATGAAACAAGAAACGCAAAAGACCACTGAGACTGGTGATTTTTTAGACTTCTCGCCTACTGTAGCAAAGCACTTGCTTAAATATGGAGGAAGACGAGGCTGAGGATTTAGCTGACGCTCCTTCGTCAAATAAATCGGTTGTGTGGACCTATTTTGGCTTCCCATGTAAAAGACGAGAGAACGGTGAGAAGATTGCGGACAAAACAACAACCGTGTGCAAAATATGCCGCTACAGTTCGCCGTATGCTGCGGCGAGTACAACAACCGTGATGTACCACTTACAACACAAAAATGAGATTTTTGCACAACTTCCTACTGTTGGGGATTTTCTATAATCTTTATTTTGTATCGTGAGCCCTTTTTCGTATTTCGTGTCGTTTCCTAAGTTGACCATTTTGTTACACCAATACTAATCACACAACTTTTATAGATATAGATACTCTGGCAACTTCTTTAGAGGAGAAAGTGGTTTAGAATCAATAAGCCCTTGGTCACAAGTGCTAACTTTAATAATAATAATAATAATTAGTATTATTATTATTTTGCCTCTTCTTTTTGGTTTTGATTGCTGTTTTAGTTTGTATATGGGTGGGTAAACTATCATTTTAGTTTTGTGATTTTGCTTTCACATTTTCTTCCAAAAAAAATGAGGACATTTAAGTTTAAATCTTGTGAAAAAAGTTGAAAGTCAAGATAAAAGTTGACATACAATATATTTGTACTTTCTCTCGACATTTTGACTTTTATCACAACATTGTACTTCAACTATATTCTCGTCAATTTAACTCTAATTTTGAAATTTAAACTTGAATTACGACTTATCCAAAGTTATTTTCCCCATCTAACATTGTCGTTATACTCTTCTGTACATTCAGGCCTGAGCTGATAGAGTTTGGGACGCTGATAATTCATCATGTTGTTTTTTCCTGATGCCTGGCGCAGCAGTCCTGTGGCAGTCCTGTGGTGCCGGCATCTCCCTCCTCACTCGCCTCTGTCTCTGAGGCGGTATGCGAGCGGCGCTGTCAGAGGATTAAAAAAATGGCAGTTAGCTGCAACAAAACACACTCCACATTAAAGCAAATTGCCGGGTGCGATTGTTGGCCCTTCTCATTGTTGCGTCCCTCTCGGTCGGAGCCGTGATGCTGATTGTGGCTGAAGGGGCCTTCAGATGACTGATAAGCGTTGATGAATGAAAATGGAAATGCTTTTCAGCGTTTTGCCTTCAAAGGGAAATCAAATAAGGAGGAAGGAGAGGGGGCGAGCCGCGCAGGGAGAATATTTGCCTTTTTGCAATTAACAAGATATGTTCTTTTTTTGTGGTCAGAAAAATGGAAATGGCTTTTAAGGTCGTAAAGGTCGAGCGCATCGAAGCATGGTGGCTCCGCAATTACTCTTCAGGCATTGGCCTGATCAGGGGGAGGGCGAGGTGGGGGGGGGTCCGGCCTCGCACCGACGGTCAAATTAACGAGACGGCCGGCTCCCTGTTGAAAAGATCACATGTGATTACCGTACATCAAACAGACGGAGCGCTCAAATTATCTCCTCGCTCGCCGTGAGGCCGGAGAAGAGGGGATAAAACGCAGACGGCCTGATTAGTTAAAGGCTTTAAATGTCAAAACTTTCACTGTCCACAGCTTGAATGACTCCGCTCCCCCCCACTCCGAGGACAGGTGGGGGGTCGTCCTTCAGTTTACTCAAACTAAAACAAATGATCGCCCTCCTGACATCGCCCAGGAGCAGATTAGCTCTGATTCTTCTACTGATGAATCGAGCCGTTTACATGATCGAGGCCTTTTTTAACAACCTGAGTGAAGCTTCAGGCATGTCCACACGTGGGCTGGTATTTTAGAGAACGAAGCTTTTACTGCATGTCGTAACAGAATAAAAAAATCACATTGATTCTAATAGAGCAATACTGGATTAACCTATCTATGCCCACTTATGGCATATAATTTTATCAGTTGAGTCCCTCTGAATCATGTTATGTATTTTTTTTCCATTTTGTACTTTGTTTTAAAGAAAATAGCATTTTTATGACTGGCAACAATTGTTGTAGGTGCGGCCATTGGCTGTGATAAGTACTTATGTGTCAAGAAAAGTGCACCTCCAACTGCACATCAGCATTTTTTTACTTCAGTGAAACACAAGCTAATATATGGAAGCCCTTTCAAAAAAAAGGAATTAAGGGAAATTATAAAATAAGAAATAAATACTAAGTCATAATAATGAAATAAAAAGTCATAATTATGAGAAAAAAGTCAATATTGTGAGATTTAAAAAAAAAATCCATTCATGCACAGGATAACCCTTAACGGGCAAGCCAACCTCCCTGATTGGGTGATGTGAAAAGAAACGAAGAGACAGGAACACTTTAATGAAGACTTTGTTGCAAACTCATTTCTTTGTTTTCTAAGTCAAAGGATTGAAGACAGTGGTGAGAACAATGGTATTTCATTTATTTTGTTAGTGCATGTGAATCACTGATAGAGGAAACTGCTTAAATGTATGTATAAATGAATATTTTAAAGCTTAATAAATACATGAACTTGTATTAATCTCAATAAAACTGTACAAAAGTGTTATTTGTTTCCACATCATCCCACAGATCTTCTTTTTCAGCCAGGATAATGACCGATCTTGCAGGTTATTTAAGTTTTGACGTACAGTTTAGTCATCTCTTAAATCTGAAGACACAGACTTTTCTGAATCTCCAGGCTCGTTCACGTGTTCCCGATGTGAAGAGAGATTTCTCATCACCACACCAGCAGAGCGGCGTCAGACCAAGTTCGGCTCTAAAGGATGTTATCAAGGCCGCTCTCTACAATCAGGAGCAGATTGATTTGTGTTGTGGAGGACAGAGGGATGCTCACCGCTGTTAGCATTCAGCCGCGGTAAACACCACATCACAGCTATTCCTCCCCATCATCATCATCGTCCTGCCAGCAGCAGCCATCTCCTCTCTCACGAGCTGACCCCTCTCTGATGAAGAGAAGATTATTTAACGGTCTGTAATATCACCAAAGTGTGTGTTTATCAGACAATCCAATCACCTGCTCCACAGTCCAATTGTTCTCTGTCCCCTCATCATCCAAACTTTGTGTCTGCGTGAGGAAACTGAAGACCGGCGGGAGAAGCGGAGGTCTGATGAAGGGCAGGAGGAATCTTCAGGATGATCAAAAAAATGTTAATGATGCTTTTCTGATGATTGGGGTCCTGACATGTTTGTTGTTTCACAAAAACTCTAAATGCCAACTTTGGAGGAGTGTTTCCTGCAGGGACACGATGTCCAAACCAAGTGGGTCTGCAGAGTCCAGGACAAGTCCAGCTTTACAAACCCACCTGGACCAGCCTGTTAAAGGGACACCCTTACATTTTTAAAATTATTTGTGTCTTATCTCACTCCCGAGTCCATGACAAGATGAAAGACTCCATTCTTTTTACTGTGCGTGCAGTAACAAGGAAGAGACGAGCAGTGTTTGCCCAACGCTGGTTAGCTTAGCTCAAACATGGGAGTCAATGGGAAGTGTTAGACTGTCTCTGTGCTACTGTCATCAGATAAACTCTTAAGCAAATATAAATGGTCCCAATTGTGTTATGTTGCATTATCTTAATTACCTCATGTCCTTAATGCACCCGAACATGGCAGCTATTTTGCACCTTATTTTGTTACCGTATCATTCCACTCCATTCCCTCTTGCAATCATGAATCCCTCCATCATGGCTCAAGAAAAAACCTTCTGTTAAGCAGCAGGAAATCTTGAATGTGGATGCCAGTCTCATGATGAACCGCAAATCCACACAATGCTGTGTTGGTGTGAGGGCGAAGGAAGGGAGGTAAGAGGAGACAAGTGGACTAAAGTAAGAACTAAAGTTAGAACTAAACAATACAACGCCTCTGCTTAGGAGAAGAAGAAAATAATACAATGATAGTGCAAGATAACACTGTTAAGACCATTTAGAGTTGCTGAGGAGTTTATCTGATGACTGTTGGCAGAGGCAGGCTAACACTTCCCATTGACTCCCATGGTTGAGCTAAGCTAACTAGTGGTGGGCGAAATCTGCTAGTTTCTTCCTTGTTACTGCACACACATTCGTAAGAATGGAGTTGTTATGGACTCAGGAGTGAGGTAAGACATGAAAACAAAGTTTTGGATCCCTTTAAAGCCCAGGACCTTACCCATGACCTGTGAGTCAACACAGGACATGCCAATGACAGGAGTATCCATACTGAGTATTGGGCACTCTTTGGTTTATTATACGTAAAGTTGTTAGACTGTTTCAGTCTCTTGTTCTTTGTGTCTGGACAGCCATGGAGCCAGAGCAACCCAACTTCAGAAGTACCCAGACTACTAGTGTTGTGTCACTTGAGACAGGTCTTGGTCTTGAGTACTGCTGTGCTCAAGACCACTCTGAGACCAAGACTTGTCCGAGACCAAGACAAGACCCGGACTTTTGGGAGTAGAGAACGAGTCGAGACAATCCGAGACCGAGACAAGAGCAAGACCGTCAAAATCAATTTTAAAAACCATGACAAGGTCGAACAGTTAAGTCGGGCTTGTCTTGGTCTCGGACTGGCCGAACTCTGGATTTTCCATCAAGACCGATCAAGACCAGCTCTGATCTGCTGTTCTTCAATTTCATTAATGTGAATTAGGAGGAACACTTGTTAAAACAACAAAAAGCTTCAGTTCAGGTGTTATTTCTCCTGTGATGTCTGCAACCATCCTGTTGTTGTGACTGAAGGACACCCCCCTAAACTGTTCAACTTCGTCTTTAAAATTGATCTTGATGGTCTTGGTCTCAGATAGTGTGGTCTTGAGCACAACACCAGTCTGAATAGTCATGGCTGGCTTTCCGTCCTTACCATGGTTGTTTTGGAAACTTCAGAGGAGGGTCAGTTTGTTTGCCATGCATCCACCTTTGTCTTCTGGTGTCCAGTAAGCCCAAACTGGTCATTGAGTATGGTCATAGTTGCCATTTCTGCTTATTATAAGTGACTTTGGGCTTTTTTTTTTTTTTTTTTTTTTTAAATGCCTATAAATATTGGCAGTTGCAGGTTGTGTTTTTTTTAGCTTCTTCCAAAAGTGAAGTTGCTTTTTTGGGTTTGCTGTGCCTCAAACCCAGGAGTGATCTTATGCTCATTCTACGACAAATATAAACTAAATTTACAAGTTACACAAACTGTTTGTCCCACTGCAAAAACAAATGTAAATCTGACTGTAAGAAGAGGGAAAATGATGTTTCCACCAAAAAAGAAATCCTTATATCCAGAATTAAGTTTATTTCTACTGTAGCTGTTTCTGTTTTCTTCATAATAAAGCTGCAGTGGACCAACGTAAAGTTAAATAAAACCCTGACATGTCTGTTCGGTTAGAAAAATCAAGGTTATACAGACTGTTTAGTGATAACAGAGTTATAAATAACAGCAGCCTCTCCCTTACTTCTGTATAAAGAAAAGGATGTTAAGTAAATTAATAAACAAATATGAGGAAAAGTAATTGTGAAACTGAAATTTAATGTAGATTAAAGAATTTTTATGGTTTTGGTCTCGACTCCCAAGAGTCTTGGTCTCAGTGCATTCTGGTCTCGGGCTAGTCTTGTGCTTGGATAGTGTAGCCTTGAGCACGACACTACGAACTACCCCTTTAATGTCTACACTTAAAGTTATTAAAGCATGTTATAGCTGCTTCTTCCTTTACGACATCCACCCAGGCTCTGTCCAATACGCTCAAATGACTTCCTCTTACCTGCCAAACTCAGGTAAAGATGCCCAGGCTCTGCCAGGTTAATGATTACTTGGAGGGATTTTTAAAACCCTAAGAGGCTTTTGCACGTACAGTGGAGCAGCCATGGCAGATTAAGTTCTTCTCCTCAGCCTGTAACTAAAACATTGTATTCTCGTGCGTCAAACCAAACATTCAGACCAGAAACAGCAAAGTTAAAAATTGATGAGGGCACATGGCTCTGGAACATGTGAGGGGGTGAAATACAGGCCAGGAGAGTTTGTTTAGATAAATAAGATGGTCCAATCAGACGCAAAAATGACAAATTTAACTAAATTTCTATTTGATTTTTGGAGATTTAAATCAATCAATCTAAGTTTATTGATATAGCACAGTTCATACGAATTCAATTGCAGCTCAGAGTGCTTTACATCAGGACAAGAGATTGACAAAGGATGTATGTATGTATATATATATATATATATACGCACACATATATACACATACACACACATATGTAAATATATATGCACACACATAAATAGTGATAACTTTTATTTAACCACTTAGCAAATAAACACTCAGCAGAGGTCCATCTACTCAGTAGTATGCCACTGTAATTTTAATAAATAGTTGGTAGGAAGTCAAGAGGATTTGGATACTAATGCACACCACAGAAGCTCAGTTAAAATGATAAAATTTATAAGAACAGAAAGAAGAAAAAGCAAAGCAATAAAGCCAAGAAACATCAGACAACTAAATAAGACCCTAAAATATATTTAAAAGAATTAAACTTAAAATGATTAAATGTAAAAAGATAACTATGTCAAAATATATAAGCAAATAGTAAAAATGGAATAAAATATCAGACAACAAAATATTGAACTAAAAAAGGTAATAATAAGAATTGCTACTCAGAAATAAATGATTATAATAGTCATAAAAATAAAGTTCTACATAAAAGCAAGGCTGAATAAGTGACTTTTTAGATTTAGATGCATGCTTTAAAGGCATTCAATTAAATAAATTGTTTCAATCCTGGATTTATATTTACAGCCCTCTGCATCAGAGCAACTCCAGTGTTAAATCAGCCCATTATTATTAATTATTGTCTTTATTTTCACAGTAAGCGAAGTCCAGATTCATGACACATGCCTCCTGCTTGATTAACCAGCTGACCATACCAACTCAGGCCATTTCTACAAGTGTTTTAGGCTCCTGCAGCTGGATCCACCTGATTCAAAGCCTCTAACAAGGTGGATCCATTAGTCTGTAGAAGTAGTATGGGAGGTAGAACCTTCAGCTGTCTGTGCTCTGCGTTAACTTAAACGGAGTAGTACCTCTGGAAAAACTGTGTTTCTCTTACTACCCAATATGTAGCTCTGGTGACACGCGAAGAAGAAATAATTAAAGTTAAAGTTAAAATTAAAATTTAACGTTGAGCATTAATGGGCGATGAATTCACCGACCACCACCTCCGTGTTGATCCTCCTCCACGGTCAGCCATGTTTGTTTCTGAGTTTGTTGTTGTCATAAACTTTTTCTCTGGACCTCCTGGTGGATGTATTGGTTTAGCAATGCCAACGGAAAGGACGCAATGAAGTATGTGAGCAGTGACGGTAACGTTTGAAAAGGAAGTATACATTTTTGTACGTAAAAGTATAAACAGGCCTTAACACTCTCTCTCTCTGTCCTCTCTCTACAGTACAGGTCTTTGTCCCTTTTTCTTTGTCTCTGGCTCTTGTCTGGTTGATGGCCTGCTGCTGTGAACCTACAAAGCTTCAATAACTATAAATACAAATACTGAGCCACTCTTTTAGCCTGATGCCATTATCATTACAGTCCCTGATATCAACTTTACAGAGACCAACAAAATTAAATCAAAGTTAGTTCCTGTAAACAGCATACATATATTAGTATGACCGTGACAAACAACCATACCACCAACAAAGATGACATTATTTAACAATATTTCATACTTTTGGACCAGTTAAACACACTTAAGAGGCAGTTAAGCTAGATGCTGCTATAAAAATAAACATTCTGACTTAATTCTCAGAATTCCGTCTCTTTTCTTGGAAGTAAAAAATGCTTCTGGGGCACAGAATAAAGAAAGAAATAGTATTAAATAAAAGTCAGAATTCCGACTTAAGTCTTGGGAACGTTTTTCTCAGAGTTGTATTTTCAAAGAATTCCGACTTTTTTTCAACACTGATTTTAATGGCCCAGATTCCTGAGACTGAAGTCAGAATTTTGCTCAAGAAAGAAATCTTGACTCCAATCTAAAAATTCTGAATTTAATCTCCTTCTTTCCTCAGAATTCAGAGAGAAAGATCATTTTGGCTTTAATCTAAAAATTCTGACATTTTCTTGGATGTCTGAAAAGTCTGTATTTTGACTTTAATTGTAGAATTCTGACTTAAATGTCATAATTTTGTTAAAAAGACAATTCTGGGATTTAAGCCAGATTTCTGATTTTAAAGTTCTGACTTTAATCTTAGAATTCTGTCCTTTTTTTATTTGAATTCTGGGATGAAAGTAAGAATTTTGAGTTTAGTTTCTTCTGGGCCACTAAAAATTATTGCAGGTTAAGCAAAAAAAAAAAAAGAAAATTAAGATTGAGAAAAAAAATTCTTAAGACTTAAATAAGTCCTGTCTTTTTTCACAGGCATAAAATCCTTTTTCAACCTCTAATTTGTTTTTCAGTGGCTCAGAAATCAAGAATTTACACAAAGGACATGTAAGTTTTTAAAAACCTGGCATCCCCTATGATAAGAAGTCGATAAATTGCAGGCACCTGTTGATTAAATTATTTTTTATTTTTAATCATTTAGTGGTGTTTCTGAGCTACTTACAAACTACAAAAGAACAAATAAAATGGGGTCAGAAAAAGGGAATTCATGAAAAATTGAGTAAGCGCCCAAAATAAATATAAGAGCTTCATTTTGTCCTGCTTTTCTCTGAAACCATTTGTTTTTCGGGATGTTACAGAAAAGAAAATCCATGTATGCAGATGAATAAACCAGAGAAGAACCACGTCTGAGTCTGACTGTTATTTTCAATAAATTAAGTTTATTTGACAACAGTTGGTTTTACATTGTAGTTGGCAGGAACCATGCAGTCAAGCTCTTTATGGCCAATACTAATATTAAAGATATTCCACATCACAGATCACATATAGAGTTAAATAAACACAGACGACAAGCATTCCTCCTCCTGCACATATTTACACAAGCTCAACTTGAACCTTGCTTGAAACAGTTTGTTTCTTCGTTTATTTTTGTTGCATGTTTTCATCTCTAACTGGGAGAGCAGTGGATTTAATTAACAAAAGAAGGTCAAAGTAGTAACAGTAGAGCAAGGCACACAATTATATTTTAGAGATCTCAAACCCTAATTAGTCCTACGCACACTTAATCTCAACACCGATCCCAAACCCAGCGTCACTGCTAATCCTGCGCGCAGAATTCTCTAGAAAGTAAAAAAAGGAACATTACATGGTACAGTAGTGGTGTACAGACATACAGCAGTAGTAAGAAGAACACACGTCCCTGTCAACAGTCAGCAAACTCTTACTTCTACACAACACCACTTCAGCTTTCGCCAACTTTGGTTGTGTTGCATAGATAGAAAATCATGTTTTCGTGACGTTTTTGGATTCGACCCTCCGTGAGCAGAGGCTTCTGCCAGCAGAGAGGAAAGGTTGGGTTCAGATTATAATCCAGTAGAGCTAGATTTATCCTGAATTATATTTCCATCAAGTTGGAGCGCAGCGGCGTCCGTAGCAGCAAGAATATCCCGTAACTGATCATCAAATTCACGAACCGATTAGACAAAGAGTCGACCAGGGCTTCAGAAGATGGTTAGTCACCATTTCAAGGCCAAACATCATTCATATGACAGCCAGGATGAACACTCTGCCCAAAGAGATCTCTTAACTCCGGCTCGATCAACACCTTTGGTTTATGGATGAATTCAGGCAGGTCGCTTTATCATTTGAGTCGAACTGTTTAAGGTAGCCCCCCAAAAGTTAACATTGCAAGTGCTTATATATCAATCAGTCTGATTTCTAACCTTATGCATCATTATTCAACCACCTGGAAAAGAGCCAGCCAATCAGCAGGCTATCTGAACCAAGTTCTGGTTCATTTCCTCTGATACCCTGCCAGCTCTGCCCTGCATCACAGCCGCACTTTTGCTTTTGACCCCCAACATCTGTAGGTTTCTACAGGATTTTTGAGATGTTTTTATCTTTGCTGAAATTCTGCACGTACAGACTGATGAGATCAGGGCTTCAGGTCAAAACTCAAACTACGCTCTGCTGCACTAAATGCTTTCAACAAATACAAACATAGGCTGTCTGACCGAACTATGGCGAACCCTATGCATGAAGGCTATTCTGAAGGAATAACCACTTCAGTCGGCCCCTGGCTGAAACATGATGATGTAAATATCTTTAATAAACTGTTAAGCTTTCAATGTATCACCCAGGAGTTTCACTTAAATGGGGAATTCACATCAACTGTGCTTTTGGCTAATGCGTGACCCTGTTTTCTCCTAAAGGATTCACTAATCTCCGGGTCAAACTACGTGATTTATGCACATTATGGTCTGACCAGACAGTCCTTGGGTTGCAGGACTCATCAGCCACAGTAATTAGTAGTTGAAATACCCCAAAAATCAGGTAGTCTGGTGTCTGCATTGTGTTTCCTCTCCGATTTAAGGAGAGTTATGGTTGGCTTGTAGAGTTTGAATCTGAAGGCCTGGCCACCCAGAGTTCCCACTCTTTTCTAGAAATCATTTTCCAGGACTTTTCTAGGACTTTTTCCAGTGTCACATAACCAACCGAAGTGACATTGTTGCTGTGGGCAGTTTTCAATTCTAGTTAGCCTCCTAAAAAACAAGATTAGAGGTTGATGAACAATATCTCTAGCTATTGATCATTCTGATCTTAGAATTTCTTTGTTTCTAACTCTCCAGCATGAACATTGTCTGTTTGCTATCTGTTTAGTCTGGCTTTTATGTGTCTTACTATGGTTATACATATTTTTTAATCTATATTTACTCTGCTTTTTCATGAATAGATTTTGTTAATTTAGCCTGAATTTTATTTTGTCAATTTTTGTTATTTCTTTTTGTTCCCATTGTTTTGAGTTTTTATATTTTATGCCTAAAATGCATTATTTTACCTACTCACATTTTCTGGCTACGTGTACATTAGTTACCTAGTACATTTTTACTTCATTTCCTATGTTTCAAGCTAGAAGAAGACAACTAATCTTCCAGGACAATTTAAGCTTTTCCAGGACATTTCACCTTTTCCTCATTTTCCATTTGTTTTCCATGACCAGAAAATTGGGCAATCATTTTACAGGTTTTCCAGGACGCGTGGGAACCCTGCCACCAGTTTCAGATCCAAACCTTGTAACCCTGCCTGCCTCAAAATACAACTTGGTCAATAGAGAGCGTAATCCACTCTCTTCCTCTAGATCAAATGTGTGGTATATTAAGGTACTCTCATTGACTTTGTAGTTGGGAAACTTTGAGTGGACCATCAGTCGTTCTCTAAATGGGGAAACCTTGGCACCTGTGCTTATCAAATATACTGGACCCTGTTCTTTTACAAGCCCTATGAAAAAGGTTAATATGTGCAAACAAAACTGGAAGTTGGAGGACTTGGCATCAACGATGGATCCCAAAGCTGTTGGATGGATTGACCAATGGTGACCCTACCCTCCCTGAAGTATGATATAATCAATAAATGATTCAGGGCCTTGTTACTTCTCTTTTATATTCTCCCTTAAGGTTAAACTTAGCGAGACTAAACCAACATGGAAGCTGAAGAAACATCCAAAAGAGTCACTCGTGGAATATAAATACATCAAATGTGCTTGACGAGACCGGATGACTCCCATCTTTTCCATGTGATTTGGTTCTAGGGGGTTTAGCAAGTACTTTACCGTGGTATAGATGCAAACTTGGACCAACCAGAAGTTCTCTAATCTGTCCTTCCCAGAAACTGCAGGTCGATGAACCAATAGTTTGTTGCTTAGCTGTGCTTTGTAACAATGCTAGACCCTGTTCTTGGCCAGTTATGATGGTCTTAGTCGGATCACCGAGTATTTAATCAACAGTTTTCCTCCATAGCTGGACTGTAATATCCAAGTAGTATGTGTTATTAAACAGTTTCTGAATTGATATTGCCATCTCAGCGAGGGCCCAAGCATGTTGACCATGCTCTCTTCAAAACCTGGTAGAATATACGAAGGTCATTTAGCATTAAAGTAGCCACCTCTTCCCATTTAGATAATACTTAGTGTACATTTGCCAACAGAAGAACCTGAAGCTTCAAATGCAGAGTGTGAATACTGACATCGAGACCAGAATGGAAGTATCGTGCTACATGTGCTACACCACAGCAGCATATGGCGTAATAACAGTGTGTGCACAAAAAAACTGTCAAAGTTAGCAGATCCTGAATCAGTTCAATGCCATTTCCGCACGAGTTGGGTTAAACGCTTTGGCACAATCACTCGATCGACATCTGTGCCTAAGAACCAAAGTTCAGGGTTGTCTTCTGGTAGAAAAGAAGCTCTGTTGATGTTTTTTTCTGTTTAACTCAGTGTCTTGTAACTTCAGCACTTTTATTTGTTGTTTCTTTGCAGTTTTTCATCGCTTTAAGAGTCTACCTAGTTCTTTTTTTTTTCTAAAGAATAGGCATTTTAGCTACTAAAGCACGTCAAAGCCTTTTTAGCCATGCAGAAAGTCTTTGAACAACTGTAGCATCATATTTAAAACATGTTGTTGAATGCCATGTTACTATAGTGGTCTTGTCCCAAGCCTGATTTATACCTCCAATTTCAATCTACAGTAGACTGCAACATGTGCCATAGATCAGTGCACCTCCTCAAAAACGTAACGTAAAAATGTAATGTAATCGGTAGTTACTACTCCCAAAAACATAACTTGTTAGAGAGATTACTACAAATATGAGGAAGAAAAGAAGCTCTCTAAGCATCTGCACAGTTTCTGTTTCTCACCAAACTACCACCTGTATGCAGATGGAAGACAAACATAGCTGTGTCAGTGCAAACCAGCCAACAGCCAAAACATTATAGGCTGTTAACTAAGCTGTAGCAACCGCAGTTCACAAGTTAAACTGGGTGAACAGTAAGCTGCCTACCTTTTTGTAGTATGGTGTGAGACGTTTACTGGCAATAAGTTTGATCATGTTAAAAGAACATTGCCGTTAACACTGTTGCTAGAATATGCAGACTGAGACACTTACATTTTCACCATCTGTAGGAAGTATATTTCCCAATTTATGTCTTCCAGTGGCCAAATACGGGAAAATATCCAGCCTTATCCTTGCCTGATTCAGTAACAGCACATTCCATCTCCACTTGCGTCTCTGTATTTTTGTTCTTCGCAATGCATGTGGCAAATTAATCTGCTACAACAGAATTGTTAGCTGTACTGTGTGATATTATACGCTCCATTTCAGTCGCCACGATCTCCTGGATAAGAACAAGCAGAAAATGTGGCAGTGCAGCATCATAAATCACACTTCACATTGCAATAAGGTGATGTATTTCAAAAAGTGGCACTAGATTGGAAAAGAACAAGGACACCAAGAAGTGTTAGGTGCTCAGGCCAGACTGAGGAGCTTCGACATAGAGGTATAAACCAGGTGTTAGATTCAAATAAACAGCTGTTAAATCTTCTCTTCCATGTAAAGACAGTATTTAGATTTAAATTCTAATAATTCTTACATATCCCTGACTTACTTGTCTTAGCTCTCCAAAAACTTGCGGGACGTAACGCCAACCCTGAAATCGCTGATACTGTAAGAATATAATAACTGAGTAAAAAACAAATCATTGGTGAGATAACCCTGAAACTGGTGGATCAGTGCATCAGTCCAGTCTCCACAATCTGTTCAGCAGTGAGATTCAGGAGATCAGAGGGGTGGAAGGAGCAAAGACCCAGAAGGAGGTGGAAAAGGAAGCAGAGGTAAGAGATCAGCTCGGTGAGGAGAAGATGGAGGGAGAGGGTCTTCACAGCTGGATCCTGGAGGTTCCTGCTCCCAACACCGGGAGTCTCTGGAGAAGGAAGAGAGAAAGGCTTGTTGAGAATGGTTGCTTCTTATTTAAGCTTCATTATTGCCTATGGAGGGATTGAACGTTACAGGTTAGAGGGTGATGGTAGCAAAACTAAGGAGGCAGGTCCAACATATTCGTGCAGCAGTTCACTCGCTTTAATTACAACAATTAACCAGCCGTGTCTGTCATGGTGCCTCAGTCACATGACAGACTCAACATGTAAGAACCATGAAAATTCAGAGATTCTGTTTTTAAACAAGAAAAGACATATTTGACATAATTATAATGTTCACGCTATAAAAAGGTTGTAAATGTCTATAGAGTAGCAATACTCGATTTATTTAAAGATTATTTATTTACCAATGTTGCAGCCTTGAGTATTGGCCGATACTGATGTTGCGCGATCTGGTATAAACAGGAATCAAACATATTTTTATAATTTATTTTGTAGTATGGACTGTAGGAATGGCTCGATCAGGTGAGATTACTCAAACAGAGAACAGTAGGCAGCAATAGTAAGTATGAGAAAAACTGATCAATTTGTTATTAACTAATGGGTTCAATAAATTTCACATTAAACATAAGAGTACAGAGTATTAAATTGCAAAATAACCTCTGTGTTTAACTTAAACATAAGCATATTCTACAACTGAAATAGATGAATAAAAAGTAATTAGAATAAACTGCTTTTATGTGAGTTTTTATATCTGAGATTTTAGATGCAGGTCGATATAATCCGATATTTGATTTTTTGCTGATATTGAACTGATATTCAATATCCATATCAGATCGGGACTCCTCTTGTCTTCACATGGTATAAATACAACTTGATCTCCATTATAAAAAAAAAACAAAAACAAATACTGCTAAGTAGGGCTGGGCAATATATCGATTAAATTGATTAATTTGAATTATTTTCTGCAGTAGATTTAAAAATTAAAAATCGAGATTTTTTTCATTCACTTACTTAAAGGTGCTATGAGGAGAATCTATTACCGGCGACATAAAGACTCTGCTACCCATGAGCACGCGCGGTGACTGTCGTAATGCTGCGTTCCAGTAACCTCGGAACTGGGAGTGGCATCATCTCCGACTTATCGGCGTTCCACTTGAAGTCTGAAAAAAACATGCCGATCTACCAGGCTATTGTTAGCTGATAGTTGATTATCACTATGGCAGCATTTTGTAAATATAAGTCCAACAATACTATGTATACAGCTGATCTAGAGCGACACACCCCAGTCAGAAGTGCAAATAAATGGATTATTACAGGAGCTAAATAACTGTCCACACTGGGGGCATCCATCTTTGATGTCAACTCGGGGGTGGCGAGGTTTCACTGAGTTCCCAGTAGGAAATTCTGACTTCAGGGGGCGTTCCAGTTGCAGTTTCCTACTCGGAACTCGGAAATTCCTACTTCTGACTACAACTGGAACGCACCAAAAGACGTGACCCAAGCCAAAGCGTGCGTTTGTTGTGATGCTAATGAATGCAGCTCGGACCTTCCTCAGAACTCTGCATTGCTTTACAACTTCTTTTTTCAACAACTTACAGGATGCAAAGCGACGAGGTAATGTATCTCTTTCTAGTTACGTAGCGGTAGTTTTTGATGTGTGACAACAAGCAATTTTTGGAAAACTTAGTATTGTAGTTTTGTAGCTGGCTATATATCGCTACTTACAGCCCGGTGCTCTAAGACGTGTCTGAATAATATAAATTTGCTCTAGTTTTAATTGTCTTGTTCCTGAAGTTGAGTATCCAGGCCAGTCCAGCCCTGTCCGACCCAACCACGAAGTTAAGGAATAGCATTTATAGATAACCTATTTTGATGCTATAAAACTCATCTTAAAGTGTGTATTTCAATCAGGCATATATCTAAAAGGGAGACTTTTTTGTAATTACTTAGAAACTCCTCACAGTCCCTTTAAATTGTAAGTAGTTGCAAAGATTGAAAAAAAAAAAAAACAGTGAAACTTTACAGTTGTCATGATGGTGGCCCTGTCAGGTTTTGCACAAGCACTTGTATTTGCTTGTATTTATTTTTTTTAATTAGATTAAATATCGATCAGAGAGAAACATGTTAACAAGCTGTGAAAATCCCTCAGCTTTCAGTGTTTATGTAGGCAAACCTGCCTGTGTTAGAACTACATAATCAACATTTTATTACACACACTTTAATTTAAAGAGGGAAACTCTGCTTAGTTTAGGAATATATCTGGACAACATAAAACTAGAACTTTATTTATGTCATTTTTATGCCACTTGGAGTTTTTTTATGTTTGAAAGGAAAAAAATCAGGGATTTTGTTTTTAGGCCATGTCACCCAGCTCTAATTTGACGTTTCTCTTCCCTAAAAATCACTGGATCTCGTACCTCAGGTTTCAGTTTCAGATCCGTCTCGATATAAAGTCCCCCCCCTCCCCTGGTCCACCCATGTGTAACAAACAAACGCTCCCTCCTTTTGGTTCCACTTCGCCGTGAAACTCTCCAAACATGAATCGGTGATGAAACACACAAACGTCCTCTCCCGGGTGTGCTGCTGCCGCCCCTCTGCTGTCTGGGTCACAGAGCACATCATGAGCCGAATTCTCGATTGCTTTAATTGCCCCGTGTGTGTCTGTGTGTGTGTGCATGTGTACAGTGTGTGTGTGACGTGTGTGTGAACAGGTGGGCTAGGCTGGGGCACGCCATGGGGGTCAGGACCAGCTGTACGCATCGCTGATATGATGTGTGTGTGTTTTCCTCTCTCGTTGTGCTGTGTGTTTGTGTGTGTGTGTGTTTGTGTGTGTGTGTGTGTCTAACCTGCAGCTGTTGGGCTGTCAGAGCGTCTACCTGGACTCTTCTGCCCTGCCCTGAGGGGTGTGTGAGTGTGTGAGCCCGACAGTGTGTGTCTGCAGAAAGGGGGGCAGTAGGTTTTGCTTAGCCCTGGAGGCACCCATAGGGCGGCCACATCATCACACACACCTGCACACACACACAGACACACACATGGAGGCGGCCATGGGCTTTGTTTGCGTTGGTTTAAAATAAAAGAGATGAAGAATAAATACAGGGCGTCCATAAAGTCTCTTTACAATTTAAGAAATGTATCACAAAGGCAGTTGATTAGATATATAAACCAGATTTAGTTTATTTTAACCAGTGTTGGACATGTTTCTTTAAAAAAGTAATAAGTTATATTTTCTAGTTACTCTCCCAAAAAAGTAACTGACTTACTAACAGAATTACTCCTTCATAAATGTAATCAGTTACCAGGTAAAGTAACTGATGCGTTATTTTCCTTCCTTGTTGTTACCTGCTGCAGCAGCTCTGACATCATCAGCGGAGTTCTCGGTGTTTTTGGTCTGTAGATTTTAGATTTACTAACAACAGACAAACACTTTGCTTTAGGACATAATGGACACTTCACATGTGTGTTCTTGACTTTTACTTCTTTTACTTCCATCCTGAAAACTCCAGTTTTAACTCCACAGACACTCCAGACTCACCGTTGCTGCAGCTAGCTGTGTTGCCAGAATTTGTGATTGAAATAAGTTTTTTTAAGAGAGAGAAACCTAGTCATACCTGGTCATATTTCTTCATTTTTGCCTCTTAATTTATTAAACATCCTTTTGTTTGGAGGTGGAACATCCTTTTCTTTATACAGAAGTGAAGGGAGGGGCTGCTGTTATTTATAAAGGTCCCTACACACCAAACGCGGCAAGCACAGGCAGTCAGCGGTAAACCCATTCATTGTGTATGTCCTACCACCGCCCAAGCACGGCCCCGTGGTGCGTGGAGTTCAGCGGCGCGCAAGGGGGGGCGCCTGCCGCCGTGCCGTGCGGCAAGGCGGTGGCGCAGGAATTGAAAAATTTTCAATTCGGGTGCAGCACGCTGTGACGACATCGTAGCGTTCCCAAAAGGAGAGGCCAGTTCAGAAAAAAGTGGCTGCGGATACAGAGCTGAGCTGTGCTACGAGAGACTGGCTGCCTGAAGTTTGTCTGCATTCTTACCAGACTTTGACCAACTCGGGACAACAGGCTCTCAAACTGCTCCCTGGTCAGCCTGAAGTACATTTGGAAGTGGTCTGTGCGAAAATACAGCTCCCGAACGAGCCTGTACTCCCCCAGTACCTGCCTTGCCATCAGGATCGGGTGGACCCACATCCTTCTCTCCCCTGCTGCTGATGCTGCTACTCTGGTCCTCCTCCTCAGGAGGATTACAGCTACAGATTTTCGCAACGGAGTTGAGAGCATCATGCACTACTCGTCGAACCAAGCGTGCCAAGAACACTTCCTGCTCTGTCGCTTTGCAGCTGGCGCTCAACGTAACCAAAAAGACATGTAAGGTTTTTATCTATGTTTTATCTTAATCCTCTACAGCTTTAATATGGTGAAAACAGTCATAGCTACATAAGAAATAAATTTAAATCTGGCTTTATGGACTTATTTTAGGTGGAAACACCTTTTACCATAATTTTAAATTTGTGTTAGGGTGGGATAAAATAATTTTAATAACTTCTGAATTGGGTTTATATTTATTATTTGTGGGCTCAACAAGTCCAAATGAGAAACTGCACTATTGGAACAAGCCCAAAAAACTGCAACCTACAGCTCCCGATATACACATGCAAGTTAGAAAAAGAAGCTGAAAGTTGCTTAGAATAAGCAAACCTGGCAACTCTGGCATTGAGTTTTCTGGTCTGTCTGTTAGCGGTGCAGCTCCTGTCTGTGTCTGTCTGAGTGAGGCAGGTCGGATATCAGCTGAGAGACATCAGTGCAAAGTAACGCGCCACATTTCACTGTCGGTAACAGTAACGGCATAACGCATGAAAAAATAATTAATTTGATTACCCGATATTCTGTCTTCCATTAAACATGTATGGAGCAACTATAGTCGAACATCAAGCAAGAATGAGAAGAAACCAAAATGTGTGAGTATTTGCAAAAAAAAAAAAAATTTATTATTTTGAACATTAACCTGTTCAATCCCAAAATTTCCTGATTTCAGGAATGCTTGATGCTCTCCAACAAAAACGTAAGAATAAGTGAACTATTCATGTAGAAATATAGTCATGCTGCACATCAAATTAAACAGGAAAAGTTCAGCTACACAACCATATAAGCCATTTTTACACACACCAAACACAACATCAGCACCAAGCTAATGAATTATCAAATATCAAAATCTGCTTCACTTTGATTCAAACTTGGGTTGATTCGTATGGATTTATTTGAATGGGAAAATGTAGAGAGTTCTGGTTGATTTTTTCCAAAAAGAAACAAAAAATATATTTATTTTTTTGTTAATTTTTTTCAAAAACAGTCAAAAAAAACTTCCACGAAAAAGCAGAAGAAGATAAAAACTGTAGTAATTGGGTGTAATGAACACCAAAGTGCCATAAAAGTGAAATCTAAAGTTTGCTATATCAGAAATGTCAAATGGGACTAATGGAGCCAAACTGTGCCAAGATTGGGCCTGACCACTCTGTAGTAAAACCTCTCTAACTTTGCTCTGCATCACTTTATCAGACTCAAACTTGGCAGAAGTAATGTTCACATATTTTCACATTCATTCATAGAGTTTTAAAGCTGCAGCTGCATCATTCCAAAGAGATATTCACAATGAAAACTGGTTTTTATTTTAGGCGAGGATGAAATTTTCAAGTTTGTCTGCCTTCTATCTTCATTTCCTCTGTCCCAGTAACACATAAACTGATAATCCACATCTGGACAAATCTCGAAGTGTTACTTTATTATGACACCAGAATTATTCAAATAGACCTTGTGTTTGCAGAGATACTCTTTTCTCTATGAGGATGTCATTTTGGAGCAGAATGTTTATTAATACGTTTTTATGATCATTTTCAAATAAGAATATTCTGTTGTGTGTGTTCAATCCTTACACTCACTCTGACGTTCCCCGTCCTCATGGTGGGCGGTCTCAGTGGTGCTTGGCTCCGCCCTGCCGCCGTCCTTGTTGCATTATGGGTAACTGACTGAGCGCTCGCCTAAGCAGAAGAGAGGAGAGATGAAAATGAAGCAAATTTGTTCAAAAACACAAAAGAAAAACTGACAAAAAAAGTCGGGGAACAGATGGAGACTGTTGAATCAAATAACGTTGAATAAATAATGGAGCTGGAGGAAAAACAAACTTTTCATTTTATTCTCTTCAACAGTTAGCTGGAGAGAGAGAGAGGGAGCGATGGATGGAGAGAGCGAAGAGACAAACAAAAGAAAGGGTGAAGAATAAATCAAAACGGCATTATGGGCCTGAAACGCTGTTTGTCTTTGTTTTCTAATCGGCTTGTTCTTTCTTTGAGCTCAAACTGATGAAAAAGTCACAAATTAAAACAACGAGCATCAGGACGAAAAACAATCCTCGCTCTCTTAATTGGCTCACAGCTAATGGATTTGTAAAGACTTGTGTAGCTATTATCCGTCTATACGTCCACCAGAGACACACACGCGTGTATGATGCACACGAGGTCACGCTTACATGCACACGGGTTACACCAACAGATTTGCATTTCCTTTTTTCTTTGTTTGACGTCTTTAATGAATCTATTAACTGATGAGGAAGGAGAAGACAGCTGTGGGTTTGGATTCATCCAACACTGAAAAAAACTCAAATTTAAGGAGATTTATTTGTCCAATTTCACATCTAAAAATCTTACTCGACTTTGGTGAGCAAAAACTACCAGACATGTGCAGCTACACGTCTTAAAAATAGAAAATAAAGCCTGAATTATGTGTCAGGGCAGATGTTTTATGACAGTAGGAAGCACATGTTAGTGTTATTTGTCCTAAACGAGTGTTTGGAAATGATGTGGATGTGCTGTTTCTGTAAAACATCTCCCTACAGGTCAACTTGACCCGATGTGGAGAGGAACTTGTTATGAGAACAATAATACTAACATCTCAAAGTGCAATTCCAGGACAGGGGATCGGCCAACAGTCATTTTACGGACACACTTTAATACCGTAAGATACCAAATAAAAGCCGGGCCATTTATTTGTTTCAATCACTGAGCAGACCAGGCGTTTAATTCCTGTCCTACAAAAACTTGCTTCACAAAAAATATGGTTAATGTAATCAAATTATTTATTTACATTAGTATGAATATCACCTTTACACTTTTAAGGCAAGATTACAGTACTGTAGTTATACTCTTGTCGTCTTCTTCCAACTCAGCACTCTCTAAACTCTCTTAATACCGGTAAGGAAGTACCAGTAGTTAAAGGTGTAGTCAGCGATCTTCTAATCTTCTAATCTAATGCACTATTTGTCAAAATCACTGTATTTCTCATCTCCATCCACAAGATGTCCCCACTGACAGCATGTTGAAAAAAAGTCTGGTTTCAATACACAGCCTTGGCTCTGAATTTCAGCAGGTAAATACTGTGGCTCGGGCCGAGTTACCCTAACATGGTACACCCCCCACATCCAGGGGGAGATCATACTCATGCGCAGATCAGACAGAGGGGGGAGGGGGAGTCGTAGGTTGCGTAGCATGTACCGTTAGCGTAAGAGAGAGATACAATAGGTGCAGTAGCAATGGCTAAAAAACAGCCCAAAAGAAAAAGGTCAGAGGAGTGAAAAGTGAAAAAGAAGGGCTATGACCATGAAAGAGCGAAGACCCGGGTCAACATTGGTGTTGCTTTCCGAGGGTGGAGGGAACTCCGCGAACTTAAAGACCTGAAAACGGACGTGGATGTCACCGTCTTTCTGCTGGATAGGTTAGCAACATTAGCTTTGTGGTGCTTCACATAACAGTAACAGCCGTCGGGTATTCATCTTATTGTCTAATCTGCCAGAATGTACTGTTGTTGTGATGTTATCAATAATGGCAGTCGAGTTGTCTGGCGAGTTGGGGTTACATTAGCTACGTTGGTCAGCTACGCAGTTTCTACAGCCGTTTCCATCAGCTTTCAGGGGTGGAGCCAGAGGTGAGGTATGAAGGGAGAGGCGGGTCTAAATCCATTTATCAACAATCGCCCCACTCGTTTTCTCCCACATCGCTGACTACACCTTTAAGTTAAGGTCATATTTCTTTTTTCACTGCACCAGGGTAATGGATATCAGCAGCAATGTACCGCTACCTGACGTGACCAGCCTCCTGGTGTTAGTTAAGGGCAAAAAACATGCAGCAGCAGTGGCAACATCTTCTTCTTTGGATTTATAAAGCCCTAGTCTGTAAGATTCCAGCTTTCTGCTCTTTAGTACCCTCTGTGGTCGTTGAGTGTAACTGCACTGTCGTGAAACAGAGCGCATCAGGCCAACCTGCATTTGTTGACATACAGAGGGAGGAGAAGCTGACAGGAAGTCCAGAGAGAGAAATAAACCATGTAGACTGTTAAGGTTCAGTCTGATCATGTTTCTGTTCAAGCGTGAACTGTCAGTTTTGAGCTCAGAGTTCGCATGTGTGTTCTGTAAACTTTGTCCGTAGCTCGTAGGCTGCGCCGAATAAATTACACCCAGAATTTATTTAGAATCTGGCTTTTATTTGGTATCTTACGGTATTATAAAAGTCAGTCAAATCAGAAAATTCAAGGTCCATTTTTCAGGTTTGTTCAGGCATCGTTCTGTACTTTACTTTGATCTTTAACTTCTTCACTTGCATGTCTTAGGAAGAAATTTGTTTTAAGTAGTTATATCTGATTCTTCAGGAGCAACATTTAGCTTGTGTACTGGCAGATGTTTCTGTTAATAAGTTCTTCAGTGTTTTTCAGTGGATGGACACATTTCTAGAAAAGATGCTAACAAAAAAAACGTTTCAATATCAACATGACAACGAGGGCTTTAGATTCAGGAGACAGCTTCTCAAACCTTTTTTTTAAAACATAAAAAGCTGTTATTTTAAGCATATTCTTTTTATAGCCTATATATGTTTATACATTCACTATTTTACTCCTATTGAAACACAGTTAAATCCATGCTGGATATTAAAACCCTGGATGTATCTTACGCTCAGTACTCTAGTTTAGCAGCTTTTTTCTGCACTCTTCTGTTTAATAATCATTTGCACTGTCTGACTTAAAGACTTAAGCATTTTAAACTACCGCATTGTAATTAGGCCTGTCACAATAACAAATTATGCTGGATGATTAT
The DNA here is from genome assembly GCA_036419115.1 of Scarus forsteni. Lineage (NCBI taxonomy): Eukaryota > Metazoa > Chordata > Actinopteri > Labriformes > Labridae > Scarus > Scarus forsteni. The sequence goes on along the minus strand of JAZDUH010000134.1, from coordinate 923,306 downwards.
TGTCCAAAAAATGATTGCCGATAGCATTGTCGATATTATTTTGAAACATCATTTTTTTATTAATGTACTTAGATTTTATGTCATAATAAATCGAGTTCGCCATAGCAAAAGATGTAAACTTTAATTTCTTAAGATCTGCAATTGGAAGGTCAAGAGCTTTTTATGAAAATAAATTAAATAAACAATATAATACATTAAACAAACAAAAAAAGTGAAAAAAACAATGAAAATGAAATATAATCTCTTTCGGGAAATATTGCATGTAAATCAAAATCATTTAACTAATCAAAAACAATAAAAATAGACCCTGCATCTGTAAAGAAAAACAACACTCCAATAAAAACACACACAACAATAAAAACAATAAATAAAATAGAGTTTATACAATTCCTGAATTGTTTGTGGCATGTCCCAGTCAACTGAACATACTATTGTAACATTTCCTGAAGTGCTGCTTCTTCAACCGTATTGAAGGGTTGTATTTCTTTTGCACATAAAATATTTCAAAATAAAAAGAGCTAATGTTTAAGGTGCTATACTGAACTGAAAAAATGGAATAAATATCCAGATTTTAACAACCAGCAACATAACATTTAACTGGATGGTCTTACTCTCCAATAAATTTGAACCTAGAATAAGACTTCACACACTATAGTTACAAAACTAAAACTAAACTAAATAATAAAAAAACAATTCTCAAACTGTTTTACCAGAAACAACATATAGGACAGAACATTTCATGACCTTTTTCTTTTTTTTTTCTCTCTTTTTGTGGCTTTTTTTCTTTACAGCTAAATTTTCTTGGGGTCTTGGGGTCTGTCAGAGAGGTCATTTATCCTCGGCCTGTAACAGGCAGTGGAAGTGGACGCTCACCTCTGCACGGCTAAGAAACTCCCCCGTAACAGGAGAAAGGACTGAACAAAAATAGATGTTATAGTTAATGTTACTTTGTTTTACTTGTTATTGTTGGTAATCATTAATTATCTTGCAACACTAAGACAAATTTGTCAGAGCTTCGCTGCTTCTTCAGAGTCACCGCTCCGTGTTGAAACCTGACACCACAGTCTGGGCTCATTTGCATACTAACAGCTGATTGGATGATTACTGAGCAGCCTGTGAAGATACAACGCAGGGACAGAGAGAAGAGAGGAAACAGGTGCTGTGTCTTGTCTGTTTTCTGTGAATTTTTTCACTACTGCACTCACATTTGTCCACTTAAATTTGTAAGAGTGCACCTAACATGTTTTCTTGGTGCACCAGTACGTCCAAGAAAAAATGTTAGGCGCACTCTCACAAATTTTGTGTGTATATGCGCAATAAATGGTTGCACTCTGGAGCCCTGAGTAATGATTCTTAAAACCTACAGATGTGTTGATATAAAACAGAACTCTCATTTATTTCACTTGTATTGTCCAAAAGACTCGTGGCTCACATTAACATTCAGCGTGAGAGACACAAGCACAGGCGTCTGAGCCCGAGATCAGAAATGAAACAAGCTCTCCAGCCGAGCGGCGCTGCTCTTAAGGACAGTCGACGGTGATAAACAGAGGAGGCTGCAAGGTTGCAGAGATGGTTAAAAACACACACACACACACACCGGAGCGATTTGCATAAGGAAATAGAAAAGTTTAAAAAAAGAGCACAAACACGCTAATTCAGCGATGAAATGAATTGAACGATCACTGCGGGACGAGAGAAGCTCTTAGCTGATGAATCCTAATGAAATCTGACTGATAGTAATTATGCTGATGTTGTTCTGTGGACCTTAACCTTTTAACTAAAAAAGTGAGAAGTCTGCAAATCCCCCCTTGCATTAACACCTGAGGGGGGAGGGAGGGGGAGGAAGAAGTGAAAATGCAAAGGTAGGAAAAGATAAAGATGAGAGTGGGAGAGAGAGGAAACAGGGAGGAGGGAGTCGAGGAGAGAAGGAGAGCGGCAAGGAGGTGAGGAAATAAAACTGAGGGGGAATGTGGAGGTCAAAAAGCAAAATATTTAGAAGATCACATGCCACAATTTCACAGAAATCCACCCTTTTTATACAAGCTCCAACAAATATATCAACCGAAAATCACAGATCATTCTGGAAAATATGGCTGTTAATGGTTTTAAAGTGTTCAAACTGGGATTTCATTTTTTCAGAACAGTAACAACTGGATTAAAACTGCATCCAAAGACAAACAACTGGATTTATGCTGGTTTAAGGGAGTCTCTACTGAGATTTAACTAGTTTCCTCGCATAAGAACTGGGTTTGCACTGATTTGATCAAGCGAAAGCAAAAGCTTAAAAAGGTAACAGCTGGATTTACATTGAGCAGTAAGAGTTAGAACTGGGTTTCATTGGTACCATGTACTAAAAATCAGGTTCACATTGATTTACCAAAAGCATAACTGCTATCTAACTGGTTTAATAAAGAAATTATTGGATTTTTACTGGGCTTTTATTGTTTTTAAAGTGTGAAAAATGGGATTTCGCTGGCACAGTAGTACATACTGGATAAACAATACACTGAAAAACACTACTGGATTTAGACTGGAGTCTCTACTGAGATTTCATTGGTTTACTAGCATAGAACTGGGTTTACACTGGGTTAATCAAGCAAAAAATTGATTTAAGCTGGATTCCTATAGTCACAGCTGGGTTAACACTTCCCTGACATGGTTTAATATGACAATAAATAGGTTTACAAAAGCTGGAAACTTACATTGAATAGTAAGAGCTATAAGCAAAGTTTTTATTGGTAACATTTACTAAAAATCAGGTTTACATTGATTTATTAAAAGCATAACTGCAATCTGACTGGTTAAATAAAGAAATAATTGGATTTTTACTGGGACAAAAAATGCACAACAAGGCTTTTAATGGTTTTAAAGTGTGAAAACTTGGATGTCACTGGTTCAGAACAGTAATAACTGGATTAAAACTGCATCAGAAGACTAATAACTGGATTTTGACTGGTTTAAGGGAGTCATAACTGGGATTTCATTGGTTTACTAGCATAAGAACTGGGTTTGCACTGGTTTAATTAAGCAAAAAATTTGATTTAAACTGGATTAATATAGTGAAAGCTGGGTTAACACTTCACTGACTGATAGCCACATCGGTTTAATATGACAATAAATAGGTTTACAAAGGTTTGAAATTGTATAAGCTAGATTTACACTGAATAGTAAGAGTTGTAATGGTATTTTCATGGGTAACTTAATATCAGATTCACATTAATTTACCATAACTGATATCTGACTGGTTAATAAAGAAATTTGTGGGGTTTTACTGGACTTTTAATGGTTTTAAAGTGTTTAAAATGTGATTTCACTGGTTCAGTATAGTAATAACTGGATTAAAACTACACCGAAAGACACACAACTGGATTTGTGCTTGTTTAAGGAAGTCATGACTGGGATTTTACTGGTTTACTAGCTTTATATAGCCACATTATTTATTTTTAATTTACTTATTAGCACATTTCTTTGAATTGTTTTAAATTATTTTATTAATTTGTCTTTATAATGCAATATTAATTAGGGTGGATTTATGTTCTGATTAGTTTTGCTTTATACAGCATCAATATTCTTTTATTTGTTTTCTTCATATTTCCACTTTTGTTAGCTTTTTCATTTGTACATGTATTTTGGTACTTTGGCACTCTCCCCACGCCATAGGTTTCGGCCTCAGAAATGGAAATGAGAGAAGAGCACAGGGCTCTCATTACATTCACGCCCAGCGAGGGGCTGGGCTTGGTCTAATACCTGGAGTAGGGAGGTGAAGTGCAGTATCAAGGCCCTGTATAATGTCCTGAGATATCAGATCGGGCTAAACCGTGGAGCACTAACCTGTCTCTGCACCGCTGTCTTTACTTCCTGCTGCGAGCCGCTGCGCCGTCTCCTCCCTTTCTCCTCCGTCTTCGCCCGCCGAGCATCCGCCTCCCCCCTGCTCTCCCCCTCCTCCCTATCTGCCTCTCTCATCGGCGAGCAGTTAATTTTGGGATTAATACGCGTGGCGGTGGCGGCTGGCTCTTTTGAGGGATTTGTAGCAGAGCTGCAGACACTTATCTTGGTCATTACGGCGCCCATATTGGATTCAAGCGTTTTAGTATCTGCCAAACATTCGGCTGCGGAGGAGTCTATCGGGGCGACACGCGCCCGGGGATTAAGATAAGGAGGCCCCTCATTACGACTCCTCTCCTCCCGCGGCGTGCTGACACTCACAGTGGCCGCGACTTCTCCTCCAGCGACATCACAGAGGAGGTACAGGTCCTCACCTCGCTTCTCTTCCTCGCCGCCGGAGGACATGGGTGGAGGGGAGGGAGGGGCATCGCAGGGCCTCTGGAGGGAGGCGGAGATGCTAGAGGAGGTGAAGGAGCGGAAAGAGGGCTTCAGGTAAGGAGGGAAGGAGCTAGGTCCTTCTTCCTGAAAATACGAATCCTGCTTCCTGACCAATCGGGTAGGGCCATCACCTGGTTGGACGCAAGGTCTCTCCTGAGCTGGTTCTAGCCTAGCTTCACCCGCCAGCTCGTAGTCGTGGACCTGCCTTGGTTGATCCTGCTTCCTGTCCAATCGGGTCAGGCTATCACCTGGTTGAACACAAGGCCTCTCCTGAGATGAATCATCACGTGGTTCTAGGCTAGCTTCAGCGTCCAGCTCGTAGTCGTGGACCCGCCGTGGTTTCTTGGTGAGCTCCATGCTGTAGCACAGTGGGGGTCCGAGGTAGACCTCCTCCGTACAGGTGGGGAACAGCGTCTCCTCGTCGCGGATGTCCGGGCTGGCGGGCAGGGATGGGCTCGTGGATTCGTGGTTGCGGCTCCCTGAAGTCTGCAGGTCGAGTGAGTGTTTGGAGGGCGCTGCGTGCTGGTTGGTGCTGGTGAACAGCTCGGGGCTGGGGCTGTGGAGGCCTTGGGTCGGGGTGGCGTAGGCGGGGATGCTGTAGGGCAGCGGCGTGGAGCTTTTGTCCTCGGCGCACTGGCTAACCTCGCCGCAGTCGCTGTCGTGGGAGGAGAGAGACAGGTAGGCGTAGAAGTCTCCTTTACGCAGGTGGAGGGGCTGGTGGGAGTGCTCGATGACCTGCAGGACAGACAAGGGAGTTTGGTGATTTCGTAAAAAAACTGAGGCAAAGATGAGTTTGAGTTTATAACGAACGACTTCAAACTGCTGGCCGACCAAACTATAATTATAATATAATAATAATAAACTTTATTTGTATAGCACTTTTAAAAACAGAGGTTTGCAAAGTGCTTTGACAGACAGCAAAGCACAAGAGAATTTAAATAAAAAATCCAGACAACACAAGAACACTCCTACATAAAATGAGACCACGAGGACTGAATAACAGGTAAAAACAAAACAAACATAAAAAATACTTAAAAATCATAGAAAAGAGATGATGAGAAAGAAAGAGAACAATAAAAATATGAGCTTTAAAGTTTTCTATGAAAAGATTAAGAGTGTAACAAAAGATTAAGCAAAATAAAACAATCAGAATGAAACGGTTCAATAAAGACACCAATCTATTAACGTAGAATAGAAGTAATCAGTAAAAATAAAGGAGCTAAAATGACACCTTTTCACCCTTTTTTACTTTTTCTTACTGGCTTTGTGTATTTAGCCTTTATTTCGGTCTCATGGTCTCATTGTACATTGCTTGGTTCTTGTTTTGACGGGGTTCTTTAAGACGTATGACATTAGCTGTGTTCCAAATCGTCTGTCATGGATCTATATTGCGTTCGCCGTTTTGTAGTGTTGTTTGAATTCTCAGAGGTTAATTTAAAGAAGAAGAAGAGGAAGAGAAGGAAGGCTGCTAAGGCACATATTGGAGCTGCTTTTGTTTATGAATGTAAGAAACGTTAAAGTCTCTTTAACACGTTCGTAGATTTTTTGACGTTTTTTAGCGGCTGTAAACTGCAACTCGGTTTGTTTACGTGATTCTTGGTGCATCCACTTCCGTCACAAGAATATCCGGCTCATCTACTGACGCTATGATGTTTAGTAAATTTCAGTGTAGTGTTCGAATTCTCGTTTGGTCATTTCCTTTGTAGTTCGCTATTTCATTTACCCTACATAGGGAACAGTGAGTGAGTGAATGAGTGGACGGTTTCAAACAAAGCTTTTGCCTTGATTTAAACTGGGCTTTTTGTTTTAGTTTTTTGTTTTAGTTTCATTTTGTGCTGAAGCTTTTGTAACTGCTGCCTGTGTGTCCTTGTCCGTCTATCAAAGAACTTTGTGAATCTCTGTTTTAAGAAGTGTCGGACAAATAATGTTATTATTCTTTATTATTATTACTTATAGGTGCTATGAGGAGAATCTATTTCCAGCGACATAAAGACTCTGCTACCCATGAGCCTGTGCAGCAACTGTCATAAAGACGTGACCCAAGCCAAAGCGTGTGTTTGTTGTGATGCTAATAAATGCAGCTCGGACCTTCCTCAGAACTCTGCATTGCTTTACAACTTCTTTTTTTCAACAACTTACAGGATGCAAAGCCACGAGGTAATGTATCTTTTTCTAGTTACGTAGCGCTAGTTTTTGATGTGTGACAACAAGCAAATTTTGGAAAACTTAGTATCGTAGTTTTGTAGCCGGCTATATATGGCTACTTACAGCCTGGTGCTCTAAGACGTGTCTGAAAAATAAAAACTTGCTCTCATTTTAATTGTCTTGTTCCTGAAGTTGAGTGTCCAGGCCAGTCCAGCCCTGTCCGACCTGACCGTGAAGTTAAGGAATAGCATTTATAGATAACCTATTTTGATGCTATAAAACTCATCTTAAAGTGTGTATTTCCATCAGGCATATATCTAAAAGTGACACTTTTTTGTTATTACTTAGAAACTCCTCACAACATCTTTAAACAATTTCCTTTAGCACTACACCTAGAAATGTACCAAAAAAAACCCCACTAAATTGTATTAAATTAAGTGTAATAGATTTTTGTTTAAGTTTAAATGTACTTTTGATTAAGCTCTGTAATGATTTCAACAAATACTTCACTTTAACTTTTTACGTAAATATATTTTCACATGTGATGTTTCATTTTTTTTCAGTGGTGGGATTAAAATTTTCTGTTTAAAATTTTCTGATTTTGTTTCAGATTTTTTTTTCTCACTCGTAGATCTTATTTTTTTAATTTCAAACTTTTGGCGTGGGGGGCGTGGCTTCGACTAAGGAGGGTGTGGGATTGTGAGTGACGGTTAACAAAGCAGATATAGATACGACTCAAATCTTTCTCTACACTTTTTTTTCTTCATACCAGTAAATAAAGAAATGGCGAGGACAAAGATACCCTACTCTTGGTCATTATCGACAGCCTACATACAAACAGGAAAATACAATTGTTCAGTTTAACACTCACGCCCAAAACGCTGTGTGTGGTCATTTTGATTATACAGAAGTATTTTAACTAGCCTAGAGTGTTTTTAAGTAAATCTGCATTCACACCCAAATGATCTTAACATTTAGGTTGTTTCTAATTAGAGCAAAACTTTTAATAATTACAATCATGACACCATCCAGATATAAATAAAAAATGTCCTTGAATTAATATTATACACTTTAACATAGATTTTCTGCCTGATTTAGTTTTGTTTTTGAGAAAGAAAATGAAGATTAGAAGCTGATTAGATTCCTTCCCTTACTAAGGATACCAAAGAAATTAGTCATTACATCCTAAAAGTTCTGATCTGTGAGGCGATTTATTCAATTACTCCAACTCAGTGATCAAATTAGCTGATGCCGTTTTGGCGCTTACTTGTCCTTAAAATGTAAAGAATGTATGAGCACAGAGGAAACTTTAGTTGTTTCATGAATAAAAGACCTTTAAGACATATCCAAACACTTTCTGTATTGTTTTAAGGTCATTAAATGTGAAATAAATCAAACTGCATGCCTGTTTTCAGAGTGAATCATCATCAAGCAGTTTTTGATAATTGTTCCTTAATTTAAATTTCGACTCAGAGTGTGTAAAATCCACCTCACAATCAAACAGATGACACTCAGGTGCAGCCATCAAGAAGCAAATAGTCTGAACAAACTCTCCTTTTAACCTTGTATACTACAACAGATGGCAAGAGCAAAGAAACAACTAAATTAAGAATAACACTGAAATTATTCTATGTTGTACATTTATTTGTACAGCAAAGGTTGCAGATACTTTGTGACAAAGATGCTGCTGTTACACCTACAGATTTGTTAATTAACCCCTAATCTTTTAATCGATACCTCTTTTTATACTTAAATTCAACAAAAGAATTTTAACTCTTTGCAATTTGTTTTGTAATTCGAATCAAATCTCTCAAGGTAAGCAGAGACACAATCACCTCTGACTACTAAACTGATTGGAATAAAGGACTAAATTAAATAAAATGGTGCTAAAAAAGTGGATTTATTCATTAGTACACTGAATGTTCAATCCTGTGTATTATTTTCACCTAACGAGAGAGAAAAGCTGTTAAAAGTGGATTTTCTGGTTTGCGTTTTGAGTAGATGTGAGGGAGTAAACATACTTTAACAGCCCTTTTCTTCTAGTATGTGAAATTCATCCATAGAACAAAAACCCTGTTATTCTGTTCGGTAAAAATACATTTAAATGTGCAGTTTTGTCAAATAAAGTCCTCTATTGAACTCCAGAAGTAAATAGCGGAGGTGGGTGGAGCTGACTACATGTCAATAAAAGCTTGTAATATCTCATGGTTTGGGTTAAGCCTTCTGATTGGGGCTGGGCAATATTACCTAAGCTTAGTATCACGATTAATTGAAGCTCTTACCTCAATTACGATGAAGATTATTTTATGCTATGCTAGAACAAATTGGTGGTGCTACAGATGGTCGTAAACGGTCTTCCTGCAGTATTTGCAATTAACTTCTTTCTGCTCGAAGTCCTCTGCACAGCATCCAAAATGTGCTCAAGCCACGGAGACAATGTTTTGGCAGTGCGTCCTTTGCTATTGGCGAAAGTGAACTTAGACTATAGAGGGCCGCAGTCACTAGACTAACCCAAAAAAATATAATCAACATGAGTAAAACTACTTTGGTTTAAATGTTGGTTACAATTATTTCGATTAATTAAGCAGTCCTACCTCTGATGATAAATTTAAGAGTTTACTTAACTAAAGTATTCATCATAAGTTGAATGTTTTTCATCACCTCTGCCAAAGAGATTATGTTTTCCCCAGCGTATGCTTGTCTGTGTATTTGTTTGTTGGCAAGATTACGCAAAACTACTGGAGAGATTTTGATGGCGGTATCTTGCGGAGATATTGGTAATTGCCCAACTTAGAAATGATTAGATTTTGGTGGTGATATGTATATTTGCTGGATGTAAAAAAACAACAAAATTCAAAACTTCCCATAAGTTAAAACTGTTCAGAATTAAAGAAAAAAAATCATATTTCTGCCATATTTTCACAGATTTGCTTCTTATTTCACAGGGTAATATGGGGTCCATGTCTTTGTCATCAAGGCAAATTTCAGCTGGCTTATATTCCAGATTTATGTTGAAAAAACATTGAACATTATAATGGGAAATCCCATTGATGACATTCAACTATTTATGTAAAATCGAAATATGTGATGTTCCCAAAATTTCTTGTGTTCATACAGGACAACAACCTCCATGTATGTGCTGAGTCTGGTCTGTATCCTTACTCTATTATCTTTTACAGGAGTTTTGGAAAAGCCACTGCTTTAAGTGAGCTGCTTGGTGGAGGTCTGCGCTAGCCCTGTGCTTAAAATATCGATAAGGCAAAATAACGCCATGCACTCCTTGGGGATACATGTATAGATACGGATTCTACAGAATCAATATAGCCTCAATGTTTGGACAATTGTTGTCAGTACACTTTCAGTAATATTAACAATGGCACAGTTCAAAGCAGAAACCAAGCTACTGTACGTGATGAAACACATTTTCCAAATTTACACGTAGATCTACCATCTTTGATTTGAGTTTCTTAAGTTGTGGAATCATTTAAAACTCATCCTTGTGCTTTTCTTCTTGTAATAATAAACAACATTTTCTATGAATTCTGTGAAAAGAGTTGTCAATGTTCACAATTCACGTGTCTCGGGATACGTATCGTGTCATGGCCTCAGTATCGGGATTTGTATCGTATCGTGGGGCTGCTGGAAATACCCATCCCTAGTCTGCGCTCTCTCAGAGTTTTTCTAGTATGAGTATTTAGTTCCTTACCTTGTCTCTGATCTGTGCCAGCGACGCAGGACCTTGCTCTGGACTGGAGCCGCTGATCTGGTGGCTGCATTGCTCTTCAGTTGGATTCTCTTTACACTTCAGTGCCTGAGAGGTCATGCCGATAATGTCTCTTACAAAGTCGTGCACATTCTCCTTCCTGCCCTCCTCGGTGCTGCACGGGCGGAGGTTGGACTGGGACTGAAGGTGGCTGCAGCAGGTGGAGTGAGAGCTGTGTCTTCTCTTCGGGGGCAGGGAGGACTTTTTGTCTCTCACCCCCTGCCTGGTCTCCTCCGTCACCAAAGATGAGAACTTGAATTTTTCCTGGATGGTAATGGCCTTCCGCCCTGCGTCCCCCTTCCTGCTGCTGTCGTGCACATCATCGTGGGGTCTGCAGTCCTCCAGGGGCGACAGGGAAGGCGGCGAGGGGAGGTTTGAGCTGTGGCAAGGCAGCTCCCCCCTCAGCTGTCCCACCAAGGAGGAGGTACGCTTGGATGGGAAAGGGAGCTGCTCACAAGATGGCGATGAAGGGAACTGCTTTGTTGAGTTTGACTCCATCTTGACAATCAAGTCGTTGACGTCCTCAACAGATCCTTCAGCTTTAACGAAGATGTAAGCCTCTCTGATGGACTCCCCTTTCTTCGTGAACACACTCGACTCTTCTCGAAGGAGTTCATCGTCCTCGTCTTTTCCTCTTAGGCAGCTCTGGTCCACATTCCCGTTTTCCACATCGTCGACAAACTGGCTTATGTAGCTTCTTGTTGCGTTCCTCCGGTTTTCCTCTTCTTCCAGCTCCATCTTTGCTCGATTGCTTCCGCTTGTGCTGCCGTTTTCTGCTAATATAACGGAAGAGCGACCTTGAAAGCTATGCTGGTCCTTGTTCTGGGAGGTGGACACAAAAGGGGAAGACGTATTGGTCCCACACTGCAGCTCGTCCCACAGGCCTACCTCTGATTTGGACAAGGAGGATGAAGAGTTCTTAGGAGATCTCATCCAGCTCTGCAGCTCTCGTTTCATATACTCCAGCCCAAGGATGTAGGACCCCTCCATCTCCTCCTCATCATCATCCTCATCGTCGTTCCCAGAGGAGACACAGCTCAACCTGTCCTCCTCTTCATCCTCTCCATCGCGCACACCCAGCTCCTCCTCCGTCAGAGTTAGCGTAGATGAAGACAGGAGGTCACTGTCGTCCTCGTCTTCGTCCGTACACGCCGAGGTGCAAGAGACGTTCACCACCAAGCTAAGGCTCGCTCTGTCTGCCTCGTCCATCCCCTGTCCTCCTTGAGCACATTTCTGGAAAGACTTTGAGTTTGCGTTGGCTGCTGAGGAGGGATCCAAGAAGAGCTGGTGTTGATTCCTCAGTAGAGCGAAATCTTCCGACCCCAGGGACGAGTCTTCAGTGCTGCTCAGCTCTGTCAGAGATGCTGTCCCAGAGCTCTCGTTGATTAGAGATGGCGGTCCTTTCCGAGCAGACATCGAGGACAGAGGGATGCTCTGACCGCCCAGAGAAGGCGAAGCAGGGAGTCTGCTCCGCTGCGTAGAGCTGCACCGGAGCGCCATGTCCGAAACACTGCGGGTCATCTTGGCAGCTAAGGGGCTCTGAATGTTCTCAAGGCGCTTCAGGAGGTCCAGGGTCCTCCTACTCAGCTCCCCGGATGACGTTTCTCCTTGAGGACTTCCCTTGTTCTCCTCCTTTTCTGCCTCCCCCTCCCCAAGGCTCACCAGGCTGCCCCCAGTCTCGCCCTCACTGCTACGACACGGGGCGAGGCAGCTTTCAAGAGATGCACTGCGGTGAAGAGGGTCTTTGGAGGGGAACAACTCGACACCCAAAGCCAGGAGGGACTCCAAGGAGGAGCCCTGGGATAAAACTGGACTTGAAGCCCGTCGGTTGAGAGTGGGAGGAGACTCCAAACGGTTAAAGTTGATTTCTGTGATTTGTTCGTTAGACGTAGAAGTCTTCGAGGAGTCTCCGCCTTGTTCTCCTGCTTCAAAATCAGAGTCCGAGTCAGCGGGGGTGAGGATTACTCGACCGTTGATTAGGATCTCCACTGCCTCCCCTCCTCCCCTCTTAGGCCTCCTCCTTTTCTCCTCTTTGCTCCTCCTACTTCCATCTTTCTCCATGTTAAACCTCGTCTTCGTCCTTTGGCCATGCCGCAGGATCCCATCTTTTTGCAAACCTGACTTATTCCCTTGCTCCTTTTCCTCATCTTCTTGGATCTCAGAGTTAGTCGACGTTGTCTCCACGTCTCCCGTATCGCTAACAATCCCACTCTCGCTCTCTGACCTTCGACTGCTCGACTGACCACTTCCTCTGCCACTTTCTCTCTCGCTCTCCCCGCCCCGGTACCGGATCGTTCTGTCTCCACCTCGAATATCTGCCGTCAAACCTCCCAGGAGGTCTGGGAGGGATTCGATGGAGGAGAAAGAGGAGTCCTTGCTCATGCTCTTCAGCAGGAGGTGCTGCTTCCGTTTCCCTGCTTTGGTTTTGTAAAGCGTGGAGGAACTGTGCGGGAAAAGAGGCTGAGTGTATAACTCAACATTATGAAGGCTGTAGACCTGGTAGACGTTATTATTATGTGGTGGAGACTGAGAGGTGGGCCGAGCCTCTGACATCATCTTAGGACTTTCGCTTCTGTCCGACACGCCGCTGTTTGAAGGCAGATTTTGCTCTGTGGGGAGGTTTTGCGTCAGGTCGGGCTCTGCTTCCGCCTGTGGCTCCGATTCTGTGATTGTCATGTCAGTTTCATCCCACTCCCAGGAGTCATCTGACGGCGCAACCGGGCCTACCGGAGCTGGGCTGATCTGATGGAGATCAACCAGACCTGGTTCCAGAAAGTTCCCAGGAACCTGCAGACCAAAGAGAGCAGAGAGAAAAGCAGAGATGGTGAAATTGTTGAGGATGGATAAAGAGGAATCCTGCCTGCTAAAGCACAAACCATGAACCCAAGACGTCTGAGGTTTTAATCCTGCTGCATGTCAAACTGCTTTCCTCTCTGTGGATGTCTTCTTTGTAAAACGCTGAATAAAGTGAGTCACTTATGCAGCAGAGAAGAGAGAGATTTATCCATGAATACAAGACGGTTCAAGGCCCAACAACCGAAGGAAGAACAAAACAACTGATGTAACGATATTTGGACAAAAAGAGGGCCTGGATCAGCTTTCACTGATTAAGTATTGATTTGAATACGTCAACAATACAGCAGTCATGACAGTGTGAAATGTGGCTTCACTTCTCAATGTGTGTTTAGACAGATGGACCAAAAATTAAACCCTGATACTGTCAAGCGAAATGGCTCAGGACAATAAGCATATATCTCAGTATTGTTCCCTCAGAAGCAACAAACTCTTGTTACAAAACTAATTTGAGAAACTCTGATTCTGAGGGTTGTTGACGTGCCACTCAAGTACAGGTACAAGACTCCTTTCTGACATTGGGCGAAAGGCAGGGTACACCCTGTTGGCAGCCATCTGCAGGGCCACAAAGAGAGATGGACAACCATTCATCGGTCAGAAAGATTAATAATATTCACAAAAATAAAACTGTATTTGGTTTCCATTGGCATCCACTTTACCAGTGGTATTCTAGTCGATTAGATAATGGATGGATGATGATTCAAGGCAATCACATGAACATCTACAACAAGTACAAGAGGAGAGGTTAGGGAAATGTAGGTTCAAGAAGGTTTGGCTTAAAGATTAACAACCATTAGGGCTGGGACGATACGCTTTTCTCGCGATTTGATTTTTTACGATTTTTTAGGTGCCAATTCGATTTAAGTTGCAATGCTACGATATTGCCAATTTTTGCAATCTTTACTTAGCTTTTTTAACACCAGCGAAAAAGATGAACAATGACGATGCCTACAGACTATATCAGGAAAAATACACATCACATGTGAGTCTGTTTTTAGGATTTATTCAGCAATATATTTAAACCAGCTGTTTATACTCTCTTCAAAAGCCTGGACTGCATTTAAAAGTGGCTTATTAACACAGACTAAAATGAAGCATTTACATTTGGAGGAAAAAACGTTTTCTGAACAAAAAAATCGATTTGAAAATTGTCAACCAAAAAATCCTATACTTATGTGAATCAAATTTTTCTCCCACCCCTAATAACTATTGATGCTGTGTGCAAGACAACACTTTATAATTTAGTTTTATAGTGTTTTGCATCATATATCTTTTAGTTTTGGTCACAATGAAGTCTCTAATTGTTTTACTGTCAGTCTAGTTTTAGTCGATGAAATCTGCTGTAAATGTAGTCGACTAAAATCTGAAGTGTAAAGGGTTAGGCATTTTTATGTTTCCTTGAATTTCTGAAGTCCTGTTTTCCTCTTGGATAAAATCAAACATTTACTAACCCTTTATTGAATGTTAGTAAAGTCTGAATGTCTAAATGAACAGAAAAAAAAATGTTCCTTTAGTGTGAAATGCAGTCACCTTTATTTAGGCTACCTGGCAGAGCATCTCAGTTACAATACCAGAACTGACAACAAACAGTGAACCTGCTCTACATGAATATATCAATTCATAAAGAGAGCAGCTCTGATTGGATCGCTCCACAACTTATCCCACCACCACCAAGCTAAGGCAGCTGTGATTGGATGTCCCTCTGAACTCATCCAACCTTTAACACAACCAAAGTAGCTGTGATTGGATAGATTCCTAACTCGTCTCTACTTCCTACATGACCATATTAGGTCTGATTGGAATAAGTCTCCGTGAAACATTATAGTTAAGTTTTATATTCGTTACGGTCTAGTTTTTGTCAGGGGAAAAAAGTTTGTGCACGAAAATTATGATGAAAACAATTAGTCAACAAAATTAACACTGGTGCAAGATGTGCAGAAAAGAAATTATGTGGGTGAGATTGGGATCGAAGCAAATGATTACGACATAAAATCGACAAAAAAATAGTCTTAAAAAGTCTTGAAGTTAATTATAGAAGTAGCGCAGCATCCCTGTCTCCCTGACAGAAGTTTATAAGTGAGTTTTCTGTTTTCTATTATCATTTAAAGTGCACAGAATGTTTTAAATCGTGCCGTCAAACACAGAGGGAGTATAGTGGATGTTTTCTTAGATGCTGTTCGTGTCATTTTGGCACCAAACTCTTTAAAAAGACATGTTTGTAAAATCCTCCGTCCTCTCTCCGAGCACTGCCTCCACTCCGGCCGCCGTTTGAAAAGAGACACACTGACACCCGGCTCTGACAAAAACACGTTCTGTGATCATTTAAAAAAGGAAAAAAAAAGGAGTAAAATCAGCCCACCCCCAAAGCAATTGCTCATAAATCTCAACACAAATTATTCTGCGCTGGAACAAAGCGATGAATTATTCAAAAACGACTTCTGAGAGAAAGAGCACGGAGCTGAAAACCCCAAAGTAAATACGTAATCAAAAGCCTTCAGAAAGCTCGGCTGTCTAAAAATATGCTTAGACACAGGAATTCTTCCCTTCCGCAGACATAATTATACAAATTGCTCCGCGTCTCGTTAACAAGAGAGGGGGGGTAATTCGTATTAGCCATTCATAGCCTATTAATCTAATAAACTAGTTGGCTGTGTGTGTGAGAGTGTGTGTGCGCGGATGTGGCTCTGCGTAATGAATTTCTATTAGATTTGTGTTTATTCCCCTCGTGCTGATAAGGGAGATGGGGGTAATGACTGAACTGGGTTCTGCCACTGCAGACGCATTCAAAAACACATTCAGAGCTGAGGGGAGAGGCTATCAATCAGACTAATCCAATCAAATCGAGTATTTGATGACCCACGAAAACCTTGTGTATAATGTATATCCCTCGTTTATCTCGTTCCTGTAATTCTGCAACACTTAACAGCTGAATTGTGGCGATTTTCACGGCTGCAGACGAAGCGGCGAAGAGTCTCAAACTCATTTTTTAACGGCAGAAACTAAAGTGCCGCTGGTCACTCGCCAAACAGGCCGATCTGGCGAAGAGGCAGATCAGACGAATTTACCAGTCAAACAGAGACGATGGTTTCCCCGCCGGAGTCCGATGCCGTGCCAGGTCGCTCCTCTGTGAACGGTGTGTCCAGATGTTCCAGAGGCCGACTTTAGACATGATGAGTTTGTGCTCGCTTTAGTTCAAATAGTTTCAAGATAAACCGACCATATTATAGTTATATCTCTGTTCTGATGTCCACTTTGGTAGAAAAATTTGAAAAGAAAAATGTTTTTGAAGTGTACTGAAAAGTTATTTTTAATCTTTTCATGCTAATTGTTTTTACGTTATCAAGTGTGTTTATTTGATCTACTTAATCCAATCCACCTTTTTTGTCTAGCACATACAGTATTTAACTTTACATAAGTTTTGTGAGCTCCCATGTCTTTTATTGATTTTACTATATTTATCTGCTTGATTTTATCATTTTACTTTAGATTATGCACTTCGTTGATTATTTATTGCTTATTGTTAGATTGATTGTTTTATTGTTTTTAGGATTCTATGTACAGCCCTTTGGAGACTTTATTTTAGTCTCAAATATAAATACAAATATAGTGGATTGGATTTAAACAACAAATACATTTCCAAAGTGCTGTACATTAGGGCTGGGATGATACGATTTTCTCCCGATTTGATTTTTACAATTTTTTTAGTCGCCGATTCGATTTAAATTGCGATTCTATGACATTGACGATTTTTGCAATCTTTAGTTAGCTTTTTTAACAACACCATGTGAGTTTATTATTGTTTCATATCAATCTATTTTACAATTTTTCAAATCTCTCTTCAAATCGATTTTATGATTTTTTAGGCACCAATATGATTTAAATTGCGATTCTACGATATTGACGATTTTTGAAATCTTTAGTTAGCTTTTTTAACAACACCACGTGAGTTTATTATTGTTTCATATCAATCTAAAGGAAGCTGAGGGAATTATGAATTTGAAAAGGGAAGGCGTAATAAGCAAAGGCTTCAGCCTACACCTTTTCGGTCTTTTTTGTTATTTTATTGTTATTTGGTCGATTGTTTGGGGCACTAACTAAATGCTTGCTTTGTAATTTCTCACTTTAACGTTTGTAAGTGAGATTTCATGTTTAAAGTGACCAAAATCAACTAAACTAAAATAAAGTAATAAGGCTGAGCCGATTCGATTTAAATTGCGATTTTACGATATTGCCAATCATTGCAATCGTTAGTTAGCTTTTTTAACACTAATCTGGCGAAGAGTTCAAATAGTTTGGTGATAAACTGACCATATTTCATGGTTCAGCAGATATATCTCTGTTCTGATGTCCACTTTGGTAAATCTAGCCTAAAAATGTTGTGTATAAAAATCAGAACTAAAAAGTTATTGAAGTGTCATAAACTGAAAAGAGTTTTTCATCTTTTCATGCTGATTGTTTTTACATTATCAAGTGTGTTTATTTTATCTACTTAATCCAATCCACTTTACTTGTACAGCACATACAGTATTTAACCCTATAAAGCCAATTGTATCATATTTGATACATACTTTTATAATACCCCTTTCAACTCAATATGATCAACAAATTACAAAAAAAACATCAGAATACAATCAGATAAATGATAAAAATGTCCTCAAATGGATTATCAGTTGCAAAAAACACCTAATGTATCAATGAGATACGAAAAATCTATATGTTGAATTTTATGGACATTTTGATTTTTGTAGGATTTTAGCAGAAAGTGAAATAAAAATTGAATCTTCAAAAAATTAGAATTTTTTGGCTATAATCTACGGTCTTGGGCCTTTAAAGGGTTAACTTTGCATGAGTTTTGTGAGCTTCCGTGTCTTTTATTGACAGCTTCCTTGCTGTTTTTCCATTTACAGAATCATTATTCTACAACTTTTAATGCATTTTAAATTACAGCAAACTTGTGATATTTTAATGCATATAAAGCTATCTTTAACTATTTTACATACCATTTATTGGAAAGATATAGTTTTGTAAATAAAATAAATACATAAAAAAAATACATACATCATTTCTAAATAATAAAATACATTTTATAAAACGATGGTTTCACCCAAAAATATGATTAATTATCTAAAAATTGTCACCTGCTACTGGTCAGTTTTCCTGGGAAAAGTGCTTTTTCTCCTGATCCATTACCATTTTCAGCATTTATTGTATGGACATTTTACAGTAAATAACTGCATATTTTACAAAAATCTATTTTTTTTCCCACAATATTTTGCCATTTACAGTAATTTACTGCATAGTTGTTTACAGTAGGTAGCTGCAGATATTACAGTAAAATGCTGTAAAGTTTACAAAAATCAGCTACAGTGTAGGTTACATTTATTTTTACTAAATATTTGCTCTTAATCTTCCAGTGGCTGTCAGTGCATTTATGGCAGTTTTTTTTTTTTATTAATATTTGGTCTTTTTTTTTATCATTACTGTCCTCTTTGCTGAGTAAAAGCTTATTCTGTTTTATTTAAGTAGAAGAATAGACATGATAAAAACTTCATCCTCTGCTAACCTGGAGAGGATAATCTCACATCAGTCCACTTCATAAGCAGTTGATAAATAAATAAAGTGGATTTATTATTTCCAAAAGCTCTCCTTATTCTGCTTATACCCACACAAGTGTTATCAGCCGTGTGTTTACTCCGTTTCCAGCTTGAGTCCCACCTGATAGCGCTGTTTATGTTTTCCTGAGTATCCTGCGTCTGTGTTTTTGGGGCTAAAGCGGAAAACTTTTTCCCATTAGCTCTGGTTTGACTGCTCCCATTTGTTAGCATAGCATCTGCTGGAAGGCCCAAGGAGAGCGCAGCTATCTAGCAGCGTCTGGGTGATTATTCATGTGCCTGAGCTCCTGCAGGAGCTGCTGCGGCTGCTCCGCTCTCTGCCGCCTCGCTGCTGTACCAGTTGTCAAAGAGCTGAGGGAGCCCGGCGTCACCGCTCTGATTCAAAATGAATAGCAGCGTGCAGATAAATCACCCCTCCATGCAGAGTGGAGGAGCAGACAGGCTGCTTTGAATGTAATTGCAAACGGTGAATGAAATCCTCCATATGTTGCTCATAACTCTGCGCTGAAATATATTTTATAATGGGGAGGAAAGTGTTCTAAAATATAATTTCCATATATTACATTCTGCTAACAGGTAAAGAGAGTGAAACCTCATCCCCACAACACCCTGCAGCTTTCATTTAGACTCATTTACATCCAATAAAAGATAAAACAGGATCCTTCATTTGCTTTCCAAGCAGCAGTACACAGACTCATCGAACAAGAGACAAAATGTCGACAATATCATTATCCCCAACAAATCTACACCCGCTGATTCACGTTACTCTGCAGGAACAGTACATGTGAGGCTGCTGGAGGTCAGTCCTGGATGAAAATCCTCTTTCTGCAGATCCACTGACCCTTAGGACCCCGAAACAGCAACTGCTGTCAGGCTACTTCAGACAGACTGTCGCCCAGGCCAAGTCATGTTAGCCAAATGTAGTTTGGTGTTATTTAAAGGGAGCTAACTAGTGATAAAGGGAGATCTGCATATTAAGATAAGTGAGTGTGATTGGACTAGCACTCATCCATCCATCCATTCATCTTTCCAACCTTACATCCATCTATCCAATATCTCATTAATCCATCAGTCTGTTCTATTTATCAATCCATCCATTTTATAAGCCGTCAACTATTTAGGAATCTATCATCCATTTATCTATCAGAAACATCCATCTGTTTATCTATCTTTCTATCATCTACCTGTCTGTCTTTCTGTATATCCGTCTATCTATCTATCTATCTGTCTGTCTGTCTGTCTGTCTGTCTATCTATCTATCTACCTATCTACCTACCTACCTGTCTATCTTTCCATCCATCTATCCACCAATCTACCTATCTATCTGTTTGTCTGTCTGTCTATCTATCTATTTGTCTACCTATCTACCTACCTACCTACCTACCTATCTATCTATCTGTCTATCTTTCCATCCGTCTGTCTGTCTGTCTGTCTGTCCCTCCCTTCACCCATTAAATTTATCCATTTTAAATCAATCCATCCATCCTTCATCCATTGATCCAAACACCTCTCTGTTCATTTTTCTCTCTATTATTTATACGCCCTCCCTCATCCAACCATCCTATAAAAACATCCATCCATCGTTTATGTATGAATTTATTCAGCTATCTATCATTAGTCCATTCATCCATGCTTCCATCAATCCCTTTATAAACACGTCTATTAATCTTTTCCTACATCCATCCATCCACCTTAAGTTTTGTCTCCCTTTCTAAACATTGTGTTTACTAAACCCGTCATTTTCCTGATTTGTCCCTCCGATTTTAACGACTTTGGTGATTGAACATAGAAACAAAATAAAAGCTGATACTAACCTGAGCTTCTAAAAATCCACGTGAGACAGCACAAACCACGAGAGGCCATTAGAGCGTTTACACAATCACACGGAGACCAGGAGAGGACAAGCGTTTCATCATGGAGCAGAAGTGTTCATTTATAAGCTAACCCACCCAGATCTATTCCTCTCTGCTCGCCTCCCATCCTCAGCAGAAGTGAAATTACTCTCCAGCCAGGCAGCGAGGTCAAAGTGTCTGGCCTCTGTTATTTGTCTTCCCCTTCTCCACATTGTGTGTGTGTTTGTACGTGTGTGTGAGAAAGAGAAGCATCTACAGAGCAAAATGTTTGGTTGAGCCATAAATGAGCTTTAAAATCCTCACTTTTTCCACCCTTTTGCAACATTTTGATGCTTTTTGATTCATTAAATCAATAAAACATAGATATTTAAAAGCTAAAATATGACACATCCTGACAAATAAACATTGACGTCATCGGCATAGAGCAGAGTTTTTGATTAAAGTCTTTGATTAGTCGTTGCTTCCTCCTGTAATTATTTATTAAGATAGTTAGGCAAGTTTCCATGAAAATCACATTTTTCGTCACGGCGTTTTCTTCTGGATCTAGCTCCAAAGTTTTTGAAGATTTGTTGATCCTCAGTAATAAATCAGTCATGTTTATTTTTCATACTTTCTTGATGGCATGACCCTTAAGCTGGAGATACTTGTTATCGATACATCAGGGTGATGGTTGACCTCCGCCAGCACCACACTCCTCACCCATATTGTGATTTCGCAATTTTCGTCATGGCGTTTCGTTTTCTTCTGGATCTAGCTTCAAGGTTTTTGAAGATGCAACAAATCTGATTGAACACTCCAGACTCCACTGTATCTTGGATATATTTTGATGTTTGTTGCAAGTCTATGCCTTTATTTGTTCCTCTGCTACGACAAAAATTCCAAGGATATCTAAATTTTTCTTGTTCTGGAACAGAGAATCCAGAATTTTGCGGGGGTCTAGATCAGTCTTTGATATCTTGTCGAACCTGTTGGAAACTTGTCCTGTATTATTTCCAAAATGCCCTGACTATTTTTGGTGGAGTAATATGCACAAATGCTGAAAATGGTTCTATCTTGCAATGTTAAAGAATCCTTTACAACATTCCCGGATCCAGACGGTGATCCAGATCACTCCCAAAATCAAATAATTTGTTCTTTGTCCCAATCCAGACATTTCCTGAAAATTTCATCTAAATCCATCCGTAACTTTTTGAGTTATAACGCTAACAGAGAAACAAACAAACAAACAAATGTTAGCAACAACATAACCTCCTTGGCGGGGATAAAAATAAAAATGCAAGTGGCGTGTCCGGTCGACTAATTCAGTTAAAGTTTATAAAGTAACATGATATCCACTCAAAGCCACTGCATGAGGAATGCCAAGCTAGCTAGCTGTGGCGTCGTCAATCACGGGATTACAAATCGTTTGCTTCCGTCTTTATCTTAAAATAGATGACAAAAACATACATTTTTTTTATAAATATATCATATTGGTAAATGGTGAAGTATTTAAAATAATAATGATGGTAATAATTATAATAATATTTTTTAGCTTTGTAAATCCTACACAAAGAAAAAAATCTGTTATTTTGGTTTGTTTGCAGTTTTTTTTCTGTATCCTAAAACACTGGCAGAAATAATCAATTTTTTTTAACACATTACATTTTCCTGAATATACTGCCCTCTTCCAAACAGTTGAGCTGGGAGTTATAGGGTTAAATAACTTGTATAAAGCAAAAAGCATGCACCAGCAATCCAGAGTTAGGAGCAATACTTTATCACCTACACTTAATTATGCATTTTGTACTATTGATTAAAAAAGTAAATCATATTTAGCTGTTGAGTTTATTATTTTTTTCTTTGGAAATGATTGGGGGGGCGCATTAGTGAGGTGAAGGGCCCCCAGTTGCCCACCCCTGGTGTAAAATCTACATTTTGGCTCCTAACTCCTCACTATCCATCAGTTAACCATCAATAATCAGTTTCTGTGATTATAAATGTCTGTTGGTGGGAGCCCCTCCCCCCCCGGCACTCAAACGCTTCCCTCCTTCAGTTGTATAAGACAATGATCATCATTAGAAGTCCATCGATGCTCCATCCTCTGCAGCTCTGCCTCCACATCAGTCCAGTAAAGCCCTCAGCTCTCTCCTGTCTCCCTGCGCCTCCATCATCCCTCTTATTACCCACAATGCTCGGCGTTTCACAGCCTCCGACCTGCTGCACACGTGCTGAGCTGTCATCCCGCTACGCTACACCGTCACGGAGAGGTTTGCACCTCAGACGGTGATTTCTAATAAGACAAAGCTCAGGGCGACGCGGCGTCAGGGCGGCAGACACGCGTGGTTGTGTTGTGATATGCAAACTGTCAAAGTGTTAAAATCTCATTTGCTGCGTCGCTTTTGTTTGTGGAGGAGGAAACGCTGCTGCGAGCGAAACGACGAGCGCCTGCAGGATCAGAGCTGAAGGCTGGAGTTTAATTTTTACTGATGCACATTTACAGCTTTGACCTTTGGAGGATAAGGTGACCTTTGGGTTTGATCAAAAATTCTTATCAATCTTAATAACAATAATAATAATTATTGAAAAAAAACAACAATAATAATAATAATAATAATAATAATAATGATAATAATAAAACCAATAATAATAATTAAACCAACAATAATAATAATAATAAAACCAATCATAATAATAATTAAAACAACAACAACAACAATAATAATAATAATAATAATAATAATACATACATACAAAATAATAATAATAATAATAATAATAATAATAATAAAAATAATAATAACGATAACAATATTGATGGTAATAACACTAATAATACATAAATAATATTAAAAAATAAAAATAATAACAATATTTATATAAATAATATCATTTAGCATGTATTATTTATCACATCTTTGTATACACATATAAAAATATAAAAATATGAAAATAAATAAATAATCTCTGTAAAAGGTCACGCAACATCTTATCCAAAATATGAAAATCCAAGTCTACACTTGAAGACGTGAAAATCCAAGTCTTTTCAATTTCTTACTGCACTGAATTTACTCCATTTAATTTCTTTAAAAAAATTTTGGGAATTAAAATACAAACAAAAGAAAGTCTAACTACTGAATAAAACCTGATAGAAAAGAAGAAATTTATAGCAAAAACCAGCAGAGAGGTAGGCAGAAGGAAACAAGGAGAGAATGTTGGAGTTTGTTTATTCTCCCTGTGCATGCATGGGTTCTCCCCAGGCACTCCAGTTTCCTCCCACAGACCAAAACATGCTCATTAGGTTGACTGGTGACTCTTAATTGCCCTCAGGTGTCAGTGTGAATAACTTCTTTTCGTTGGTAAATACACTATACTGCCAAAAGTATTGGCTCACCCATCCAAATAATCAGAATCAGGTGTTCCAGTCTCTTCCATGTCCACAGGTGTATAAAATCATCACCTAGGCATGCAGACTGCTTTAACAAACATTAGTGAAAGAATGGGTCGCTCTCAGGAGCTCAGTGAATTCCAGCGTGGAACTGTGATAGGATGCCACCTGAGCAACAAATCCAGTGGTGACATTTCCTCACTCCTAAATATTCCACAGTCAACTGTCAGCTGGATTATAAGAACGTGGAAGTGTTTGGGAACCACAGCAACTCAGCCACCAAGTGGTAGGCCACGTAAACTGACGGAGCGGGGTCAGCGGATGCTGAGGCGCAGAGTGAGAAGAGGTCGCCAACTTTCTGCAGAGTCAATCGCTACAGACCTCCAAACTTCATGTGGCCTTCAGATTAGCTCAAGAACAGTGCAGAGAGCTTCATGGATGGGTTTCCATGGCTGAGCAGCTGCATCCAAGCCTCACATCACCAAGTGCAATGCAAAGCGTGGATGCAGTGGTGTAAAGCACGCCGCCACTGGACTCTAGAGCAGTGGAGACGTGTTCTCTGGAGTGACCAATCAGGCTTCTCCATCTGACAATCTGATGGACCAGTCTGGGTTTGGAGGTTGCCAGGAGAACCATACTTGTGGGACTGCATTGTGCCAAGTGTAAAGTTTGGTGGAGGGGGGATTATGGTGTGGGGGTGTTTTTCAGGAGCTGGGCTTGGCCCCTTAGTTCCAGTCAAAGGAACTCTGAATGCTTCAGCACACCAAGACATTTTGGACAATTCCATGCTCCAACTTTGTGGGAACAGTTTGGAGCTGGTCCCTTCCTCTTCCAACATGACTGTGCACCAGAGCACAAAGCAGGTCCATAAAGACATGGAGGACAGAGTCTGCTGTGGATCAACTTGACTGGCCTGCACAGAGTCCTAACCTCAACCCAATAGAACACCTCGGGGATGAATTAGAGCAGAGACTGAGAGCCAGACCTTCTGGTCCAACATCAGTGTGTGACCTCACAAATGCTCTTCTGGAAGAATGGTCAAAAATTCCCATAAACACTCCTAAACCTTGTGGACAGCCTTCCCAGAAGAGTTGATGCTGTTATAGCTGCAAAGGGTGGACCCACGTCAGATTGAACCCAATGGATTAGGAATGGGATGGCACTTTAGTTCATATGCCAGTCAAGGTAGGTGAGCAAGTACTTTTGGAAAAATAGCATACGTATGTTTTCTACTGAAACTCTTCTGTTTCTGTGATGACGTGTTTAAAGCTCATTTCCAAGTTGGTGTTTGATTCTGGAGCTGCTGCTCGGTTCACAAACATAATCATGCTGTCTTGGTTGTAAAGATTGTTCCACAGCTAAGCTTCAATCACAGCACCATCTGTCTTTCACGCTGCATCTTAGCATCAAATCAAAGCCTGACATGCTCAGTGAGTGTGACAGTGCGAACGCCGGCTGCCTGCGGTGTGGAGTGAAGGATGGAGAGTGGAAATGTCAGAGCGCTCTAACCTGCTGCTCTCCCAGCTCCCTCTTCAGTCGGTTCTGCCACTGCAGCGCCTGCATCACGATCGCCTCCCACCTCCTCTCCAGGTTGATCGACAGCAGCTGCAGGGCCTCCCGGTGCTGCTCCGCCTCCGGGCCCACCTCCGCCGTGGGGCCCGACTGTCCCAGAGGTGGGATTGCAGAGAGAGTATTGTCAGATTTACAAAAGCCATTATCATGCTAATCACATGATTAAATTCAAGCCATTTCTGTGATTTAGGGTCGCACAATAAGAGCGGTATAATTCCAGTCAAGGTTAAGCTGATTTTGAGGGGATTTGCCGACAATTTTTCAGGGCTCCCCGAGGAGTTTGAAAAATGAGCGGAAACTAAAAATTGACATTTATTCTCATGAACTGTAACAAGAAAATATGTAGTTATGCTCCTCAAAATCAGCAAAATGTAAAATCATATCACATCTTCATGCTCTCCTCTTGTGTTTTATCTTACTCTCTCATTTTGATTTGATTTAATTTATCAATTTAATAGGGACGATCTCTTTAACATAGTCAGGGTTCCCTATTTTTTTGACAAATCATTTTCATGTGTCACATAACCAACTGAAGACAATCTCGGTATGAGCAGTGTTCAACTTAATCTAGCCTTCTAAAAAACAAGATTAAAAGTTGATGACCAATATCTTCATTTAGCTCTACTGTATCATGTTCAGCTTAAAATCTATTTATTTTAACTTTATGGCTTATATTTTTTCAAATCTTTGTTTTTACTCTGTTTTTAATTAAGAAAAATATTTGTTGATTTGCTGTTTAAGTAGCTATTATTTTATTTTGTAATTTTTCATTATTTTCTTTTTGTCACCTTTTTTTTTTTTTTTTTTGAGTTTTTAGATTTTATTCCTGATCTTGCATTATTTATTTGTCTCCTCACATTTTATGGCTCAGTGTACATTATACCAAGTACATTTTTACTTTATTTTCTATTTTAATTTTTTTTTTTTCACTAACAAGGCAGAAGGAAGAAAGTTAACTTTCCAGGACAATTCAAGATTTTCCAGGACTTTTTCCTCATTTTCCATATGTTTTCCATGACTGGGAAATGGGTCAATCATTTTCCAGGACTTTTCCAGGACTTTTTCCAGTGTCACATAACCAACACAATATTTTCAAATTAATTTTCAAGTTAATCTAGCCTTCTAAAAAACAGGATGAAAATTCGATGACCAATATCTCTAACGAGCTCCACTGTATCATATTAAGATTTATTTTATTTATTTCAAACTCTCAGGCTTGAAAATTGTCTGCAAACTATCTTTTTAGTCTGGCTTTTATGAAGAGTCTTACTTTGATAATTTTATGGTTGATACTTTTTAAAATTGTTTTTGTGCTCTAATTTCATAAACACATTTTGTTGATTAACTGTTTAGGCAGCCATTATTTTCTTTTGTCATTATTTTCTTTTAGTCACCATTGTTTTGAGTTTTTAGATTTTATTCCTTAATTTACATTATTTATCTCCTCATACTTTATGGCTCAGTGCAAATAATACCAAGTACATTTTTACTTCATTTTCGTTTTTTTCATTTTATTATTTTTGTTTTTATTTATCTTAATTAAGTATAGATATCGTTTGTCACTTATGTACTGTGAAGATATCGGTATATTTATTTTTTATATATATTATTTTATTATTTATTTGTTTTCTATTATTTATGTTATTTATATTCATTTAGTATAAATATCTTTTAGCAATTATGTACTTTGTAGATATCGATATATCTTTTTTTACAATTTATTATTTATTTATTTATGTTTTTTTATTATTTATGTTTTTTATTTATCTTCATTTCTTATAGAAATCTTTTTACACTTATGTACTGTGTAAATATCGGTATATCTATTTTTTATATATATTATTTTATTATTTAGGCTTTTATTATTTGTTTTTTATTTATTTTCATTTAGTAAAGATATCTTTTGACACTTATGCACTTTAATGTACTGTTTATGTACTTTTTACTGTGATCGATATATCTATTTTAATCAATTTTTATTTAGTTATTTATTATTATTATCTTTTTGTTTCTTTGACTACAATTACTTGTTATGGTTCACACACAGTGACATTTGTTTTTGTGGGTATAAGCGTCCATGGTCGCACAGGTTAGATATCTTATTTAAGTATTAAAAGCACGAGTGGTTGTTTTTGTGTTAGTGCATGGGTAGGTAGGTTACACGTGTATACATCTTCCTTTTTTTTTTTCCTTTACGTATTTGTTTAAAATGAGGATTGCTTTTATGTATTTATTTATATATTATTATTTTATTAGTATTATCATTATTATTATTTTATTATTATTATTATCATTATTATTGTTATTATTATTCCAGATTTTTTTTACATTATTATTTATTTATATATTTCTTTTATATTATTTTTTATTTTTTAAATATATTTTATGCGCCTTCTTGTTCCATGTTGTTTTCTGTTTGTAAACTAGCACAATGTGCAATAAATGTTTAAAAAAAGTATTGTGGATATATTTTTTTTACTTGAATTTAGACAAATAAACTTGCCAAGACCTGAGTTTTTGCAGTGCAGCAAATGCTCATTTCCTACTTTTTTTCCCTAGTTGGGCCTTTGAATAAAAAAATGCACAATATTCAACAGTATAAAATAACACAAAGGTTTACAGAACAACAATAAAATCTAAGTAATTCTGCAAACCAGCTGATACTGATCATCGGCCCTCTCTCATTCAGACTCTTATCATTTGTCATATTTGTCTTTCCCGATGCTTCACTGCAGCAGAAGCTCATTATAAACATGACGAACAGACAAATCTCCAGAGCTGTGGATCATTTTGCTCTCACCTGGCTCTGCTGCAGGAGTTTCTGACAGAGCTTCAGAACAGAGGAGACCCCCCGACGCCTGGCCCGCACCTCTGAGCACAGAGACTGTTGACGACACATGCAAAGACAGAGAGAAGACACTCAGTCATTCATTCATGTTAAAATAAAAAAAATAAAATCCTCGATTCTTTCCCCACAAAACTCGATTTATAATTTTAATCAACTTTTTTCCTCTAAAAGCACAAAAACTCAAAGTGACAGAAAAATGACATGAATCAAGTTCTACCTTATGCTGTCAAAATATGTTCCTAAACCAGTCAGAATTTCCCTCTTTAAATTAAAGTGTGAGTCATAACATGTTGATTATATAGTTCTAACACAGGCAGGTTTGCCTACATAAACACTGAGGGATTTTCACAGCTTGTTAACATGTTTCTCTGATCAATATTCAACCCTTAAATAATTAAAAATCAAGATTTTTTAATGCACTTACGTTGCAAATTTTGAAAAAATAGAAATACTGAAATTTTACAGTTTTCATGATGGTGGCCCTGTCAGGTTTTACACAAGCACTTTTATAGGCTTGTATTTATTTTTTAAAATTAGGTTAGCCCTTTAACTTCCAGCTCAACTGTTTGGCAAAGATCAAAAATAAACTCAGAGATATTTAATGTTCTATAAAACATAACAAATCAAATCATTGTTTGATTCTCTTAACATTTCAGGGAAAGGAGAAAAATACAAACAAACCGAAAAACAGATATTTTCATGGTGTGGGATTCAAAGGTTTAAAAAGTTAAAAGTTGATTACCTGATGACTTAAAATGCACAAATATTTGGGACAAAATCAATTATAAAAGGCATAAATGTTTGCAAAGAAAATAGCAATAAAATAACATAAAATTGACGATACTGAGTTTGACAAACACACCAAAAAATGTTTTTTGATAGATAACTTTATTTTCTCTTTAAAGGTAAGTATTTAAAATAATAATAATGGTGATTGTAATAAAAGCTTTTAGCCTTTTAAACATTTAAATCCAATAAAAAGGAAATATCAGTTCATTTGTTTGTTTTTTTTTGCATTTTTTTCTGTATCCCAAAACATTGACAAAAACAAACAATGATGCGTTATTTCAAACTAAATATTTCTGAATTTATTGAGCTTTGCCAAACATTTGAGCTGGAAGTTAAAGGGTTTAAGAATCAGATCAATAAGCAGAATCACTAGCGGGAATTTTATCAATACAATCCGGTCAATTCTAATCCCTACATTTGATAGAGTAAATCAGAGAGGAGCATAAATAGTCAGTACAATGACAGAGTTGCTCACTGGCACTTCGGCACCCTCATGTGGCCTCTTTTGGTAATGAAAAACACTAAAAAAAAAAAAGACAAGTCCGATTCACCTTGTCAAAAATATCCTCTTAAGCTGCGTTCACACCGCAAGCGACCCAGGTACCAAAATCGCGTAGCCCACTGACGTCTAGTCACGGGTCGATAAATACCTCATTTTGGTCATTGTTGCCGTCGGCCGTTGTTTGGTGACATCACGTCCGCTCGAGTTTCACCGCGATCACATCATATATCATATAATAGGATGTATAAGTGGACATTATTCCAGCTGTATCCTTTTCATGCACTTATCAACCACAAAACACTGCAGCTGATGATGCAGCAGCATCATCTGTCAGTTTTCTGTGGTCGCTCTAGGCGGAACTAATGTCCTCACTGACTAATGTTTCCCACACGGACATAAGTCGTTCCTCTGTAGTCTGTACGGGTACTGGCACTGCCACACACACACCCACCGCTTATTGGCTGTTGCTGCACAGCCACACACACGACATCGCCTGAAAAGACCAACTTTTTCTTACTTTGACATCGCGCGATAAGCTATGTGGTATTGTGAAAAGCGGCTGTCGCATCGCGTGAGGGTTAGCCCCGCCTCATCGCGGCTGTACATTGACTTTGCATGGAGAGTGATCGCCGAGGTAGTGCAAGTAGCGCCCGGTGTGAACACAGCATAAACCAGTACTGCCAGGGGCCCATTTACAGGGCCTGCCCGGGGCCCCACCACCCCTGTGGGCAGACCTGGAGACTTGCTGCCTAAGCGATCAAACCGTTGACGTCACTCGGACTTCATCCAGAACATTTTACAGTCTGTGGTTTGAGCGAACGATCCGTCAAACTTTTAAAAAGCCAAGTTTCTCGTCTCTTGTTTACCCAATTCTCCACAGTTCAGTGCGGCTAAATTCAGGTCATTCAAAACAATTTATTAGCATAAAGTCTAATTCAGCACGCGGATCCTTGATCAGCAGTAACAGTGCATAAAATAAATGACAACAGCCCCCCCCCACACACACACACAAACACATAAGCTAATAAATGCAAAAATGTGTGGAAAAGGAAACACAGGGATTGGCAGTGCCTATTATAAATCACTATATGCTGATGAGCTTCCACACGCAAAGGTCAGCGAGCGTGTGTGTTTGTATGTTTACTCACGCAGGCGTGTGCACGAGCGTGTGTGCAAACATATGCATGTGTTTCTGGGCGTGTGCGTGCGCCTTACTCCTCTGCGGCGGGGACCGAACACGTCCAAGCCCCAAACTATTTATGCTAATCCTGCCCGCTCGCTGAAAAGCACTTCCTTTACATTTTCTTTACATTTTTCCAATAAATATTAAACACTATTACAATGAAATGGGATTCTCTAAGTCACTCTCCCACACACACTTCCTCCTCCGCCTTTCATCGCCCTCCTTCTCGCTCTCTCAGTTTAGCATATTTGCAGCTCGCCCGGTTGTCTAAACAGGAGATGGGATGCAGAATAGAGCAGACAGGATCAAGAGGACAAGCCCGGTGTGTGTGTGAGGATGCAGATAAATTTATTCCAAACAGGAGGTGTGTATTATGTTGAAGGAGGAGGCTCTAAACAACAACAAAACAACTGAGTGATACTCGCGTGGCGCCAAATAAGTGCAGCCGACAGCGTGGGGGAGCGGGGGAAGATAAATGAAGTGAGATTGAAGCAGGAACAATAATTCTGAACGTTACAGTCGGAGATAACTCCACGATCTGCTCTGCAGAGTGAAATTCAACAGACGGGTTTGAGATGAAGACGGAGGTAAAGAGATCTGTTTAGGCCCGGTTACAAGTCTCTCACTCTCCGGCATAAATTCAACACTGGAGTCAAAAAAGTGCTGTTTTTATTCAGATAGTTTTCACACTGGAAAGTCCCAACCATGGTTTTTCTTTTTGTTACTTTGCCTACATTTGGTCTGCAAACTTACTAACAAACAGGCAAACTTATGAACAAGCAAACTATCTAACTAACAAGCATACTTACTAACTTACAAACAAGCATATCAACTAAGTAACAAACAAGAAAACTAACAATCAAGCAAGCATACTTAAAAACAATAATACAAACCAACTAACAAAAATTCAAACAACCAAGAAACAAGCATACTTACAAACAAACAAGCTGCTAACTACCAAACAAGGATACTTACAAACAAGCAAACTGACAAATGAGCAAAGTAACTAACAAACAAGCAAGCATACTTACTAACAAACAAACATTCAAACTGACTAGCAAATAAGCATATTAACTAACTAACTAGCATACATACTAACTACTATACAAGCATACAACCTAACAAACTAGCATACTTTCTAACTAACTAACTAAGGACTGAAGTCCTGGATGTTAGTGTTTCTATGGGTGTTTTTACATTGTTAAAGAGATGCAAGCAGCGATCTTCCTCCCACTCCCACATTTATTGTGCAGCTCGGAGGATGAAATGGGCCCGTTCTGCACGGATGAGATGGTTTCTGAAGAGGCAGGAGACGTTGGAACTTTCCTTTATATCGCTTTTTCTACATGTGAACTCGCAGTCTACTGTAGGGTGAATGATAACAGACCACTCGTTGACTAGAGTCTAATTATTTCCACAAGGCATACCAAAAAAGTGTGGACAACCTGTAGCTGTTAGAATTTACAGTGACCACAGCTATATACTCAGGGAGTTGTACACCCGTGACGTCACACAGCAGCGGCCCCGTATCCTGGCACGCTTGCATTCACATCTGAACCGAATTGTGACCCAGTCCTCTTCACCTCCCCAAGATGGCCCGGGCACGGTTTGCTTACATTCACACTACGAAAACGAACCGGACTTTGGGCTAAATTGCACCTGGATCCGGGACAGGGCCCCCAAGTGGGGAAGCACCCTTAAATGGATGCTAATGAGCAACATTGGATAGACACTGACAGGATCTTTAGGCCCTCTGAGTAAGACTATGGTCCTGTTGTTTTAGTATCTTTTACACATAAATCATGTCTCACTATTGGATGAATGTTTTCTTTAGATTCTTAGAGTCAAGGTTTATTTAGGAGCGTCCTAAATCGCAGTCAAACACACTAAATCCACACTAAACTTGCACATTTAAAATCCCCTGAAATATTTGCTGATCTGTTTCATTTCTTCATAAGAACTGAAGAGGGAGGATATTTGGCAGCAGCAGCCTCAGAGCTGACGGACAGCGTCGATCAAACCCATCAGTTCTGATCGGTAAAGGATCTCTATTTGGTCAGCTTCAGACAGCAAAAGTCTTTTCACTCTGAGCTTAGTTTTGGGCAGAGAGAGAATCCTAAGTCTCTATTGTTTCTGCACTGCTGGTTTTTATGCACTGATCCCCCCTCTCTCTCTTTCTCTCTCTGACGGGTCGAGCCTGGCTGGGCTGATATTGACTCAGAGGGCTCTACAGACAGAGTCGGACAAATATTTGCTAAAAAGCTTTTCTTCCAAAATACATGGAAAGCCAGAGAGGGGCTGCGGAGAAAGAGGAGGCGACAGAGGATGAGGAGGAGGGGATGAGACGAAGGGAAAACAAGTGAGAGGGGAGGTCGAGGAGGAGAGGAAGAGTAAAGAGAGAGACAGGTGAGCGATGGCGGATTAAAGTGGACAGAAAGACACTGTGAGATAAAGAGGAATGGAAAAGTTAGAGACTTACAAAAACCAACAAAGACTGAAACAGAGATGAGGAAGAGGAGGATCCAAAGAGGCTGTTTTTAAGATTTTAGGGGGGGAGGGTCTCTTCCCCTCCTGAAACTGTATTTAATTGGATAATAATTTTATTTATATAGCACCTTTAAAAACAGAAGTTTACAAAGTACTCTAACAGACAAACCAAAGGCAGAAAAGGGCAGAATAAAATCAACAATCAGGTCAACAGAGACCACGAGAGTCAGAGGAAAAGGCACAGAGGGTCACGTTAACTAAAAATACAAAAAAAAAGAAAATATTACAAACTGGTAGGATCGAAACAGCTGGTGTAGGGCTCCAGAGTGCAACCATTTTGGGCACACATGCATCCAAAATTTGTGACAGTGTACCTAACATTTTTTATTGGTGCACTGGTGCACCAAGAGAAATGTTAGGCACGCTCTTACAAATTGTAGTTGACAAAAGTAACTGAGGTAGTGGAAAAATCCACAGAAAAAGGAAAAGACAAAGCACCTGCTTCCTCTCTTTGGGGTGTCGGTGGTGCATTGGGGCATCGGTGGCGCATTTGGATAGTGCGCTTGTGATCAGTGATGGGGAGATTTTGCTAGATATTGCAACTACAAGACTAGGCTGGACACTGAAAATCCAAACAGACCACTCTTTGTCTTCGTAGTCAGATGCCAAGGTACAAAAAAAGTGGGAGGCTAGGAGGGAACCTATGGCATCCAGCTTTGCAAAGTTTGGCGGCCTGATCTGGTGAAAGAGTTCAAAGTAAGATCCAAATCTTCAGTCGACTGCATGTAGCTTATATGCAGATGATATAATCGTGTTTGTTGCTTTTTATCGATGAACTGAAGCCATCTGAGGTTGTTCAATCTATTGTTCTGATTTCCCTGCATTGTAATCTTCCTCTGAGATTGGAGGCTGTTGTAAAATGTTGTTACCAGTTTGGTTGCCACCCCTCGAAGATGATGATCCATCCTAGGCAAAAGCCACAAGGGGGTGAACTCTTGGCGAAAAACCAGGGGCTCTTTGAGAGATTATTATAGACATAAAAAGAGTTGAACAAGAACAAACAAAAAAGAGAAGAACCCTTGAAGAACCCTCATCTTGCTCGGCTAATTGTCTCGTGTGGGTCTCTGTACTTGGTCATATTCAAGGTCGACCACCAGGAGAGAGGCGCACAAAAGAACAAGTGGTTACTGCCTCTCACTGCACGCATCGCTCAGTCTGTCTGTCACTCAACATCCTCTTAAGAGAAGGGTGACCTACTCGGGATAAACAAAAAGAAGAGCATCTGCTTCCCTCTTTCTCTAATTCCTCCTTCACTCTCTCTCTCTCTCTCTCTCTCAGTCTTAAATCTCCCTCTCCTTAAAAACAAAATCCTCTTAACTCTCCTCCACCTCCTCATCTCCACAATCTAATTACCGAAACCTGCCGTGAAGAGAGGGAGGGATGGACGGAGGAGGAGAGGATAGAGGAGAGTGGAGGTTGTTGGACTGGTTGTTATGTCAGTGGTTTTAAACAGAGGGAGACCCAGGGCTAAAACTTGGGTGACGGTGTGAAAAAATGCTTTTCTACCACAGTTTGGATGTCAAAATACTGGGAAGCACTTCTGATTTGGTTCCAGTAAGTTTAAGTACATATAAATTAAGTTTTTGTATGTTTTAGAGTTTTCTTTGGAGTAAGGAAACCAAAACAACTTCATTATGTATAAAGGTTATTTTCATCAGTCTGATTGTTCGTCTGTTCGCAACAAAAACTACTGGATGGATTTACATGAAAGTTTTACCAGAGGTGTGGTTTTGTCCAAGGAAGTAGCCTTTGCATTTGCATTTTGCTGATCCAATATAGATTTAACCTGACATGCCAGATGGACAGTTTCATATTGGAAATATTTCACTAATCCATCTGGGAGGAGCCCTGCAAAAATGTTTTCAGGGGCAGAACCTTCAAAAACAACAGCAGCTTGTGACTGGACAATCGTTTGGCTCAAAACACTCATCACAGACCAATCCATATCAAGCAGCCCTGCTATGATGTAGCATATGTAGCGGCTTAAAGTAGTGGCTAATGGCTAACTGTTAGCCACTAAGGCCAATCGCTTGCAAGGGCAAACAACAGTTAATTGCCATTAGCTGTAGTGGCTAGCTGTTGTTAGCGGCTAGCTGTTGTTAACCATTACGTCGGCCATTAACTGTTGTTTGCCCTTGTTAGCCATTAGCCGATAGCTTCTTCCTTAAGACTATTGTTTCACATTAAATTATACCACACAGATGTATCATTTAACACTTAAATGTGACATGAACCTCGTCAGACAATCCGGACGAATAAAACTTATGAGGAGAGCATATTTTGCAAGTATAACTGAGTAATCATGATGAGCACAGGCTAACCAACATTAGCTGTTGTTGTCACGCCCGCAGCTCCTGCCTCTTTTCCCTGATTGGGCAGTTAAGCATTAGCCGGGTTAAACTGTGGACAATGGAGGCTGGCAAGAGGAAGATGCATGATCTCGGAATCAGGCAGGTCCATCTGCTCTGCAAGGCCAATATAGATTGGCATCACAAAAAAACCCATTAAAGTTTATAACGGCGAATCCCATTCCTTTACCGCATTAAGGGAATTGCAGTTCATTTGCAAACTCATGTCAACGTTTTCAAGCCTATTGCTGCGTTCCAGTAACCTATAGCATCTAAGCCAATCATGAATCCCTCGACCATGGCTCAAGAAAAACCTTAAAGGAGCACTTCACCCAAAGAATGATATGCCTTCATTTTCGAATGAAGCTTGCGCGCTTGTGATTGTCCACAGCTCGGTCACTCACAGCAGAGTGTAAACAGCGGAACTACTTCTTCTACGCTTGCAATTAAGCACAGTAGTCCCTGAAAGCGCGCAAGCGTCTGGCTTGGTCTGCCGCGGCTTCCATAGTGCAGGGAGCGCGCGTAGACGTGCACTGCGGAAGTATGATATAGCACTGTTTAGGCTCGAAAAATGTACTAAATGACCTAGTTTCGAATTAATTATGGACGTTACCCGCTCAGGATACTTGGATTACAGCGGACGAGCAGTATGAAGGAAAATAGGCACGTTTTTGTGGACTTTTATGGACCTTTTTCTTTCGGGCGCCATTGTCCCCTGTTAGATGGAAGTTTGTTGACAGCGAAAATCCCCCCGGATCTCCGGCTGCATTTGAGACATCAAAAAAGTGCTCCAGAGTGTTGCTCAGCATGAGGGTGAGTAGAAAATGAAGGCATATCATTCTTTGGGTGAAGTACTCCTTTAAGCAGCAGGAAATCTTGAATGTGGATCCCAGTCTCATGATGAACAGCAAATCCACACCATGCTGTGTTGTGTGTGTGGGTGAAGGAAGGGAGGTAAGAGGAGACAAGTGGGTGTATGGGAACCCTGTCCTTGGTGCATCTTTGTTAAGAAGAATTAAGGCAAAAAGGTCCAACTTGGTATGAATGAGGTCCAAACCGTTACAGATATAGGTGCTGGTTTAGTCAAGAGAAAGCAAAGGTTAGCCTGTGGGAAGAATCAAAGATCTGGGCTATGAATAAATAAAGTAAGAGTAAAAGGCATCATGGGAAAGAAACGGCCATGAACAAGACTGAGAAAGACTGTAAAGAAAATATAGAGATGGATCTGCAGAGAGAGGACAAGGACAAACTGGAAGGAGAGACTGAAATAAAGAGACGACGAGGGAGACGGAGGAGGAGAATTTTGGTTGCTTGCTCGGTGACCCAGTGGATATTTCAATCAATTACCATTAATTAGAAATCTCTGATTAATTCTATTTGTTGATTAAGTCAATTAAAACCACAAGCACTCGTTATCGCACAATGAGCCTAATGAATTCCTGTCGACAGTTTGTTCCCACACACATATCCCCTCCGCCGCCGCCACCGCTCATACCGCCTACAGCTACCCAAACTTCTGCACACTCCCTCCTTCCTCTCCTCCGCTGACATTTTCCGTCCTCCTCCCTCCATTGTTCCCCTCCCTCTCATCCATTTACCCGCTATCTCACTCTTACTTTTTAATTTTTTTGACCCAAGTTTAATTTCTTCTATCAGTGCGGCTGAAAATAGAAGAGAGCTGAAGCTACATCCACATTCTGCAGACGAGGAGTTTGTGTCCTTCACGGTTTGGAGGCATCAATTTTTCACTCGCGACCTTGTCCTTTCACCTCAAGGTGAGACATCCCCAAACTGGGGTCTTGGGGCCTCAAAGGGTCCATCACAAGGACCACGAGTACAGCAAACATGGTGCATCTGCTTCCTGTGAGGGTTTTAGTTGGAGCAGAATTTCAGGAGTAGGAGCAATTTTGTAACTAAAGGCTGACATTCACACTTCACAATGATTTAAAGCACTAAGCTTCCAGTTTTGTTTGGATAGTGACACCCAGGAAGCAGGATTATGATTTCAAGAGAGAGGAAAGCTGTTTGAAAATAAGGCCAACCCCTGCAAGCTCTGCCTCATCATGTTTTTTCGTCGATTAAAGCAGAAAAAATGCTTTACTTGGAATTTTCCAAGACACAAGAAAGTTGACAAAAAAAACCCCAGACAAGCTCTTTGTGATTTAAAAGTCTATTTTGACAAACTAATGCCTGAAAAAACTGTATAAAAAGTACCATTCAACCCACATGCTATTTGTCACTTTTTACGAATGTTCGTGAATGAGCAAACTTTTACCAACTAAGTGGAATTTGCAACAATATGATCCACTTTCAGATCAGCAAGAAACTAACAGACGAAAAAGGAGATGCCTCAAAAAAATGGAGGACCGGCAAAACCACTCAAAGCAGGCAATAACACCAGGGAAGGAGTGCTGTGTGGAAGCACTTTGGGCTCCTCTGTGAGTTGATTATGTGCGGAGCAGCTGGCTTACTTCAACAAACCATTGTTGGCCCATTTGTATGGTGCCTTGCCAAGTGCTTCCTGCTAAAGGATTGGAAAAGAGCTATCGAGGCAACTACTGCAAGATTCATTTGAGAATCTCAGGAAAGGTTGTTAATGTGTCATTCCCAAAAACTGATCAGTTTTGATGTCTGTAAAAAAAAGTTACAGCCCTGGTTGCAGCCCACACGGTCAAACCAGCAACCCCAAACTGCACATACTTTTAAGGTTAAGTTTTAAAATGATAATAAAGCAGAGACCAGTTTTTAAATATTAGTTGTACAGAGGGTCTGAAATTCTGGATTAAAATCTGCTCTGGATAAAAAAAAAAAAAAAAATTTAAAACCTCATTTAAGTGAAATTTGTCTCATCTCATTAACAGATTATTTTACAGAAAAGAAAGAAATATCTAAAATCTATCTAAAATCTTATTCTAATCCTCATTCACTCCATAAGCCCAGATAAATATCTTACTCCAGGGAATAAAAGTTAAAAATATAAAAAATAGAAATAAATCAATGAATAAATTATTATTATTATTATTGTTATTATTATTGTTTTTTTATTATTATTATTATACATTTTATTTCATTGCGCTTTACATTTTCACAATATAAAGTGCTACATGATTTAAAACAAAAAAAAAAAACATAAGACATGGAAATGCTTTTAATCATAAGAAAATATCTGCCAATGAAACAAGCAAGTTTGACTCTTTAGGGTTTGAAATTCAGGTTAAATATCTGGATAATAAAGAAGTCATTTTAAGACCCTTTAAGTTAAATTTGTCTTGTCTCATTAACAAATTATGTTACTTGTTACAAGCAGGTCAGGCTTTATTTGAGTTTTTATCTCTTCAAGTAGGACATTTATTCAGATATAAAAGGAAATCGTGTCTTAGAACAAGTCTAAGGAGGAATTTTGACTTCACGTTCATTTTTTTTCAGTTTTAAATCTGCCCAAAATGCCAAAATGAGCTCTGTTAAAATTGAGCATCATGTTACTTTAAATAGAAGTCTTTATATTTTGCTGAAAAAGAGCTTAAGCTGCAGCACTTCTTGAAACTCATCCGACTTTACTCTATGACGTGCTCTCCGCCGTTCTCCAGAACTTACTGGAACACTCCGGCGCCAACATGGCGGTGGGTCTTCTAGCCCCGCCTCCCCTGACCCAGAACCCATCAGTCTTTTCTCCGCAGCTTTTTACATCTCATATAAGAGAAGTCTGCGAGTCAGCGGGTTCATTAAAGGCTTTCAGAGTAATTCACTGGAAATGGAAGCAGACGATAAAGTGAGAGGTGGCTCTCTCGCTCACTTTACAGCCATGTTTGTGACATTTACGGGAAAAAATACCTGCTGGTGAGGAAGCACTAAAATATCAACGCCAGTGAGCGAGCGGGGAAGTCTGGACTGACTTTGGAGGACAGTAGAGGTCAAACTGTCCCTTTACCAAGCCTCCTTTTCTCAAAAATTACACTCTCAAGACTGCATACTTTTTTTGTTTATTGTTTAAGTACTTTTTTCAACACATACACTCTAACTGACTTCTGTAAATGTAACAGTATTTTACTGCTATTTCTACAGTTACAATAAATGGAAAAGGATTGTAAAGCAAACTGATTTCAGTGCACATAACAGTAAACTATAGAGGTGGGAGAAAAAATGAATTTAAATAAGTACCGGGATTTTTTGTTTGACAATTTTTAAATCGCTTTTTTTAATTCAAAGATCCTTTTTTTCAAATTTAAGGATGCAATGAGGAGTTTCTGAGTAATAACAAAAAAGTCTCACTTTTAGATATATGCCTGATAGAAATACACACCTTAAGATGAGTTTTATAGCATCAAAACAGGTTATCTATAAATGCTATTCCTTAGCTTCGTGGTCGGGTTGGTCAGCCGGCTACAAAACTACGATACTAAGTTTTCCAAAAATTGCTTGTTGTCACACATCAAAAACTACCGCTATGTAACTAGAAAGAGATACATTACCTCGTTGCTTTGCATCCTGTAAGTTGCTGAAAAAAGAAGTTGTAAAGCAATGCAGAGTTCTGAGGAAGGTCCGAGCTGCAATTAGCATCACAACAAACACACGCTTTGGCTTGGGTCACGTCTTTTGGTGCGTTCCAGTTGTAGTCGGAAGTAGAAATTTCCGAGTTCCGAGTAGGAAACTGCAACTGGAACGTCCCCCGAAGTCGGAATTTCCTACTGGGAACTCGGTGAAACCTCGCCACCCCCAAGTTGACAATGGAAGATGGATGCCCCCAGTGTGAACAGTTATTTAGCTCCTGTAATAATCCATTTATTTGCACTTCTGACTGGGGTGTGTCGCTGTAGATCAGCTGTATACATAGTATTGTTAGACTTATATTTACAAAAATGCTGCCATAGTGATGATCACATTCTTCATGTGATATTTGTGAACATTTGATCATATTTGAAAATGATCATACAAGTTAAGCAGAGAGGGTGGTTCAGCCAACAGGGTCAAGCAGGTAAACATACTCTTAAATTTACACTAAAATTTTAAATCTAATTATTTTCTAATTTCATTAATGATAAGACGTCCTCAATCCATCTGGTATGAGAGGGTAAGCTTCATAACTTTTAACAACACTTGGCAATTAAAGAGAACCTTTTTTTAAAATTAAAACAATCAAACAATTTCAATCTCTTTGTTGCTACATTAATTATTTAGATCAACTTATTTTACCTGTTTCTTAAACAAAACCCAACAGAGAAATGCTTCTCACATCTTTCGCATTAGAGTGACTTTGCAGTCTGACTTTCAAAGATTTAAAGGACTTAAATCTTAAGAAAATATTCTTATGAAATGACAAAAGCTGAGTGAGCAGAAATCTGTATTGTCTAATTAAATCTGCAAAAATCAATTACCAAAGAATTATGAGATTTATTACACAAACTTAACAGATTCTTTTAAATATAAATATCTGAAAATGTGAGGAAAGGTGTTTCCTGTGCTTTAATATTCATCCGCCAGACTTCAACAAATCGAAACACCACAGGTGTGTGGACAGAAGGACAAATGAGCAGAAAAAATCATTTTTAAAAACACCTGTGTCTGTGTGGACATCAGCTGATGGATCAGAGTGTAAATTAAGAGATTTATCAACAAACTCACATCCAGATTTTAAAGTTTACTGATAATAAAGTATTTCTGTTTGCCGCAACAGAAGTGTAAAGTTCTGAAAATGTAAGATTTTCTCTTTTAATCAGTTTGTTATTTGTTTGTTAATTTATTTTGAAGGGTGAAAACAGCAGCTAAGTCAGGAGGGTGTGGATATTTTCTTCGTGATCTGCTCAAACATCCTCACTTGGCACTC
Source organism: Scarus forsteni (assembly GCA_036419115.1). Lineage (NCBI taxonomy): Eukaryota > Metazoa > Chordata > Actinopteri > Labriformes > Labridae > Scarus > Scarus forsteni. The sequence continues at coordinate 881,783 of JAZDUH010000134.1, read as the reverse complement.
GATTTTTCTTCTTATTCAATTTTTTTCATTAGTTTCCCACATATATTGTACAGTCACAATAGAGCTAAATACTCCTAAATAAGATAAACTAGAAAAATAAAAGACTTAAAAAAGACTACTTGGAAAGTAGGGATGCACAATATTATCTGTTTGAGATCAGCATTGATTGCTTTTGAAATTTTACAGATATTTGAAGCCTTTATATCGACCACACAGATCAGCTAAATATCAAAAATGTACAGTATTGATGCACCTTCTCATCACTGCATGGGTACAACAAAAAATCAAGGGTGTCATTTTTCCTCCTTAAAAATATACTGTAACTCTGAAAATCCATTTTTGTTCAGTACAGAGTTTGTGCTCTTGACCTGAAATATCAGTATCAGTATCTGCTGTAATTAATCATAAAATATTGGCATATCGGATATCTGCAAAAATTCAATATCATGCATCCTATTATAAAGCATTACAAATGTTTAGTTCCACTTTTCTGCCGTAAAGTAGAACTAGGCATGTTTATCGTGGACCGGTACTTTCATGTAGCGGTCCCTAATTGGGTCGGTACCCAAATACCGTTAAGAATCTGGAAAAATGGGACTGTTATCGGTACTTGAACGTCTCTTCAACTGTCACTTAGTTATGACATACAGCCGTCCGGTTCAAGCATGTCGGTGAGGGCTAAGCGCTCGAAGATTTGAGCTCACTTTAGCAAAGTTAATGAAAACTCGGCCCGATACAATCTTTGTCAGAGAGGAGTCCAAGGAGGGAAATACTAGCAACATCACCAAACACTTGGAGCGCGCTCATAGTATAAAGCTAAAGGAGTGTGGGCTGTTTGATTGCTATAGCAACATGAGTAGAGTTAGCAGCCTGGCTAACACTAAAGACTGCAGCACAGATAGAGACTCTATTATCCGCCCCTTCGGTAAAAACCCTGCTGAAAACAGCACAGTCACACAGGGTTAAACTCTTGACGAAGCACCGCTGCACTCAGCCGTGTAACTTGGATGGAGCTGTTAACGTCCGCTCGGAGTGGAAACTCTTTGTTTACTGAGGTCAAGAGAGCAGCGGATGTGACTGACGGTCAAGCTGCGCTCACAGCGCCCTCTGTTGGATGAAATGTTCCACTGCTCCAGGCCTGATGTGCTGCTACACTCAATATTTTACATTTAAATATTTATTTACTATCCGGTTACGGATATTTATCCCCGTATTCGAACGGTTATTCGAATATCTAATATAAAGTGAGAGCCCTAATAGTCATCATTACAGCATGGATTTCAGCCCCACTGATATATGGGTCTGTCTGTACATGCAGTCTGTTGGGCGGCATGAAGGGGTTTATGCCATCTCCTTAGCTTTCTTTTTGCCCCTGAGAAGCATTTGTAATGCATTACTGCTATTCTGTTGAAGCTTTATTACCTTGTAGTAATAAAAAAAGGTTGAATCTTTTAATATCTTGTAAAGTCCTTATTTTTTACTCAAAATTACGTGTTGTAGTATCGTTAAGAGTATCGATAAGTATCGATACCGATACTCCTTAGCGGTATCGATAAATCATAACGATATACATCCCTAAGTAGAGCAGCATTAATAAATAAAATAGAAAAAAAAAATAATGTAACATAATACAAATGATAATGCATAAATAAATGCACAATTTAAAAAAATTAAAAAAATAACAGAAACTCAATTTCTTAATAAAATAAAAGGGAAACTCTTAAAATAGGACAGGAATGGTTTCCAGACTTTGTAATATATCCGCGTGAAGTGATAAGAGAGAGAGTGGTGTAACTTTTAACTCACCAAGAAGCCTCAGATGTCTTTGGTACTTGAAATAAATAAGTAAGTGACATATCTTATTTAATGAACAAGTGCAGAGTACTTATCTATGAAGAAACAAGCACTCGAGTTCTGATTTGCTGTCGCTGACATGCTGATTACTGATATTTGTCTCATTCTGATGATTGATTCCACATGAAACCTTAAAATGTTTCTTATTTCAGCTGTAAGGACAAATAATGACACCAAAACAAGACGCCTGGTTTTCTGGTTTCATTGAGGCAGCCATTAAAAGTCCTCCAAAACCCTCCTGAAAGCCCGAGTATCCCCCCTTTGACGTGATCAGAGCTTATTGATTCTGAGTTATTATCCGAGGTCTTTTTTCTTTTGACAGGCGGGGACGTTTCAGCGTGAAAGCCGAGTGTTCAAATATTCATGGGCAGTAAACAGACGGAGGATATATGAAGTCTGTGTGTGAGGGGAAGCATTTACTGTTCTCGCTAATGCAGCACGCTGCGCCGACTTAAAACGCTGCTATCAATAAAATCAGAGCTCCTCCGTCTGCCCGCCTTTATCCCAATGTTTGTCTTCTGCAGCCTCCCTCAGTCATCATTACTCCAAATGTTCGGTCTGTCTTCAGTCTCGTCTTTCCCCTTCTGTAACCTCCATGTTCGTCCATGTTTGAAGATGTTTTTGTGGTCGCACTTTTAAAGCTATAGTGTGTAGAAGTTGGCAGCTTTTTATCAAACTGAAATGTGAATATAGGATATAAGGTTTCTATACACCATATTGCCAAAAGTATTCTCTCACTCATCCAGATCATCAGAATCAGGTGTTCCAGTCACTTCCATGTCCACAGGTGTATAAAATCATCACCTAGGCATGCAGACTGCTTTAACAAACATTAGTGAAAGAATGGGTCGCTCTCAGGAGCTCAGTGAATTCCAGCGTGGAACTGTGACAGGATGCCACCTGAGCAACAAATCCAGTGGTGACATTTCCTCACTCCTAAATATTCCACAGTCAACTGTCAGCTGGATTATAAGAACGTGGAAGTGTTTGGGAACCACAGCAACTCAGCCACCAAGTGGTAGGCCACGTAAACTGACGGAGCGGGGTCAGCGGATGCTGAGGCGCATAGTGAGAAGAGGTCGCCAACTTTCTGCAGAGTCAATCTCTACAGACCTCCAAACTTCATGTGGCCTTCAGATTAGCTCAAGAACAGTGCAGAGAGCTTCATGGATGGGTTTCCATGGCCGAGCAGCTGCATCCAAGCCTCACATCACCAAATGACATGCAAAGCGTGGATGCAGTGGTGTAAAGCACGCCGCCACTGGACTCTAGAGCAGTGGAGACGCGTTCTCTGGAGTGACCAATCACGCTTCTCCATCTGACAATCTGATGGACCAACTATTTAAAAAAGTCCACGAAAGACCAAAACGTCAAACAAATAAGTGCTGGAAAACTCTTTAGGCTGGCTACTATAAGGCTAAACAGCACAACCCTCAAATAATTCATTAAAAACACCTACTTACCGCCATCTTTGATAAATCAGGTGATGTTTGAATAGATCTGAGCATATCATCTGTCTGTTAAACAGCTGTTCTGATTAAATGTTGTGGTACATGTAAACACCACATTAGAATAGATCGCGTCACATGTAAACAGTTCACCTGAAATCTTTTGTCTTGTTTTGTTTTTATTGTGTATAAATGTTTTGCACAACACCAACCTGCCAGTGGGACTAGAGATGGAAATTAGCCACACGGCTATAATCTTGCATGTTTGCATTTATATGTTAATTAACATATACTGTCCCATTTTCTTCTTTTAAAAATGAAAAAAATCTACCAATCTACAAATCTTTAATCAGAATGAAAAAAAGTCTGCATGTAAACCTGGCTACTGAATAATCACGACTATCACAGACTAGGGCTGAACACTTAATTGCAAATTAGATGAAATCGCAATATGGCTTGTCGCAATTTTAAATTGCACAAGGTTCAATATTTTTAGCCCAAAATGTGTTGAAAATTTTTGCATTGTGATGGAGTTTTTTTGCAATTTCATGCATAAATTTTACCTGTATTCATACACTTTTTTCCTACTTTTGGACTATTTTTACCTTTTTTTTAACCCCGTTTTTACAACTCCATGTCTATTTTGCCCCCATTCATCTTTTTTTTGGCCACTGTCAGAACCATTTTTGGAATTTTTACATGGTTTTTAAAATTTAATTTCAAATTTAATTCCCAATTTTGCTGCCATAATCAATTTTCCCAAACCACTTTCAGGGGAAAAACATCGCAATTAGATTATTTTCTCAAATTGTTCGGCCCTATCACAGACTAACCAGCATCGTCTGGAGGATTTTCACATCTCTCCCAGTTTCCCAGCAATGATCTCCTGCTTTTTGGCTTCTGTGATTTGATCATCAACAACAACAAAATCCCGTAAAAAAAGCTTTAAGCAACGTTTTTTCGCTCCTCTTTTTAAAGAAGGAATTGAGTCCATTTCATATAAAACTGCAGATATTACAGAGACAACTTCTGATGGTGGTATTGTTTTCAAACATGCAGTCACTTCCTGCTGAAGCCCCGCCTCTTTCCCCTGATTGGATCGGAGCTTCAGACAATGAATCAGGTTGAAACCCCTTCCTCATCTGTCATCACCTTTCCCTCATCCGTCCATTCCCCCTCTCTCCGTCCTGTTTTGATTCCCTCTCGGTCTCCACACCTCCAGCAGATGAAAAGAGCCGAGTGTTTTCTTCTCCTCCCGAGCGGACGAAGATGAAAGTCTGATCTGTTTGTTGACGCCGTTACCGCGGCAACATCTCACCTGTTTGCTCCCCTTCAACCTCTAACGAGCAACTCTTAACGAGAAAACACTACTTCAAAAAAAAAAAAAAAAAAAGGCTTGTACACACATGACCGGAGAATAAACACTAACAGGACGAAAACACACACACACACTCACACACAGGGCACGATCAAAAGGTAAATACACACTCATGCACACACATGCTGCGTCTGCCGATGTTCCTGGCAGGGAGTCGGTGGATCTTTAATCCTCATCATGCAGCAGGTATCGATATCAGAGCCTCGCTGTCACCTTCTATTAGCTGCCTGATAGATGCTGAGGAGGAGGAGGAGAAGGAGGAGGAGGGGGCTGCAGACGAAGATGCTCGCAGAAGTAACAACGGTCAAGTCATGCATGGCAGCAGCATCACAACAACATTTGGTTTACACAACAGCGCCTCGTGGAGTTTTTATTATCCAGTCAGTGCATCTACATCATCTTTTACAGCATATAAAATTAAAAAAGATATATAAATATGTTTGCAAACTATTGATGTCATACAATAGATTACAAACGTAACAATACAATAACAAAGAACTGACAAAATTTGAGGAAAAAAAGAAAATGAAAGCTCTGTTTTACATATCTGAAAAGCAGTGGCGGCTCCTGAAAAACAGATGTGGTAACGGCTACGATCACCCGTTCAATAGCTAAATTAATAATTAAAAGTCGGATAACTACTTTACAGTGTTATATTGCATAGTTAAGTTTGTTCTACTATTGATGGCAACTCCAGACATAACATGTCTGATGTTGTACAGTGTTTCTGTAAAGCTAAATCAAGTTAATGTCTGAAATACAATACATTTGGTTCCATAGTAAAACACTCACTTATTAGGTGTTCCCAAATAACGCTTTAAATACTGTAATTACCACAGGCTGCCTGCTCTTTCTTTGTAAATAAATGTGACAGCAAATGTCCTTTTGGCAAATGTTATTCATCCTTTGTTCATAAGAAATAAATGCAAACAAGTCTGGCAAGTGTTTTTCATTTTTATGTTGTACATACTTAAGATAGTGTGTAATTACAAGAAAAGAAAATATGAATTTTCAATAGGTTTCTCTTTATAAAAATTGAAAATGAACAGAGATGATAAAATGATTGAGATTATTAAACATATTAGTATGCAAGTGTTGAGAGGCGAGCGTTTCCAGCGAAAAAAAGCTCGCTGCTGAACGCTTGATACTTGAGTTAAAATAACTGAACTTTTCGAGCGAGCGAGCGTGTTAACGTGCCGGGATATTCTATCAGCGTGGAGATCGTCACCGACGCAGGGCATTCTGGGGGTCGGAGTCCTGCTAATTTGACAAACTGCTAAACTGGAGACAGATGGAAAGGCACTCCGCAGCTGGAATGGAGCGCCTGTAGTTGGTATCCAGGCAGGAGATCCTGGCACTAACCCTGGTTAGCAGGTCTTCAAACTGGGCAACAGTAAGCCTGAAGTACCGCTGGAACCGGCCATGGTCCAGATGCAGCTCCTGCAAGAGACGGTGGAACTCACCGAGCTCACACCGCCTCCGTAGGGTAGCATGCATCCAGTAAAGCACAAAACCTTTACGAGTAAAACACTTTTTTGTCTAATATTACTACTGGTAAATTCAAAGAAGCTCACAAGTAGTACTAGTAGACTGTGTTTAGTCTACTAGTACTACTAGAAAAGCCAAAATATCCAGTACTAGTATGAGTACACCTAATGCAAATAAATAAGGAGGAATTATAACCAAAGCTAACACCCAGATTGGTTTTAATATTTTCGAAATCCAACGGGATTTTCTTTTTGCATTTACTTTTCCTTGCTCCCTTATTAGCATATGAGGCTAAGTAGTTTAGTTTAGTTTATTTCAGTCACTTTAAACATGAAATCACCCTTACAAACATTAAAGTGAGAAATTACAAGGCAAACTAGTTAAGTTAGTGCTTTTCCTGCATTTACCCCAAACAATCTACAAAATAACAACAAAATAACAAAAAAAGACGAAAAAATGTGTAGGCTGAAGCTTAGCTTATTTCGCCTACCCTTTTCCAATGGTAAGTAGTAGTAGTACTTGTGACACTAGCAAAGTCTACTCAAGTACTAGCTGACCAAACTTGAGCACATTTTCTCCAAATCTGAGTGCTAGTAGGTCTGTGCTATGGTTAATAAAACTGATATTAGCTTAATGCACAAATGGCGCTCTACCGTGCTTGTCACGCGTCTTCATCCGTTTGCTTCTATTGGCTTTAACAGGAAAAGCGCCCCCTGCTGGTCAGAAAAGTCTCTAATTCTGAGATATTAGCTTCACTTGTAGCCTGAAGGCTGCGTCCTCGCTGTATAAGGTCTGACCAGAGGGAGATGATCGGAGCACAGAGCCATGAGGGGGAGGAGGGGGTCAAATCTTCCAAACAGCAGGAGGAAGGTGAGCTGAAAATAGAAATGACCGAGGGAGGGGGGGTCACCGTGTTACAAATGATGCCCAGAGGGCAAAGAGCATGACCGGGGGGGTCCAGGTGATGAGGTGGCTGTGGGAAACAAACAGTGGGGGGGGGGAGTTCATCTACTGTCAACAGCATGGGGGAGAGGGATGCAGCAAGGACGACGGACACAGAGGGAACAAAGATGGAGGTAAAAAAGAGATATCGATGAGGCCGAGATAGAGGGACGGAGGAGGGCCGTCACTTCAGAAGGACGAGGAAACGCTCGCACCGATATCCACAATCTATGCTAACATCTGTGTGTGTGCGGCGTGAGGGAGAGGTCGCCGCCGTACCGTGAATCCATCAAGAGCGACCAAGAAGCCATTTTATATCACCAACAGAGAGACACGACGTTGTGAGGCTGTTGGTCATGTGGTTATGATATGGCTTCTCTTTCTTAAATGTCTTTACCTTTAAATCTCTTCCTCAGTCTTTATCCTGCAGTCTTAACTTTTTATATAGATACAGTCACATTCAATAATAATAAAGGCTAATAAAGATGCTAAGAGGCTGATTTTCTACCTTTATTACAGGTGTATGAATAATAATTTACTTTTTTTTTGTTTTTGCCAAAATCTGTCTGTTTACCCGGCTGTAAAAATGAACATTCCTACTGTTCAGACTTTCAGTTCATTAAATAAATAAATAAATAAAATTAAATGGAACTGGAATGGATTTAAAATATTTGTTTTTTATCAGTTAAAAAGGGAATATATTGTTTCTTGAGTTGAATGTTGTCTGTGAAAGGGCGCAGCGGTAATTACGCTGCAGCTGTGTCAGAAAGTTTAGTTGAGGCGGTGGGCTATCACTTCTACACGGACCATCGTCAGGAGCACACGGCCTGTTGGTATGTAGCCACGTTAATTTGAACTGAAGCCTACAACATGGACGCTGTAGCATTCTGCTACTGATGGTAGCCGTTTGGGTTAGACGCTGCTGGCTAGCCTGTTGCAATCTGTGATGGGTGTTTGGTTAACGGCCCATTGCATGGCATTGCATTGTACTTTGTTTTGTTTGTATTATCCTTTAACACAGCTACAATGGACATTGAACAGCCGCTTTGCGCATGCTCTGTTTATCACTAAGCATTCTGGGTAGTGTAGTCAATGTAATAAATCTGAGCTGGCTTTAATATGATTTTTAATGACCATACAGGCTTCTGTTTTTTCACTATTTTGGACAGTTTATCAAAAGAAAATATTGTTTATATTGTAATTAGGTTTTCTATTTTCTTGTGTTTCAGGCTTATGACCTGTGGTCTTTAATCAAAAATACATACAAAATAATGACAAAGATGACTTGTAACCCAGTGTGCTTCCTGATGAGCCTGAACGATCGAACACCTACTGTAAAGTTTGGAAAGTTTGCTTTGCTACACTGTGTATGAGAGCAACTGAAACAACAGATAGACAGATAGATAGATGTTTATATCTGTACATAGACACACCATAGACCTGTACATCTGTTAAATCTGGATTAATCTTTATTTTTATCTTCAATCTTATATTTCTATCAGTATTCTTTAATAATCTGTAAAAAAAACTATATGAAATTATTATAATTATTAGCATTATCAATATTAATGTATTTTCTTTTTTCTTATATTCAAAAAAAATCTGGACCTGCACAGCTCTGTTGGTTTATCATTTAATCTTTGGTTTTCACTAATTGTTTGCATTTTTAAGTTTTATGTCGACTTCAGCTTTAACTATGTCAACACATGAGATAGATAATAATATCTAAATATGACTAATTGTCTAATTTCAGGTCAAAAGATTTATTTAGGCCACAGTTTCCCTACATGTCTGGATTAACATCTTATTTAAAGATATTAAAGGTAAACAAAAACAAAAGCGGAGTTTCTTGTAAACAGTCAAATAAACTGCCAATGAGACAAGACAAATTCAACTTAAAGGGTGTTTAAAAACAAAATTTTCTCAACACTGAAAACACTTTACAAAACTGGACAGGATGGTTGTGTTTGAGGTGCGCATGCAAAAGTTGTTTGTATTCTCCTTCTTTGTCGCCACTACTTTGAAACATTCATGCCTTCAGTCATTCTTGTGTTTGCTTCCTTATTACTTCTCACTTGCAGCTCTCAAAGACCGAAGGACTGACAGGAGGGTTCACTCTGTTCATTTTACTATGATAGTAACTCGCCCAAGTGTTGAGACAGATGCACAGAGTGAACCCTCTTGCCATGCAGCCTGTTAGGTAGAGAGAGAGGAGGAAAACAAACACGCATGCACATGTCAATATATCGAGGCCGGCAAATTATCAAGCTCATGTTTATTTATAGCGCCATTAATTGATTTATTGTGGAATGAGCAACACGGCTAAACACATGTAGCACTGAAAAACAACACAGCTACAATATTTTAAAGACACAACATGCTCAAAAACCACCACCAGGTAACATCCAGCCTCCTGATAGAGCTGCCATCCTGTCTGATTCTACCTTCACACCAAACCAGGTGTGTGTGCCTCCACCTGCCTCGCTGTGTGTTTGTGTGCAGCCCAGTCCATTAATTCTCGGTGCGTCCGGCCCCCAGAGCGTCTCCTCAACAATAGAGAGTCATCGGAGGCCCGGGGCCTGCTGGAGGAACGTCTGGCTCACGCCGTATCTTTAAGGAGCGCTAATTCAATTAAAGAGGGTTACAGACAGACGGAGCGCTGGAGGAGGAGAGCGGATAATAACTAACTTAATGCACCCCTGAAAAATCTATTTCCACTGATCTATATACTGGAGCATTTTTACACTGAGCTCCCACAGTGATGCTGTGAAGGAGGCCCTCCATTAGACCTGTTTTATCAGAGTTAGGGTTTATTTACAGCCTCGTGGACTCAACAGTATTTTACCCTAATATCTACAGCTACTTACTGTAAAAAACAGTCAACTACTGTAAATACCAATGTTTGTGGGAAAACATGCTGATTTATATAAACTTAACAGCATTTTACCATAAAATCTACTTAAATGTTCCCATTTTTGTGAAACATTTAAAACACAAATACTTTATTAAATGTATTTGAGTGCATTAAATTTGATGTATGTGTGTTTTGTTTTGTTTTTTTACGTATGATATCTCGCTAATGAATGACCAGTTAAATAGTTAAAAATATAGTGATACAAACTACAATATAGCAAATTCACTTTCATTATTAACCTGTTTAGTCCCTTTTTAAACCCTCTGCTCTAAAATGACATACTCATAAAGAAAACGCTAGGCTCTATTTTGACCAGTAACTTAAATCAGCTGTAAATTATACTTAATGGTGCTATGAGGAGAATCTATTTCCAGCGACATAAAGACTCTGCTACCCATGAGCCCGCGCAGCAACTGTCGTAAAGACGTGACCCAAGCCAAAGCGTGTGTTTGTTGTGATGCTAATGAATGCAGCTCAGATCTTCCTCAGAACTCTGCATTGCTTTACAACTTCTTTTTTCAACAACTTACAGGATGCAAAGCCACGAGGTAATGTATCTCTTTCTAGTTACGTAGCGGTAGTTTTTGATGTGTGACAACAAGCAACTTTTGGAAAACTTAGTATCGTAGTTTTGTAGCCGGCTATATATCTCTACTTACAGCCCGGTGCTCTAAGACGTGTCTGAATAATATAAATTTGCTCTAGTTTTAATTGTCTTGTTCCTGAAGTTGAGTATCCAGTCCAGCCCTGTCCAACCCGACCGTGAAGCTAAGGAATAGCATTTATAGATAACCTATTTTGATGCTATAAAACTCATCTTAAAGTGTATATTTCCATCAGGCATATATCTAAAAGGGAGGCTTTTTTTAAAATTACTTAGAAACTCCTCATAGCATCTTTAAGACAATTATCTATCATGCATTTTTCCCTTATCCCTTGGTCACCTTGTCAGGCTTCATTATCCATGAAAATACTGATTTCATATTTTTTGATGTGGGCCTTTCTTTGTCTGTTTACCCCTTGATTTCACTAAAAAATGTAAAATGAACCTCAAGAGAATCATATAATTAAATAATAGATTGTATTGCTACCTCACTATCACTAGGGCTGTTAGAACACATATTGTAGAGGTTAATGTATAAACATATTTCTGTTCTGGTATTATTAACTATAGTTACATCTATGGTGTAACGGGCCAATTTGACCCATTTGTATTTACTTAAAGGAAAAAAAAACTTTTATTTTTTATTTTTTTACCCAAAGCCCTATATGGGCATGAATATGTATGAACATTTATAAACATTGATCTGTTTATCTTCACAGATGCACCATGATTTCAGGTTTGGCTGTAATTATTGTTTTACAATGTTATATTTTATAACCGGGTCAAAACTGACCCTAAGAACACAGATGACACTATTTCAACAGAGCACTTATTATTCATTCATTGTTATTTTTCCTTTTCTCTTTTGGTTTAAATAGAGGTTCCTGACAAAGTCAAAAAGCTTTGATGCAATAAAGAAATATTAAGTGGACCTTTTATGCATTTAAAACCTTAAACGGGACAAACCGACCCTAACACAGGAGGAGCGATAAATAAAGCAACCCCACTTTAAAAACACCTGAACCATCTCTTTAACAGAAGTTCTGCTCCGTCCATGCTGCTCAGGCAGTTTTAAATGTCTTTACTGGTTTGATGCAACATGTTTATTTTACTTTCAAAATGCCTCTCATTGCTGAGGCATGACGCCATGTTTCTGTGTGTAGCCGTGTGCGTGTTTTCATAAGCTAAGTCTATAAGCGTGCGCGTGCTCCCGTGACCTCTGCTGATCCCCGCTGCTGCCTCATACAGGCGTACAGTAATAAGCTGCAGCGCAGAAATCGAAGCCATTTACGAGCCTGAACGCCAAAAACAGACAAATGATCTCTAAACTGGAGCTGACTTCTCTAAAAATGGAACCGACTTCTCTCCATTTAGCCTCTCCATCTCTTTCTCTCTGCACACAAATGGCTGCTATCAATATTTCCAATCTTCATTTCTGCAGAAGCTCACGGCTCCACTCCGCCGCAGATCAATGGCTTCCCGCCGAGAGCTGTGACAGGGATCAAAAGTACGAGGCGCTCGGCTTCACTCTGCTCACAAGAAAACTGTGCTCTGATCAGGTTCATCATTAAGGCCCGCACTCAGGGCCTGATCTACTAAGATCCAAAATAACAGGTGCTAAATTGTGTATGCTAACTAAAAAACTGCACGTGTGGGTGATCTACTATCACTGCGTCTGCAATAGAAAGCAGGAAAAGTGTTGTGGACCTCCCTCTCTAAAGGAAGGCCAATGAGAAGCCTCGATTAGCTTTACCCAACCCCTTCATTAGCATAAAAGGCTAACTAGTAGTACCACTGAACATTTTTAAGTCTACTTGTAGAACAGCAGCCATGATAAAGAGATGATCAGTGTGTTTCCTTCCCCTGTTATGGCTGAAAGGTTTTTAACTCTTCATATATTTCTTTCTCAGTGGTGCCTGAAATTCTTTAATAGAGTTTTTCCTTAAACTTTTTTTTTTCAGTTCTGCTGTAAAGTCTGCCTGCAGCATCAGCTAACATTATGCTGTCTTCATATTTGTACACATTTATGCATTTATGCGTCTGACAGAGCGTTAGCATGTCACTCATTTGAATATTTATCTGTGTATGAGCACACATACATGTTTAAATTAAAGCAGCTCTGCTTGTATATGTCTGTACTCCAGCGTGTGATCTTAAATGACTGCGTGTGGACCGGTGTGTGTGGTTGTCAGTCACACGGCGGGGCTAGGCTAATCAGCGCAGCTAGCTGTTCTCTGTGTGATGTGGGCTGATTAATATCCTGTTAGCGTCCCGTTGCTTTTAAGGCTAACTGCTGTTTCCTCCATACATCCACAGCTTCAAAAACAGCCCTGCTTTTATCTGGCCTCATTAAGACGATCTATTACAAGACTAAGCAACAACACACTCTCACACACTCCTGGGCTCAGGAGCGTCTGTCAGAGCTCTGCGCTGATTGGCCGAAGCTTTGACAGGAGAAGTTGGCGAAGAGAAGTTGCTAAAGAATAAACATCTGAGGCTGCGTTTCTATAATGTTGTTGTTTTTCCACCACCTTTGTCTTTCACTGTAAGAGTGCTTCTGACTTTTAGATTTGGAGTAACCACTACACTTCACGGCAGCGTTCGGTCCGGTCCTACCTTGAAGCTCTGGAGCTGCTCGGCGGCCTCTTTGTCCTGTCGGAGGCAGGAGTTGAAGATCAACAGCTCGGTGTCCCTCAGCCAGGCCTTCAGCTCCTTGATCCGAGCCTCCAGCTGCTCCAGGAGGGAGTTGGTGAGCGGGGAGAGGGCCGAGCGAGGGTTTTCTGCAGGAACGCCTCCGCCGCCGACCAGCAAGGCGTTTCTGTTGGCCGACTGGCTCTGCTGTGCAGGACCAGAGTGCTCCGAGAGGATTTTCTACAGGACGACAGCAGGGAGGCCATGTCAGGGTTTGCTTTCATTTATTTTTATTTTATTCTGTTCGCCAAGGAGGTTATGCTACTGCCAGCGCCTGTTTCTTTGTTTCTCTGTTAGCAACATAACTCAAAAAGATATGGACAGATTTCAAGAAAATTTACAGGAAATGTCCGGATTGGGACAAGGAACAAATTCAGTTTTAAAGGTGCAGTGTGTAGAAATTTGTATTTTTGCGATATCCAGTGTTCAGATGTTGGAATGAGCTCATCCATCACATCACGAAGCAACGAGAGCCAGTGAAGACCAAAAAGGATCGTGAACAAGACTTCATTTACAGCAGTTACCAGGTGAGGGTTTTTCATTCATATTTGTAACTATTATTTTAATAGATTATGGGTCAGTTAAGATACCACATGACATCCAGGTAGATTTCCAGACCAGCGGCCAAACTTGTATTCAAAAATCGTGTTTCGCTCTTTTTGTCCCTAAAACCCACCCATAGACAACATGGCGGATCGTTATGTCGGCCCACAGTAATGTAAATTTTTGTAAGCTTTTCCTAACTAAATAAAAATTAAAAAAAACATTTTGTGGGGATGATTTTACTCCTAGTTAGACGGACTTTACATACAAATAGAAACATTGGGCCTCATGCAAGAACCGTTCGTACGAACAAATATGTTCGTAAGTGTTGCGTACGAATGATTTAGGAGAATTTGTCACATTCAGCATATTTTTCGTATTTAGAATTTTCTTTCAAGTACGGACACAAATCAAGAGTGGTCCAGACGTCTTAAAAATTACAACAAATTAGTCTGCTCTTTTCAAATCAAGTTCCTTACATACTGAGTATACATTTAACTAATTTCAAGCTTTTTTAATAAAACATAGCAAAAGATGCCAGGCACTTGGAATAGAGCGGGTGTTTGGCGCCATATTTATGAATGACCACTCCTGTTTTATCGTGTGGGAAACGTATCCTTATATGGTATTCTTGGGGTGTTACTTATGCAAATATGCTATCCTCGTTCATACACGCTTAAGTACGCACAGATGGCATTCATCATGTTTCCGCCGGTCATTTAGACACTTTTGCTTCTGCAGTTGTGTAACATCTGAGATGTTTGCAATCTTGTAAATATACAAAATATACAAAATATTTAACAGCATGATGAGATTTGATGGTTTACAGCAAATCTTAAGTTGCTCCTTGTTTCATTTTGCTTTTAGATGCGTGCCCATGTAAAACTTCAAATTTTGCATATTAGCTTTAACATGTGATCCGGATCACCGTCTGGATCCAGGAATTCTTTTAAAGGATTCTTTGACATTGAGAGATAGAACCATTTTCAGCATTTGTGCATATTACTCCACCAAAAATAGTAAGGGCATTTGGAAAAAAAACTACCAGTTTCCAACAGGTTCTACAAGATATCAAAGACTGAAAAATTCCGGATTCTCTGATCCAGAACAAGAAAAATTTAGATATCCTTGGAATTTTTGTTATAGCAAGGGAACAAACAAACGCATAGCTTTGCAACAAATATATCAAAGATACTGTGGAATCTGGAGTGTTCAATCTGATTTGTTGTATCTTCAAAAACTTTGGAGCTAGAACCTGAAGAAAATCGCCATGACGAAAAATGTGATTTTTGTGAAAAACTACTGAACTAAAATAGGTATCATTATAAATCCAATTGCTAATGCTATGTTTTCATGGTCAATGAATCTAAATAATTAGAAGAAATAAAGGTAGGACTAATATTTATGGTGAAAATCACAATATGGGTGAAGTACGTGGCGCTGGCAGGGGTCAACCATCACGCTGATGCATCAATAACAAGTATCTCCATCTTAAGGGTCAAAATGAAGTTACAGTAGCATCACTACTACTTCATCCCATCAAGAAAGTATGATAAATAAACAACTACTGACATACTACTGAGGATCAACAAATACAAATGAAGAAGAATGGGGGAAAAAACGGGAAATGGGGATTTCCAGCAACCTCACAATATGATACGTATCCTGATACACGCAAACTGTGATTATTGACCATGCTTTAAACGAAATTCAAAGCAAGTTTTATTTTTATTTCAAGAAGAAAAAGAACAAAGATGAGTTTTAAAATGATGCTTGAACTTAATAAACTTAAATTCAGGTCCTTAAAGATGGTAGGGCTAAGTTTAAATTTGGAGCATGTGCTTTATGGTGTAGTTTGTGCCATTGTTAACATTACCCAGAGTAATGACAACAACTTTCAAAACATTGAATGTCGAAGCACATATCCCGATGGAGTGTGTGATGATATTTTGCCACATCGATATATTTTTTAGAGGAGATATATTTGGTCAAAACAGGCTTTTTACACTTTCTACTCATTTAAAAGTCACCTTTTTGTCCACTGAACATATTTTACTTGTAGAGCTAACAGCACTTATAGAAAATAATGCTGGATGTAGAACCCTCAGTTTGCATTTCCAGCTGAGTTTGTAAAAGTATTATGAAGGGGCTGATATTTGAAGCTTCGATGGGCATCACTCTGCTCTGCTCCGTAGGAGGGAAACAGACTCCAGTTCAATTTTTGTTTCTTTTCAACAAAACCACCTGTGGAGACTCAAAATTCATCTCATTATCGGAGAGAGTATTTGTTTCTTTGTTTAAAAAGGCACGGCTCTGTATCTTTTCGATTACAGCCCTCTACATAACTCCACCTAGGCTGTCTCTCCGTCACACTAACAGGACTTTCTCAGTCACACACTCTCCTGATCGCATCTCTAACTGCTCATTTGTGCGGTGGGGGGGTCCCATAATCGCCCCTTTTCATCATCTAATGGGATGGATTTTACCTGCCAGAGTTCAGCTAAAGCAGTGTTTCCGCTCCGAGGGGAGGATCGCTGCTATGTCGACGACTCAATCCCTTTTCTACAAACACATACATATGGAAATGAGCAGCAGGGAAACATGCCGGGCTCGTTCAGGAGCCGCGCCGCCATCACGCAAAGTTCCTCTTGTTATGGCGGCTTGTTAAAGTCACAATGAGACCTGGGAGGTACGTGCCGTCTGAACAACGAGAAGACAATCTGAACTTTGAGCAGTTAATGTTTGAATGAAGAAGGAACTTTTCTACCATCAGCCAGGTGGCTCGGGGAGAGTCTTGAAAAGGGGGGATGATGTTTGAGAGCGTGGAACAAAGTGGTTGGAGTAAGAGGAGCAGACTCTTTTCAATCCACTTTATTTGCACAGCACATTTTTATCAAAAAAAAAATAAATAAATAAAAATATATATATATATATATATATATATATATATATATATATATATATATACAAATAATAAAATCAAGCAGATAAACATCGTAAAATCAACTAAAAAACGCACTTGGATAGCGCAAACCTCCTCCGCAGCCCTCATCCATATAGTGATTTTCACCACAAATATTAGTCCTACCTTTATTTCATCTAAATATTTAGATTCCTTGACCATGAAAGCATATCATTAGCAATTGGATTCATAATGATATCTATTTTACGTCAGTAGTTATTCACGAAAATCTCGTTTTTCGCCATGGCGTTTCTTCTGGGTCTAGCTCCAAGGTTTTTGAAGATTTGTTGATCCTCAGTAATAAATCAGTAATTGTTTATTTTTCATACTTTCTTGATGGGATGAAGTAGCAATAATGCGACTGTGACTTCATTTTGACCCTTAAGCTGGAGATACTTGTTGTTATCGATACATCAGCGTGATGGTTGACCCCTGCAAGCGCCACAGTCCTCACCCATATTGCGTTATTTACTATAAATATCAGTCCTACCTTTATTTCATCTAAATATTTAGATTTCTTGACCATGAAAACATACCATTAGCAATTGGATTCATAATATCTATTTTAGTTCAGTAGTTATTCATGAAAATCGCATTTTTCGTCATGGCGTTTTTCTTCTGGATCTAGCTCCAATGTTTTTGAAGATACAACAGGATATCTAAATTTTTCTTGTTCTGGATCAGAGAATCCAGAATTTTGCCAGGATCCAGATCAGTCTTTGATATCTTGTAGAACCTGTTGGAAACTTGTCCTGTATTTTTTTTCCAAATGCCCTGACTATTTTTGGTGGAGTAATATGCACAAATGCTGAAAATGGCCCTATCTCGCAATGTTAAAGAATCCTTTAAAAAAATTCCAGAATCCAGACGATGATCCGGATCACTCCCAAAATCTAATCATTTGTTCCTCGTCCCAATCCAAACATTTCCTGAATTTTTATTGAAATCCATCCATAACTTTTTGAGTTATGCTGCTAACAGAAAAACAAACGAACGCCTGTTTAAAGTTCAAATCTGTTTTTTTCTTTTCTTGTAATTACACATAATTTAAGCATTTATAACATAATCATGACAAATACTCGACAGAATTGTTTACTTTTATCTCTAATGAAAAAAGTTAAAACAGATTTACTTTTCGGACATTTCCTGACACAGTTATTGACAAAAAGACTACAGAACTGTTAAAACTATAATATTAAAGGGTTAAATGATTTCATTGGGGTGTTACAGTACTTTTTGAAAATTTGGAGCACGCTGCAACAATACCGCAAAAATTATGATAACCCCGATAATTTAGGTCACAATAACCAGGATATGAAATTTTTATACCGTTACATCCCTGGTGCATTGTTCAGCTTTGGATGCAACCATTTAGAAGCTACTGGCGAGAAACGCAGAGGATACGAATTTGTGAATCTCATTGGTTCAAGTCAATCCTCCAACCAAGATCTCTGCATGGTTGCAGAGATGGTAGGCAATGTGAGTTGCGCTGCTTGGAGCCTCGAATGATCAAGCCTGTTAAAAATGAATTTAACTCTGCCATTCCTGACGGTGATTTAAAGTTATTTAGCATTTATATAACAGAGCTGTAGCGCCAATCGTACGCCAAAGTTTGAAGCTCAAAGTGTGGCCCTTAAGCTCAGCAGGAGCAGTCCGTATCTTGTCATGATCTCCAAAAGAAAATCAAAAGTTTGTTTGTTTGATATTGATGAGCACTTTTCTAGAAAGAGACCCAGACAGACACACAAACATCGTCTGCAGCGTAGAGGGGAATAGTCTCTCAGCGGCTCCCCGTGTCGTACTGTGTGATCAACAGGGGCTGAAAATTACTCTGCAGAGCTTATTACACACACATACACATACACACACACACACACACACACACACACTCTCTTGGCTCTTGTTATTCGAAGTTGCTCCCATTTGAAACAGTGATTGCTCTTCAGCGAACACTCTTTCAGTCTGTATTGTGTCTAAATGATGTTTTGCTCCGGGTGTGAATATATCGGCTCCGTAGGTGAAAATCTGAATTAGCAGCTGATCTGTTGCACCTGGAAAAAGAACAACGAGGGCGAGAGTCTCCCAGCTTTGTTCTCCTTCGACAGATGCCTCGTTGACGCGATAATGACAGACTTCACAACAAAAACATCAACAACATTAGCAACAACAAGCTAATTCTCTGGGAAACAACAGCATTAGCAACACTGTGGGAAAAATCTCCGTTTGACAGAAAAAAGGTTGGCTGAAGTGTTGGTATTAAAACAATTTAAGGTCTTTTGATTGAAATAGACTTTAAAATATTTTTATGTTCATCAAACTTCACTGTTTGGACAAAACTGTATGGATAAGAACATGATATTTTGAGTAAATTTTGTGGTTATCATGCAAAGAAAAAAAAACTAGGGTTCAAAGAGAGCTTGAAAAAAAAATCAAAATTTTAATAGCTGCTAAAATATAATCACTTCGTCCTTGTGCCATGATCAACATTCTCTAAAAATGTCCGCAAAATATGATGTCACTTTCTTGCAAAAAAAAAAAAAAAAAAATCCTATTACATATTTTACAAGCTTTTAATTCTTCAGGTTCTATAAGCAGGTCAGTCATTAGGGTTTTGTAAGTTCATTGTGCACTACAGAAACTTAAATCTCAAAGTTTTTACTTTCATCTTCAGTTCTTTATTACTTATTGTAAACCAAAACTGCCTAACGTGTCCAGCTACGGATTCTATTTCAGTGTTTAGAAACAAAAAATAAACCTTCTCCCGATCACCGCTGGGAAACCGAGAGAGACGCGGAAATGCTGCACTAACAATGCCAAGCCGTAGTCATGGTTACTCTACGATATCAAATTTGCCCTCCTCAGAAATTTACCGGGAGAACTTAGTAGGTTATGTCTTTGACAGATTCATGTCACATGTGTCAGATGACACATCTGTGTGGAATCATTTATTGCAAGATAAGATGATAGTCTAAGGATGGAAGTACTCGTTGTTTAAGCTAACGGCTAACAACTAGGGATGTAATGATCCATCGATATATATCGATACATCGATTGGTTCAGCAATGTTCCAATCACAATGTAAAGTCAAAACATCGATTAACATCGTGATCTTTAATGTACGCCTTTATTTTGAAATCCCGACGGGACATGCGTGTCTGTTTCCGGCCAACTGCGCGTCGTTCTGAAGTTTCCTCTCAAGTCTTGCGCATTCAGTGTATGAGACACACATGTGAACCTTTTCACTCTCTGATACACCACGCCTGATATTTCTCCTGCTGTAAAATGTACTGTTTAGCGCCCACTGAGTAACACCGCTGTATGCGAACGTGTAGTAACATGCTGTTAACATCACAGAGCTAAATGGGAGCCAGAAATATCGGCCAATCATAGAACAGCTCTGCTGTATCCGGGTAAAATACGGTCGATCTGACAGCAGAGGATGCATGCTGCACGCACGACAGGAGTGCTTTATCACACAAGAGCAGTAAGTTATGTCATCTTTTGATTTTGTAGCGCACTGATTCATGAAATTTCATAAAGTTAGAAAGTAAAACAGCGAGAGCTTAGTGTCATTCCTCCTCAACATCGACCATTAAACAGTGAAACAAAGTCTGATCACACTGACATACAATCTGTGGTTATCAGGCATCACAGTAAAACAAAATCATCAATATTAAGTTAGTTAAGTTAATAGTTCTAATTTTGAACGAGAAATGTTTTGATTTAATTAAAATCAAAGCTACACATTTTTGGTTTGATAAAGCATGGTCAAATGTTGGAGGTCAATAATAATAAAGTTTAAATAATAATTCAGTTATTTTTATTAAAGTGTTGCATCATTACTTGATATAATAAACAAACATTACAATGTAACAATCAGACCCATAAGGTAATAGTGGGGGCAAAAAAGCACCTTACCTGCATTAAACCAGTTTTAATTTAAAACATGATTAGATCATACAGATGGTTATAATCCTCGACAAACTATCATCCCCAAAGGTCAGCACATCGTTCCACATTTCAGTAATAAAACTATCAAAATTGTTTTGTATTTCTTTCTTGCTTCAGGTTAAATGTAGCTGATTGTGTTCAGTGAGGACATAATATCGTCTTAAATCGATCGAAGGCCCCTGAATCGTATCGTATCGAAATCGAAATCGAATCGTGACAGACTTTGTGATATCGGCAAATATCGTATCGTTGTCCAAAGAATCCATATCGTATTGTATCGTCTTGAAACTGGTGATTTACACCCCTACTAACAACAGGGTTTAGCTGCTACGTCACTCTGTGGCTTGATGTGATTGGTCTGTGAAAAGTGTGACAAGCAGACCGATCGTCCAATCACCAGCTGCTCTGGTATTTTAAGGTTCCACCCTTTGAAAATAACAAAACAGTGAAATTAGATTAAAAATTATATTAATGCAACTAAAAACAAAGCACGCTAATTATGACTGTAATTAATTAATCTCAAAGCGATAATTTGGCACCCCTAATTTATCATCATGTGTGGGCTATTAGATTATTGCAAACACCACTCAATATACCCACAATTCAAACATCAGTCAGGCTTGAGGTTGGAATAAGACATAAAAAACTGACCCTGAACGACCTTGAAGAAGGACGAGCCTCACAGACAGAGAAGGCAAACGCTAATTTACAACCTCTTTATTTTCCCTGTTGTTCACTGCTGCGCGAGTGCGTGCGTGCGATAAATTCTTCATAAGGCCAGGACAGTTCAGAGGCGAGGCACAGGACATCAATTCCAGTTAATTCCCAATTTGTGTCAGAGCAGCAGATGCCGACGGCAGCGCTGATCGGCCCGTTAATATGCTACTCAGACGCCATGATGGGGGGGGGCAGGAGCAGAGGAAGGAGGCGAGAGGGGGGAACAAAGACTCTGAGAATTTGGCAAATATGACGATGGTTAGGACATGTCAGAAATATGTCAAAATTTAAGGAGAACAACTTAACTGTCTTAACAGTCCAAGGTTTCTGAAGGAAGGCTTAATGCGAGGCTGAACAAGTCCCAGCGTGACACTTAGCAAAGTTTTGTCTCATGGCTGTGTGTGAAACATCATTGGGAGTCCAAATGTCTCTTTGTCAGTAATAGAAGTTTAATCACAGTCTGATTACTGCGGCGGAAACACACGGAGACAGCGAGTGAGAGAGAGAGACGAGTGAGGGTGTCATCTGTTGCTGTTGTTTAATTTCTAAAATGGAATCTGTTGGAGCGTCGATACATATGTTAATGCACACGCATACGCTCCTCCAATAAGTAGTCGGTGTGTGTGAGTCGCAGATGGCGTTCGCCGCTCTGTTTGTGTGAACGAGCTCGTCGCGGCGCCTCTCGCTCGACAGGAGACGGTTTGTTTCTTCAGAGGAACAAAGTCACAGCGTCACTTTTCAGACTGCCAGATGTCACCGTCACCGCAGACCTGGAATTAATCTCCACGCCCCGGCAGAGAGGATCAACGGCTGCTGACGTGCCCGTGAGCAAAGCACACGGCACTCATCGTGATAAATAACAGAGCTGTGGGAGAACATCCGTGATGGGGCGCCAGTCCCTCCGGTCTGATTAAAAGACGACTTCAGCATGTTTCAATAACGGCAGAAATACAAACAGGACATACTCTATATTACCAAAAGTATTCTTTCAGCCATCCAAATAATCAGAATCAGGTGTTCCAGTCACTTCCATGTCCACAGGTGGTTCCACAGTCAACTGTCAGCTGGATTATAAGAACGTGGAAGTGTTTGGGAACCACAGCAACTCAGCCACCAAGTGGTAGGCCACGTAAATTGACGGAGCGGGGTCAGCGGATGCTGAGGCGCATAGTGAGAAGAGGTCGCCAACTTTCTGCAGAGTCAATCTCTACAGACCTCCAAACTTCATGTGGCCTTCAGATTAGCTCAAGAACAGTGCAGAGAGCTTCATGGATGGGTTTCCATGGCCGAGCAGCTGCATCCAAGCCTCACATCACCAAGTGCAATGCAAAGCGTGGATGCAGTGGTGTAAAGCACACCGCCACTGGACTCTAGAGCAGTGGAGACGCGTTCTCTGGAGTGACCAATCAGGCTTCTCCATCTGACAATCTGATGGACCAGTCTGGGTTTGGAGGTTGCCAGGAGAACCATACTTGTGGGACTGCGTTGTGCCAAGTGTAAAGTTTGGTGGAGGGGGGATTATGGTGTGGGGGTGTTTTACAGGAGCTGGGCTTGGCCCCTTAGTTCCAGTCAAAGGAACTCTGAATGCTTCAGCACACCAAGACATTTTGAACAATTCCATGCTCCAACTTTGTGGGAACAGTTTGGAGCTGGCCCCTTCCTCTTCCAACATGACTGTGCACCAGAGCACAAAGCAGGTCCATAAAGACATGGAGGACAGAGTCTGCTGTGGATCAACTTGACTGGCGTGCACAGAGTCCTGACCTCAACCCATAGAACACCTTTGGGATGAATTAGAGCAGAGACTGAGAGCCGGGGCTTCTGGTCCAACATCAGTGTGTGAGCTCACAAATGCTCTTCTGGAAGAATGGTCAAAAATTCCCATAAACACTCCTAAACCTTGTGGACAGCCTTCCCAGAAGAGTTGAAGCTGTTCTAGCTGCAAAGGGTGGACCGACGTCAGATTGAACCCTAGGGATTAGGAATGGGATGGCACTTCAGTTCATATGTGAGTCAAGGCAGGTGAGAAAATACTTTTGGAAATATAGTGTATCTGATCTGAATTTGGCCCTTAAGTCACAAAAATGACAGAAAAAGTAGTTTTAGTTCTACTAGTGCTCAGTTTGGAGTGCATGTTGTGTGTTTTTTGTCTGGACTTGTGTGTGGGTTTCCCCCAGGAAGGAAAGTCAATGCTTTTGCTTGTGCTTATGGGGATCTTGATAAAGAAGAAGAAAAAATTACCAGTCAAGCAAAAACATGCTTTACTATTACTATTACTACTATTAATCTCGAACCATCTTACTGGGAGGACAAGTAGACTGTATTTAGTATACTAGTAGTTCGGGTCAAGCCAAAATATTCACTTGCAGTACGAGTAATGTAAATCTATCTATCTTTCTATCTGTCTGTCTGTCTGTCTGTCTGTCTGTCTCACACTGTTCAAGCCGTGGTGGCGGCAGCATTAATTGAGACAACTCTAATTATCATTTTCATGTTCCAGATTAGATCAGCACTGATTAGCCTAAAATTAGACACAAGTGCACACACACACACCTACACACACACTCCAGTCTCCACAGAAATATCACTGTAATCCTCCAGATACCATCTGAGTCTGGCATTTCTGAAACTTGTCTCTGTGTATTTTTGTGCACTGCTGTGTGTTTGTGTGTTACCTCCAGCTGTCTCCATGTGTGCGTCAGGTTGTGTATCTTGCGGTGGAAGTCGCTCGGTAGCTCGGTCCCGCTCCTCTTCAGGGACTCGGCTCGTCCCAGCAGGCTGCTCTTCTTTCCCTCCATCATCATGAGCTCAGTGTGGCTGCTCTGGAGACGACAGAAGAGAACAGGACAGACTGCGTCACTGAGCTGGACGAACAAAATCCTGCATCGCTGTTGGTGGACATGAGTCATTATGTCTGCTGAAACCTCGAAAATATTCTCTTAAAGGCCATATATCAACAAGATAACAGTTTCAGATGCAGAAAAGCCTCAGAACATAAAACTTCCAATCTACGAAAAAATACCTTAAATAACAATGCTAACTTTTGTTAGCATGTATATGGGGTTTTTCATTATGTGTTAGCATCGAGCTACTTTTCCTTCATTTTGCTCATATGGCTGCAGCTTGTTAGTGGGCTTAATAGAGCATTGTTGGCAAGAACATCACACAATTTAGTGATGCTCAATCTTTTGTCACAACTGTACAATGACAAGTAAAGTTTGATTTGCAATTTTTTATTTTCCAGAGATTTTATGTGAAGTCTCAATGACCTGTGATAAGTTTGGCTGGAGTTGAACCCAGGTCAACCTGCAGGAGACCAGAGCCTTAAGTGTGAGAGGAACAAAGATTTAATCCTCTGATAAAGCATTTCTTATGTGGAATACCTTAAATAGCAATGCTAACTTTTGTTAGCATGTATATGGGATTTTTCATTATGTCTTAGCATCAAGCTAACTAACTTTTTACTCAATTTGCAAACATGGATGTAGCTTGAGAGTGGGGTTAAAAGAGCTTCGTTTAAGAGTAAAAATGACACTTAATCTGATGTATAAGCCTGTAAGATGATTTTTTTTTTTATTTCTAGCTTTAGTTTTACAGAGCCTCTGTGTATAAGGTGTGAATGATCGGCAAAGTTAAGAAAAAACTTTGTCTCATTCCATGTGGACCAGAGGCTGTACTCAATCCTGGGCCTTCCACAAGATAAGAGGGCCTCAAAACATAGGGGGAACAAAGATTTGAAACCTCAGATCAATTGTCATTCTATGTGAACTAACTTAAATAGGAATGCTAACTTTTAATAATAATAATAATACATTTTATTTAAAAGCGCCTTTCAAAACACCCAAAGACACTGTACAGGATAAAGCAACAACAATAAAATCAGCAAAACAATAGAACAGACAGTGATGGATAAGCGGATGAGAGTGGAATATTCATGGTTAGCATGTATATGGGATTTTCAAGCCAACTAACTTTTTGCTCAATTTGCAAACGTGGATGCAGCTTGAAAGTGGGGTTGACCAAGATTTTTTGGCAAGAATATCACACCATTTAATGACGCTCAACCTGATGTAATAACTTGTAAGATGAAAATCATGCTTTGATTGACATTTCTACAGAGCCTTTATTATAGGTGTGAATAAGCTAAAGCTAATTCAGCAGTCTCTTTTTTTACATGGCTAGAGACAAACCTGGGCTTTTCACAAGAGAAGAGTCTCAAAAAAATGAAAGATACAAAGATTTGAACCTCTGATCAGTCATTATCTATGTAAAATGTCTTAAATAGCAATGCTAACTTTTGTTAGCATGTATATGGGATTTTCCATTTTGTGTTAGCATCAAGCTAACTAACTTTTCCATCATTTTGCACACATGGATGCAGCTTGTAAGTGGGGTTAGTCGAGCTTTGTTTAAGAGTATATAAACCTGAGTAGTGATGCAAAATCGGATGTTTTAACTCTATTAGGTGGCAAATCATGTTTTGATTTGCATTTTTCAGTTTTGCAGCTCTTTTGTGTTTGAGACGTGACTGACTGGCAAGGCTAAGAGGAAGCTTTGTTTTAGGTGTGGAAACAATCCAAGGTCAAACGTGAACCACTTTACAGTTTTAAGACCAGCAGACTTAAGGATGTATTGATTAAGTTTAAGAGGTGCAAGGTTAGACGTCAAGGTCATCAGGTCTCATCTTTATTTTTTGACCAATCAGACGACTACACCATCTTTTGTTCTCCACCCACAGCTGCTCCCTGTCTCCTCTTGTGTAAGTATTTGCTTAAATCATCCAGTTTTCTCCATCACTCTCCATCTATCTCCTCCCTGTCCTCCTCCTCCTCCTCCTTCTTCTTCTCTGTTGTTAGTGTAACTCTTCTTCAGTGCCTCCATCTTTTTTTGCTTAATTTCCCTCCTCCTCCTCCTCCTCTCTTTTCTTCCTCCTCTTTTCATTTTCTGCATCGATAGCTACTTGATTCTACTTTTCCCTTGTCGTTTATCATTACCGCCCGGCCCCATTTGAATATTTAAATGTCTCTTCTCTGACTCGACGTATGCATGTGTGCGTGTGCCAGTGTGTGTTTTTGCTGTGCTGTCATCAGAGAGGCGGCGGCCATTTTTCAACGTCGCCGATTCTGATGGAGATGCTATCGCTCCGCGCTTCACGGCCATCCATCCCCTTCACTTAGCTAATAGCCACGCCACGAGAACGAGGGATCGACGGCGAAAAAAAAAAAAGGAGACGAGTTGAAGGTAAATATGTCGCACTCGTCTAACAGTCAGGAAATTATACGATTTATTCGCTGATGGCAAATATTGATTTAAAAAAAAGGGAGGGAAAGGAGCTGGAGGAGGGAGGACGAGGGGGTGCAGGGGAGGAAGGTTGTTTTGTTATTGTTGTTGTTGTTTGTTTGAAGGATGCCACTGATCCAAAGTCAAAGAAAAGAGGAAGAGAGGGGGAGAAAAGAAGATAGACACGCCGATTAAAATGCATGAGATCCGAACTTTGAGATAAGTGCTGAGAGAGGGATCTTGGAGAAATGGGACGATGGAGGGGGGGAGGGGGGAGGATGCATGGATGGCTAGTTGTGATGTATTCATGCCTCAAGTCAATCTCCATGCAAGGATGGACTGAGATACACAGGCCTGAGGACGGAGGGGGACGGAGAAGAAAGAGGGAGGAAGACAAAGGAGAGGAGAGGAGACGGTAAACAGAAGGAGACGGATGTTCACACCAAACAGGAAGTCACTGCTGATACTGGAAACATGTCAACCTTTGGATTTTTTTTACTTCTATCTGCCAATTTAGAGAGTTTAAATACACATTCTGCAACAGTGGTATCCAAACTTTTAACTAAGGGTGTCCCGATACAACATTTTCACCTCCAATATGATACTGACATTACAGCCTTGAGTATTGGCTCATACCAATATCGATCTGATCCGATATCAGCAGGAATCAAACAAACTTTAATTCCTTATTTTGTAGTATGGACTGTAAGAAAAGTCTTGATCAGGTGAGATTACTCAGAGAACAGTAGTCAGCAATAGTAGATATGAGGAAAACTGACCCATTTGTTATTGACCAATGGGTTCAATAAATTTAACCTTAAACATAAGAATATAGTACAATTAAATAAAATAAATTTAAAAACAAATAGAAGACCCTGAAAAGTAACCTCAAGAAATCCAGTAAAAAAACCTGTTTATTTTAAAACTGTAAAATAACCACTGTGTTTAACTTAAACATAAGCATATTCTACAACTGAATTAAATAAATAAAAATAAATTAAATGGACTGCTTGTATAGGAGTTGTATACACTTGTATAGAGTATGTATATTTAACATAACATTGTCATTATTTATTTTGTTTTATAAAAAGGTTTTGTTGATTTACTGTTTGAGTAGCCTAAATTTTATTTAGCTATTTTTTATTTTATTTCTTTTTGTCCCTATTGTCTTGAGCTTTTATATCGTATTCCTTAACTTATTTTATTTTATTCGTATTTTATGGCTATGTGTGCTTTAGTTACCAAGTACATATTTGCTTACATGTCCTATGTTTGATTTTTGTTCTAAAATTGCAAAATAAATTAGAAGACCCTGAAAAGTCACCTCAATAAATCCAGTAAAAACAAAAACATCTATTTTTTAATGCAAAATAACCACAGTGTTTAACTTAAAGAAAAGCATATTCTGCAACTGAATTATCAAATAAAAATTAAATTACAATGGACGGCTTGTATCGGATCGGGACACCCCTACTTTTCACACACTTATAGCAGCTAGAAAAAGAAATGCGTCTGTAAGCCTGCAGCCATCCAATCTCCATATTTAACATGTTTAACATACAAATAAAATCTCTTAAAGAGGACATATCATGCTTGTTTCTCCTTTTCACTATGCCAGACTAGGATGCCTGTAAAGCATTTCTGTCCTCAGTACAAGTCATTTAGTTCCTTCATTGCCCCACAATAGCGTTCTCAAAATCCTCATTTTAGGCCATTATCAAGCTCTCGTTCAAACGCTTGGTTTCAAGGCTAACCTAAAGTTACCTCGCAACGTCACAGCCCTTTGTGCTCTGATTGGTCAGTTCTATCGGGGGTGGAGCCAGCCTATCCTTCTTCTTCTACTGTATTTTCCGGCAGGTTCAAAGCAGCGACCGCGTAATGAGTCCCCCTACAGGCCAGAGCTGGTAATGAGGGAGTGTGAGCTAGGGAGCTATATACCCCTGCTGGTGGATGTGTTCCTCGGTGACGGTTTTGTGGCTAACGGACATCACAGAGGAGGAAGTGTTTTATCAGATTACTCCAATAAAAAGAAAGGTACCTCGTGTCGTCACGACGATTTAAATCACGCGGACATCTCGCAATGACCTATTTTCAGAGGCATCAAATCTCGTTCTAGGATATCAGAAAAAATACAATATCTCATTTTTTGAAAATTAAGGGGGTGTAAGGTCTTGTTTTCAAATTTATTATATTATATGTAAGTATTAAATCATGCATCAGCGTGATATGTCTCCTTTAAAGTGAAATATTTCTCACTTACGAAAGAGTATAAGGGCCATGTTAGTTTAAATGGAGAAAATAATTTGGGCGAATTCTAGATTAGAGTTGAAATGACGACAAAAAAGTTGAAATGACGAGATTAAAGTCACTGAATTGAGACCAAAACTAAAAGATATTTCAGGCCAAAGACTAAAACTGAATAAAAAGTGCTGTCAAACTTCTCACCGCTCTACGAGAAAACTCTAAAATCAGTCGTTATTTGTCTGGTTAAGATTTTAGACATTTCTTTGAGTATACGAGGCCTGTTGATTTAATCAAGTTTTTAAGTATTTTATCACAATTTTGCTGATCTGTCTTGTTTTTTAACATCTTTTATTGTTTGTTTTTTCATCTTATAAAATTGTTATTCCTTATATAATATTACTTAGTTTGATTTATTTTATTGGTCTTTATTCAGTGATGTTTGTTTTATCTCCTTCCTGCCTGTTTCAGTCTATAAAGTTTATCTCTGTTCCTATTTTCTGACTTCAGGCTGCATTTCTGTGTGTGAAAAGTGGAATCTAATAAATCAATAAATAAAATTATAAATCTAAAAGTTTCACTGTTTCTCTGGCACTATAATCTGTGCTGCACCTTTCTACAGGGATTGAAAATGTTTTGTTAAACCACAGTCATGGAAATATTTTTTTTAATCCTATTTTGAGGACTTGACCTTGGGAAGAAAAGACTTAATGTTTCTTTTTCACAATTATTCCTTGTATGAAGAGCACAAATTGATGAGTTATGGAAATCAATTCCTTTTAGTATGTTCCCCTTCTTGTTTTTAATGTTAATTTTTAATAATAAAAGATAATAAAAAACAGAAAGGACTGTAATAATAGATGCGAACTGTTTTTTTTAGAGAAGCAGAAACAGGATTCTGGTTTTTGTTTGACAGAAAGACAATAATGTTTAAACAGTTTCCTCTTAAAATCATTCTTAAAGCTTTGACTACATGTGATTTACACAGCAGAATTTAGATGAGCTTCATATAGATGATTATATATGTGCATTGAGAAAATACACAAATCACATCAGTGCTCTGAAAACAGAGAAACGAGGGATAAACGCTTGACGAACCAGGAGGGGGGAGAAAATCAACAAGCAATCATAAGTTTAATTTGGTCTCCATATTAATGAGCGCGGAGCTGAAATGTCAGCAAAAATGCAGTCATACATGAAAAACATTTAATGCATTTTGAACATTACTTTTCTGCTCTTCTCTCAGATTCATCTGATCGGCACCACCACGGGAACTTTGAGTTCAGGGCTGAATCTTCATCCTCATCCTCACCTGTTTTATATTTATATATATCTTAATATATCTTTAGCTATAAGTTCCTCTTTGTCAATGCCATTTCATTTTCTTATCCTTTTATTTCCTCTTTTTTCAAAGTAACTCTATTCTTACTTGATTTCATGATTTATCTTTTATTTTTCCTTCTTAATCAATCAGTGATCAACCTTTATTTATGAGCCACTTTTCCTACGACATCTGCAGCACAAAGTGTTTTAACTAAACAGAGAACAAGCAGGAGAAAATATGTGCAAAACACACTGAAATAACATAAAAAGAACAAACGAAAAATAAAATACAATGAAAAAAACTTAAATAAAAAATGAAAATAATAATAGACACAAAATAAAATAAAATGAAATATAAAATAAATAACATGAAAATAACAATGAAATACAATGAAATAAAAATAAAAATGAATAAATTATGACAAAGAAATAAAATAGTATAAAAAACATTAAAAGAACAAAAAAGAAATACAATGAAATAAAAAATGAAAAAATAATAAAGACACAAAAAAATCCATAAAATGAAAAGATAACATGAAAAGAACAAAAAATACAATTAAATAATAAAATTAAAAATGAATAAATTACAATAAAGACACAAAATAATTAGAAATGAAAAAATGAAAAGAACAAACAAAAAATAAAAATGAATAAATAAAGAAATAAATCAATATAAAATGAAAAATAACATAAAATGAACATACAAAAAATAAGTACAATGAAATAAAAATAAAACTAAAAAATGAATAACAAAGACACAATAATATAAAATTAGAAAATAAAAACAAATAACATGAAAAGAACAGACAAACAAAATACAATGAAAAAAAATAAAAATGAATAAATAAAAAAATTAATTATTAAATGAAAAGTAACATAAAAAGAACAAACAAAAGAATACAAATACATTAAAAAATAAAATGAATAAATAATAATAAAGAAATAAAATAATATGAAATGCAAAGAAAATAGATACAAAAATATGTAATTAAATTAATACAAATTAAGATAAATTCAAATAAATTCTGTATTCTATACTTGTCTTGAATTGTCTTTGTATCTCATGTATTTTCACAACCACAATGAACAAAAATAAGATAATGTATGTAGTTTATGAAAGGAAATATGACTTTGTCAAGCACTTTGACATCTTTCTAATCAGAATTTTAGGTCTATAATGAAGATTCAACTCCTTTTTTATCTCTCAAATTTAAACGTACATCAGCAAATAGTAACTTAAATTCTGCTTTCACCTGAACATTGAATTAAAAATATTTCTGAGATTATTTTCATGCACCTTTCCATTCTTATTAGAAGAGATGCATGCAGACTAGAGTACTTAAAGCAGGACCTCTATTTTTTATACACTTAATTACCCCTTTTTAACCTTTTAAAAACTTTATTTCCAAACGGTTTTCCACAGATGATGGAAGAGGCAGCGGGAGAATCAGATTTATGAACTGAGTCCAGTTAAAACATACATAAAGATTTTTAAACTGATGTTTCTGCTTCGCTTTCCTGCTGATTTTTGCAGCTTTGAGCCTTTAGTTTCATCATTTTAAGGTTTTTATGTGATAAATAAAGATAGGTGTCAGTAAAGTAATTTAAGTTCCATGTAAATCTTCCAGTAGTGCAGAGTAAAACATTGAAGTTTGTGCTTCATGATCAGAGGTTTTGTTTCAGAGCTGCATGAAGGTAAAACACTCGCTGCTGTTTGTATCTGAGTGCCTGTAAGAGTCTGTGTCTCCGGTGAAGATGGATGTTCCCTCGCTGTGAAAGAGCAGGAAGTGGCTCCCTGACGCCCCATTTATACAACCAGACACTGTGTGTTTGTGTGTTTGTGTGTTTATGAGGCCACACAAAACCCTTTCTATCTGCACAGATCGCTGCTTCGGCCTGTTCTTCACACATTCAGTGTTGGACATGTTACTTCAAAAAAGTAACTGACTTACGAACAGAATTACTCCTTCATAAATGTAATTAGTTACCAGGTAAAGTAACTGATGCGTCTCTGTGTCCTTTCTTGTTGTTACCTGCTGCAGCAGCTCTGACATCATCAGCGGAGTTCTTGCTGTTTTTGGTCTCTAGATTTTAGATTTACTAACAACAGACAAACACTTTGCTTTAGGACATAATGGACACTTCACATGTGTGTTCTTGACTTTTACTTCTTTTACTTCCGTCCTGAAAACTCCAGTTATAACTCCACAGACGCTCCAGACTCGCCGCTGCTGCAGCTAGCTGTGTTGCCAGAGTTGCGATTGAAATAAGCATTTTTAAAGAGAGAAACCCACATGAAGCATGTTTTAATTTTTATCCACATTACATTTTGATTTCAAAGTCATATTTCTTCTTTTTTGTCTCTTAATTTTCTTATTAAACATCCTTTTGTTTGGAGGTGGAACATCCTTTTCTTTATACAGAAGTGAAGGGAGGGGCTGCTGTTATTTATAACTCTGTTATTACTAAACTGTCTTACCTTGATTTATGTAACCAAACAGACATGTCAGGGTTTTATCTAAGTTTTATCTTAATCCTTTACAGCTTTATCATGGTGAATATAGTAGCAGTCACACTAGAAATCAACTTAATTCTGGCTATAAGGATTTATTTTAGGTGGAAACATCATTTTTACTGTAAAATTAATATCATTATGATTTTATCGATACCAATACTCCTTATCGATGTATGGACATGTTCGAAAACCGTTTGACTTTGATTTTTTGGAACCGTGACAGCCTTATTGACTACAAACTAGACAAAAATTACCGTGACTTGACATAGCAGAAAGAAAACCCGGTGCCGCCACGGTGCTGCAGTCTTTAGTGTTAGCCAGGCTGCTAACTTTACTCGTGCTGCCATAGCAATCACACAGCCCGCACTCCTTTAGCTTTATACTATGCGCGTGGTCCAAGTGTTTGGTGATGTTGCTAGTATTTCCCCCTTTGGACACAACTTCTCTCTGACAAAGATTACATCGGGCGAGTTTTCATCAACTTTGCTAAAGTAAGCCCAAACCTTTGAGCGCTTAGCCCTCACTGACATGCTTGAGCCGGACGGCGGTAGTGTCATAACTACGTGACAATTGAAGAGACGTTCAACTACCGATAACAGTACCGTTTTTCCAGATTCTTAACGGTATTCAGGTACCGACCCATTTATGGACCGGTACATTAAAGTATGGGTCTGCGGTATACATCCCTAGTGAAAACAGTAGCAGCCACATTAGAAATCAACTTAATTCTGGCTATAAGGAATTATTTTAGGTGGAAACATCATTTTTACAGTAAAATGTAAATTTGTGTTAGAGAGTGGGTTAAAATAAATTCAATAACTTCTGAATTGGGTTTATGTTGACGGTTTGAGGGCACAACAAGTCCAAATGAACAACAGCACTTTTGGAACAAGCCCAAAAAACTGCAACCTGCAACTCCCAATATACACATGCAAGTTAGAAAAAGAAGTCAAAAGTTGCTTACAATAAGCAAACCTGGCAACTCTGGCATCGAGTTTTCTCGTCTGTCTGTTAGCGGTGAAGCAGGTCGGATAACAGCTGCTTGATATCGGTGCAAAGTAACACGCCACATTTCACTGTCGCTAACACTGTGTAACGTTTGAAATAGTGATTAATTAGATTACCTGTTACTGGGGAAAAATAACGGTGTTAGTAACTATTTTTAAACGCCTGTCAGAGCTTTCACACTTTATTTTGAAAATGTAGGAATAACTCAAATGTGTTCTTTATTATCATTTTATCACAGACATCTGTTCAATACTCTATCCTGTAAATGCATGTGCATTTTTAATTGTCTATCCAACAATTTCAGACCTTAAACTAAACTAAATTATATTAACTTCCTGTTGCCACATTATGTTAGCCTGGAGTTTTTCAGAGTGTAACTTCATTATTTTGTTTTATGTGCTCCAGAGAGCTTCTGGAAGTTTCTCTTTCACTGAATCAAACCTTGTGTGTTTGGTTAAAAATAAGAAATAAATAAATAAAATGCCTTGTCCTGCCTCTCCAAACACTCGGGCCACAAAAGAGCGCTGCGACCTGTTTTCATGGACACCATGGAAATCAGATGAATGAGCCGCGTGAGAGTTTGTCCGACTGAGACACAAACACAACGAGTCTGATAAAGAGACAAAAAGAAATGTATTATTCAGCTGTTTGATGGTTTCAGGGATTAAACCTCTCTGTCATGGCGTCAGGCTCACATTATATTTTTATTTTTCTTCATTAACACCAGACCTCGGTGTGATTTAAACATGTTTGTTAAAGTGTGAGTGTTTTCTCTACAAACCAAAGACAGAATCAGAGGCTGGCACTGACGGGGCCGTGGTATGCTGTTTGCTGCTGATGCCAGGTGATCTTTGACCCGCTAAGAACCCTGGGAATTCTCTCATGAAAAGACAGTAAACAACAAAACAAGAGGGAGAATTCCAGAAAGTTCAGGCAGAGGGACATCTCGTTCCTTCTTGATCCAGATTCTGTGTGGAAATGACTCAAACCTCTAAACCAGGGTCAGTAACAGAGTTGGATTCTTCAGAACTGTTTTCATTCCTTTACCTTTAAAAGTGAGATCAGTCCCTATCACCCAAACTGCTGCAACCTACAAGGAGATACTCTACACTGTAACTGATTTATGTAAATGAAACAGGACTTTCCTGTAATATCTACAGCGACCTGCTGGGAAAAATCTATACAGGAAATTACTGTAAATGGCAAAATGATTGTGGGAAAACACTGATATTTTTATTTTTTGTAAAATTAACACTACTTAACCATAAAATTACAGCAGTGATCACCAACTGGCGGCCTGGGGTCTACATCTGGCCCCCCATAGCTTTGTACATGGCACCCTTTTGATTATCAAATTCAGAAACATATCCAGGGCAAAAGTTTTGTTGTGGTTTCAACGGCATCTTTCTGCTGTTAAATCCCCAAAACTTCTGATGAATTTCCCCAAAATATCTGAAATTTAAATGCAAAAAAAAAAAAAAAAAAAAAGGACATCATAGAGCTGGAAAATATGAACGTCTATTACAGTAGTAGCTACACTGTAAAAATGTTGCTGTAAATTTTACAGTGACTTACTGGCAACACAATGCCAGTAAGTTAACATTTATAGGAAGATTATTAGGAAGATAAAAAAAGAGATGTGTAAGATTTTTTATCAGTTAAAAATCATGCTTGTTTCTCCTTTTCACTATGCCAGACTAGGATGCCTGTAAAGCATTTCTGCCCTCAGTACAAGACATTTAGTTCCTTCATTGCCCCACAATAGCGTTCTCAAAATCCTCATTTTAGGCCATTATCAAGGTCTCGTTGAAACATGAGGATCTCAGGATGACCTAAAGTTACCTCGCAACGTCACAGCCCTTTGTGCTCTGATTGGTCAATTCTATCGGGGGTAGAGCCAGCCTGTCCTTCTTCTTCTACTTTATTTTCCGGCAGGCTCAAAGCAGCGACCGCGTATTGAGTCCCCCTACAGGCCAGAGCAGGTAATGAGTGAATGTGAGCTAGGGATCTATATACTGCTGCTGGTGGATGTGTTCCTCGGTGACGGTTTTGTGGCTAACGGACATCACAGAGGAGGAAGTGTTTTATCAGATTACTCCAATAAAAAGAAAGGTACCTCGTGTCGTCACAACGATTGAAATCTCACGAGCATCTCGCAATGACCTATTTTCAGAGGCATCAAATCTCGTTCTAAGATATCAGAAAAAATACAATATCTCATTTTTTGAAAATTAAGGGGGTGTAAGGTCTTGTTTTCAAATTTATTATATTATATGTAAGTATTAAATCATTCATCAGCATGATATGTCTCCTTTAAAATACTTTCAGTCAAACAGTTGTTTCACTCAAAGAAATGAAAAGTTTACAGAAGTTCTTACCTGCTATTGGTCAATTTTTCTGGGTAAACAGCCTATTTCAGTTTACTTGTTGCTTTCAATAAATTACTTTTTCAAAGTGCTTTTTGTCACACTCCCCCTTCTTGTTGTTGCATATTGTAGCTCTATTTTAAAACCTCATTAAGGTCCAAATGTGCAAAATGCATATTCTAGCAATTTTTCAACTGCTCTTTTGATCAGGTCTGTATATGTTCTAATGTTACAGTTTATTGATTCTTTGCTTTGAGAAATTCTTTTTTGTTTGTTTTAATTCTGCTTAAAGAGCGATTATGAGTCTTTAAAACAGTGAAGGCATCACCTTAGCTCACACGAAACCTTCCCTTAAAGAAAAAGAAGTCGTGTTTTGTTTTGGCAGAAAACTTTCAAACTGAAAAAGTGATTGTTTTTAATTCACTGCTGCTTGAGAGACGAGCCTGCGCTTGTTGTTTTGAAGGAAAAACTCTGCAAACATGTTTACAGCCAACCTTGGCCCGACATTGGCTCCGCTCGGCGTCAAACTACTTTTATTTCTGCATGAGCTTTCTGCCGGAGCGTGCGTTTGAGCGTGTGCGCGAGCGTCAGGTTTCAGTCAGACGGCGTTCCTGGGAAGCTGCGGAGGTCTCAAGAGAGACGAGGAGGAAGAGGAGGAGGAGGAGGA
Organism: Scarus forsteni; assembly: GCA_036419115.1. NCBI lineage: Eukaryota > Metazoa > Chordata > Actinopteri > Labriformes > Labridae > Scarus > Scarus forsteni. The sequence goes on along the minus strand of JAZDUH010000134.1, from coordinate 844,891 downwards.
GGAGGAGGAAGAGGGAGATGCTGCTGAGTCGTGTCTCTTTGTTCTAAAGCAGATATATCCCCGACTTTATCAAGACTGACAGAACAAACGCACAGGAAACAGCCTCCCACAGGACACATAATCCACACACGCACACGGAGCACAAGACGCAGCAGCCCGAGAGCGCGAGCGCACACACGAGGAGGAGGTTTGAGGAGGTGTGCGCAGACACACACAGGTGAGAAACACAGCAGAAACATGAAGACGACAAAAAAGCGCTCTTATTGCAGCACCCTTTAGACCGACGAGGAAATAAAAGCAGAAATAAAGACGTTTCTGTGGCACACGTGACGGAGAAATGATGCTCACACGGTCATGAGGGAGCGATACTGAGCAGCCAGGACAACAACGTTACATTTAAAAAGAACATATAGTATTTTTTATTATTATTATATCTATTTACGTATTTGTTTGTTTTTATTATTTATTTATTTTATTTTTATGATTTTTTAAATCACATTTTTCGCCATTATTTTCATTTTATTTATTTATTTATTTACACATTTATTTATTTATTTATTTTATTTATTTATTTATTTTATTTTTTTGGGGGGGGTTGTATCATCTCTGGCAAATTTTTGATACGTTCAAATGTTTGACGTAACTTTGAAATGAACATCAATAGATACATGCTTAAAAAAGAAGATATCATTTTTTTTATTATTATTATTATTTCCAAACCCAAAGTAAAATGGTTACGGCTCTTAAACCTTTCTGCCACATGCATGGTGTTGCTCCTTTTAAAAATGTTATACTCTAAAGTTTCTGTTACAAGAATCAGAATCACTGAAGGTTGTACAAATAGCTGATTTATGGCAACTTTAACACACAAAATATAAATCCATTTTCCTTGCCTAAATATTTGTGTTTAAAATAACATGATAGCCTGACATCTGTTTTAATTAAATACAAAGTTTTACTGAAAATATTGTAAAAATGTTGTTTTTTAGACCGTACATGTTTTTCCAATCTGTAACCATGGTAGGCATGTGGATATTCATGCAGTAAAATGACTCTTAAATGCTCTGACATATAGTCGTTATCTTGGGCTCTACGTAAAGTTAAAATCAGAAACATCTAACGCTGTGGTCTGATTCACTGTCAGCATTGCTGCCATTGAGCAAGTGCAAAATAAAGTTTATTTTTAATGTAAAATTTGCTCCTGGACCACTAATAAAAAGTCACTTTCAGCTCTCTAAATGCCCTAATCAATCAATCAAACTTTATTTCTAAAGCACTTTTCCTACAACATATGTAACTATGTAAATAAAAACCTTTTCATCTTTTTTGCCTTAGCTGTTTCACTGCACTATCATGGTGCCTAACAAGTGTTTATACAGTGATGATAAAGAGCTTTTCTGCTCTAATTAATGCTTTTTTTCTGTTTTTGCGACATAAATGTAGGCAAATAAGGGTCTACAGAAGTGCTTAGATGGCTAAAAATCTATTTATATAGAAAATGCTTTTAAAAACTAATTACAGTAAAACTATTTACTAGGGGTGCCAAATTGTTAATTTAGATTAATTATTGTCACAATTAGTGCACTATGTGCTTTAATTGCGTTAATCTAATTTTTAATCTGATTTCACAATCAGTCCGCTCGTCACACTCTTCATGGACCAACTACATTAAGCCACAGTATGACGTAACAGCTAGCTGTTGTTAGCCGTTAGCTTAAACTACGAGTACGTCAGTCCTAAGGCTATCGTCTTATCTTACGTTAAATTATACCACACAGATGTGTCATCTGCCGCATGTGACATGAATCTTGTCAAAGACAAAACCCACAAAGTTCTCCTGGTAAACTTCTGAGGAGAGCAAATTTCACGGTAACCATGACTACGGCTCAGCGTTGTTAGCACAGCACAACATTTCCCATAAGACAGCTTAAAGTGACGTTCCTTTCTCCTCTTTAAAGGAGAAATCGAGTCCATTTCTGATAAAACTGCAGATCTTTCTGTCTCTACGGAGACGCTTTTACATGCCGCTGTTGTTTTCAAACATGCAGTCACTTCCTGTTGTCGTCACATCCACAGCTCCGCCTCTGTCCCCTGATTGGTCCGTTAAAGCTGGAGAGTTTTTATGCATTGGGCTTCTTGTGCTTCAGTTTTTGGGGGTGGAGAACAATCTTTTGATCTGCCACAATAATCTAATGAATTTACATGAAAATACCTCAAGTCGAGGCTTTTTTCAGCAATTTTTAAAGTGAGATAAAAAAAATTGTTCAAACCTGTTACGCCAAATGTATCATATTTGATACATACTTTTATAAAACCTCTATCTACTCAATATGATCAACAAATAAAAAAAAATATCTGAATATAATCAGATAAATGATAAAAATGTCCTCAAATGGATTAGCAGTTGCCAAAAACACCTAACGTATCAAATGAGATACAAAAAATCTATATGTTGAATTTTATGGACATTTTGATTTTTTTTTAGGATTTTAGCAGACAGTGAAATAAAAATTTAATCTTCAAAAAATTTGAATTTTCTGGCTATAATATACGGTCTTGGGCCTTTCAGGGTTAATGAGATTAATTGATTACAGGTCATAATTAATTAATTGCTAATTTTTTTTAACTTCTGACAGCACTACTACTTACACGGTACTTCTCTGGCTGGAAGTTGGCAGGCAGTTGGCTGGGAGGGGAACGGATGGATTTGTACGGTGCAAAACACCATGTAACTCGTTAAACAGCCGACTATAGAAGTTTCTTCCTTTCAAATTGATCCATTTGGGTATCAGCACTGATTAAATAATCAATCAAACACTCTGCCATCTCCTGCCTGCACACACAAACCCTGCAAAACTCAGTCGAGAGACAACGTGAACACACAAATTCACACTCTAGATGAAAAAAAAAGACTGAAGACTGAAAATTTCAGACAAGATTGTAAGAAACACACACACAGACACACACACACGGAGTCCCGGGAGACTTCAGCTCTCTGCTCGTGTAACAAGCTGCGACAAACGACAAAACGCGACATCAGGACGTCTGACCCGGGAAGAGTTCGACTCTGCACACACACTCTGAAAACACACACTCGGCGGGCGAACAGCTCTGCAGGTCTCTGGAGACGAGAAAAGAGAATATCGTCTACAAAGAGAGACAGAGAGTGTGCCGGCGTCTGGTGTGTGAGAGAGATTTTCCTGAACCGCAGGACGTTTCTTTTGTGGGATGAGGAGAGATTTTTCTGTTTCAAAGTATTTTAAGGCTGATTTTCCTTCACATTCTCCTTTTCCTCTTCCTCTCACTCACCCTCGCTGGTATAAACTATCCGTCAGGATTTTATTTTTATTTAATGGCACAGGCCTGTCATGATTAGGGATGTAACGGTTATCGGTAAAATGGTAAACCGCGGTAAAATTTCCCACAGTAATCATTACCATGTCCTATTAAAATTACTGTTAAACCGTGTTTGATTACCACACTGTGTCAGTAACTCATGGTGATGCTGCTCTTTGACTGGAAAAGCCTGAACTATGTGTGTCTGCTCCTCAGTGAAGCAGCCGTCTCTCACAGACGGAGGAGCAGTTTGTAATGTTTGGCCTCTGAGTCTGAGAGCGAAAGTTAGAAACACAGTGGAGACTTTTCCTCTCAAACAGACTCTGAAGTCTGGTTGAATTTTGGATTTTTACAAGGATGCCGACGGGAAACTGATAGAAGACAGTCTCCCTGTTTAAACATGAAGCTGCGGCGAAAGAAAAAGACGTTCGTGGTTAAAACTGCTGTAACTCCTCGAGTGAGTGAGCTTACTGAGCTGTGGAGGTAGAGAGAGAGAAGATTCAGTGAGTCATAACAGAGAGAATTACTGGTGGTTTGTCAGTATTTCAGTCTAAATAATGAATAAAGGTTGTAAATAACAGCATTAGTATCATCTTGGAGTGTGTTCTTGCAATTTTTTTTGCCACGTATTCGCCATATTTTGAAATTGATCGTCTTTTTCCATCAAAGTTCGTGTTTTGTGGATTTCATTGTTCGTAATTTGGAAATATCAGAGGAGGAAATATCGAGGATTTCTGCCATGGAATGGGGAGACCAGAGGAGAGTCATGAAAGGGGCTAACTGCTTCAGGGACTATCATTAGTAAAACAAAAAATAAATAAATAAAAAGGCCTAGACATGGTCTAATATAACAAGCTGTAACATGAACACTAATGCTGCAGGTGAACTAAAATATGTGAGTGTTTGTAAAATAGGTTAAGATTATTTTTGGCGGGTTGCTGGTTTGGCGGAGTGGTTAGCAACCAGGCACCCCATGTACTTGCTTCTGCTGGTCCAGGTTCGAATCCCGCCTGTGACCAGTTTGCAGAGTGTCCTTCCCTACTCTCTCACCCCCTTTCACAAGCCTATCCACTGTCTCTCTCCTATCAATAAAGGCACAAAATGCACTACAAAAAATGCATTTAAAAAAGATTATTTTTGGCGTCTCAAAACTTTGAACTTGTTCATTTAGTCAAGTCAAGTTTATTTATATAGCACTTTTCCTACAACATATGTAACTTAAAGTGCTAACAATTTACAATTGTTTATGAGGAGAATCCTGTTTAAAGCTCAAATCCGTTTTTTTCTTTTCTTGTAATTACACACTGTTTAAGCTTTGACAACATAATAATGACAATTACTTGTCTACTTTTATTTCTCATGAAGGAATGGTAAAAAAAATCTACTCAAAGGGGATTTCTTGACACATTTCTTGATAAAAATTAAAAAAAGAGCTGTTATGATTATAATACTAAAGGGGTTAAATGATTTGAGCTGTGTGTAAAAGTACTTTTTGAACATTTTGAGCACAATGCAACAATACCGCGATAATAATGATAACTGTGATAACCTTGGTCACAATAATCGTGACACAACATTTTCATATCGTTAAATTCCTAGTCATGATAATCAATAAAACCTCACATTAATATCAACAAACGAAATGGCGAAAAAGTGGCGAAAATCTCTCTCCAATGGGGGGCACATGTTCAAAACAAATATTCATTTATTCATTTAACCGTGTAAGTGACCCATCAATGCATCCTGACATTTGACCATCATGTTGTGGTTCTGGTTTCTTTTGGCTCCCTTTTTTCCTCCTCGTCATCCTCGGTCTTTTTGTTACAGAAACAGAATCAGAGTGTTTTAAGGACACAGACGTTTGTAGAAACAAATTACTTTTCTCATTCTTTCTCTCTTTAACTTTAATTCCTTCCTCTCCTCCGTTTCTCCCTCTCTGTGTACGGAGGAGGGGGGATGGAGCGTTGGCAGCACAGCGAGGATTGCAGCAACAATTACATGTGAAATTAGCCTCGCCTCATAGCCTGCAGTGTAATTCCAGCCTTCTGAGGCGTGGCAAAGTCATCTGTCTCTAATTAAAGATTCTCCCTCTCTCTGCCTCCCTCCCTCTGCCTCCCCCGCTTTATCCCGGGTTAACTTCTTTCATCCCTCTGCTCGGTCTGAAGGCGAGGTCACACCTTTTAGCAGGTAAAACCAATTATTACTCATCTTCACTCCTAACCACCTTATTGTTTATTTCTGTCACAAAGTCTACAACATTTAACAAAAATAATATCTAGAAGATGGAAAAGGGATCAATGCACAAGTGCTTCTTCCTCAAAAATCATGAAAATGCCAAAATAAACGTCGTTATTTTACCGTAAAATACCAAATGAAGCCTGGTTCCAATTGCCTCGTCCCAAATAAACGCCTGGTGTAATTTATTCGGTGCAGCCTACGAGCTACGGTCAAAGTTACGGAACACACATTCAAATGCTGAGTTCAAAACTGACAGTTCAGGCTTAAAAAGAAACATGATCAGGCTGAACCTTAACAGTCCACATGGTTTATTTGTCTCTCTGGATGGCGAATTGGCTTGTCCTCCCTCTGTATGTCAGCTAATGCAGATTGGTGTGAGGCACTCTGTTTCACGACAGTGCAGTTACACTCAACAACTACAGAGGGCACTAGAGCAGAAAACCAGAATCTTGCAGACTAGGGCTTCACAAATCCAAAAGAAGACGTTGCCACTGCTGCTGCGTGTTATTTGCCTTTAACTAACGTCAGGAGGGTGGTCGCGTCAGTTAGCGGTACATTGCTGCTGATTGCCGTGGCCCGGTAGAGCAAAAAAAAAAAAGCAGTGCAACCTTACCTTAACTATTGGTCGTTCCTGACCAGCTTTAAGAGTGTTCTGAGAGAGCTGAGTTGAAAGAAGAAGACAATAGTATAACAACGGTACTGTAATCTTGCCTTGAAAATGTCCAGGTGTTATGCATACTGGTGTAAATAAATAATTTGATTATATTTACCATATTTTTTCATTTTTTGCTAAGCAAGAGTTTTGTGTAAAAAGAATTTTACGCCTGGTCTGCTCAGTGATTGAAACAAATAAACGCCCCGGCTTTTATTTTGTATTTTACGGTATTTCTTTTCTTTTCTTTTTTTTTTTTAAATATCCCCTGCCCAAAAAACAAGGTCATACACTCTAATATTTCATCGAACATGGACTCAATCGTCAACTAGTGCAGGAGTGGACAAGTGAAGCAAAAACTGATATTAATATTGGTCCGATATCAGCAAAAAAACAGAACAAAACAAATATTCAATTATATCAACCTGCATCTAAAATATCAAATATGTGGACTCTGATACAAGTAGTCCATGCATTTTTTTTTAATTCATTTATTTTATTTAGTTGTAGAATACGCTTATGTTTAAGTTAAACACAGTGGTTATGTTGCAATTTAAAAATATATTTTTTAGTTTTTATTGGATTTATTGTGCTTTTCATGGTCTTCTAATTTATGTCATTTATTTTATTTAACATTTTAGCATATTCTCACGTTAAAAGTTAAATTTATTAAACCCATTGGTTAACAACAAATGAGTCAGTTTTTCTTATACCTACTATTGCTGACTACTGTTCTCTGTTCGAGTAATCGCTTTAGCAGGTAAAACTAATTATTGCATTAATGCACAAGTACTTCTTCCTCAAAAATCATGAAAATACCAAAATAAACGTAATTATTTTATTTTATTTATAAAAAGTACTAGTGCTGTCAGACGATTAAAAAATTAATCTTATTAATTACCGGATTTATAATTAATTCATCTAATTAATCGTATTTTAAGCTCATATCGGCTTAAAGTACCAAAATAAAGAATTTGAATTCTAGGATATTATAAAATTGTAGTGCATGACTAATCAAATGAAAACACTAAGAAGTGAAGATTTGTAAATCTACATTTTTATTGGTGACTAAATAAAACCAAAGTCAGGGCAACTTGTCCAGAAAATTCTAAGCTCAATCAGGCAACTCAAATTACACTTTAAGTGTGTTTCATAAATCAAATTCAAAATAAGAAAAAGATCGAGGACATCCAGCAAAACAATTAGGCCTGATGCATTATTAAAGAATGTAGTACAAATATAGATAAATAAATTCAAAAATAAAATAAGACTAAGTCTTAAATATGCCATTCCTGTTGTCACCTGGGCTTTGTTTGGTTTGACTAGAGACGCATGTGTGAAGTGACGTTTGCCACTGCCATGTACGGGTCCTCCAGCTGGACAATATCAAAATGTTTGTGTGCTATAATTAATCTTGAGATTACTTTTTATAACACATCAATATGCAGTGTAATTAATTAATCTAATTAATGCACTAAAGTGACAGCCCTATAAAATACACTTCCTGTCCAAAAAAACAGGTCACATACTCTTACATTTCATTGAACTGCCTTTAGCTTTAAAGGAAAAGTTCGGTTCCTGCAGCTTTTACATTGTTTATAGAACGAAGAACAACAATATACTCAGGGCAACTTGTCCAGAAATTTCTAAGCTCAATCAGGCAACTCAAATTACAAATTACACTTTAAGTGTGTTTCATAAATCAAATTCAAAATAAGAAAAAGGTCGAGGACATCCAGCAAACCAATTAGGCCTGATGCATTATTAAAGAATGTAGTACAAATATTGATACATACATTCAAAAATAAAATAAGACTAAGTCTTAAATATGCCATTCCTGTTGTCACCTGGGCTTTGTTTGGTTTGACTAGAGACGCATGTGTGAAGTGACATGTGCCACTGCCATGTACGGGTCCTCACGCTGGCCAATACTAAAATGTTTGTGTGCTATGATTAATCTTGCGATTAACTTTTATAATGCATTAATTTGCGGTGTAATTAATTAATCTAATTAATGCACTAAAGTGACAGCCCTATAAAATACACTTCTTGTCCAAAAAAACAGGTCACATACTCTAACATTTCATTGTACCGCCTTTAGCTTTAAATCACAGCATTCACTGAGGCATTGTTTCCTCCTTAACAGAAGCTTTGTGTTGTTGACCTGCTAACTAGGGTCCTGTGGTGAGGATGTGACATTTGTGAACGAAATAACTCTATGAATTTCTCTTTTAAGTAAACAAAGAAGTGATTCACAGTTGTGAGAAAACAGTTCATTTAAGAGCCAGTCTTGTTATTTGTTTTTTTTTGCTGATATTGAACCGATATCAATATCAGATCGGGACATCCCTAATTTTTAAGGGTGATATCTTAGTATTTTGAATGACCAATTTCCATTTATTCACTTGTATTCAATAGAAAATGGCGGTACAATGGTAAGTGGTAAATACAAGGTTAAAGGACAAGGTCCTATTTAAGTTGAGCTTTTGTAAACGAAATGTCTACGAATGTCACAACCAAATAAATAAATGTTGAGAAATAAAAATGTCCTGGTTCTTCTTTACACAGCACAGCCTTGACTTGGGTGAACCTGCAGGGGCAGAATTTTTTCTTTTATTTGATTTTTCTCAGCTCTGGTGTAAATGTACATCCCTGCATGATGAAAGATAAGTTGTATTTTTGTCTTTATTGGCTGACGGTGTCTCTGGACTGAACACACGGAGTTTCGTGAGTGTGGCCGCAGACAGAGCTCCTCTGTCGGACCCTCCCTGATTGGTTTTGAATCTCGTTAATGAGCAGGTGTGTGTGTGTGTGTGTGAAGACCAGCGCTCCATCAGAGCACCATGGGCTATTTGAAATGAGAATTTAGCGGCGGGGATGCACACACTCGCGCACACACTCCTGATAGCCGCTGTAATTAGTCGGACTCTGCTGGAAGCCGCCACGGGGAGAGAGCGAGCGAGGGAGCAGGGGAGAGAGAGAGGAAGTCTGTGATGACTTAATGCAATGAAATGTTTATAACTCAAACTCTTTGATTCGTCTGAAGAGTGTTTGTCCCCCTGCTGATCCAAGAGCCTCCATCATGGCTGCCCTTCTCCTTCTGCTGGAATCTCTCCTCCATCAGTCGGAGAAACAAACAGAGGGCAGATATCCGAATATTTTGTGGGACACTGCTAGGCCTGCCATGATAACAGATTTTGCTGGATGATATTGTCCAAAAAATGATTCCCGACAAAAAGTATTATTGTCGTTATTTTGAAATGTCATTTTATCATTAATGTAATTTTAATACATGTCATAATAAAGTGAGTACACGGTATCAAAAGCAATAAACTTTAATTTTTTAAAAGTATTTAACTGTAATTGGAAGGTCAAGATCTTTGAAATAAATGAATTAAACAAACAATAAATTTAACAAATAAAAAAAAGAGAAAAAAATGAAAATTAAATGGACTTCTCTTTTAGGAAAAATTGCGCGTTAATAAAATAATTATACTAATCAAGAACAATAACAAATAGACCCTGTCTCTGTAAAGAAAAAAAATCAAAACTTCAGTTCCGGAATTGTTTGTGACATGTACTTTCTCCCAGTTGATTCGTACCGTCAAACATTCGTAACTTTGCAGGCTTTTCAATTATATTGAAGTTTTGCGTTTCTTTTGCAATGTAGCGAACGACACTGTCTGTAAACGTGCACCATTTTGCTCTGATTTATCTATATTTCCTTTGCCGACCAAACGCCTCAGTAAGCGCTGACTGTCAGGACGAAGGCTCCACTGCACCTCCCCTAATTCTTCTTCGTCGCCTCTACTTTCAAACAAATGCCACATATCAGCTCGTCGGTGTTCATGAGCTCACACCTTGTTCTTTCTGTTTAAAACCAACATATTCCCACACTGGGGCTGTGGCAGCAAGCTTAAGAACTGTAGCTTTCGTACTCCTCACGACGCTCACCTCGCCCCCGCCTCCCCCTCCAAAGATTGCATGAGCGACAGATGCTCACTCTGCTATAAATCTGCCAAATCCGCTATAGAGCCGATGGACCCCGGTGTTAAGAAAGATGGACAGAGTGAGCCATCTTCTCATTCAGCCTCTTTGGCAGAAAGAGAGGAGGAAAACAAACATGCATGAACGTGTCAGTTTATTGAGGCCGGCAAACTTACCGAGGAAGTTTTTATTTATCATGCAGTTAATTGATTTATTGATTATCCAGACAGGCCTAGACACTGCACATGTTGCACAAACTTTGTTAAACAGGCTGAGTAAAGTTTCCAGCTTATGATGAAGGCCCCCCTTAGTGAGTCCCCTGCAGTAGGCTGATGATGTCGTAGAGCTCCAATGGAGCTATGCTAACACTAGTATAGTTAGCTTGCTAGCTCAACTGCAGCGTTAGGGACAAGTGGGTGAAGCCAGGTTTCCATAGAAATCAACACAGAACAGTCATGAATATACCGATCCCTGCCATCAGAAGGTCAAACTCGTCAGCTTTGTGAATGACAGACAGTCAAAAAATGCCAGAGCTGCTCCCAAACTAGCAGAGAGTGCGGTGGTCTCGCTGTGTCCAGCAGTACATTGTGAAAGCGGTCTTTCTCTATGTCGAACTTGCAGGCACAAAAAAAGTTCAGCAATTCCATGTGACTGCAGGTGAGTTTAGCCTCGTACACGCCATCATCCAAACACAGAATCAGTCCAGAGCTCAAAGCTGCTACAACAACGTACGCCGCCATCTTCCTCAACGTCATCACTGGGGGTGGGAGAAAATAATCGATTCACATAAGTATTGGGATTTTTTTGTTTGCTGATTTTTAAATTGATTTTTTTCCCAATTTAAATGCTTCATTTTAGTCTGTGTTAATAATCCACTTTTAAATGCAGACCAGGCTTTTGAAGAGAGAGTATAAACAGCTGGTTAAAATATATTGCTGAATAAATCCTAAAAACGGACTCACGTGTGATGTGTATTTTTCCTGATATAGTCTGTAGGCATCATCATTGTTCATCTTTTTCACTGGTGTTAAAAAAACTAACAATAACTTAGAATTGTAGTTTAAATCAAAACGGCCCCAAAAAAATTTTGAAAAATTGAATTGGAAGAGAAGTCCCAGCCCTAGTCATCACTGTGCGTAGCTTGAACAGCGAACAGCGCTTACTGTTTTATTAGAAATTAAGAATACCGTATTGGCCCGACTATAGGACAGCTCTGATGGTAAGACGACCCCTATTTTTCAAATATCATTTTGTGAAAATAAAAATGTTAAAGACATTAAGGTTACTCATAAAACAACTTTTTATTTGACAATTATTCTAGAAAAACTCATAACAGAGATAACATTTCGTGTTATTTTAGATCAAGAAATATTACTGCAGTATTTAATAAAAAACTGTATTCTCTTTCCCAAATTCTGATAAAACTTCGCCTCCGTTCTTTGCTCACTTGTTTAGCTTTCGAGCCCCTTCGTTCCAGATGGTCTCGTTCCTCCATTTTTCATCAGATCCTGCTAGCATACAGTCACTGTGACGCTCCATTCGCTTACTGGTCACCGGTACTTAGGCTCCATGTAGGGGCGTGGATGTGTAAGGACAATCTAGTCCTTGATTATAGTATGACCCCATTTTTGAGAATACAATTTCTAGAACAAAATATCGTCCTATAATCGGGCCAATACGGTATATTGGCATTACATTGGCAAAACTCTGGCCGCTGTTGAATACTTTTAAAAGGGCTACAATCATCCAATTTAATCGGCCTAATATATTTACATACATTTTTTCCTATTGAGTCCCTGACAAGCTTCAAACTTTGCCCTTTCTGTTTAGTTTTTGCAAAAAAAAAGTTTAAAGGGGTGATGAGTGTTAACAGTCCACATCGTCATATCTGTGTATGCAGCATGAGGCTGCTCAAAACACCCAGCCCTACATCCAAAAAGGTGGACTGCTAAAGGATAAAAGCACCAAAGGCTGGACTTGAACCCAGGCCACCCAACTCAAGGAAAACAACCTCAGTACAAGGGATGTGCGGGCATTACCACGGGGGGACCGGGCCCCTCTGCAGGTCCTTTTTTTCTACAATCAGCTTCTGTCTCCACTGGCATCAGCGTCTTAATGACTGAACACTTCACTCTGGTGAATATACCGTCATGTGAGCGCCGCACACTCGCACATATCTGTATCTACACACAACACTCGCACATATCTGTATCTACACACCAACACCCCCCCTCTTAAGTGCCTCCATCCCACATCACAATAAACAGTAGAGCCCCGTCCTGCCAAGAAACAACTGTCAGCCCGGCTTTGCCTTTCCGGAGCAAACGCACACACTCACACTCCTCTTTTCTCGCTCTTTCACGCCACACACGGACAAACACACACCTCCGAAAAAAGAACAACTTTTGTTGTCGGGCCCTGGCGTTGCTGTGGTGACGGGGTTGAGTCCCCTCAGCATTTTAGTGGAGCACAGCGAGGTTCTTTAACGGTCACATGGAAGTAAAAAAAAAAAAAAACACTGAAGAGACAAGAGGTTTGGGGCTTTTAGGCGACACACACAAACAGCAGACATGAGGAAATTTCCCAGCATGCATCTGTCATTAAGCAAGCCTCACTTTAATGACTGCATCTGATACTTTGGAGCAAGAAACAAGGTTCGAATGTGAATCAGTGCTGATGCTGATATTGTCGTTTCAACAAGTAACCTTAATTAACCTGTGATAGTTTAAACAGGCACACGCTCATTTTAGGGTCAAGAAAATATAAGTTATATTAAAATTGAGACAAATGTTTTCCTGCACAATAATATTTATACTCTGCTGTCCACAACGAATGCCAGGGAGGTATAAAAAAATAAAATTAATCAAAATAGAACATCAAAAAGCAGCAAGAAAAGCAATATGCTGATATTTCTTTACTTCTGACCATTTATTTGAAACATTTCACTTCTACTAACGCTCACATTTGGAGTACAAGTAAAGCTTTAAGTTTTTATTAGTAACAAGTTAACCAGTGTTACGAGTAAGCTTTAAAAGTGAGGTCTACTCACACACCAGTGTGGAAAAACCTTTAGCCAATATATTTTTTGTTTGTCGTCCTGCTAGTAAACTCAAAATTTTTCACTAGTAGTACTAGTAGGGATGGGAATTGATAAGATTTATCAATACCAATGCTGTTAACGATCCTGCTAATCGATCCAACTCTTTAACGATTCCCTTATCGATTCCTGCAGATTTTGCGAGTGGGCAAATGTTGGTCTGATTTTCAGTGGCAACAATGTCAAACACGTCACAGCATAAATATCTGCTTCTGCAAGTTGCTGGTGTTTCCACTCACTTAAGGTCATGTAGTAGATGCAATGAAAATTAAGTTACAATTCTGATGCTTCTGAACCCTGTCAGTGGAAGGAATTGATAAGGGAATTGATAAGCAAAAAGATTAATGATATCGATTCTTTAATGGAGCTGTTAACGATTCTCAACTGGAATTGGTTTTCGATTCCCATCCCTAAGTACTAGTAGACTTTTTTTAGTCAACTGGTAGTACTAGTTGACTAAAAAGGTTTATATTTTTATATATTTTATTTTATTTACATATATTTATGTATGGAAGAGGATTAGGGCCACTGAGGAAAAAAAATGGAGTCCAGTTTCTTTTTTTCTGAATATTTCTCTAAAGAAAAAAAAAGTCAGAATTTTTAGAAAAAAAAGTCAGAATTCTGAGAAAAAAAGTCAGAATTCTAAAAAAAAGTCCAATTTTTGATTTTTTTCCTAAGAATTCTGACTTTTTTTTCTTTAGAGAAAAATCAATAAAAAAGTTGGACTCTATTTTTTTTCCTCAGTGGCCTTCATCCTCTTCCATTTTTATTAATAATTGTATTTATATCACAATAATTGTATATATATTACAGTTGGTGGAAACGAATTTCCCCTCTGGGGACCAATAAATCTAAATCAAATCAAATCTATTTTTTTCTTTTTACATATCTTTATATTTGTAATAATCAACTGCTACTCATTCTTAATTTCTTGGAGGGAGTTTTTTCCCAAAGGGATTAATAAAGTACTATCAAATCTAATTTAGTAAAGCCAAAAGTGTCACAAGTAGTATTAGTAGACCTAATGCAAATGAAGTAGGAGGGATAACAACCAAATCTAGCCCCCTGATTTGTTATAATATTTACAAAAGCCAATGGGAAACTTTAATTTGTTTTTCTCCTCCCCTGCATGTAAGGCTTACTCGGAGCACTAGCAAACATTTTCCGTGCTAATAGTACTAGTGACACGTTTTCCTCAACTAGTCAAGTCTATTTATGCACTAGTACTCCAAATCCGAGTACTAGTAGAGCTGAACTATGGTTGATATTAGGGATGCACCGAAATGAAAATTTGTGGCCAAAGCCGAATAAAATATAAACAGTTGGCCGAATACTGAATACTGAATATCCAATGAGAAGGCAAAGTAGTTCACTATATTTTTTTTTATGGTGCATTAATAGCTTATAGTACATTTTTAACATTTTTTTTAAAAGAAAGTAATTGTTTATTGAATATTATCACATTGCTTAGTATTCCAGTAGCCTTTGCTTTTCAAAAAAGCACAACAATTGAATCGAATATCTTCGATTATTTGGGTGCATGATTTAGTTTGATTTTTACACTACGGCCACAACGGACGCGAATTGGCGAATTTAAACGCGCATAAAGCCTGTGACGCGCCGCGCTTAATGCCCGAAGCTGGACGCTGGACATTTTGAAAAGCTGAGGGACGACGTGCGTCCTGGCGCAGTAGAGAGCCTGAGCCAACTGGACTCAGTGATGACCTGTGCAGGCAAATCCAGCTGGAAACAAATATTTACATTTACTTACCTTCAAAACCTGTCTCCTCAGAGACTTTCACCCAAGCCTGCTCCCTTTTGTTCCAGTCTCTGTAGAGTACACACGCCGAATGGAATAACTCCGTATGATAGCAAACACCACAGATAAACCTCTCCTCCATCTTTGGGAGGGGTTTGAGCGGGTGCAGGGGGCTGGAGCGTCACACGTCATCAAATCAATGACGTCGGGGGGGGGGGGGGATGTCATGGCTGATTGGCTGCCGCGCCACAGCGTCACGCGAACTGGCGTCGAAAGTTCAATATTTTCAACTCGAGTGCCGAGGCGTTTGGGGCGTCAAAACGCCTCGATGCTCCAAACGCGCTGCGTTGGACGCGTCCAACGCTCCAGACGTGCCGCGCCAAACGCGTCCAACGCGCCTTGCATTGACTTTGTATGTAATCTCGACGCGCGTCCGGTGTGGCCGTACCATTAGGAAGAGTGACAGCCTTAGTCTGTTTAGCCACAGTCACACGCAATAACGTAGTTGATTTCGTCATTGCGTCACATCCTACGATTCAGCCTTGCTATTACCTCACTCCACCGAAGGCTGAATATGGCTTTTTTTGCAATATTCAGCCACCGAATATTCGGTGCATCCTTAGTTGATAGTCCTTGATATCAATTTTATGCTCAAATGACTTTCCTCAGTGTGGTATATTTGTACATTCTGCTGATATCGCTGCCAATATGTGGCAAATATATACAGCTAAAATATCTGTAACCAGAAGTGCTCTGAGAGTAAAACCACTGCGAAGGCATTTCCAACCTTGCCGAGCAAGTTGCTGTTAAAACTGGAAAACATTCTGCTGTAGGTTTAAAGTGCCAAAACCCAACAGGAAAGACAAGATAAGATAACCTTTTATTGATCCCCAGAAATTCAGGTGTTACAGCAGGACGTGAGTACGTACAAGGGGGGAAAGCAGCCCGTATTTAAGGTCAATAAAATAAAATAAGATGTAATATAATAGTGGGAGATTAATGAACTACAAATAGTGGATAAACAAAATGGAATAGAAGAAGAAAAAAGACAAACGAAATACCAAATGCCACAACTAAAACACTGGGGTTTAACAAACAGTTTTCGCCAAAGCAAATTAAAAAAAACTTCACAAAAGAGAAAAAAATGCCCAAAAAAGGGAAAACTGAGTCTGAGCTGCTGCAACAGGCTCTCAGTGCTCAGTAGCTAACCCTAAAATCTGAATATCACTGCTGTCTTCAGGGGATCATAGCACCTGATTCTTTGCGGAAATGTAATTTAAAAAGCCCGTGCTGCAGCTCCACACAGTGGTGACTGCTACTCTTTCGCCTTCCAGCTCTGTTTGCTCGTCACACAACCTCTTTGTAAAAATAAAAACTCATATTTTATCAGAGTAGGAAATAAAATACAATTTATAAATATGTGGGAACAAGAATTTCTCATGCAGTCTATTCAGTTCAGACAGTGACGAGAGAAATATTTGATTTGATTTTAACTTCCTGTTGTGCTGTCAGTAACTCAAAGCACTTTGGTCCTGGTGTTCAGTTTCAGTTGCACTGCAGGTTTGGATGATTTAAATACATTATTAAATGGATAACAAGAATAATTTCTTTGCAACATTAGTTTAAATGACTTACTGCACACATGTTTTCAAGTTACGTGTATGTTTGCAATACTGCATTTGACATACGAAAAACAATAAAACGGAAAAGTTGTTTTCAAGCAGACAGTTTTGACTTGATTTGTACTTTCAGTTTTGAGTAATATTGTGTGATCTACATGAACATGGGGTGAGCGATATGGCAAAAATATCATATCATGATTCTTTTTTACGTTGATTTTTCTTGGCTAATTTGCAAGTTTGACCATTTTTTCCCTATGTTTAACATATAAAACATGTAAAACCCTAAAAGAAAAAAAAATGAAAATTTAAGCCAAAGAAACTTTCTGAACAGGTTTTAATTTAAATAGTGCAGTTTTTATAAAAATATGCAATAAATGTCAACATAAAACGTAATGAACAACAATAAAGTGACCTTCTGTAACATAAAAACTAAACACACCAAATAGCTTATTGAAAAGGGTCAAATATAAATGCAAAATTAAAGCTGGGGTAGATGATTTTGGAAAACTAGCATGAATTTAGAAATGTTATCTAACTCAGGGCTCTCTAGAATCTTGCAGCTCTGCCGAGATATCCAGAAGACTGATTCAACTCCAAACGCTCAGCATAACATGTTTGTTTTACACTACACCAAGTCATGTCTCAGTCAGCGGTAAGAAAACACCAAACAAACATATAAAGTTAGTTAGTACTCACAGCCGATGTTGATCGGGGTATAGGTAGTTCCTCTGACATTCTCCACATAGCTGTCAAATCTCCCGTTATGGCCATGAAACTACCGTATTTTCCGTATTTTATCCTCTTTTCTCCCGTCCTCCTGTATCAGTATTCTCCTGTAAATCTCCCGTGTGACGATATAATAATAAAAACATTCCTCTGCCTCTCCAAACTGAGCTCTGTTCTCTAGCCTGAATGGGGCGGTAATGCTAGAAATGATGGATGCCAACCACTAAGAAGAATTCATGAGAACTGCCACCTGCAGTAGCATGGATGGCACTTCTCGTGAGATTAGAGCCAACAGCGGAACAAACTTAGAAAAATAAAGAGTTTATTTTAGATTTCTTGTACATGTGTCTTAAATGTGAGGGATATTGGAGCTTGGTTGGTCTTGTGAGACAGCTCACAGCGGACTCCCCTTATTTTCAAAGACAAAACTTGAAAGGTAAGCATTCTCCAGCGGACTCTGTTCCCTATACGCTACATGCTAATGCCATTTGATTGGTGTAAAGAAAGGTATCCCGCAAGATTATTGGTTGGTGTTTTCCTGTACTCCTGCTGTAGATAGCGGGAGTTGATTACCATCGGGTCATAAAGACCATTTTAACCAGTATATCAAAAAGTGTATCTAAATCAGATCGCCAACCCCAGCTTTAAGTAACTGGTTATCTCTTAAAGTGCAACAATTTAGACCAAATGTTATCTAACTGCAATGTCTATAATCTGAGTGAATAATACAGCTGCCTTAGAACATATTTTTGTTCAGACATCTTCAAGCTTTTATCTCCTTTTTTCTTTCCACCATGGCTTCACGCTACATAACCAAACAGGAGATCCCACCATGCACTGTGCGTAATGTGCTACGATTGGCTAGTCGGGTGCGCATCAAAGTCTCTGCGCCCACACAGACGATCTGATGATCTTTCTGCTTTATGAGATCATCCCCACGTTATAATCCTGCACGATTTAATATCGTCAAATGGCACACCACTACATCGCCTCCATCTCTAGTTTTTGTTCGTTAACTAGAGAATATTGTGATATATCGTGATATTTTCGTATCATGACCCAAGTATCGTGATATGCATGGTATCGTGAGGTTCAGCCAATACTCACTAAGGCTGTCACTTTTCCAAAAAATCAAAGTCGAACGGTTTTTGCACATGCACCCAAATAATCGAAGATAATCGATTAATAATCCTGGGTGCCTATGGTTGCTAATCACAGCGCATAATGTGTGTTTTAACATGGATGACGTGTTCGACTTGAAGTGGACGGGAGGAAAACCTCCTCCATCATGTAGACAGAAAATTCCAAAGCAGAACTTTAAGTCAAGGGTATAGAAGTCCCCTCGTAGATAGTAAAGCAAGGAAACAGCACCAACTCTTAGAAAGTGATCCAGAAGATAAAAATAACCCGCTATGAGCAGCTTACAGTACACAGGCCTGTCTGCAGAACTCTCAGCGGAGGAGAGCGGCAGAAACAGTATAAGAAAGCGACCTTGGACCGGGCGAGGAGACGCTGTCGAGCTCCACATCAATATTTTAACAGCAGAGTTGACACATCAAAAAAAAAAAAAGAAAGAAGAGAGAGAGGAAAAAGGAAAGAGAGGAGAAGAAGGAGAAGAATGCCCAGCGATTCCAGAGTCATCTAAAATTCATGCATGCATCATCGCCGCCATGAATATTCATACGGAGATGAATATTTAAGTACGACTCCTATGGAGAAATTAGGTTCATCTTTACACTTATCAATAATTCGCAGGCCAGGTGAGTCTCATCGGACGCTAAATAAATCATGTCCACACACACACACACGCAGGGAAAGAAAAGTTTAGACTCGGAGACAGAATCAACCAAAAACAACAAGTTATCCGTGTCTTGGTAGGCAGCAAGGCCTTCTGGGTAGGCAGAGAAGAGGATGCATGTTGCACACAAGCTGTGACTCAAATCATAAAAATAATGAAAACACTGAAGAGTGGGAGTGCCAACATCTTTAATTTCACTCTTTAATCCTTCACTTTGTTGGATCATTTCTGTATTTGGATACTAAAAGTCAATTTATCAACATTACCGAGTCATCCTGATATTTTTCTGCATTAGTTATCACTGCTCAAGGGATGTGCAAACTTTTTCCTTTCTTTTCATATCTCGCCTCACTCCTGAGTCCATGACAAGCAGGTAGACTGCATCCTTTTAAGGATTAGCTTAGCTTAGCTCAAACACTGGGAGTCAATGGGTAGTGTTAGCCTTCCTCTGCCTACAGTCATCAGATAAACTCTTCAGCAACTCTAATGGCCCTTTTCCTTTAGCCCGGCTCTACTCTACTCGCCTTGTGCTGCTTTTCCATTAGCCCCAGTTTCCTGCCCAATGGGGTGCAGTGTAGCTGTAAACAGCTGAGCGGCACTGCGGTGACGTCATTCTGAGCGCGACACAACAATCTGTGGCTTTTTGTCACAAACCGCGTAAAAAAGGAAAGCAGAAGAAGGCTGCAGGTGGTAAGAAGAAATACCCCTTGAGAAGCACAGGAGAGTTTTGGAAGCTATACAACAGAATGAAGAGAGCAATCCAGCTGCAAAAGGCAGAGGCAGGGTGGTAAGCTAATGGTAGCTACGCTAGCATGCTAGGTCGTCCCGCTCATGACTCATCGATAGCGACATTGTCTGACCAATCAGTAGCCGGCAGTCTGTGGCGTCATCTTTTAGTATCGACTCAGCTCAGGTGTGGAAAACATGAAAAAGTACTAAAGAAGTTAGGAGGTACCAGGCTAGTGGAAACACACTGCAAATCGAGTAGGGCCGAGAAGAGTAGGGCCAAGGCGTGCTAGTGGAAAAGGGCCATATGTGATCCTGTTTCCTTGACTGTTTTTTGGACAGGTGCAAATCACAGTGGAAGTGCTTGCTAACTTACATACAAGCACGTCTGTGGTGGTTTGATTGAGCATTTGACTTTGATTTTATTTATAATTACCTTTATTTAACCAGGAAGTTCCATTGAGGTTCTTTTACACGAGAGACCTGGCCAAGATAGCAGCCAATACAGACTTAAAAAAAAACAAGACAAAACATCAACAGCACAACAACTCACATTTTAAAACAGGCCTAAAAAAAATGTACAGTGACCTTTCATGAAAAGCAGCTACACTTCTCTGTCACCACACTCTTTATGACCCTTTTACATTTTCTCAGCGACATCAGTGACTCTATCTTTAGCTGTTTTTGGATATTTTTCAACACCCAAGGTGCTCGTGAGGAAAGGCAGTTTTTCCAAGATCTGTAAGAGCTTGGGGAACTGTAAAGAGCAACATGCCTAGTTTCATTTATATATTTTTACATAAAAAAATACACAAAGTGCTAATCTTAGTCTTAAGATAGATAACGTAAATAAGCAGGTCACAACAAGCACATGGACAGTTTAGAATTGATGAAGAGTTTATTTGAAGACTGAAGGCAGAGGCAGGGTGGCTACCCATTGATTCCCAGTGTTTGAGCTAAGCGAATTAGCCATGGGTGAGCCCTGCCTGTCTCTTCCTTCTTAAGAATGGTGTTTACCTGCTTGTCTCAGGTGTGACGCAAAACATGAAAAGAAAGAAGTTGGTGTATCCCTTTAACCAGTTCAGCCCCTTTTTAAGCCTTCTGCTCTAAAATGACATCCTCATAAAGAAAAGAGTGAATCTCTTCAACCACGAGGTCTGTTTGAATAATTTTGGTGTCATAATAAAGTAACACTTGAGATGTTTGTCCAGATGTGGAATTATCAGTATATGTGTTACTGCGACAGAGTAAATGAAGATAGAAGTCAGAATCATTTCAACATTTTATCTTTGCCTAAAAAACAAGTTTTTATTGTGAATATCTCTTTAGAATGATGCTGGAGTGACTGTAAAAATCTAAAAATGGATAATAAAATATGTTTACATCATCTTTGCACAGGATTATTTCAGGGAATATTGAATCACAGGTCAAAAATATATGTTTTTTGTCAAATAAAAGCCAAATTTGATAATGTAATATTTAATACTAAATACTGCTTTGTGCTGCCGTGTCAAGGAGCTTTTCTCTTGAGCCCCAGCTGACCCAAAATTGGGTCTTCTGGGGCGACAGTGGTTAAAAAATGTTGCTTGTAAAAAAACTCTTAGCTTTCCTTGATGTACTAGTTAGGGGTGTCCAGATACAACTTTTTCACCTCTAGTACAATACCAATATTGCAGCACTGTCACTGGGACGGAGTAAATGAAGATAGAAGTCAGAGTCATTTCAACATTTCATCCTCGCCTAAGAAAACACAAGTTTTTATTGTGAATATCTCTTTGGAATGATGCAGCTGCAGCTTTAGAACTCCATGAATGAATGTGAAAATATGTGAACATTACTTCTGCCAAGTTTGAGTCTGATAAAGTGATGCAGAGCAAAGTTAGAGAGGTTTTACTACAGAGTGGTCAGGCCCAATCTTGGCTCAGTTTGGAAACATTAGTCCCATTTGACATTTCTGATATACCAAACTTTAGATTTCACTTTTATGTCACTTTAGTGTTCATTACACCAATTACAACAGTTTTTTTCTAATTCTGCTTATCTGTGACAGTTTTTCAAAACAAATCAACAGATCTCTCTACATTTTCCCCATTTAAATAAATCCAAACATATCAACCCAAGTTTGAATCAAAGTGAAACAGGTTTGGATATTTGATAATTCATTTGCTTGGTGTTGACGTTGTGTTTGTTGTGTGTAAACATGGCTTATATGGTTGTGTAGCTGAACATTTCCTGTTTAAATTGATGTGCAGCATGACTATATTTCTACATGAATAGTTCACTTTTTCTTACGTTTTGGTTGGAGTACAAAAAAAAAAAGAAAACAAAAAAGGAACGTGGCTGTTTGGCCACATTAAACACTAAATTTGACTTCCTTTTTTTAAATCAAATTGCAGTTGACTTTCCCATCAGTAAGCCTGATTTCATACACAGTAAAACATTATGTGTTAATCCTACAACACAAACAACAACAAGAAACACTAAAAATCCTGTTTGTCAAAACTCATAAAGTTAAAGAATCTCGTCCATTCTCAGACTTTGATCCACGCCACTTTTCTAAAGCCAGTTAATTTGCACCGACACATGTGGAACAAACTCCCAGCAGGCAGACCGCTTCATTTGTTATCGTGAAAATATCAAACACTGCTTTAGACATAAGTGCAGCGGCAAACACTTCCCCTCCTCCTCCTCCAGATCTCTGATTCGTCTGCGAACATGTGTGTGAAGGACGGCGAGGATGACTCAGATCTCTAATCGGAACGCCGCTCCCCGTCTCATTTGGCTGCGGCGGGATCATCGCGCTCGCACAGCAAACGCACACGGACGCAAACACACTCACAGGAAGCCCCTCGTACACGCTCGACTCTCTATGATATGGTTATGAGGGAGCCGAGGCCTTGTAATCCCATTCTCCGCGGTGAGGAGTGTGAGAGGTGGAGGGAGGAGCACAGGGAGGGAAGGGGAGGCGGACAAATTGAAGGATGAATGAAACGTGGGAGGACAACGTTGACTTTAAGCTGCCTCTGTTTTTACATATTTAGACATCATGTGTGTTCAGCCGTGACAGAGGCAGAGAGGGATGATGAGAAAGTTGAAGGAATTTCTTGGACTAGTTAACAATTAAGGTGTAGCGCCCTCTTCCATCTGTAGCTACCTCCGCCAAAGGAGGCAACGTTTTTGTCTGCGTATGTTTGATTGTTTGCAGTGTTACACAAAAACTACTGGATGAGTTTAGCTAATATTTTTAGGAGATGTTGGTAATGGCCTTGCTTAGAAGTGATTAGATTTTGGTGGTGGCAGAATTATCAGCCAACCAGGTCATACCAGAAGTTCCACTGACAACATTAAAGGTGCTATGAGGAGAATCTATTTCCGGTGACATAAAGACTCTGCTACCCATTAGCATGCGCGGCGACTGTCGTAAAGATGTGACCCAAGCCAAAGTGTGTGTTTGTTGTGATGCTAATGAATGCAGCTCGGACCTTCCTCAGAACTCTGCATTGCTTTACAACTTCTTTTTTCAACAACTTACAGGATGAAAAGCGACGAGGTAATGTATCTCTTTCTAGTTACGTAGCGGTAGTTTTTGATATGTGACAACAAGCAATTTTTGGAAAACTTAGTATCGTAGTTTTGTAGCCGGCTGTATATCTCTACTTACAGCCCGGTGCTCTAAGACGTGTCTGAATAATATAAATTTGCTCTAGTTTTAATTGTCTTGTTCCTGAAGTTGAGTATCCAGGCCAGTCCAGCCCTGTCCGACCCGACTGCAAAGCTAAGGAATAGCATTTATAGATAACCTATTTTGATGCTATAAAACTCATCTTAAAGTGTGTATTTCCATCAGGCATATATCTAAAAGTGAGACTTTTTTGTAATTACTAAGAAACTCCTCTGAGCATCTTTAAATAATTCATATAAAATCTAAATACTGAGTGATGTTCCCAAAAGTTGTTGTGATCCTACAGGATAACAACCTCAACGTATGTGTTTAAAAACATTAATCGATCTACCAAAGAGGAGTCTAATGAATCTGAAGGACTAATGGAAAGACTTTTTGGTAATGGGGGGAGTTCTCTAAGAACAACACAAGAATTGTCTTACCACTGAAAAGAAATCCTTATAGCCAGACTTAAATTGATTACCTTGTTGTTACGTTTTTGTCATTGTCTGTTTTATTGTTTGTTTGTTTCTCTGTTAGCAAGATAACTGAAAAAGTGATGGACAGGTTTTGATAAAATTTTCAGGAAATGTCTGGACTGGGACAAGAAAAAAATGATTAGATTTTGGGAGTGATCCAGATCACCGTCTGGATCCAGGAATTTCTTTGAAGGATTCTTTAACATTGCGAGATCGGACCATTTTTGCATTTGTACATACTACTCCACCAATGGTCAGGGCATTTGGAAAAAAAATACAGGACAAGTTTCAACTTTTTCAAAAACTATGGAGCTAGATCCTGAAGAAAACAGCCAATGACAAATAATGTGATTTTCTTTTTGTTGATGAGGAGAGTTTTCTAAGACCATCATGTGAACTGTCTTACCTTAAACAGGTGATGCCTTTGCTCCTCCGACATCATCAGCTGATGGCTGTCCATCACCATGGCGTCCATGTCCATCAGCCAATCCCAAAGCTCCTGGTACTCAGCCTCAAACTCCTGCAGACTAAAGAGAGAGAAAGACAGATGTGTGATGAGCTAACAGGAGGAGCAGACATTTCGTGTGTACAGTATGGGCCAGATCCTCAAAAGGATTGCACTGCTTTTGCAACCACTACACTTGTGCAAATGACAGAAAAAAAATATAGTGTGCAATCCACAAAGCATACAAAAAGAGTGAAATGCACACAAACTAGGTCTGGGCGATATTTGTTAATCTCAATATCACGATTATTGAAGCTCTTGCCTTGATTACGATTAATGAACGATTATTTTATACTATGCTTGAACAAATTAGCAGTGTCACACACAGTCATCAACACGGTCTTCCTAGAGTATTTACACTTAACTTCTTTCTGCTTGATGTGCTCTGCAAAGAATCCGAAATGTGCCAAAAAAATGGAGACGGCAGTTTTTCTTGGCTACAAGCTCATCTGATAGATTACTGCTTGGCTCCTTCATGTTGGTGGCGCGTCCTTCGCCTTTGGCAGAAGTGAGCGCAGACTATATGGGGGGGGGGCATGGTCACATGACTTACACAGGGAAAATAATCAAAATAATTGACATGAGTAAATTTATTATAGGGTCTAAATATCGATTTCTATTATTTTTCGATTAATTGTCCAGCCCTAACGCAAACTGAACACAAACTGCGACGGTCTTATTTGCATACAAGTAAATTAGGGAATATTCATAAATTCAGCGCAAAATGCCCCCTTCCTATGCAAATAAGCCTCATTGCAAATACCACCTAATCCACAAAGACAAGCGCTAATTGCCACAGGCAGTAAAGCGGTGCTATTTAATGCCGGTGAAACTGGTGTATTAAATCTACGCAATTTCTCGTTCTCCCTCTCTCACTCAAAATGATTGGAAATTGCACTGAGTTCGTTGTAACTGTTGAGCAGAGCCTTGATAAGGGCTGTCATGCCAGGACTCTCCAGTAATCATGGCAGCAGTGATTGTAGCCGGGTGTAGGCACCATAGCAGGTGGTGCATGGCAGCATGGCAGGCGCGCACAAGAAAGGATTTATCAGAGGGGAGCATTGCGCTACTAGATGACATCAAGGATGACAGTGATATAGCCGACTGTGTTCGTCTCTGCGACCATTCCATCATTTTTAAGTAAACATTAATAATTTGTCTAAATACAGTCTGTTGAAAAATGATCCCCTTGACCACTGTTTGGTCATTTTAGTTGTATTTTCTGCATTTGTTTTGGCTGTTTTAATAACAAAGGCCAAAAAAAATGTAATGCCTTTCAGTGTTACTTCATATTGTGCTGTTGTCATCTCCTTTCCCTTCTACCTTTAGCTCCCACGTTCTGTCCCCTCCTCCTCTTCCTCCTCAGTCTCACTCCTCTCACCTCCTCCTCCTCCTCGACACAGGATCACATCAAATATTTATGCTGCTGGAACAGGGGCCGATTGCTCAAACACTCGCATTACTGTCAGCCGTTTTGTTGAGGTGTGTGTGTGTTTATTATTTATATATTCTCTGGTTTTAGGTCTCGGCGGGGATCGCCAACATGTTTCTCAACATTAGCGGTGAAATTGTTTGGAATTCTCTGGTCGCCGCCGCCGACAGTTTGACAGCTCTGTCAGGCATTTTCACGACAACACACACAAGTCCGAACTGAAGACACACTCTTTAAAGCACACATGTGAGAAGAAAACAATTCATGAAACACGTGAGCACACTAACACAGTAACCTGACATGCCATCAGAAGAGGAAGCCTAAACTATGAATGAAATTACTGAAACAAGTTGAGAGGCAAATAACACTCTACATCCCCCAATGTTTCATTTCTTTAAAATCCTGAAGAAGCAAAATTCAGCTCAGCCTGTTTAATTCAGTCACTGCGCTGCTCTGTCTCTACAGACATCTACGGAAGGTAATCGAACATCGATGATTCCCTCGATTCGCCGTCATGGCTGCAGGAGCCGATGGAGTTTGGCCAAAGGAACAAATGAAGACTGGGCCCAAGTCTTCAAACTCAAGTCCAAGTCCAGTTTGAAGTCTTTTAGATGGGAATCCAGGTCGAATATTCAGACACATCTGGGTGCAACTGCAGTGCAAAGTCTTAAACCCAATAAGCCATCTTTGGTGGGTAGCTAATCCAACCCGTAAAAATGGGGAGTCGCCATCCTGGAGAGCCGGGCCAGATTTTCAGTCTTAGGACATGAGCTGGGCCGGACATTTTTGGCAGACAGTGAGCAAAAGTTAACCACGTAAAATAAACACAAATAAATAACAAGCACACTGGATTTTTATTAATTTATTGCCACATCCAAAAAGGCACAAACTCAGTTAGCCCTTTGGCAACTGTTTGGCAGAGGGCGATAAAATATATATTTGTGGTCATATGAATTTCTCCTTTAATATCCCAATAATATATATATATAAATATATATTTTCTTTTTTTGTGGTATCACAAATTTTTCCTGTAATATTCCAATGACATTTAGAATATTTTTTTGGTGGTTATATGAATTTTTCCTTAAATATTCCAATAATATATATATAATTTTTTGTCTACATTTCTGCTTTTTCTAAATTATTTTGTCCCAAATTTTTGTGCATTTTTATGTCATTACCTAATCCACTGTTAGCTTTTCAAACCTTTAAATCCCACACCAAGAAAATATCTGTTTTTTGGTTTGTTTGTAGTTTTCATGTCCTCTGAAGTGTTAACAGAATCAAACAAAGATTGTATGTATTTATTTAAAAAAAACATTAAATATTCATGAATTTATTGATGACCTCTGCCAAACAGTCGAACGTGAACTAAACTTCTGCTGAAATACTGTTTCTTTAGGTTTTACACTTCAGATAACTTTGACAGGTAAATACAAGCACATATTAAGGTGCGTACGAACATAAAAGTGCAGATTGAAAACACCATCTTTTGTTGCATTCACTGTCTGTAATAATGTTGGAATTTTTGTAAGACCTTGTCAGTGTTTGTAAAAGTTTTTTCAGTTTTTCTCAGTGGACCTAAGTACCAATCACGTTGATTTCGGGCCACTAGAGGGTTGCTTTTGGGCCGTATGTGGCCCTCGGGCCGCTAATTGAATAGGGCTGCTGTAGACCTTCAAGATAAGATGTGTGAAGCCTTCATCTCGTAACATAAAGCATATGGAGGTGGTGTATGCAGCTTCTTTGCAAGGTTAATTATGCCAAAACCACTTTCTGTTACAAGGCTGGGCAACTTTGATTACCAAGAGGGCCACGTAAATCTTTTCTTCAGTGCTTGAGGCCCGCACTGTTACGTATTGTTGGACAGTATCAATGAGTATATACAAATAACCAAAATATAGGAAATACAAAGCTTCATGTTCCAACATTAACACATTTTAATTCAAACACAACTAAAAACTCACGATTTAATGAGCATACCACATAACTGTAGCCAATATAAGCACAAACATATTACCTTTATCATTGTTTTCAAGAATACTATATATAATATTTTAATGTTGCATAAAAGATATTTTAGATACATTCATAGCAAAGTAACTTTTAAAATACAAAGCATGCACCAGCAATCTTGAGTTTGGAGAAATATTCTATCTCTTATCCTGATTTGTTCATTATGTAGCACTGATAACTCAAAATTAATTGTATTTAACAGTTGTATTTCCATTTTTTTTCTGAATAAACAGGAGGTTTTGTATTAGACCTCTCAAGCCCACCGCTTTAGTGTTTTTATTTCTTGTCTTTACAGTGGTAATTGACTGAACGTTGTATCTACAAGCTCAAATGAGGGTAGAAGTGGATGATGATCATTGAAAAGTATGTTTTTTGTTAATTTGGGCAAGTAGATCAAGCTCTCTCTGCAGTGGCAGAACTAGGATTTTTTTTAACGTCCGCCGTCACATGACGATGTAGCGTAGTGCAAGTGTAGTCGGATTCTCTCTGCACGGCAGTTTTCCTTTCCTAAGTGCTTCTGAATTCTCCTTTCTCCTTTCCTTAACCTCATGACATTCTCCATCAGGGTCAAGGAAAAGTGGTTAGGAAGGGACTTAGGAGGTGACTATGCGACCGCAGACTCAGACTGATCAGACCAGGAGACATTTTTAAAGTCTGTTATGATACCGTTTTCGTGAGCCTGTGTGGGTTTAGCCTTGCTTTCCTGCTTTTAGCTGACAGTAGTGGCAAATAATGATTGTGCATACTTTTCCTGCACACTTCGGCCATTCTCCTGATTACTTTTGACATGCTGCTCACTGGATATTGCCTCTTTTTTGGACCATTCTCTGCAAACACTTACGATGGTTGTTCATAAAAGTCCCAGTAGATCATCAGTCACCAACAACCACGCCACATCCAAGGTCACTTAAATGAAGAGTTCCTCTCCATCCTGATGCTCAGTTTGAACTTCAGCAGGTGGTGTTGCACTGAATTGCTGCCATGTTATTGGTAACACTGATCAGCTGAATGGGTGAACCCCTTGAGGAGGCTGGTGAGTTCATTCTTACTTCTATCATCCTCACTTTTCAGGACAGTAAAGGAGACTCTTCCAACTCCTTCCCACTTCCTCTCCGTCTTCGCATTGCCTCGTCCTCCTCTGCCAGTGATTCTCAGAAAACTAAAAACTGAACGGAGCAGAATAAAGCAAGGAAGCGAGCGCTGCTTCCTTCCCCCGAGGCGGCGTTCCTCATTATGCGTGGAGCAGAGCGGCCCTTTACCGCCGCAGACAGATGAAGAAGATACAACAGTCGCAC
This sequence comes from Scarus forsteni, assembly GCA_036419115.1. Classification (NCBI taxonomy): domain Eukaryota; kingdom Metazoa; phylum Chordata; class Actinopteri; order Labriformes; family Labridae; genus Scarus; species Scarus forsteni. The sequence continues at coordinate 815,562 of JAZDUH010000134.1, read as the reverse complement.
AGATTGTTTTCTCTTGTCGTTCGCCGTTTTTCTCCCTCTCCCTCGTCTCCGTCTTGTTCTCACACTAATGTTAACTAAACGCTTTGTAAAACAGCATCTCTTGGGGGGGGGGGGACGAGAAAACAGACAAATCGGAGGGGAAGGAGCGACGTGGCGGCGGCAGCACTGCGGGGCTGCGTTCAACACCGGGACAGTTACACGGCGTTTGAAGTGTCAGGATCGCTTTCCGTCACGCGGAGCAGGTGGGAGTGTTACGGAGAGCCGCGCTGACATTTAGTCACTGGAGGAAATTGGTATTAAAGGAATCTATTATTTATTCCTAACTCGTCATAGTTCCAGACGACACTGGGTAGAAGGAAACGGGGCGGGTATCAGGCGGATTGAGTGACAGTAAGTGCCTAAAACACGCCACAGTTACAGATATTCGACAAGTGAGCACCTGCACAGGGGGGAAGAGTTTGAGCTGCATCGGTGTCGAGGAAATGAGCCTAAAGACAAGAACATGGTTCAGATACTGTTAAGAGCATCAAAATGTTGGGTAGAGAAACTGAAAGTGGAGTTTCTGTGCTTTTTTCTTTTCAATTTCTTTTTATTGAAGTATTTTAACATATCATCTGCATACAACTGCGACATGGGGGCTTCGGTCAAATAGTCCTTTTTGCTTAGGAAGGTCCTAATGAAGTAAAATGAACCAGAAGAAGTTCGTGATCAGAGCTGTTCAAATAGTTTGAATGCTTTGAAAAGGTGGCTTCCTTTACTAGCTCCTTTAGCATAGGATACACCGGACCATCCTTTATGAAAGGAGATGAGCTCATTGACACTATACACACTGTAGTAAACTACAAACCTCCGACAATGAAAATCAGAAGCTCACCAGGCTATCAAATATCTCTGTTGATTCGCCACATTTGAAAGTTCAGAGAGCATTTTAGGCGAGAAAGTCAACACGTAGAATACCAAAATGTGGTCATTTGAGCCATAAAACGCACAGACACAAATTTCATTTTGGCTTTTCGGACATTGCGCGCCATTATGCTATCCAAGAAACTTCCAGTCGGCTCCAAAACAAGAGCCCAATTTACAAAAGCGTTAAAGAACTAAAAGGAGATAACAAAAGGTGCTTTTATTTTGAAAACGGGAAATTTGCTAGTGGCTGATTTTTAGCTGAATGCTGATCTCAAGACAATTTCACATTTATGATATCAAGAATATTATAATCAGTAACTTCCCAAATATGATAAAATATCACTTGATTAATACGTACCTACGTATCGCAATGCATTATGGGGCGTTTGAGTGTTTCTAGCATGCCCATCTTGCATACTTACATTTTTTTCCAATATAGTATACATCCAGGTATTTCAAGCACACTCAATCTTTTCATACCATCTAATCTGCATGACATAGATTTGGTGAACTATATCCTCCCACCCTTCAATAGTGGGGAGTCAGGATGCAGCCAATGTCTGGTTATTGTCTTTTTACCAGCCAGTTTCAGAATGTTAATTAAATAAATGTTGAAGTGACCTAAACAAGGGTCAACTTCTCCATTTCCATTGATTAACGTATGAAAATTAAAAGGTATTTTCAAATTGAGTATATTCTCTACCTTTTTATGAAGCTTCAACCAGAAAATTTGAATAAGACGACATTTCCAAAAAAGGAGTTTCTGGTTTTAAAGGGGGGGTGTATGCATCTGTACAGAAAGAGTCAGCACAGAAGCTAGGGTGATGTATTGCTGCACATGGGGCCACAGACTCCACCAGATTCAAAGATGATTGGGTGTTATCTTTAGCCATTTTCACTCAATTAAAGGACTTCCACCACCACTGAAACAGGCCTTAATTTAAGAGACTCCTTCTTTGTGACTTGAAATCCTCTACCCTCTTTTCATAATTGAGTTTCTGGTATGTTCTCAGTGATACCGACAGAAAGACTATGATTTTAAGGTCTCACTGGATTAAAACTTTCTGTGCTATCTGGGATCTGATTCTTGCACATTTTTTGCTTTGCTAAAAAAGAATACTCATGCACTAGAAGGGATGGGAATCGAAAACCAACTCCAGTAGAGAATCGTTAACGGCTCCGTCAAAGAATCAATATCATGAGTCTTTTTGCTAATCAACTCTCTTATCAATTCCTTCCACTGACAGGGTTCAGAAGCGTCAGAATTGTGGCTTAATTTTGTACAAAAGGCGCCTACTGCACAACCTTAAGTGAGCGGAAACACCAGCAACTTATAGGAGCAGATATCTCTGTTGTGACGTGTGTTTGACGTTGTTGACACTGAAAATCCACAGGAATCAATAAAGGAATCAAAGAACTTGATCGATTAGCAGGGTTGTTAACAGCATTGGTATCAATAAAATCTTATCAATTTCCATTTCTACGCACTAGTTGACCAAAATTGAGTTTGAGTACATGTCCTTTTAATTGTGTACTAGAGCTGAACTATGATTGATATCACTGATATCAATTTTATTACCAAATCCAGGATGTTTCAGGGTCAAGTTCAGGTTATTTTACTGTGCGTTGTTTTGTTTTTTTGCCATTTCTTTTAAAATATGTTCTGTCTATGGTCAATATGTGCATATATCTTACTCAGCTCTTTCCTGGATCCATTCTGGACATCAAACCTAAAGGAATTACCAGATCAGTACCATGTTTTACAGCTTTATCTGCACTCTTCTCTTTAATTCTTATTTGCACTGTCATACATATGTACACTTTTATACACTTAAATTAAATGGTCTGATTCTTATCGGTTATGACAGTTGATACATCTGGATAATGCATAATTGTGCACACGTGGGTGTGTATAAAACTTCAATTTATAGTTTTTAGGATAGCTACACAAGATATATTTTCCTGTTTATGATATAACAAAATCAAACCAAAAAAGGCTACTAATATAATCCGACAACAGGAGTGGACCTAACGATGAGCCCTGAGGAACACCTCACTGCTGCCACATTTGATTGATCCATTTATTGTGGTAAAAAAACAACATTATTTGTAAATAATTTATATATTTTTACTTCCTGAAATGACTTCAAGTTTGAAATATGCTGACCAAGTCATTTCATGGCATGGGTTCAGATTTTCTTGGCACATTTTGAGCCCCTTAGCACCAACGGATCATCTCAAAGGCCTCCACCAGATCACAATCCAGTAGAGCAACTTTAAGATGTGATGGAGCGGTAGATTCTCATCAGTGATGTGGACCAACAGCACCTTGTTGATTTAAGGCATCTGACAACAGGAAGGTGTACCTAATAAAGTGGCCCTGAGTCAGTTCTGTTGTGGATTTTTGCATCTTTTTGCCTCTTCTCTCTGGCTCTTGTGTTTGAGTTAATTCAGAGTAAAGATATTTAAGTGTGATTTCTGTAAATAACTCATTCTGACCTTCATTTTCTTCACAACTGAACCAAAACCACAAATCTCAGCTGAGCCCAAAAACACCCGAGCTCGCCGCAAAAAAATAACACACAACATCCAATTAATACAAAACTCATCCCACACACCGCTGCACCGAGCGCACACACACACACACCAACACACAAATTGTAAATGTGAGGAGCAGCAGCTAATATATGAATAACCAATTAGTGTCCGACACATCCAATGGAAATGAGTGAAAAATTACACCGCAGCTTCAGCCCGGGAAAAAAAAACACACAAAATAAATAAATGAGTGTTTCATTTACATGTGAGTGTGATTTTTAATTTCTGGCTCTCAGATTTGTTTTATTTAAACCACACGGAGGACACCACATCCTTCATGTGACGCCGCTCGGCCAGAGAAACAAAGTCTGCAGAACAAAACACGCCGCAGCCTCCATTTTTCATCGGCGTGTGTGTGTGTGTATGTGTGTGTGTGTGTGTGTGTGTGTGCCCTGCATGTGGGTGATAACCACAGAGGGAGGATCCTCAAAGAGCGGGATGAGGCAGCGTGACCAAAGACGCCGCTCGCCACGTGGAGCCTGGACACAGCAGATTACTGCTGTTAACGCTCAAACCCGGAGTGTGAGCCTCACATGTTACTGTGGTGATGTCTCATCTATTGTCCACAGCTCTACGTAGTAAAACTCTAAGTTCCAGTGTGAGCAAAATAAACTGATAACTTATGAACAGTGTTTGATTTTTACTGATGGAGGACTCAGATCTGCTCTAAAGTCTGACTTACATGAGAAAAAGAACAAAAGTCTAACTAAGGTCCTGCTATTACACATATAAAAATATATTTTTATTATTTTATTTATTTATTTGTTCCTTACATGAAAGCTGACAACAAAATCCACACACAGGTGCACATTACACCATCAAACAAACACATTCATACTTGTTATTGAAGGAGGGTCTAGTTTCAAATAACAAAATCAAACAAAAAAAAAGGCTATGAATATGATCTGACAACAGGAGTGGGCCTCATGATGAGCCCTGAGGAACACCTCACTGCTGCAACATTTGATTGACCTGTTTATCATGGTAAAAAAAAAAAGTAAATAATTTATAAATTTTTACTTCCTGAATTGACTTCAAGCTTGAAATATGCTAAGCCGGTCATGTCATTAGATTTTCTTGGAACATTTTGAGCCCCTGAACTTTTTGACAGTGTTTGATTTTTAGTGACGGAGGCCCTGCTATCACACATATGATTTTTTTTTATTATTATTTTATTTATTTATTTGTCCTTACATGAAAGCTGACAACAAAATCCATTCACAGGTGCATTACAACCCCAAACAAACACATTCATGAGATGGTCCATCTCAAGGGGCTATTCTTCTAAATAAATAATCAAACTTTATTTGTAAAGCACTTTTCATACAGGACTTTGTAATACAAAGTGCTTTACATGGGGAAAAGATAAAATGAAATCACAATAAGTAAAATAAAAAGTAAAAAATTGCATAAAACGAAAACACAAGAACCCCGCAACCCCCCCTCCCCCAATCAACATTCAACATACACACTCACTTACTCAAACACACAAAGACATAAAAAGGAAATTCTGACAGAAAACTAAATTAGAGGATAGAGGAAACGCTATCTTGAATTAAAAATGAGGAAACACAGGAGCTTAAACTAAAATAATACTAGAAAATACTTAAAAATACTAGAGGGTAAGATAAATAAAAGTGTAAATACATAAATAAATAAAATAATATAACAGTATAGAATAAAAGTTGGATAAATAATATGGTAAAATGATAAAATGTAACATCAGGTGCATAACAAAATCAGCTAAAATAGGATAATAAAAGGAAAAGCATTTAACAAGGAATAAAAATCCAAATAAAAAAAATCTGAACTGAAATTTAGTAATTAAAAATATATAATAGCGTTAAAATAAGTTCAAATATAACATAAAATAATACATACAATAAATACAATCAGCTAAAAGCCAGATTAAAAAGGTAGGTCTTGAGTTTTCTTTTAAAAAATATGAACACTAAGATAAGTAAATACGTTAATAAAATAATTTAGTCATGTAAAATAAAAGTTGGACAAATAATACAGTAAAATGAGAAAGCGTAACATCAGGTGCATAATAAAATCAGCTCAAATAGGATAATAAAAGGAAAAGCATTTAACAAAGAATAAAATTCCAAATAAAAAGTCTGAACTGAAATGTAGAGAACAGAATAAAAGGGTTAAAATATTATGTAAAATTATAAAATTTAAATTATAAATATTATAAACAAAATCAGCTAAAAGCCGGATTAAAAAGGTAAGTCTTGAGTTTTATATAGAAATATAATAGCAACTGGAAAGCGCTCTGACAGCACAAACCCCGCCAAGGTAGCTCTGGAATACAGACTTTATTAATTTTGTATTGAGTTTGTGTGAATGTTGAAACTGTGTTTTGTTCCATTCTTGGTCAGGTCTTTCTTGGAAAAGAGAGCAGCTCTGATTGGATCACTCCACAACTTATCCCACCACCACCAAGCTAAGGCAGCTGTGATTGGATGTCCCTCTGAACTCATCCAGCCTTTAACACAACCAAAGTAGCTGTGATTGGATAGATTCATCACTTGTCTCTACTTTCTACATCCCGAAAAACAAAAACCATCGACTTTATCCTCACACCTGCTGATTAAATAAACATGTCAGCTCATCGTTCTTCTTCTGTGGACTTACCTGTTGTTCCTGGCGAGTTGGCTGTAGTGCCTCCTGCTGGTTGGGGAGGGGTACTGCAGGCTGCGGAGCTTGATGGCCATCTGCTCCAGAGCGGCTCTCTGGGCCTCACACTGACTGGACATCAGCTCAGCCTGGAAGACAAAGAGCAGGGCAAAGATTAACATAGATCCACTGTATAGGTCACCCCTTTGGGTCTAGTCACCAGTCAATCACAGGGCCACATCAAGAGACGGAAAACCATTCATACACACATTTACGGAAAATGTACTGCAGCACCACAAAACAAAGTTTTAGCTCTGGGTTTTTTCCTCATATGGAAGCAAATTCTCCTCTTTTGGGATTTTTTGTTTTATTAAGTACTTTCACATTTCAAATCAATGCTTCTCTAAGTTACATATTCAAAGTCCTTGTCCGAGTAACTGCAAATTTTAAAAGTTAAACATAACAAGACAAAAAGTTAATCAAGAGCACAAAGTCTGCCAAGGCATTTCTAGCCAAATTGGTAGCAAGATTCCTGGAGCCACATCTGGAGTAGAATCTCCAGTAAATTTTATCATTTCTTCTTTGGGTCATGATCTCCATTTCTTGAAATGTCATCAAAAGCTCTTTTCACACATGTAACCCTGTTTTTAGTCAGGCTAATGTCTGGGTATTTCTCTGACATGGTTATTCACACATGGTGGATGTCAGGGTACAAACACAGCAGAGCTTTAAGCTGGGCTCACAATTAATATCCAACTTTATTTATACATGTTAAAAAGCATCAATAAAAGAGCTGAGGGCAGTGTTACAGCACCAGCAAAAGTGAACATAAAGCAGCGTCACTGCGTCCACTATGATTATACTGGAGAAAGAAAACTGCAGAGTTTTAGCTCCGTATCCAACATCAGCATGAGAGACGCACTGGTGATCATTTTAGAGCCACAGTTGTTCAGAGCTTTAATAAAGTGCAGTGAAAACAAAACTTTCAAATGTTTGTACAATCAGACAAAATGTTTCCCAAAAAAAACTGGTGTTTTTATCCATCCTGTCAAATCTTCCATTCCTGATTTTCACTAGAACAATGTCATTCTCAGTGAATTTCCCTGATTAATTTCTGCATTCACACCAGTGTTAATATTGTTAACTATTAGTTTTTGTCAACAACCTTCTTTCCCCTGACAAAAACTCGATGGTAACTAATAAAAAAAGAGCACATGGACAAAACTAAAACTAAATGGACATTTATCAACAAATAAAACTGAGACTAAAATGTTTGACAGAGACTTAATCCAATCAGACCCAATATGATCATCTATCAGATCTACTCTCTCTATGAATTTACATAGTTGTATTAAAACTTTTCAAGCATTCAATAAAGGGTTATTCGATGTTTCATTTTATCCAAGTGTACAACATGACTTCAGAAATTCATTGAAACATGAAAATGCCTTGCCCTTTACACTTCAGATTTTAGTCAACTAAATTTACAACAGATTTTATCGACTAAACTAGACTAAAATAAAACAGTTTACATGACTAGGTTATGACTAAAAGTTAAAGACCCCTTAGGCAGAAGAATAAAACTAAAACAAAATTTAAAAGTGCTGGGTATGAAATAGGGATGGGATGAAATATCATTTGGCAAAAAATCGCGATACAGTACATGATGAAAGGCAACGAGTTTCAAAAAAATGGATCGCGAAATAAAGACGTCACGTCAGGTAATAGCGCACGTGACCAGAAGTGATGACAACAAACATTAGCACCAACTACCTTGCCTCCAAAAAGCCGAATGATGGAGTCGAATGAGGTCAAAATCGCCTGGATACAAGCCATCTGTCTGGCATTATTTTGGTTTCTCATTAAAAAAGACGTTTTCCTGTGTGCAACTCAAACAAAAACACATAAGTTGTAATTACACCATAACATTTTTTTCCTTTTTACTTTTTGATATTGTATCGTGACGTATCGTATCGTGACCCGGGCATATCGAGGTGCAGCGTATCGTGAGTTTAAGTGTATCGTCCCATCCCTAGTATAAAACCATGTAAAATCTAGGTTCACTCACTCATATTCCAGATAATTTCAGGGTGTTTTGAGTACGTGAACAGGGTTGAACATGTTGTGGACTTTTTTAAATGTATTCTTTCAACAAACAAACAAACTAAACAACAGTCTCCTTGGTGGAGGTAATAAAGGTAAAGGACGACTCAGTGCGTCATGCAGAGTGTTGACATCACCATGAAACATTTTTCTACACTTCTATCTTTAAAATATCAAAACAGAAGAAGGACTTTTATGAGACCTTGACAAAGCAACGACAGTATTATCCATAGCGGCAGAGAGCACAGAGTGTCCTCCTGGAGAGGCAGAGCTTTAGCAGAGCTGAGCGTGATTAGCTGTTTACTGCAGATGACTGAGACTCAGTTGGTGTGGATTTTGACGGACGTGCCCTTTAAAGCCCTGTGAGCGGACAAGAAGCCACTAGAAGCACACTTCACCGTTATCCTGCTCTCTCGGCTCGTCTGACGCACACACGCTCTCTCTTATGCATCTGTATGAACATGTACATGCATATAAATGCACACCCACATCAGAATTACAGAGAGCCTCGCACACAAAGATGAGGCGCGAGCTGCTCCACACACACTAAATAAACTCACATCAACCAGAATGGCTGCTGTTTCTCTCAAATTATCCCTCGCAAACACACACGCAGGCCGCCGCGAGTCGCACTCAGTATCCAGACACAATCATATAGAGGCACTCAGCGCGGCGCTCAGATGTAATTGCATACAAACTATATGGAGATGAGGCTTCAATTGAACCAATGAAGGCAGAGTGAGTGTGTACAAACAGCCGCGTACACACCCTCACATACCACCGCCTGCTTTTTTCCTCGCCCCGTAACAATCTGAATAAAGTGTCGTCGCGTGGCGTTCGCCGTCCGATCTACTTAGCGGCCTCGGCGGAAGGATCTGCAAAGGTCATCCAATCTGCAGCAGGCAGAGCGGCTCAATCAGGGAGCTAATAAACAAACAGGCGATACACAATCAACGGCGCCTTCTGCACGCGCCTGTGCGCCGCTAATGCAGAAATGAAACTAACTGGAAGCTCTCAGAGAAAATTTTTCTCACTTTGTCTAAATGTCCCTACACTTTCATTCATTACGCCTCCCCGCGTCGCCCCGGGTGGCGTTTGCGGGCTGTTTTGCTGCCTGGTTGGTCGGTCAGTGAGTCAGAAAATCAGTCAAGTTGTTCATTAGCAGGTTAGATTGTTCCTTTCTGTGCTAATTTGGTCTTTGGTGCCGAGTCGAGGCTTGGCGTAACATTTAAAAAATGCTTGACAATCATTTATCAAACAGGACGATGTGGGTGTGACGTCGATAAAACAGCCAGTCAGAGAGTTGGATTGAACCTTCGCCCTTTTGACACAGTCCCAGAAATGTCTTTTTTTTTTTTATGATCAACTTTTTATTTTGATTTTAACAATTTACAAAACAAAAATATCAAAACAACAGAAAAAAAACTTTAAAGCTTTGAGGCAAAAATGTCCTTGTACCGAAATACATATACAAAAGTCCACAGTAAGTTCCCTTTGGTTGATGCTACATGAGTTAATAGGCAAGCATGAAGTGTCCGTAGCATCTTGCCTATCATTAGATATATAATATTGTACAAATGGTCAAAGAGCAATAAAAGAAAAAGAAAAAAGCCCACCCAAACAACATCCAGGCCCCTATCTACATAAAATATTCTAGAAAACCTGGTTATTCAGGCATTTATGAAAGTTTCTTATTACAGTAAACTACATCTCAATGAGTCCTTTACTCCATGGATATGGGCGATGGATACCTCTAAATAAGCTAAGTCCAAATACATAAGAAACCAAACCCGAACAGACAGACAGTGAAGGGGATTCCAGAGGGTAGTCACCACCATTTTTGCAGCCATGAGTCCAGCCAATACTGCCCGTCGTTTGCAAACCTTAATAGCAGTCAGCGGGAGGTCATTTAACATCAGAGTTAGGAGCAAGGTAGTACTATACCAAATATTGTGGAGAGGTTAGCAGCAACTGACCTCCAAAATGCTGCCACATATGCATAAGAGAGCCAACTGCCTTTAAAGAGCAAAAAGAACACAGAGGAGCAGTTATCAGTTAGCCGGGGACAGGTTTGAAACCCATGGGTAAAAATGACTACCGGAGTCGGACTAAGAAAAACTTCATCAATCTCAAAGAGGAAACTGGGTTGTTTAAGTTTTTCTTATGCACAGTAAAACAGCAGGAATGTCAAATAAATTCATAAAAACAGACAAGAGCATAGAAACATAAACACCAGAGCTGAAGGATTTTAGGAAAAGATCTAAAGATCTATTTTTCTGGCAGATATTTTTATTTTATTCTTGATTTCCAGCGCAAAATTCACCAAACTACAGCCGAGCAGTGATAGCTTTGGGTTTAAACGAGGGCTGAACGATACTATATCATTATCATATCGATATATGAACATTTAAGATATTAATATTGGAAAAGCAACAAAATAAATGATATAGATTTCCCCTGCGCTCGCCCTATACAGCTCTGGAAGTCACACTAAAATTCATTTTTACGGTTGCCCTTGAATGCACCGCTTGACACACGTGCAGTCGTGGTAATCTGGGTCAGCTGTGATGTCACCGGAAGAGTTAGCAAATAGTATCATCACTGTCCGGCAAAAGTTTTGGGAGCATTTTACCAAAACAAAAGAGAAGAATGAGCAATGCAAAATCTGCAAGGCAGAACTTTCCTTCTGCGGCAGAACGACGGCGAAGCATAAGCATCTGAAAAGGAAGCACGTCGTGGCTGATTCAACTTGGCTCTACTCGATTTGCAGCGTGTTTCCACTAGCCTGGTACCTCCTAAAACAAGCTAGTTTTAGTACCTACTCCGCTCTGGTTCCAAGTGAGCTGAGTCCATACTAAAAGATGACATCATCGACTGCCGGCTACTGATTGGTCAGACAATGTCGTCATCGATGAGTCATGAGCGCGACGACCTAGCATGCTAGCGGTAGCTACCATTAGCATACCCTCATACCTCTTCTCTTTGCAGCTGGATTGCTCTCGTCCTCGGCTTCATTCTGTTGTATAGCTTCCAAAACTCTCCTGTGCTTCTCAAGGGGTATTTCTTCTTACCACCTGCAGCCTTCTTCTGCTTTCCTTTTTTACTCGGTTTGTGACAAAAAGCCACAGATTGTTCTGTCGCGCTCAAAATGATGTCACTGCAGTGCCGCTCAGCTGTTTACAGCGACACTGCACCCCGTTGGGCAGGCAACTGGGGCTAATGGAAAAGCAGCACAAGGCCAGTAGAGTAGAGCCGTGTAGAGTCCAGTAGAGTCGAGTAGGGCTAATGGAAAAGAGCCATATGGTGACCAGACGTCCTCGGGGACAGCTCCTTTTTTGGCTGACCTGTCCCCGGTTAAAGCTGTCTGTTGGGGGAGGGGTTTAAAGTTGCTGCTGTTGCGTCGCTGTGACCTCTGTCGCTCCGGTTGAAGGTCAAACCCTGTACCAGCACAGAGACTGTGTTTCCCTCTACTTCCTCATTTAACAACTTTGAAGCGAGCCAGCAAATGCAATGTTATGGTTGTAATTGGCGTTTTCATACCCAACAGCTGACTCCAGCCAGAGTGAAGCACACACACTCACGCACAGGGAGACGCACCAGCACAAACACAGTGAGGCAGCTTCTCTGTGGACGCCTTGAGGACACGGAGCACACACACACACACACACACACACACACACAGGATGATGAGTTGGGTCTCTTCCCAGTCTGAAGGATCTTCAAGGATTTCTGTCAGAAATTATTTCTCTTCAAACCGGCTCATGGCTCCATCTGTTAGCGTGTGTTTGTGTGCGTCCCTCACCGCCGCGCTCCGCCTTCTGAACCGCAGAGACGATCAAAACAGCAGGAACAGTGTCCGGATTCATCAGAGTAACGCTCACACGTCAAACACCGAAGTGGACAGATGATCGGTGTCCGTGATCCTGACACCGGCCACTCTGCACGCATCTGCTCATCCAAACTTCAGATCAACCTACTTACAGAGAGGCCTCCTGACTACTGCCTAACTACTTACCATTAAAAAAGAAAGTTAAACAGTGGTTGGTTAGGGCTGGGAAGATACGCTTTTCTCCTGATTCAATTTTTTACAATTTCATAGGTGCCAATTCGATTTAAATTGCGACTCTAAGATATTGCCAAATTTTGCAATCTTTCATTAACTTTTTTTAACACCAGCAAATCAGGAAAAATACACATCACATGTGAGTCTGTTTGTAGGATTTATTCATCAATATATTTTAACCAGCTGTTTATACTCTCTCTTCAAAAGCCTTAAAAGTGGCTTATTAACACAGACTATAATGAAGCATTTACATTTGGAGAAAAATCGACAAAAATAAAATCTATTTAAAAATCGTCAATCAAAAATTCCCAATACTTATGTGAATCAAGTTTTTTGCAAGTTATTTGTTGTTTACACATTGTGTCGATCTTGTTTGTTAAAACTGTGTGTTTTCTGTTTACTCTCTGGTGGAAAGTGTTGCTATTTTATAAAGTTGTTCCGATACCAGTTTCGTAAAATCGCTCCGATACTGCAGAAAATGTTGGTATCAGTATTGGCGAGTACTGGAGTAGAGGCATCATCCAATTCCACGTAGTCTATCAAAGAGACTGTGAGGAGTTTCTAAATAATTGCAAAAAAGTCTCACTTTTAGATATACGCCTGATGGAAATGCATACTTTCAGATGAGTTTTATAACATCAAAATAGGTTATCTATAAATGCTATTCCTTAGCCTTCCGGTCGGGTCGGACAGGGCTGGACTGGCCTGGATACTCAACTTCAGGAACAAGACAATTAAAAGTAGAGCAAATTTTTTATCATTTATTATTTATATTACACGTCTTAGAGCACCGGGCTGTAAGTAGCGATATATAGCCGTCTACAACTACGATACTAAGTTTTCCAAAAATTGCTTGTTGTCACACATCAAAAACTACCGCTATGTAACTAGAAAGAGATACATTACCTCGTCGCTTCGGTGAAACCTCTCCACCCCCAAGTTGACAATGGAAGATGGATGCCCCCAGTGTGAACAGTTATTTAGTTCCTGTAATAATCCATTTATTTGCACTTCTGACTGGGGTGTGTCGCTCTAGATCAGCTGTATACATAGTATTGTTAGACCTATATTTACAAAAATGCTGCCATAGTGATAATCACATTCTTCATGTGATATTTGTGAACAACAACGCAGGGCGTGCTAACAACAGCTAACAATAGCCTGGTAGATCGGCATGTTCTTTTCCGAATTCAACTGGAACGCTGATAACTCTGAGATGATGTCACTCCCATTTCCAAGATTACCGGAAAGCAGCACTACGACAGTCGCCGTGCGTGCTCATGGGTAGCAGAGTCTTTTACGTTGCCGGTAACAGATTCTCCTCACAGTCCCTTTAAATTAGAGATCTATTTACTATTAAGCACCGTTAAGCTCTGGCACAGTTCTTCTTCGCTGCTCTTGAAACAGTAGCGCTGTGCTGCCCCCTGCAGGGACCTAAAGGAACTGATCATGTGACACGGAAATGACAGACACACGGGTGTTGACGCTAGGCTTGGAGCTAAGCTAGCATGATCATGCTGCATAATTGCTGTATTTATTCATGTTTTACAAAGTGTTTAACTTTAGCCAGGCCTTACCAAAAAATAATCATATCACAGTCATGAAGGCGTCGTGTTATATTTTTTATGATATACTGGTGCTGGATCGGTACTCGGTGTCGGTCGATATCCACAGCACAATTAGGAGTACTGAGAGGAAAAAGTGGTATCAGAACATCTCTACTATTTTAATTTGTTTTTTCTTTCTATGTGATCACCTGCCTTGGGTCAGCGGATGAGATTTAGCCATCATGCTAATTCCTTTAGATTTACAGTAACGTATATAATAACGTGTATTGCGAAATTGTTGATTGACATGAACTGTCTTAATCAAGTAAATAAAACTAAATTAAATCGAGCCTGTCGGTCACGTCCCGACTATCCAAAACCACAAATCCTTTGGCCCAGGTTCAAATCCAGCCAGTGACCAGTTTCTCCTGTCAATAAAAGGAACAAAATGCCAAAAAAATAGCCTAAAAAAAACTAAAAAATAAGACAAAAAAAATGGATTTTTCTTTTTTTTGATGAATTGACTGATTAATTGATAGACTGATTGATTGATTGATAGGTTGACCGATTAATTAACTGATTGATTGATCAGTTAACTGATTGATTGACTGACTTATTGACTGATTGACAACTGATCGAAGATAAAGTCTCCAGAGGTCTCCAATCCCTGGAGAACAATTTTATTTACTGATAAAACATAAATCAATCCAACCCACATCCATGACTTTGCTGGAAAAGGACAGAGACAAACGAAATAAATAAATACATAAATTACAAAGTGTGCAGTACTGTGGCAGTATTTCTTTGATACCAAAAAAAATTAAAACCATTTATCCTTCATTTTTCTTTTTTATGTCCATGGGAAAGAGTAACAACAAAATAATAATAATAGGAATAGGAATAATAACATAAGTTAACTGAACTCTGGTGGTGAGATAAACAGAGGTGAAAAAAGGAAAAAAAGAGAGAAAAAACACTGTATACATAAATAAGAAAATAAAATAAGTAAGATAAAATAAAAAATAAATGTCAGGAACAAGTAAGCAACTTTATTAAAATAAATAAAGCTAGGAAAACTAGAACTTTCATGTGAAACTATATAAAAAATATCAAAGTTTGCTGATTAAAAACTTTTAAATTCATCTTGGATCATGTTTACATTTTTCTTAACCAATTAAATCAGTTTGTGTGTTTGTTTGGAGTTTTCTGTCTTTTCTTTAGCAGCACTAATGGAACTAAATCAATCAGAATCGGCCTGGTTTGATGAATATGTTTGAATATGTAGACTCTCCCCTGATGCACACACATGTGCGTGTGGATGTATGTAAACTGTGTGTGTGTGTGTGTGTGTGTGTGTGTGTGTGTATGTGTGTGCTGAATCGAGTCATTTTGGGCCTTTTTGTTTACATGTCAGGGCCAATTTACACAACATCCCCACAAACCCTCTGGAGCTCGAGTCCCCGGAGGCGTGTGCACGTGTGTGTGATCTCTGCATGTTCTCATGTTTGAATGATACATGTGTATCCGTGTGTGTGTGTGTGTGTCCTCCTGTGTGTGTGTTTATGTGTGTCTCCGGGGGATTTCCTGGGGCTATAACTGCCAATCAAACAGCTGCATGAGGACTGTGAGCTGAACAGCAGCAGAGGAGAGTCCACCCGGACGGACTCAGTGTGATCTTTACATGCAAACATGAAAACAACAAACAGATTATCAACACGCAAATAATCAATAAATCAGAATATCATAGGAAACCGCTGGTGATTGATGCAACAACCACACTTTATAAAGCATACATCTTAAGAATGAGGCCAATTGTATTTAACTTAATCATTTCATTATTAATCATAATATAATTTGCTTTTATTTTAATTTATTTATGTGTTCTTTCTATTTATTAATTTTTCTCTCAAGTTGTTAGCAGGTGGGTTGAAGTTCTGTTTTTGTGTTTTCATGTATATCTCGAAAAAATGTTGAAAATAAAATACTCCAAAAAGAATGAGGCCAAAATATCAGCCTTAAAATCTGCACAACGCTCATATTTGACCACAGATCATCAGCTCTTCAGTTTATTGTTTATTAAATTTTGCACTATAAAAGATACATAAGATCAAACTGGAAATATTATGAAAACAAAGAAATGTGTGAGGAGAGGCTGATGCAAAGGAGCTCACCTTTCTATAAAGATAAAAAGTAAAGAACGGTTCAGTAAGAATACAAAGTAACACATGTGTTCAACCACGTGAAGAAACAAAGAGAAAAAAATAATCAACAAAACAAACAAACAGATTTAACTAAGAAACAAAAAATATAGACACCATAAAAGAGTTGACAAAATTAGAAAAAAATGTTAAAACAGGAAAAAAACAAAAACAATAAAAAGGAAAGTAAAACTAAACTTCGTGAATTAAATGTAAGACAGTTTCCTTTTAAACGTGTAACGAAGATGAGCTCTCAGCGACATGTCTCAGTTCTATATCTGATGATATTTATATTGGTTTTATAATTTCATGTGTTTCTTCTTTTATGTAAGCGTCTATATGTCTAAGTAGTAAATCTGTTTTGGTGCAAAGCAAGAATGAAAATAAAACTTAAAGGAATACTACACCCAAACAACGATTTGGCCTCATTTTCTACTCACCCTCATGCTGAACAACACTGTGGAGTAGTTTTGGAACATCTAGGATGCAGCCGGAGATCTGGGGGAATCCTCGCTGTCCACTGACATTGATATCATGACTTAGATAAGAGCCCAAACAAACAGTGTCCTTAAAAGTCCACAAAAAGTCGGCAATATTCCTCCATACTGCTCGTGCGCTGTAATCCAAGTGTCCTGGTAGATGCGTCCATCATTTACTCGAAACGACATCATTTAGCACATGTTTATAGCCTAAACAGTACTACTTGGCATTTCTATGATACACTTACGGGTGCCTACGGGAGCCGCGGCTGACCAAACCAAAGGAATGCGCTCTCTGCAATAACTAGGAGTGTAGAACAAGAAATCCCACATTCTGCTGTGAGCAACGGAGCCGTGGACAGACACAAGAGGTGTGAGCAGAATGGGGGATTTCTTGCGTTCTTGTTTCTTGTTCTACACTCCTAGTTATTGCAGAGTCTTTAAGGACATTTTAAGTACATGGCCTACAGCTGCATTTTCATTTTAAACACATGTGCACTGTACTAGGGCTGAACGATATGGACAAAATTTCATAACTCGATATTCATGCCAGATATCTTAATATGAATATGATATGATATGACCACAGGTTCGTTGAAAACCAAGTGGTGTATTCAAGGGCAATCGGAAAAATGAAATTTATTGTGACTTCCAGAGCTGTACATGCAGGGCGAGCATAGAGGAAATCTATATCGTTTATACTGTTGCGTTTTTGATATTAATATCTTGAAATGTTCATATCTAGATATAGATACGATAACGATATATTGTTCTATCTTATTTATACAGTCAACAAAATCAGTGTTTCATTGCACCTTCTGTAAATATAGTTAAGGAGAGTTTTGGTGCATTTTTGTGCTTTTGTACATTTTGATATATCAGCTTTGAAATATTTTCCAACTGTTTTATACTTTTTTTCTTCATCAATAGTTATTGTTCGATATTCTTTAAAGATGCTATGAGCAGTTTCTAAGTAATTGTAAAAAAAAAAAAGTCTCCCTTTTAGATATATGCCTGATGGAAATACACACTTTAAGATGAGTTTTATAGCATCAAAATAGGTTATCTATAAATGCTATTCCTTAGCTTCGCAGTCGGGTCGGACAGGGCTGGACTGGCCTGGATACTCAACTTCAGGAACAAGACAATTAAAACTAGAGCAAATGTATATTATTCAGACATGTCTTAGAGCACCGGGCTGTAAGTAGACATATATAGCCGGCTACAAAACTACAATACTAAGTTTTCCAAAAATTGCTTGTTGTCACACATCAAAAACTACCGCTACGTAACTAGAAAGAGAAACATTACCTCGTCGCTTTGCATCCTGAAAGTTGTTGAAAAAAGAAGTTGTAAAGCAATGCAGAGTTCTGAGGAAGGTCCGAGCTGCATTCATTAGCATCACAACAAACACACACTTTGGCTTGGGTCACGTCTTTACGACAGACGCCGCGTGTGCTCATGGGTGGCAGAGTCTTTATGTCGCCGGAAATAGATTCTCCTCATAGCACCTTTAAAATGAACAACCTTTACATTAAATTCTTAAAAAATAAAATGAATGCTTTTATTACAAATCTGGTTTTAGGCTATTTGATTTTACCATATTATTACTTTAAATGTTATTAAATCAATGTATTTTTTATTTACCTTCCTTTCCCTATAGTATTTTTATAATCTGATTTATGATTTTTAACCATAATTTAAGTTTTAGCTCCTGTGTTCCCTCACTTTTAGTTAAAGGTAGCGCGACTGACATGATGATTTATATGTATCTAAATCTGTTGTTAACCAGAGGGATTTTTTAGTTTGTCAAACAATTGATTTTGCTCCAAATATTGGTGTATTTTTATGTCATCACATAATCAACTGTTAGCTTTTTAACCTTTAAATCCCACACCAAGACAATATCTGTTTTTTAGTTTGTTTGTTCCTTGAAAAGTGAACAGAATCAAACTATGATTTGATTTGTTCTGTTTTTTTAAAACATTAAATATCCCTAAACTTATTGGTGACCTCTGCCAAACAGTTGAGCTGGTATTTAAAGGGTTAATAAATGAAGTCAAGTTGTCGTGTTTTCTTTCTGTGATGTGACGATATCATTTTGTTGGTGTCTAATCTTTTCGTTTTAAAGATGCAGAGGAGAAATTGAAAATGAAAGCCTCGGCGTCTTCAGGGAAAGGATTTCATCAGAGAGGTTTGTCTTTAAAATCTAAACTTCATTATTACGGCTGCAAAGTGTGTGTCCATGTTGTGAGTGTGTGTCTGTGTCGGGTCAATACTGGAGGTGAGATATTCCAATAACAGGCTGTTTTTGTCTTGATAGAGCGGAGCAGCGGGTAATGATATCGGATCAATAATGGATATGAGACGGCTGCACACACACACACACACCTGAGCGTGTCGATGCAGTGATACAGTCTGATTTGTGGAGCGGTTGAATGAACGCTTGGCTTCATCTTTGAGGGCAGAAGAATAAATAATTATGAGCTGCACTCACGACAGAGAGCTTCAGAGCAGATGTGAGTGCGTGAACGCTGCGAGGAGGATGGTTGTGTGTCTGCTTCTTGTCCTCGGGCTGCTGGTGTTGTCCAGATGTTTTCACTCAAGTTTTCATCCGAGGCTAAAATAAACCAAACAAACCTGCAGCTCACCTCCCCATGACCTTTCCTGACCCCTCCAAATCCCACCCGTCGGCCATTTTTGTTTTTAGAGGGAGAGAAAATAAAATGAGACACAAACTGCAGATGAGTCTTTTTGGTGTGCACATTTACGAACCACACAATATTAAAGCAGTGTCGAAAATCCTTCAATCTAACCTTAAAACTAATAAACCAACCTATCAATTAACCAACCAACCAACCAACTGACTAATTAATCAGAAATATTTAATAAAAAAACAAATCAAAGAATCTAATTAACCACCTGACCAGCCAACAAACAACATACAAATCAACACATCAACCAATCAAACAAACAAGTCAACCCATAAATCAACAATCACACACATCAACCAACCAAGAAAAAATAAAATGAAGCAACTCATGAACCAACTAATCAACCAATAAACCAGAAAGTTGGTCAATCAAACAACTCACCAACCAGCCAACTGAGCAGCTCGTCATATGTCCTGCAAACCTACTGAACAATTAACCAACCAGCTAACTTGCCAACCAATCAATCCACCAACAAACAATTAACAACCCAACAACCAAAGACTCAATAAACCCATTAACCAACCAACCAGCTGAGGAACAATTAACCAATTAACCCATAAATATATTAAATAAAACTCATATCTACCAAGGCATTAATCAACCACTTTACCAGCCAATAAACCCCCAACTAATCAACACATCAACCAAATAACCAAACAAACAAACAAGTCAACCCAAACTATCACAGACATTAATGATCCAAGAAACTAGCCGAATGAAATAACCCATGAACCAAACAATAATCCAATAATCCAGATATTTGATCAGGTAAACCTGCAAATCTACTGAGGAATTAACAAAACAACCCATTAACCAACCAGTAACCCTCAGGGAAACTTCTTACCAACAAATCAACCAACTTACCCAATCAAACCAACACCAACCAACAAAAAAAACGTCATTAAACCAATCAATCCACCAACAAATCAGTTAACCAACCCAACAACCAAAGAGTCAATAAACCCATTATCCAACTAACCAACTGAGGAACAATCAGCCAACCAATTAACCCATAAATATTTTAATTACGACTCAAATTCATCAAGGAATTAATCAACCACTTTACCAGCCAAAAAAACCCCAACTAATCAACACATCAACCAAATAACCAAACAAACAAACAAGCCAACCCATAAATGAACAAACTGTCGAAGACTTCAACCATCCAAAAAATAAAATGGAATAAAATAACCAATGAACCAACTAATCAAACCAATAAACCAGAAATTTGATCAAGTTAACCTGCAAACCTACTGAGCAGTTAACAAAACAACCCATCAACTAACCAGCAACCACACTTTCCAGCTAATAAGTTTAACCACCAACCCACTGGGAATCTTCTAATCAACACCAACTAACTTAACTGATCAAACCACAACCAACCAACCCACTGACCAACAGAAAAAAAACATGATTAAACCAATCGACCCACCAACAAATCACTTAACCAACCCTATGACAAACAGGTCAATACACACATTAGTAAACAAAACAACTACCTAATTAACCCATAAATATTTTAATTGAGAATCAAATCTATCAAGTAATTAATCACCCACTTCACCAGCCAACAAAACACCCGACTAATCAAAACATCAACCAATTGACCAAACAAACAAGTCAACCCATAAATAAACAAACTACCACAGACTTCAACCATCCAAAAAAATCCGATGAAATAACCCATGAACCAACTAACCAACCAATTATCCAGAAATTTGAACCAATAAACCTGCAAACCTAATGAGCAAATAACACAACAACCCATTAACCAACCAGCAACCTAACTTTCCAGCTAATAAGTTTACAAAGCAACCAGCAACCCTCTAGGCCAACTTCTTACCAGCAACAACCAACTTACCCAATCAAACCACCACCAACCAACCCACTGACCAATAAAATAACCATTATTAAACCAATTGAGCCATCAACAAATCAATTTACCAACCCAATAACAAACATGCCAATTAACACATCAGTAAACCAACCAACCAACTAATTAGGCCATAAATTTATCAATTTAAAAGCTCATCTATCAAGGAATCATTTAATCACCTAACCAACTAATAAACAACCAAGTAATCAAGGCAACAAACAAACAAACAAGTCAACCTATAAATCAACTAATAATCACTCATATCAACCATCCAACAAATACACCAAACAATGTATCAATTAATCCATTACCTGACCATTAATCAACCAACCAACTGACCAATCTACTATATAACTGTAAGATCATTTTTGCACATTTTTTTGGGGAAACAAAAGAAAAATCCCAAATATTTCTCTCACAAAGTGAAACATCTTTAAAAAATGAGTCAAAAGTTGAATTTTAAAGATATTTTACTCGTTTAAGACCTTCTCTTTTCTCTTGTTTCTGGCTGCTTGCTCAAGCTTACTCATTAAGAAGTCCAGACGCTCTCGGCGTGTGGTTCCAAATTCCCGTCCACATTCTTACTTTTGTTGTATTTTGACATTTTGAAGCTTTGCCCCATCTAAAATTCCCACAATCCCCTGCAGTCCCCTCCATGAGACCAGGTCTTGTGTCTGTCTGCGACCCCGTCCCTCAGTCTTTCTCATTAGATCGGATTTTTTCATGCTGCTTAATTATTCTCTAATTAGTTTGCGTGTTAATTAGAAGAGTGGATAATGTTAATTAGCTGTATTAATGGGAGCTGCTGTAACACCTGCCCCCTGTCGCCCGCCAAATATCTCCATCAAACACCACGGGCTGCTTCAGGACAATGGGGGAGGTATTCAGGGAAAATGGGCTCAAAAATGTTGCTGATGGTTGATGACAAAAAAAACTGTTTCAGCGAAGAGCTGAGCTGCACAAGAAACAGAATCAAACCGACTCTGGATTTCAGTTCAAATATGAGTCTTTTAAACTGAATTAAACTCATATTTGTATTGAAGATAGAAGGGCAAAGATGATTTTGTGTCGAGCTTCATGTCTTAACTCTGCTAAAAATAAAGAAATGCAGAAAACCTGATCATTAACTTCTAAAGTGTTTTGACACAGAAGGTCAAACACTATGAAAAGCCCTACTAGGACTCAGATTGGTCAACTAGTGTGCGAGTAGACTTAACTAGTGAAGCAAAAAGTGTAACTAGTACTAGTAGTAGACTCAAATATATTCACTTATACTACTAGTAAACCTTATATGCTATAAGTAGGTGAAGAAAAGCAAATTCAGGCTTCTTATTGGCTTTCAAAAGTACTGTATGTAAACCAATCACAGGGAGTTTGGTTATATGCAGTGTTGTTTGTAACCTGTTAAAAATTAACACAACGCACCACTAATGAGAATTCTGTAATGAAATGTAGTTCCTTTTTTAATGCGACGCAACGTTACTTTTCCCACAGACAGATCTGACACCGAAGCTGCCCACATTAGAAACGAGCAGCGTTGCCAAGTCTGCTCATTATAAGCGTCTGAGGGCCGCAAATCTGTGAGTCGTGTTTTTTTTTTAGCTTGTTTCGAAACGCGACGTGTTTCCTTTTCAGATGTTTATGCTTCACTGTTGTTCTGCAATGGAAGGAAAGTTCCTCCTTGCAGATTTTTCATTGCATTTTTCATTTCATCTTTTGTTTTGGTAAAATGATCCCAAACTTTCGAGTTCCGTTGTCAGTTAGCCATGACACTGTTTGGGCATAACTCTTCTGATAACATCACGGCTGACCCAGATCACCACAACGGCACATGTGTTAAGGACAGAAAGACAGACAAGACAGCAGAAGATACAGCGGCAGATTAGAGAGAAACAATGCTTAAACTACTACTACTCGACTAACCATGGCAGCCCTTCTACATTTATGTCATAATTCATGGAGTCATGACACGGGAGCAGTGCTTTGTGTAACGCGTTACAGTAACTTAACTACATTTCTGGGTAAAAAGTAAAGTAACGCACTGCTACTGAAAATGGGGCGCAACGTTACTTTTCCCACAGACAGATCTGACACCTTCTCAGCTGCCCACATTAGACACGAGCAACATTGCCAAGTTTGCTCGTTATAAGCTTCTAAAAGCCGCAAATCTCATGAGTCACGGCTGCGGGTTGTGGTTTTTTAGCTTTTTTCTAAACGTGAAGTTTCTTCTTTAGGCTCTTCTGTCTGTGTGAATCCCCCTGATTATCTTCCAGCTCCTAACAATAAAGCAAAACACGACTGCAGTAGGCAGTTTGTCCACTTCCTCGTTTCCTGGTTATTGTGCACGCCCCCAAACACACTCACGCACATGGCACATGCTCCAGAGCCAAAGTTGCCAGGTCTGCTTATTATAAGCGACGTTCTTTTTTTGAATAGATGCCTGGCACTGTGATATTGAAATGTAATATAGACGAATATTAACACACTTTATGTAGATTTCTCTTTTAATAAAGTAATATAAGAAAAAGCACAAAAGAAATAACTGTTATGTTCTCTGTAGTAGAACTTTTTGTAGGCCTTCACATTTAGGAACAGATATGGGGTTCTGTCCAAAGTCGAGCAACGTAAAAGTTACTTTTCATAGAGAGTGTCAGGAATGATTGACCTTTGTTGTATATAGTTTTTTTACCTATTTGAAACATCTTTTTCTCACTCTATCCTGAATCTCTGTATCATAATTACTTAGCTTACTGCATTTTTCTCTCTCACACACTCACACACATGACCTTGCAGCCCCACTCCTTGTATCTCTGTTATGTCTGTAAGTTCGGAGCACCTTTGAGACCAGCTCAAACCAGCATGAGAAGTGGAGCCTGTGTGGAGGTCACTCCACCTCACTTTTGCAATGTGTTGCTGCCATTAAATTCTAAGTTGATGATTATTTGCAAAAGAAAATAAAGTTTACCAGTTCAAACATTAAGTATCTTGTCTTTGCTGAGTATTTAATTGAAAATAAGTTGAAAAGGATTTGCAAATCATTGTATTCTGTTTTTATTTACGATTTACACAACGTGCCAACTTCACTGGTTTTGGGTTTTGTATTTAAGGCAACGAGCATTTGAACAAGTGGTCGGTGCATGTAGGGGCTAAATACGTAATACTTGGTAAAACACTGTTAAGAAAAACCATGATCACCTGAGGAGTCAAAAACATCTCGACTCAAAGACAGCAGAGCTTACTGGTCAAAAACTGAGCAGCGTGACGTTCTGATTGGCTCTTCGATGCTGAATGACAGCCAAGGTCAGCCTGTTTTTTATTTATTTTACACTTTTTCACCAAACCAACACGTGCACAAACACAAAGGCGAAGTGAAAGGTATGAAATAATCATGAATCAGGGGAAACGTGGAGGAATAAAGGGCTGAAAAGGACAGAGCTGATGATGTGAGGAGAGAGGCAGAGATGTGAAGACTCCAGCAGAGAGTTCAGTCATTTATTTAGTGTTTATCTCCGTTTCTGTCAGCTCAGACGAGTATTAGCAAAAAGCTGCAGAGAATGTGGGCGACGACTCCAGAATACATATTTGTCTCATTAAAACAAACATCCCTGTAAGTTCTCACCGTGTTGTTTCAGCGACGTGTTCGAGTAGGAGACAGGAAATCATCAATACATCGATAAATGTTCATGTTAACTTTAGACTCTGTTTATTCTGCTGCTGTAAGGATGCAGCGTTAAAAGATTATTATATACCTTTATTATACTTAAGTGTATTTCTTGTTTTCTGAAGATGTTGGCTTTCTTACTTTAAGTGTTTGCCAGGTGGGCATTTTCAATTAAATCAATTAATTTAAATTATTTACTGCAGAAGACTTAAAAATAGAAAATCCAGATTGTTTTTCCTGACTCCAAATGTAAGCTGTTGCAATGTTTAAAAATATAAAAACTGAAAATGAACAGTTTTGATGGTGGCAGGCCCTGTCAGCTTTTGCACAAGCACATGTTTGGGCTTATATTTGTTTTTTAAATGAGATTAAGTCCTGATCAGAGAGTGGTCGTACTTTCAGTGTTGGTGCAAACATAATCAAATGTATGCCAAACTTACAGCATGCACTTTAACTACAATAGGAAATTCTGTTTGGTTTGGGAAGATATATTGGTCACAGAAGGGCAGAAATTAATTTACGTGTTTTTTTGTGTCACTCTGAGGTTGTTTTTTCTTTTTTAGAGGAAAAAAAATCTATTAAAATCATAAATTGACCCTAAAATCGGATTATACTGGCGGGATATTCAAATGTGTTCAGAAACAATATTTCAAATTCCCTTTTCATTAATGTCAAGACTTTATTTTTGGGTGCTATAGTGGTAACTATATCAAAACTACAGCTAAAAAATATTTAATGAGAATATTTCTTATTGGAGGGAAGAAAGCTTTGACTAGAAAGTGGTTGCAGCCTAAAGCCCCAAGAATGGACGAACTTTTGCAATCAGAGAAATTAAAGTTTTTTTGGTCAAAGTGGAAAACTTTGGCACACAGAGACCACACTGATGAATTTATTTTATTTTATGATTATTGCAGAAACTGTGGTGCAGGAAAATTTAGATCTGATGAATAAGAGTGACATCCTTTGTTCATGTTTGATGTATTTTAGTTTCTAATTTTTAAAAAAAAAAGCTCAAATGTATGGGAAAGAACTAGCTGGGGAAAGATACTCTTGAGACATAGAAGGATGGCCCAATTACATTGTTTTGGATTTATACTGTACATCCATTATGTACATTTTGTAAAAGAGGATATGTTTGATCTCCCTAAAAAAAAAATACAAAAAATTAATTGATTATAAAATACAATCATAAACTGAGCATTGCAGGAAAAAAAAGGGCAATATTTATTTTAAGGCCACATCGTTCATCTTTTGTGTTGCCTTTAAAAGTTAATTCAGCACTGTTTGAATATTTTGTATATCTTATTCTGAGGTGTTTTTTACTTTCTTTAAGCTGAAATAAAGGCCTACATGTATTTACGTAGAACTACTTTTATTTATGGTAAAAGAGTTCGCTGTACACTCAGTAAAACATATCCTATTGTCCTGAAAATGGACAATTACCGGTTATATTGATGATAATGTGGACAAAGTGGAAGACTATAAGACACAAATGGACTCTGATTCAGACCTTTTACTTCGAGGAAATGTTATTAACTCGACTGCAGTGACTTTTAATTGAATATAGAACCATAGGACGTGTTTAGGGAGGGTGAAGCTGGTAGATGATTGGCCGATTGTTCTGTCAATCATATTCATTACAGGCTGAGACATGTTGTAAATATAATTTCTGTGGAGACACGCTCTCAGGGTTTGTTTTGCTAAATATAATAAAGAAATGTGGTCCACATCTAATAAAACTGCTCCAGTCACTGATCCAGCTGCAAAATTCTGTCTTAAAATATGATAAAACTCCGATTATCGTGTTTTAATTGTCACTGAATCAGTGTTAACTTCGTTGATTCATTATTTTCATCATAGTTTGTAGTGGTGGGAGAAAAAAACGATCCACATAAGTATCAGGATATTTCGTTTGACGATTTTTAAATCTTTTTTTTTCAAAAACTTCTTTTCTCCACAAATGTAAATGCTTCATTTAAAGCAGCACTACGGAAGATCCTCGCTTGACCGGAAAGAGAACTCAACTACCCATGAGCGCTAGCGCGCGCATACTGTCGTAAGGATACAGATCTGCCGGTCGCGTGTGTTTGTTTTGTAGGCGAATCACAGAAGCCAGGACTTCGCTCAAAAGTATTCTTCTGTCTTCAGCGGCTGTTTGCAGGATGGATAGCGAAGAGGTAATATATTTATTTTTGACTAAATGACGATGTTGAAAATCACTAAGTTCAACTTGGTTTTATTACCGTGAAGTCGCCCCCGTCCTGTTGAAGCGATAAAGTGAATAAAAGTAAAGACAACCACGAGCTGGCGATATCACACACTTGAAATAGGTCTAAACAAAACTACATACTGGTACGTTCTCAAGAATACTGTAAACGGATTGTAAACAATCAACAAGTACTTACAAGTCCAGCAATAACAGGGCCAAGTCGGCATCGGTCGGACATCCCTCCTCGTCTTTTATTTCACACCAGCGAGTGAACACCGAACCGATGTTTATTCTGGTCCGAGCATTCAGCTTGTTTTTCTCTCGCTTTCTTTGTTTTGTATCCTCAAAATAAACTTTTCTTTTTCTTGCGTTCTTTGCTGCCTCCGCCATGACTACAGCTCTGCGTTTGGCTTTCGCCGACACTTTCGTGTTTTAAACAAATCGGGAATCGGGGGAAGTGACGTATGCCGTAAAGCAGTCCAAACTTGTAGTTTTTAGTGTGGCAGGGTTCCCACCATCCACCCTGAAGTTACATAGCGCCAGTGAAAGCGATACAGACCACTCCAGAACACGACAGAGGTGTCATTCAACTCATTGTAAAGTGGTGGACCATCACAGTGAATATCGAAGGATTATATTGTGTTTGAAAAACTACATATTGTTGGTTTAAATCTGCATTAATAAGCCACCTTTAAAGTCAGTCCAGTCTTTTGAAGAGAGAGTATAAACAGCTGGTTAAAATATATTGCTGAATAAATCCTAAAAACAGACTCACATGTGATGTGTATTTTTCCTGATATAGTCTGTAGGCATCATCATTGTTCATCTTTTTCACTGGTGTTAAAAAAGTTAACTAAAGACTGCAAAAATCGACAATATCGTGGAATTGCGATTTAAATCGAATCGGCACCTAATAAATCGAATTGGGAGAAAAGCGTATCGTCCCAGCCCTAATAGTTTGACAACAACCTTTTTTTGACGGGAACTCATTAAAACAAGTGCAGTAAATAAAGGTGCTTTCACACAAAAGGAAAATGTGTCTGTTTATTTAGACATTCAAACTTTACTAACATTCAATAAAGGGTTATTAGATGTTTGATTTTAGCCAAGTGACTTCAGAAATTCAAGGAGACATAAAAATGCCTTACCCTTTACACTTCAGATTTTAGTCGACTAAATTTACAGCAGATTTCATCGACTAAAACTAAATTAAAAAGTGCTGCCAACAAATAAAGACGTTGACAGATTTACCCGTTGAAAGCTTTTTGTCTTTGTTGATCAAACCGTTGAATCAGAAACCATCTGATAAAAAAGCAGAATTGAAACATTAAAGTCTGTCGTCAGCAGCAAAGCCAAACAAGCCGCCTTCCTGTTGTTTCCTCCTCCGTCCATCTCTCCGTCAGGTGGAGTGACCTTGTATTTCATTTACTGATAATTACATGGATTTATTCCACAGAGAGGCTTTAATTAGAATGCTAGAAATATTGATTGCCTCTATCATCTGCCTCCCTCCTCCGCCTCTCTGTCCATCCATCCGTCCATCCTCCCATCATCCCCCAAACTGCTTCAGCATCTGACAGGAAACAGGGCAAGCAATATGAATGTAAAGAAACATTTATTTTTATTTATTTAACCTTTATTTAACCAGATTAAAAGATATATTGAGGTCAAGGTCTTTCATTTAAATGATCTGAAGCATAAATTGAGAAGATTGAATGATGTAAAGAAGCAAAGACATGCTGATCATACTGTTTAAAAACTGAGTTTAGCTGCTTCATTTATTTTAATTTAATATATGAGCAGAAAGTTCTTAGAGAAGCTGGTTAAGGCGTCAGTTTAATCTATGGAAAAGTTCTATAGAAAAGTAAAACACTGTGCCGGAGCAGTGTTTACCAGATTCACATTGTTCTGCAATAAGACATAATATATTTACAGCATTTAAGGTTTGGGGACATAACTGCTTTTTTAAGCCCTAAAGTCTGTTATATCATACGATATTTAATATACGCTTTTCTGATAGCTCTATTTCATCAATATGATCATTAAATTATTTTAAAAATGCGTATAAATACAAAGAGATTGATGATAAAGTGGATTATCAGTTGCCAGAAACACCTAATGTATCAACTGAGATAATAAAAACTATATTCAGCTCCAACAAATTAGAATATTCTGGCTATAATGTGTGTTTTCAGGCTTTAAAGGGTTAAATATATTTCTTGGATGTCGTTTTGTCAAATATAGCTTGGGCTCATGACATAAAACATTCACACACACGGCTGTAAAGTGTGAGCAGCACAGCTTCCTACACGACTGTAGTGATAACCTTTGTTCTAGTAGATGCTCAATAGTCAAACACTGAAATCAGGCAATGTTAGCAGCTAACTAGCCGACTAGCTTATCGAGACGACTGTTCCTCTTCGTCGGAAACTGAATCAGCCACGACGTGCTTCTTTTTTTTCAGATGCTTATGTATTGCTGTCATACTGCCATGGAAGGAAATGTAAATGTAAATGTTATTTATTTATACAGCCCTTTACAACAACCCTTTTGGTGAACCAAAGTGCTTTATAATAGGTAGTAAGCAAAAAGCAATAAATAAAAACAATTAAAAACAAATAAAAGCAAAAAGAGCAAGAAATGCAATAAAATAAAGTAAAACAGAGTAAAAGTGTCACCACACTACTGGGTACTAAAAAGCCAACCTAAATAAATATGCTTTCAGTCTAGATTTGAAAAGGCCCAGGACAGAAATGAGACGCATTTCAGCAGGAAGTTTTTTCCAAAGCTTGGGAGCAGCGATGGAAAAGGCTCGGGTCACTCCAGTGTTTGTATTTCAGCCTGGACACTTCCAGCAAAAGTTGGTTTGACGACCTCAGAGCTCTACTAGGCTCCTGAACAGTTAGAAGCTCAGTTAAGTAAACTGGGAAAGCTCAGCCTTGCAGATTTTGCATTGCACATTCTTCTCTTTTGTTTTGGTAAAATGCTCCTAAATTTTCCAGCTTCGTTGCCGGTTAGCCGTGATAGTTTGGGAGAAAACAACACTTAAAAAAACAAAATGGTCAAACGGCCGTAACATTTCCGTCTTTTCAGCCGTATTGAAGGGCTGCATTTCTTTTGCAATGTAGCGAACCACACCGTCTGTGAGCGTGCACCATTTTCGCTGCTTTATTTACATTTATTTATATTGACTCTCAGGACAAAGGCTCCGCTGCACCTCCCCTTCTTTGTCGGCGCTACTTTCAAACAAATGCAACATATCAGCTCGTCGGTGTTCATGAGCTCACACCTTGTTCATTCTGTTTAAAACCAAAATATTCCCACACTGGGGCTGTGGCATTCAGCTTAGGAACCACCGCTTTTGTGCCGTCATTCATATTTACCTCCGCCAAGGAGGTTATGTTTTCGGGAGAGTTTGTCTGTCTGTCTCTCCGTCCGTCTGACTTTGAACAAAATAACTCAAAAAGCAATGAATGGATTTTGATGAAATTTTCAGGAAATGTTCAGCATGGGAAAAGAAAGAACTGACTCGATTTTGGTGTTGATCTGGATCAGCGTCTGGCTGCCATAGAGAAAAATGTGATTTTTGTGAATAACTACTGAACTAAAATAGATATCATTATGAATCCAGTTGCTAATGGTATGTTTTCATGGTCAAGGAATCTGAATATTGACATGAAATAAAGGTAGGACTAATATTTATGGTCAAAATCACAATATGGCTGAGGACTGTGGTGCTGGCGGAGGTCTGTGCTCTCAGAGTGCTTTTTTAGTTGTGTTTGTTTCCTCGTAACTCTTCACGACGTTAGAGATCACTAACCCTAACCCCACTCATTCCACTATAGAACCAATGTGCCCCGGCGTTGAGAAAGGATGGAGTGAGCCATCTTCTGAACCAGCCTGTTTGGTAGAGGAGGGAAACAAACAGGCATGCACGTGTCAATTCATTATTTATTTATCGTTGGGTTAATTGATTATCGCGACAGGCATAGGAGTTCACCAACTAACAGTTGGACATGGTGCTGCAACGTAAAGGGTATATTCTAAATATCTGTCTACTGCAGTGGACACCATGCATAAAAGGGTTAATATTGAATATTTAATATTTACGATTGTCGGCCCGACGCGTTTCAGAGCCAATTATCATCAGGACAAATTCACTCTGAACACCTCAGACCACAGGATAATCTGATAGGATAATCCTAGAAGACAGAGGATAATCTGGAGTTTACTGTTCTCTGGAGGAAATCTGGGACCAAAACAGCTCGATTATCTTCATGTGTGCACCCGCTTTAACCTGTTTGCCTTTTCTTTAAAGTAGGATGTTAGCAAATATCCAGAGAGGACATCCTGAGGAGGGAGAGATCATTAATTAGAGAGCTGATAATTAAATCACAGATGCATTGTGGGAATGTGGCTGTATCAGACGCAGACATGGAGAATGAAATCCACGTGGAGCGAACCTGCCCGCTGACTTTCTTTTCTGCTGGCCCAAGCAGAAAGACGAGCTGAGAGATTGTGAGTGTAAAGTTTGATTAATTATTTTGGTGCCAATCCATTTCTGCTCCGTCCATATTTAATTAAAATATCATTTTAAAACATAATTAAGTTTTTAATCCGGCTGTGAGTGACTCTGCAGCAAAGCAGAGACGACTCCGCTCGCTCCGGTTTTACCTCCTCCTCTCTCTTCGACGCCCGCAGCCCTAAACACACACACACACTCAGGAGTGAAAAAACACCTCCAGTGCGGCGGGTGAGGACAGAAATGTTGTGCTTTCTGATTTCCTCCTCACTGTTTGGATCTCTCTCTTGGCTCGGGCTGCTCTATGTGTGCAAACACGCAGCGTGCGGCCTGGCGGCTGCTGATGGTCGAGCTAATTATGCATGAAATCAAATATGATTTAAAAAACAACTTCACAAGAAATTCTTTCTGTGCGGCGACACACACACTAAACAAACAGGCTCTCAGCGGGAGGGGGAGGCAGATGATGGTGGTGATGGAGGGTTTTTGTCCACACAGGAAATCTCTCTCTGCAAACCAAAGATTCATTTCTCACTTAATATCGTATTTTAATGGACTGAGCTGCAGCTACATCTGCATGTGATGAGGGTCTGGGTTCAAATCCAGCCCAAGGCGGACCCTGGACTGGCAGGAGAGTGTGACCCTCGAGACCTTAGATGGGATAAAGGATGGACTGATGGTTCAATCATCCAATTCAGCCAATCACAGGCCAAGATTTCGCCCTTATATGTAACCGTATGAGGCCTCGACGGAGGAGTCACATATCAAATATCACAGTTTTTAGGCTTATTTATAGGAATTTTTGAGTAAAAAAATGTCAGAACAGCAATCCAAAAGAGGTTATTATGAGGAGGAAGTGCTACAAATGCATTCCAACCTGTTCAACCCAAACGTACCCTATTTTGGGTGCTTGCATGCTCTCAACTAACCTGACAAGCCAGATGGACAGCTCCATATATCTTCCACAGAAAAATTTCACTAGTCCGTCTGGGTAGGAGCCCTTTAAATTTGGGGCAGAAAGTTAAAAAAAAAAACACACAAGCTCGTGATTGAACAATCGTTTGGCTCGTCACATTCATCACAGACCAATCCACATCAAGCAGGGTTGCCTCCCTTAATGGAGCATACATAGCGGCCAATGTAGCAGCTAATGGCTAACAACAGCTAACAACAGTTGTGCTGCGTTCCAGGCAACCCGTCACTCGTGTTTTTCCCACCTGTAACTCGTGAAAATGCACTGGAACGACAGTCAAACTCGTAACTTACGACCGGTGAACTCGTACCAGATCAATGTACTCCGAGTTACGACTTGTGACGTCAATCTGCAAGGCTAGCTCTCAACAAAAACAAGAAAAAGTGAAGTATTCATGTAAAAATATAGTCATGCTGCACATCAAATTAAACTGCAAAGTTTCAGCTGCACAACCATATAAGCCATTTTTACACACACCAAACACATCAACACCAAGCAAATGAATGATAAGATATCCAAATCTGTTTCACTTTGATTCGAACTTGAGTTGATTTGGATGGATTTATTTGAACGGGAAAATGTAGAGAGTTGTGCTTGAATTTTTCCAAGAAGAAACAAAAAATACATCTATATATTTTTTTTAAAAAGTCAAAAAGTGCCACGAATAAGCAGAAGAAGATAAAAACTGTGTTAATTGGGTGTAACAAACACCAAAGTGACATAAAAGTGAAATCTAAAGTTTGGTATATCAGAAATGTCAAATGGGACTAATGGAGCCAAACTGTGCCAAGATTGGGCCTGACCACTCTGTAGTAAAACCTCTCTAACTTTGCTCTGCATCACTTTATCAGACTCAAACTTGGCAGAAGTAATGTTCACATATTTTCACATTCATTCATAGAGTTCTAAAGCTGCAGCTGCATCATTCCAAAGAGATATTCACTATAAAAACTTGTTTTCTTAGGCGAGGATGAAATGTTCTAATGATTCTGACTTCTATCTTCATTTACTCTGTCCCAGTAACACATATACTGATAATTCACATCTGGACAAATCTCTAAGTGTTACTTTATTATGACACCAAAATAATTCAAATAGACCTTGTGGTTGAAGAGATGCACTCTTTCCTTTATGAGTATGTCATTTTTGAGCAGAAGTTAACAGTTGTTAGTGCCTTGTTGGTGCCAAAGAGTGGTTGAAGGTGATGGAGAGGCATCAGAAACTCAAAGTAGAAAAGCATTCAGAGAGCACAGACCTCCACCAAGCAGCTCAGTTCAGCAGTGGCTTTTCCAAAACCCTGTAAGATACAATAGAGCCAAGATCCGGACAAAATTCTCGTAGTTTTACATCAGTTTGTAGCAGATCTTCTGTCAAAAAGAAACCTGTGTCAGCTTAAATGATTTAGGAAATCTTGGCATTTTGTATACTAGCAAATATCAGATGTCATGCATCCAAAAAAGCCCAATAAGAGTTAAAACTAGAATTAAACCCTTTTTACAAGCTCTGTTATTAAAATCACAAGTTTAACTCCAAGCTAGTAAAATGTGGCAGCTTGATCCATAACTCCAACAGGTCACTGCATGTTTATTTTCCAACAAAATGCAAACAGCAGGAATTCAGGCAAATTAAAACGCTCTCTAAGTTTTGAGTAAAATATTCGGATATGTTGATGACATGACGATGTTTCTACCGAACGTCTGACTGAGTCCAGATCATTAAAAATGCAGCAGATCCTCCAGAATCAAATTACCTCCGAAGGCCTCTCGTATCCCTCCCCGTGCTCGGTGTGGTCTCCAAAACAAGCAAATTAGACGCTGCGTTTATTTACGTGGCGGGTGGTGGAGGGGAACCAAGATTTTGGGGGGTACATTACAGGTAATTAAGGTCCATTCTGCATAATTATCAGCTATTAGACGTAATTTGATGGGGAGCGTCTGGGACTGAAATGAATGAAAGACGTGACAGGACGAGGAGAGCCACTCCGAGGTCCTTTTGCTTTATTTGTTCTGGTTCTTTCTGCAAAAATCACGTCCTCTTCTCTCTCCTGCCGGGGCCCGCCGTTCTCTTCAAGGACACCATTCCAGTTATTTTCAATATCAAAGAGCGAACATAAATCAAAACTAACGCGACACAGCGGCAACTCAACCTCCGCTGACAGATACAGAGAGAGATGGTGGGGAGAGGAGGGAGGAAACCGTGGAGAGGGGAGGGAGGAGTGAGAGTAATCGCAGAATGGTGGAGAGATGAGAGGAGTAATGGGCGAGAGAGGCCGGCGCACTTCTATTCAACAGTGTTTCAGCATAAATTTCAAAATGCAGGATACTTCTGTCGCTGCAAACTTCTGAACCACATTTAAGCTTTTAAACGAGATCTGGAAAATTCTTACAGCAGCTGTTACACCCGTGAAAAACAGGTGGAATAATCACAAGAGTGATGCTGTGATGTTTCCTCATCAAGAGCGTTTAATAGACAAAGACAAACAGCGCAAACTCTCCTGCAGGGGGAGCTAGACTAAACTAATCAATCCCTCAGTCAATGATCTAGCTCTGCCTGCTTAACAAAGAACAGAGAAACACAACGAAAAAACAAATTACAAATCTTGACTTTTCCTCTTTATAAGAAATGAACTAATTCTATATTTAAACACTCTTTAATAGGGGTGTAATGGTACATGCATCAGTGCCGAACCGATCAAAACGGACATTTGGTTTGGTACAGCAAGTTTATGTTAGCCACTGCACATGGCTCTTTAATATTCATGGGGGTACTCGTCTACGATTGTCGTGGTTAGGGAAGGCTTTTTAATATTCATGAGGAAAGTGGTCTGTGATTTGTGCTCTTGCGATCATGTGCAGATCATGTAGACGTGATGTCTCACAGCGAGCCAATCAGAAGATGAATATCAAAGAGCTTCCATAACCACAAAAACTTGTGTCTGAATTGTGCATCATGGCTACTGCTAGCGACCAACCGGAGCTTGGAGACCCTTCCCTGTCGCTGAAATCTCCTGTTTGGGAACACTTTGGCTTCCTGGTGAAATATTGCAATGGAGAAAGACAGGTGGATAAAACGAAGGCGGTGTGCCGATACTGTTCAACTGAGGTCGGGTATTTTCCAACAGCACGTCAAACATGCTAACTCACCTGAAACGGCACCACTCAAGTGTAAAGATTTCCACAGTAAGGAAAAAAAAACACTGTAGTGCAAATTCAACTGCCGTCTGCATTCAAGCAGCCTCTCCCAGACCGTTCAGATCGGGCCAAAGTGATAACAGCATCCATCAGCGTTTTTATAGCATCAGATCTAAGACCATATTCAGTTGTGGAAAATGCTGGTTTTAAACACATGCTAAAGGTGATTGAGCCCTGGTATAAAGTACCCAGTCGTCCACATTTAAGCCAGGAATTTAAAAAGAAACTCATTATTTTTAATTTCATACATTTGTTGTTTATTTATTTTATTTAACTCATTAGTATTAACAAGCAGCACATTGACTATATTTTGGTTTTCAGTTTGTTTAATGACAAATTTTGGTTTAATAAACGTGCTCAACAAACAAATGGTTTTTCGTTGTTTCCATACTGTACCGAAAATGTACCGAACCGTGACCCCAAAACCGAGGTACATACTGAACCATGATTTTTGTGTACCGTTAGACCCCTACTCTTTAAGCATCTTAAACCTCACTTTAGTTATGGAACTCTCTCCCCCCTGACCTCTGCAGCACAGAGTCCTTACCCCTCTTTAACCCTTTAACTACCAGCTCAAATGTTTGGTAGAAGTCATCATTAAATTCAGGGATATTTAATGTTTCAAAAAGCAGAATAAATCTTAGTAAGGTTCCAGTAACACTTTAGGGAACAGAGAAAACCACAAACAAACCAAAAAACAGGTTTTAAAAGCCAACAGTTGATTGTGTGATGACATAACAATGCACAAATTTTGGGGAAAAAAATCAATTAGTAAAGGAAGAAATGTCAAAAAAATAACGAAATAGATATCGAGTTTGACAAACACAATGGTTTTGATGAATAGCAGACTTTATATGTACATATATATCATCATTATTTAAAAACTGGTTGCAGAAATGAAAGAAATTGAAGAAATTTAAACTCAGTTTCACAAGACGTGCATGCCAACAAGGAGTGCTGTCATAACTCAGATTTGGTTTGGTATATTTAGTTTTTTCTGGATATGGTCTCAAAAATAAAGTGAATCACTCTATACACCGTGGAAGCGCATGATAAAGAGCGTAAATCTAAAAATTGGGGAGGACAAAGACAGAGGCGATGGAAAAAGGAGTGATGATCAGGACAAAAAGAAGGATCCATAATCATGTGAGGAGAGAACAGCAGCAGCCCGGGCTCAGTGTTTCTGTCAGAAATGTTTTACGGCTGTTGGCATCTGCCACGATGTGCCATCACGGCCCCCGGGGGTCTTCTTCTCTGGATTATTATGGTTACCACAGTGACAACAGCACACACGCGCTGCAGGGGGAGTTAGGAAAATAAAATAAAGAGGCTTAAATTAGCAGGGGAGGCCGTTAGCTTCCTCCCCGTTGAGGAAGACATTCTGATCCAGGAACAGATTCTGATCTGTTTTTATGGGCTCATTAGTCAGCAAGGAAACCAGTGAAACCAGTTAAACCAGTGAGATCAGGTGGAATTGACAACCACTGTCATTTTTTACTTATTTATTTATTTTTGTGTTGTTTTTTATCTTTTTAAAATGTTTGTATTTTTATAACTTTTTATGTATATTTGTTTTTATTTACTTTTTGTAATAGCCTGCGATTGACTGGCGGCCAGTTCAGGGTGTATCCTGGCTCTCGTCCAATGACAGCTGGAATAGGCTAAAGCCCCTCGTGACCTCGAAAGGGAAAAGCGGCATAGAAAATGAAAGTGAATGAATGACTGAATTAATATGTTTTTGTAATTTTCATGTACTAATCTGTATCAGAATTATTATCATTTTTATTATTGTACATTTGTTATTTTATTTTTTTCTTTTAATTCAATTTTATTTATTCTTATAATTTATTTTTATATTTTGCATTTTAGTTTTATTATTAATATTTATTATATATATGTTTTTTTTTACTTGATAAGTTTTTTTTAAATAGTGTGCAGTAGGCCAAACACTCATTCACTGAAGATAAATATCTGAGCCATAAACCATCCTGAAACATACCTTTACCTGCCACTTCATTAGGCACACTAATTCTATTTGTTTATATTTTTATATATATATTTGACATTTTTAATGTATTTTTATTTTTTTATTTTATTTTATATTTTTTCTACAATTGTTTTTACTGTTTTTCCCTTTTTTATTTTTTCCTTTTTTAATTTTTTTGTATATATGTTTTTACTTTTTAATTATATTTTTTAAATAACATATTTGAGTTTTTTATTTTATGTCTTTTATTTATTTCAAATTTCACTTAAGAAACTAATTCCATTGTCTATCAACACAAACAGCTTGTCAGGCAATCACACAGCATCAACTCAGTCAATTTAGATAGTTGACATGGTCTAGATTGACCTGCTGAAGGTCAAACAGAGCATCAAATATAAAAGTGAGATCAGATGGAATTGACAACCACTGTCATTTTTTAATTGTATTTTTATTTTTATTTTATTTTATATTTATTCAACAATATTTTTTAACTGTTTATTTTTCCCTTTTTTAATTTTTATAATTCATCCTAATTTTTTATTATATTTTTTAAATTATAAATTTGACTTTTTATTTTATATTTTTATTTATTTTAAAATTTCACTTAAGATAAATGTCTGGGCCAAAAAAAATCCTAAAACATACCTGCCACTTCATCAGGCACACTAATTCAATAGTCTATAGAAACAAACGGCTTGCCAGGCAATCACATGGCAGCAACTCAGTCAATTTAGACATGTCAACATGGTCCAGATGACCTGCTGAAGGTCAAACAGAGCATCAAAAATTAAAAAAACCAGTGAGATCAGATGGAACTGACAACCACTGTCATTTCTTATTGTATTTTTATTTTTTATTTTATTTTATTTATTCTACTATATTTTTACTGTTTTTTTCCTTTAACATTTTTATAATTTATTTTTATATATTAGTTTTTATTTTTATTATATTTTTATGAATTAAATATTTGACTTTTTTATTTTTTATTTTTCATTTATTGTAGATTTCACTTAATATAAATATCAGGTCTGTCTCCTCCACTAAGAGTCAGCCTGTTTGATATTTAATATTTAATACGCTCACCTAATCGAGCTCAGACCTGTGAGAGAGGTGAAACAGAGCGGTAGTTGTCTCTCCGTCAGGCTGCGGTTTGGGTTTGTCCTCCGGTCTTTTAATGATTTTACATACAAGTGATTTATCAGAATATTTCAGAGACAATCTTCTGTTCTTCTGCACCTTCTTATCGGCCCTTTCTCTCTTAAACACACACTCACACGCTCTTTCTCTCTCTGCAGCAGCATCATCTAACTCCTCGGTCAAAGCGGAATAATTGTCAATGAATATTTAACAAGGTTTCAGATGGAGGGATAGACATCATCCTCTCTCGCTCGCTGTGATCCAGGCAGAGGTTAGCGATGCGCCGTGGTCAGCGGTGCGTTCAGCAGCCAGTGGATTAGCGGAGGGGAGATGATGAAGTGCAGAATAAATACTAAATAAACACCCTCTGCTCTCGCTCCACGTACAGTAGCACTGCCCGGGCGGCCATTTTGTGTCCTGCCTGACCCCCTGCCTCCCCTCAAACTGGACTCATTTTACCGGAGGAGGTCATGAAATCGTAATCAAACACCAGCGGCGTTTGTAAATTTTAATCCGCGGCGTGGAGCCGGGGTCTGAAATATTCAGAGAGGTTGAAGGTTTCATCGCCTCGTCAGCAGCAGCCAGTCGCTCTGGAGTGCCCTTGAGCAAAGGGTCAGAGATGAGGAATAAGAGAGGACGAACAGAAACCACAAAAACTGCTGTGGATAGGGGTGGGAGAAAAAATCCATTCTCTTAAGTATCTGGAATTTTTGTTTGATGATTTTTAAATAGATTTTTTCCAGATTTAAATGCTTCATGTTAGTCTGTGTTAATAATCCACTTTTAAATGCAGTCCAGTCTTTTGAAGAGAGAGTATAAACAGCTGGTTAAAATGTATTGCTGAATAAATCCTAAAAACAGACTCACATGTGATGTGTATTTTTCCTGATATAGTCTGTAGGCATCGTCATTGTTCATCTTTTTCGCTGCTATGATGAAGGCCCCCCTTTTGTGAGTCCCCTGCAGCAGACTGACAATGTCATTGAGCTCCAAGGGAGCTATGCTAATGCTAGCATAGTTAGCTCGCTAGCTTGTTAGCTCAAATGCAGCGTCAGGGACAAGCGGGAGAAGCCAGATTTCCATAGAAATCAACACAGAACAGTCTTGAAAACACCGATCCCCTGCCATCAGAAGGTCAAATTTGTCAGTTTTGTGAACGACAGATGGTCAGAAAATGCTGGTGTGTGATGCTACACTAGCAAAGAGTGCGATGGTCTTATTGCGTCACGCGGTATATTGTGCGAGCACTGTCATTCTCTATTTCAAACTTGCAGGCAGGAACAAAGTTCAGCAACTCCGTGTGACAGTAGGTGAGTTTTGCCTCATAAACTCATACAGACTTAAAATCAGTACAGAGCTCAAAGCTGCTACGACAACGTACACCGCCATCTTTCTTAACGTCATCACTAGGGGTGGGAGAAAAAATCGATTCACATAACTATCGAGGTTTTTGGTTTGGCAATTCATTTTTGTTCAATTTTTTTTTTTTTCCAAATTTAAATGCGTCATCTTAGTCTGTGTTAATAATCCACTTTTAAATGCAGTCCAGGATTTTGAAGAGAGAGTATAAACAGCTGGTTAAAATATATTGCTGAATGGGGTGCTGGTTTGGCGGAGTGGTTAGCACCCCATGTACTTGCTTCTGCCGGCCCAGGTTCGAATCCCGCCTGTGACCAGTTTGCAGAGTGTCTTCCCCTACTCTCTCTCCCCCTTTCACAAGCCTATCCACTGTCTCTCTCATATCAATAAAGGCAAAAAATGCCCAAAAATACACATTAAAAAAAAAAATATATATATAAATATATTGCTGAATAAATCCTAAAAACGGACTCACATGTGATGTGGTTTTCACCAGACCTGTAGTCGCATTGTATCGTATCGGGATATCTGGCATGAATATCGAGATATGAAATTTTACCCATATCGTTCAGCCCTGATTTAAACTCAAAGCTTTAAAAGTACAACTGCCTCAAATTATAGATGTGAAAAAATATCGATACAGCAATACATCGCAATATTTAGACCTCCAATATAATATCAATATTTCAAATCTTATTATGGATTTTTTTTGGTAAAAATATAAAGTCATGTTATATCAGAGTAGGAAATAAAACACAATGTATAAATATGTATGCACAGGTCCATTCAGTTCAGACAGTGACAAGAGAAATGATTTACTTCAATTAAAGTTTGAGCTGCAGGTCAGGATGCTTTCAATACTTTATTTAAGGGAAAACAAGAATCATTTCTTTGCAACATTAATTTAAGCGCTCTACGTTTTCATGTTAAGTGTATGTAGCACTGCATTTGACATATTTCAAAAACAATATTTTCAAAACTTGATTGTACTCAGTTTTAAGTAATATTGTGATCACATAAACACAATCTCTAGTTTTTTCTTTGTTAACTGTAGAATATTGATATATATCGTGATATTATTGTATCGTGAGGTTCTTGCCAATGCTCAGTCCTACTCAAATTGTGGATGCTGATTTTGTTTTTTCTTCTAAAAGATTGTTAATAATCCCTTAAAGGTGATTCATCACTGCTTCAATATAAATGATCAGGCAAAGAAAAGCAGAATCAGACAAACAGCTCTGTGGTATCTCCACTCCCATGTATCCATGAAACTTTTATAGAAACATGGCTTCATTATCCTGCAGCTCTCTCTCTCTCTCTCTCTCTCTCTCATTGTAATCAGCAGCCCTTACAGCCAATCTGCTGGCCATAAAGCTGTCTGCAGCCCGATGATGTACGGCGTGCAGAATTACCTTATCTGTCTCTGATTTACTGTGCCTCACAGGTAGAGAGACAAAAACAGCCTCCACACCTCCGCCACATCCATCTATCCATCCTCCCTCCCCCGTCTCTGCTCCTCAGCCTTGTTTTTATCACTCGTCTATCAAACCCTCCTCCTTCCTCTCCTCTTTTGTTCTGATAGCCTTTTCTTTCCTCGTTACCTCCTTTTCTCTGCTCCATCTTAACCCTTTCATGAATGATGTTACCATTTAAGCTGCAGGTACATGTCCCAACATCCATGTGGCAAATTCTCCAACTGTTGTGTAAAGTTTCATGAACAGATTATATTTGCCATTTTGAGTTATTGCGTCATAAATCCAAAAAACCTTAATTTGAACCCCTAAACATGCTAAAAAACTCACCAAACTTACACCTCAGAATCGGCGAAAAATGTGATAAAATGAAGAAAAATGAACCCCCTCCCCTGGTGGGAGGGTTTGCGTGCCCCAATGACTCGAGGAGCTATGTTGTCGGGGGCTTTATGCCCCTGGTAGGGTCACCCAAGGCAAGGAGGTCCTGGGAGAGAGACCAGACGAAGTCTGGCTCAAGGACCACTATGACGAGATACAAAATTGGATCCATGTTTCCCTTGCCCAGACGTGGGTCACTGGGGCCTCCCCTGGAGCCAGGCCTGGGGGTGGGGCTCGTAGGCTAGCGCCTGGTGGCCGGGCCTACGCACACGAGGACCGGCTGTGCCCCCTCTCACATGGACCCACATCCCGTGAGAGGGGCCGTAGTGGTCGGGTGCGATGTGAGCTGGGCGGCGGCCGAAGGCGGGGACCCTGGCGGTCCGATCCTCAGCTGCAGCATCTAGCTCTAGGGATGTGGAATGCCACCTCTTCTCTGGAGTTGCGGATGGTGAGAGGCGCCTGGCGGGGGTGGCAGTCCTTGTCTCCCCTAGGCTCGAGGCCTGTACGTTGGGGTTCACCCCGGTGAACGAGACGGTAGCCTCCCTCCGCCTTCGGGTGGGGGGACGGAACCTGACTGTCCTCTGTCATTATGCACCAAACAACAGGTCAGAGTTTCCACCCTTCCTGGATTCCCTGGAGGGGGTGCTGGAGAGTGCCCCCTCTGGGAACTCCCTCGCTCTACTGGGGGACTTCAATGCTCACATTGATAATGACAGTGAGACTTGGAGGGGCGTGATTGGGAGGAATGGCCCCCTCGATCTGAACCCGAGCTGTGTTTCGTTACTGGACTTCAGACTGTCCATAACGAACACCATGTTCAAGCATAATGCTACGGCCCAAACACGCCGGAAGCTCCATACGCGCCGCGCCAAACTCGTCCAACGCGCCGCCCGGGGCGGTTAACTAAGAAAAAACAATACGCGTCTTGGTATTGACTTTGTATGTAATCTCAACGCGCATCTTTGCGAATTCGCGTCCGGTGCGGCCGTAGCATAAGGGTGTCCATATGTGCACCTGGCACCAGGACAACCTAGGTAGCAGTTCGATGATCGACTTTGTAGTCATATCAGCAGACTTGCGGCTGCATGTTTTGGACACTCGGGTGAAGAGAGGGGCGGAGCTTCAACTGATCACCACCTGGTGGTGAGTTGACTCCGATGGTGGGGAGGATGCCTGTCAGACCTGGTAGACCCAAGCATGTTGTGCGGGTCTGCTGGGAATGTCTGGCAGTCTCCTGTCAGAAAGAGTTTCAACTCCCACCTACGGGCAAAGTTCGACCATGTGGCGGGGGAGGCAGGGGACATTGAGTCCGAGTGGGCCTTGTACCGGGCCTCTATTGTGGAGGCGGCTAATCAGAGCTGCTATGAACACGCTAAATGGACTACATGTGCTGTTTTGCTCATCTGACAGATGCAATCCTCAGTGCACCCTGTTAGTAGATCAGATTTGTGCACGCCATCAAGTTTGCTCGTGTTTAAATAGACGCAAACCTTTAGTAGATCGGGCCCAAATATTAAATTTTGGCCATGATTTATAACTTCTTTAAAAGTAAAAGCAATTATTTAAGAAAATATTTGTGATTAAATAATTCATGCATGAAAGGGTTAAAGTTAAACTGCGGTCCATCTCCCTATTTTAACTCCTTTATCCCTCTTTAGCCCTCTTCATATTATTCTCTCTTATTTTATCGATAATAAACAGGGATTTTATGTCTGTTATGTCTGTTTTATTAAAACTCACGGGCTAACCTGGCTGAAATATCAACATGAAGAAGTAATTCCAGCTTTTTTGAGTCTGTCTGCATGAGAAGACTTTCATTTTGCTTTTTGTCTTTCTCCTCTCTTCCTGTAGTTGTCAGATTTACTTCCTCAAACTCTCGTTCCTTTCTTTATTCTCCTCTTCATGCTCTTTCCCTTCCTCCATTCTCACCTCCCATCAGTCCTCTCCTCCTCAAACAGAGGAACAAACAGTCCATTACAAACTTCAACAAGTTTGTATTTCACAGAGAAGTCCCTTT
Source organism: Scarus forsteni (assembly GCA_036419115.1). NCBI lineage: Eukaryota > Metazoa > Chordata > Actinopteri > Labriformes > Labridae > Scarus > Scarus forsteni. The sequence continues at coordinate 771,550 of JAZDUH010000134.1, read as the reverse complement.
CCCTCACAGACAAAAGCACTAAAATCCTTCGTGGCTGTTTGTTCAGATTGTGATCACACAAAGCCGACTCTCTCGGCGTGATGCCGTGGTTGTAATTACAGCCCACTGTCGTCCTTTTTTATCCTTTTTATGAAGAACAAGACGACGGAGGAGCTTTGATAGGAGCTAAAGACGGGGAGAGGACGACGACGTTTGTGTGTGAGAACGCAAATAACAAAAATGACTTCAAAATGAGGATTTGATGGCAGGATGGGCGACAGGAGGGCAGTAATTAAGACACAGCGAGGGGCTCAAAGTGTGTTTATGTGTGTGCGAGGGAGGGAGGGAGAACCTGATTGGAAGCTGATTGGACGATCACTCTGTCAATCACAGTCATTACGGGCTAATCAGGAAATGTAGAAGGGCAGGTGCTACTACACTTCAGACAGAGGCTGCTTTCGAATTCCCCAACTATAGACTGCATATGAACATAGTATGATGTACGCACTGCATACTGCCGACCACACTGGAATGTAGGGCTGAAACGGTTCCTCGAATAATCTGGAGTATTCTATTACAAAATATCCTCGGGGCAAATTGTGTGCCTCGAAGCCTCGTTTAATATATAATCATACATATTAAATATATATCTGGACTACTATACAGTGCACGGTGTTTGACACGGACGTTCATTTCTGTGGCACAACGCGCCTGCTACCTCCGCTGCTGCGCGTAGCTTAGCATGATAGCACGTTGTCAATGCTGCAGCACGTCAACAGTAAACATCCGGTCTGTGCGTCAAGTCCTCGCGACAGAGCGACACAACACTATAATAATAACTATATATAATAATTACTATTATTGTTATGATTTTAAACGTAGTAAAATTAATAATAACAATGGCAACATCAGCCACAATAATAATGAAATTAAATTAAACTATAGTATGGATGCTTATATGAACAAACAAAGATTTAAAAAATAGATAAGTAGAACAACAGTAATATTAATATTTTGCTATAAAAAGGAGAAAAGTCACTTAACACTGGCAGCTGCAGTATAATGACAGTAACTGTAAATGTAAATATATTATAGTAAATAAAATAAAAAAGAAAGTATAAAAGATTAATAACACAAACATTGGGTGGAGTATTAATGAGCAGGAGGAACAACAACAGCATAATAAACAGACAAATAAATGAGTCTGATGAATAAGTAATAATGGTAATAGTAACTACAACAGTAATATTATTGTTGTTGTTATTGTTAATAATAATGATATTATTATTATTATATTTTTGTTTTTGTGTGCTGTGAGAATATTCAATGCATCTATTTCAGGCACAGGCACATGTACGTGCGCTCACACACACAAACCAGACATCTTATATAAATCATGTTGACATGCGTATTAAACTTTAAATATGTTTTTACTCAGCTGTGTTGGAATAAAACTAAAAAAAGCCATCTGCTTTCAATATTGCGCCGTTTACTGTAACATTAGGCAGCACAAGATCCAAGCATAAATGCGTTCACTCCACCTGTTTCTGGTGCTAGACCGGAGTAAAGAGACCCATCCAATATGGCGGCGACGCTGGATTACGCTCCAGGCCGTAATGAGGCGTCTACGTATATAATGTCTATACGTCCATATACCACACGTCAGACTCTGTATCCTTCTTCTCCGATGGTGTTTGGAAGCTGGACTCTTGTATCCGTAACCTGACAAGCCAGATGGACAGCTCCATATATCTGCCACAGAAATATTTCACTAGTCCATCTGGGTAGGAGCCCTTTAAATTTGTTTTCAGGGGCAGAACGTTAAAAAAAAAAACACAAGCTTGTGATTGGATAATCGTTCTGCTCGCCACATTCCTCACAGACCAATCCACATCAAGCAGGGTTGCCCCATATAATGAAGCAATGTTTTCATTGGATTTGTCATTATTTGTTTTTCTTTTGTATATTCATTTTATTTTATTATTTTGCTTATATTGGTTGCTGATGCGGCTCAGTGATTTTTAAAGACTGTATGATGCAAAATGTGCCTGTTTGTTACTTGAAATGGCTGAATAAAGAATTGAAAGAAAAAATAGCATACTTTTTTGTTAGCTGTTGTTAGCCGTTAGCAGCTAAGTTAGCGGCTAACAGCTAACAGTCATTTACTGTCGTTAGCTTTAAGCAGTTAGTGGCTTAAAGCTAACGACAGTAAATAACTGTTAGCCGCTAACTTAGCTGCTAACGGCTAACGGCCTTATACCATTGTTTTACAGTAAATTGTACCACACAGATGATTCATTTAACACTTATATGTAACATGAACCTCGTCAAAGACAATCCCTACAAGTAAACTTCTGAGGAGGGCAGATTTTGCCAAGTTTTACTAAGTATCTATGAGAACAATATGCTAATCGGCATCTTCGTTCTCAACTTCCAGTTTCAACTTCCGGTTGTTGTCACGTCGGCATTCTACAGCTCCCGCCTCTCTTCCCTGATTGGGCCGTTAAAATTTTAGCCGAGGGAATCCATTGGTCAACGGAGCGCTACAAGTTGGGATCTGCAGGATTTCAGGAACTGAATCAGGCAGGCCCATCTGCTATGCAAGGTTATTGTATCCGGGCTGCAATGTCAAAAAGAGGTAGGAGAAGAAGAAGAGGGACCCGGAAGTGGAAGACACACACCAAAGATGCGCTAGAAAGAAAAACACCTTGCCATGGCAATTTGTGGCATTCTTTGTATGACAACAACAACAATAAAAAGAAGAAGACGTGTTTGGGTGAGGCATTGGCTGGGCAGACGTGGGAAATACGGTCTCTCAATTCTTCAGCGAGAATCGGAGGTAAGAAGCGTTCGTTTTGTTTTTTTTTTTTATGTATATTTTTGGGCATTTTGTGCCTTTATTGACAGGAGAGAGACAGTGGATAGGCTTGTGAAAGGGGGAGAGAGAGTAGGGGAAGACACTCTGCAAACTGGTCACAGGCGGGATTCGAACCTGGACCGGCAGAAGCAAGTACATGGGGTGCTAACCACTCCGCCAAACCAGCACCCCAGAAGCGTTCGTTTTGACGTCACTTCAGAAATCACGAATGCTCTGTGCGAGAGGTTGAGGCAAGTCGGCTCATGACTTCTACTGTGCGATAACTTCACGAGAACCCACCAGGGTTTCACAGGTTTGATTTTCGTGCGATCAATGGTCCTGTGAGGGAGCACGTCTTCTGGTTACCCCACGTATACTGCAAGAAGCATGACACACGATTGAGCAGAAATTCAGTCGGTTCAAAAAATAGACGCACGAGTGGCAAATCGGCTAAAAACAACCTGAAAATTGCAGCGTATGCCCGGCTTACAACTGCGATTTTGATCCAAAAATGCTAAATCTCTGCCCTTTTCCAGTATAAAATATTAACTTAAAATATTTGATTAAAAGGTTACAGAGCTGACATAAAGGTATACTTACATTTTTTTTTAATTTAATTTTGTGTTTTTTCTAATGTAAGAACAAACGCAGAGATTTCTGTTTCATGATGAACTTTTCTATCTCTGTTTTATTTTGATATTCCAACAGTTTGGGCGTAGATTTAGCTCTGTAGACCTGGAGCCTCCTTCTCGTCTGAAGTCCCTAAACTCAAAAACTTTTCCATGTGCACGGCAAGTCTTTCACAAACTCACCGGCTCTCATAAATAATCATAAAGTTTCTCATGTGAGCGGAGACAGAGAGCTGCAGGAGGAACTTCTCCCAGTTAAAGGAATCAAACTCATTTCTCGCCTCTTCGGGCGTCTTCGCTTTAACCGAACGTTCTGCAGCTTCTGTCGACGCCTCCTTCCAGAAACTTCCATCAAACTTCCCGCTCTAATCACCGCCGCCATGAAGTCCGTGTTTAACAAGGTAATACGACAGGAAGCCTCGGTGGAGCGGGAAAAAAGAGGAGACAAGAAAAACACACCCTCTAAATATTCACTTTCGCCGTGTGCGTAATTAAATATTTGAAAAATATCAGGAATGGAAAATTAAAGGAGGAGAAGCTCGCCGCCACCTCTATCAATTTATCCGCTCTCTGAGTGCATTAGAAACGTCAGAGCGCCGCTGGCAAAGACACAGAAAGAGCTCCGTGGCTTTTTTTTAACTCACTTTATAAATTACATTTTGGAGTGCTTTGGCATGCTAATACCTGCTGCCACGGAGAGCAGACAGCGTTAATTATTTCTTATTGGGATCGGCGCTGATTATTTGCATATTTCATTTAGCTGTTAAAGCAGGTGGGGGGGGGGGGGGAGTTTCACTTTGTGTCTCAACAAGTTGTGGATGAAAACTAAAAAAGCGAGGGATTGACTGACCGCGTGTTCAAAGGAGCGTTCATTTGGGCTGATTTCAGTCGTTTCAGTGAGCTGCAGCAGATTATTTTTGATAATTAACGACATCAGAGCTCGATATCACCGCGGAAGGTCAGAAAAGTGTTTTAAGAACTTCACTTTGTTTGACTAAAACATCAATTATGGCATTATTTAGACTCAATTGGCTTTGTGAGCGGCTCAATGTGAGCACAACAACAGGAAGTGGAACTTTTCAGGAGCAAAAAAAAATCTGTTTATTATGAGCAAACGTGAGCCGCAGAGGAATGAGAGGACGAGCACAAAGGAAATCGGACTGTTTAATATGATTTATATCCACGGCCAAGATTCATCAGACAAAAAAATATCAAAGTTTTTTCCTCTTCGTTTCACTTTTTCAGGTGAATTCAGGACAGAAGGTCAAACAATAAGCTGCTTGTTCTCAACAAATGAAGGAAGGTATCATTAGGGCTGTCCCGATCCGATATCAGCAAAAAACAAATAGCCTATTATAGCGGCCTGCATCTAAAATGTCTGATACAAGTAGTCAATTCTAATTTATTTTTTATTTATTTAATTCTGTTTTAGAACATGCTTATATTTAAGTTGAACACAGAGGTTATTTTAAAAGTTATAAATATATGTTTTTGCTTTTATTGGAAATCTTGGGGGTTCTTTTCAGGGTCTTCTAATTTATTTTTTATTTACTTTATTTAACTGTAGTACACTTTAAAAAGTTTGTAAATTTGACAGTAATGTGCTGGCAACAAGATGGCATTACATTACTGTAAATGTCTTTACGGTGGCATTCATCTTTCTAAATCAACAGGAACATTTTTGTATTTTCCATAATTGTTTAACTTCTCAATTTTTATTCAAGGTATCATCACAGTCCTTCACTTTACAGCGTTATTACTGTATTATCTGTTACATTAACTGTTGAAGTCTGAAAAAAACATGCCGATCTACCAGGCTGTTGTTAGCTGTTGTTAGCACGCCCTGCGTTGTTGCATGAAGAATGTGATTATCACTATGGCAGCATTTTTGTAAATATAAGTCTAACAATACTATGTATACAGCTGATCTAGAGCGACACACCCCAGTCAGAAGTGCAAATAAATGGATTATTACAGGAGCTAAATAACTGTTCACACTGGGGGCATCCATCTTCCATTGTCAACTCGGGGGTGGCGAGGTTTCACCGAGTTCCCAGTAGGAAATTCAGACTTCGGGGGACGTTTCAGTTGCAGTTTCCAATTCAGAACTCGGAAATTCCTACTTCTGACTACAACTGGAACTCACCAAAAGACGTGACCCAAGCCAAAGAGTGTGTTTGTTGTGATGCTAATGAATGCAGCTCAGACCTTCCTCAGAACTCTGCATTGCTTTACAACTTCTTTTTTCAACAACTTACAGGATGCAAAGCCACGAGGTAATGTATCTCTTTCTAGTTACGTAGTGGTAGTTTTTGATGTGTGACAACAAGCAATTTTTGGAAAACTTAGTATCGTAGTTTTGTAGCCGGCTATATATGGCTACTTACAGCCCTGTGCTCTAAGACGTGTCCGAATAATATACATTTGCTCTAGTTTTAATTGTCTTGTTCCTGAAGTTGAGTATCCAGGCCAGTCCAGCCCTGTCCGACCCGACCGGAAGGCTAAGGAATAGCATTTATAGATAACCTATTTTGATGCTATAAAACTCATCTTAAAGTGTGTATTTCCATCAGGCAGATATCTAAAAGTGAGACTTTTTTGTAATTCCTCACAGTCCCTTTAAGCAACCAAATACATTTTTATCAAGTGTTTGTTCAAGTCAAAAATGGGAAACATTGGATGAAATAACTCCTGCCTGCTATTGGCCAGTTTTCCTGGACAAACTGGAATTTTCTCTTGACCTATTGCCCTTTTCAGTAACTGACTATGTAGACATTTAACAGCAGGTAAATTTGTAGATTTGATGGTAAAATGCTGTTAAGTTTATATAAATCTGTATGTTTCCACAAACATTGACATTTACAGTAGATGACTGTTTGTTTTTACAGTAGGTAGCTGTAGATATTACAGTAAAATACTGTTGAGTTTACAAAATCAGTTACAGTGGAGTTATTCATTGAAGACTTAAACTGTGAAATGTGTTGAACATGATCTCAAATAATAGGGGTGGGATAAAAAATCCATTTACGTGAGAATCGTAATTTATTGTTTGAGGATTTTTCAATCAATTTTTTTGTTTAAAAATCTTTTTTTTCCAAATGTAAATGCTTCATTTTAGTCTGTGTTAATAGGCATCAACACTGTTCATCTTTTTCACTGGTGTTAAAAAAAAGCTAACTAAAGATTGCAAAAATTGGCAATATCGTGGAATTTAAATCGAATTGGCATCTAAAAAATCTGGGAAAAGTGAATCTTCCCAGCCCTATTAAATACTCTTTGCATTAACTTAAACTTTAAAAGTGATAGAAAGCTTCTTACAAGTTGTCAAGTTTCTGATATTTTCACATGTAAGCTCATCAGTATTTCCAGCTGAACTATGTTTCTCTTTAATATCCATTGTTGATGCTACAGAGCAACAAAAAATGACAAAAACGCTCCATAAATCCTCCTGATCAGCGCTTCTGTGGGACGTTTTTTACGCTTTAAAAGTTTATTTTTGCTCCATAACTTCAGGGCTCTTATGGAGATACTTATGGGGATATCAGAGTTCAATATGTTAAACATCTTCTAACTTCATGCATACATTTCTGCTCCTGCAAACTTTCATCTCCTGATTTATTTTAAAGCTTTAACCCCTGCAGCTGCAAACAGACTTTATCGCTTTAAGAAGACCTGGAAACGCAGCTTTGCAGATCTCAAACCGGGGATTACCACCAACACGGAGATTTTTTTTAGCACACATTATCTTGATGGAGTGTCGCGGCGCGGTGAAACTTACTCCCCAAACTTCACAACTTTAATCTTAATTTATGTAAAGTGCTGTGTGGTGGAGCTCCGGGAGCAGGACGAGCCGTCTGATTGGCTCTATCGGCGATCAGGCAGGAGTCCAACACTCGGTAATTTGATTTAAAAAGGTGGTAATAACCCGAGGTCAATATTTAAATCACTCAGAGGGGGAGAAGAGCCGCTCTGCATGTTCTCGACGCTTCAATCTGCACACGGAGAGCGGAGGGGCTCCTCACCTACAGCCTCGTCACCACCTTCTCCACACTCAGGCTTTTACTTTGAAATTCATCCTCTCCACCTTAAAAACACCCTCCACTGTTTAAGGCCATTTCCTGCTCCCAAAACTTGATGTGATGCTCAAAAAGTTCACGGAAAAAATGCTTAACTGAGGTTTGATTACAGAGAAGTTTCTTCTGCGCTGTAAAAAGGTTGTTGTAAATTTTACTCACTGGAAACAAGAAGCCAGTAAGTTACTGTAAATGTCTTTACAGTAGAATAACTCTATTTTAATTTATAGCACTGATCTGTATTTTCTATAATACTTTTACTACTTTTTTATTCAAGGAATCATCTTTCAATTTACAGCATAATTCCTGCATTATTAAAAGCAGAATCCTTGTTTTTATTATAGTATTAGCATATTTTAGTCTACAACTTTTTAAATGTATTGTATATTATAGTGAACTTGCTGTATTTTAATTTATATTACGATGTCTCTAACTATTTTACTGATAATTTATTAGGAAGATTAGTGCAATAATTCTTTTTAAAATAAAATACTTTTACTCAAACAGATGTTCCACTAAAAGATTTGAAACATTTACTCAAAATTCTTACCTGCTATTGGTCAATTTTTCTGGGAAATTTTTTTTTTGAACCGATCACTCTTTATGTAACTTAAAGCATAGACACTGTGCAGTTGGTAACTGTAGATTTTAGATTAAATAGTGTTAATATTACAAAAAAATCAGTGTTTTCATTCAATCATTTTGCCATTTACAGTAATTTACTAAATAGATACCGGGCAGTGCAGAGATGGTTGCTGGTTTGAGCCCCTCTTGTGCACATGTTTGTTTAATTCTGGATACTCCAGCCTTCTTTGAAATGAAATGAAACTTATTTAACCAGAAGAACCTCATGGAGATTAGAAATCTCACTTGCAGAGTTTCCTTGTCAAGACAGGCAGCAGCACACTTACAAAGTTACAGACAAAAAACAATTTCATACGCAGATACAAACATATAAACCAGTAGGGGTGGGAGAAAAAATCGATTTAAATAAGTACTGGGATTTTTTGTTTGATGATTTTTTTGTTTAAAAATCTTTGTTTTTCTCCTAATTTAAATGCTTAATTTTAGTCTGTGTTAATAAGCCACTTTTAAATGTACAGCTCTGGAAGTCAAAACAAATTTCATTTTTACGATTGCCATTGAATGCAATGCTTGGTTTTCACCGAACCCATAGTCACATTGTATCGATATCGAGATATCTGTCATGGATATCGAGATATGAAATTTTGTTCGTATCGTTCAGCCCTAACTTAAACTATTATGTCAAAAAGTATATTTGTTTGTGCATATATGTGGACATGTGTATGGATGTATGTATGTGTATATCAATTATATATTACATATATCTGTTGCGTATGTGTAGATAAACATATTTATAAAGATGATATGTTTTGCAATGTAAATGAGTATTAAATATTTGCATGGATAGCAGAATTTATTTCTATAAGACTCATGAGGAACAGAAATAAGGTGTAGGAACTCAAAACGTTTTTTACTTCTCCCTCCTTTGGAGCGTGAACAATGTCTTCATTTCTTTTTTCCATGTACGTGAATGGCACATCTCTGTTTTTTTTTCTTTGTATACATGTCCGAAATAAAATTCAATTCAATACAAATAAAAAAATGAAGATGATGGTTAAGAGTATTTGTCTAATTTCAAGTCAGATCTTATTTTAAGGATGTAAAAAAAAAAAAAAAGCCTCAGTTGGGTGTAATAAGTAAAATAATCTGCTAGTGAGCCAAGACGAATTTAACTGAGAGGGTGTTTTTAAATTTTTTTTTTTTACCCAGAGCAGATTTTACCCTGTCAAACTTGCTTGTTTCATTGGCAGATATTAGTGCCTTATTTTTGCCTATTTATTCCCTGTAATAAGACATTTATCTGGACTTAATAAGTAACTCTGGTTTAAAATAGTTTTTCAGATGAATTCTGAACTGAATTAAATCAACAAACTCACTGAGATCAGTTTTTTCAGTGCATTCAAAAGAGAGTAAAGGTGGTTTCTGCTTCCCCTCCACTTTGTCCAAGCCTCGTAATCAGTTCTTCATCTTCCCCTCCTTCTCTCACAGCCTCCTCTCCTCTTCTTTGTCACCTTGTTCCCTCCTCCTCCTCCCTGCCTCCTGCACCCGCCTCTCTCCTCTGTGTGGTCTGTGGGCTGAAATAGAGGCCCGAGGCCAACAAGCTGTCTCCAGCAGCACTGATAAGACACGTGCACGCTCACGCTCACACACACACCAAGTGCCAAAGCTTACAAACGTACGAGTGCGTCGTCCTGATGGGTCACATCTCAATATTCCTCTTTAAAAAACAGAAAATAAAACAAATTAATTCACAAACTGCTCCAGAAACAAACATGTAAAACCTCACACCTGTGCAGCTGTGGTGTCAGTAATGATGTGTGTGTGTTAGCGTGTGTTAGCGAGTGTGTTAGCGTGTATGTTAGCGAGTGTTAGCGAGTGTGCTGTGGGCTGTTTGGTTCAGCTCTCTAACAGGATTTGTGTCCCCCGTGTCCAAAGGAACACGCTCTAATCTCGACCCATCACCTCTCTGCCACCTCGCCCCGCGTGGCACGCCCCAACCTCCTCACCTTACACCCTCCTCCCCCCTCCTCGGGGAAATTGGTACGTTCCGGGTCTCCACACTCCTGAACATATAAAGTCATTTCTATAAGACACTGAGGCTCCCCTCATACTGGAGCTTGTTGTTGCTAAAAAAAAGCTTGATAACCAGTATGAAGCTGGTAAAGGTGAAAGGAAAAGTGATTAGGGCTGATCAATTAGTTAAAAATTAGATTAAATCGCAATATGGCTTGTTGCAATTTTCAAATCGCAGAAGGTTCAATATTTTTAGCCCAAAATGTGTTGAAGATTTTGGCATTGTGATGTAGTTTTTTGCAATTTCATGCCTATTTTTTACCTCTATTCATACACTTTTGGACCATTTTGACCTTTATTAACCCTGTTTTTACAACTTTATGCCTATTTTGCCCCCATGCATCTTTTTTTGGCCATTGTCAGAACCATTTTGGTAATTTTTACATGGTTTTTGAAATTTAATTTAATTTAATTTCAAATTTAATTCAGTTTTTACAATTTCATACCTATTTTGCTTCTGTTCTTCACTTCTCCACTTTCTCTCCAATCTTTTATCCTTAGATTAATTTAATGTCATATTGGTTTTACTATAAAAAGATCTTCTGCTTATGTTTGTTTAAGAGTACATAAGATGAGGAACATTAAAACAATTGCAGAGTAAATCGCAATATTGGTGAAAAAAATCGCAATCAGATTATTTTCTCAAATCGTTCAGCCCTAAAAGTGATGCAAACATCTTCATTTTGGTTTCTTTAAATTACACCAACAAAATAATCCAGGTTCTGCGACCTGCCTGGAGCCACTGAACACTGCTGTAGTGTAATTAAAAAAAAAAATCATATCTCTGATAACATTTTTATCACTTGACTTTATTGCTGTCCAATGTTTCAAATTATAATATCACTTTCATTTGGTATTATTGTTACAGCTATATTTTATATAATTTTTTTTCATTATGAAGTTAATAAATGGATCTAGTGTTGATGCAATGACGTCAAGCGCCTTGCAACAAGCCACTCGACTTCCAGTCGACATTTTCTTGGGCCTTTTTATTTTAAGCAGTTCAGTGTTACATGAAGCAACAAGTCCAACTCATTATCCGTGCACACAAAAGACTGTTTTATTAGCTTTTTCTCTATTAACTTACTGGTAACTTCAGCTGGTTTGGTTAGAACGTAAGCTCCTTCCTGTTTTTGATTGCGCATGCTCATAACGCTCTTCTTCTGTGGTTTTCACATTTTGATAACCTGCCACCTATCGGCCAGGCATGGCATTGCAGGCTTTGTTTGGTTAGAGATATTTTTAAGATGAGGACGAGAATATACAGTTAAAAAATATCCATATACACTTCATTGCCAATAGTTTTCGCTCACCCATCCAAATAATCAGAATCAGGTGTTCCAGTCTCTTCCATGTCCACAGGTGTATAAAATCATCATTTAGGCATGCAGACTGCTTTTACAAACATTAGTGAAAGAATGGGTCGCTCTCAGGAGCTCAGTGAATTCCAGCGTGGAACTGTGATAGGATGCCACCTGAGCAACAAATCCAGTGGTGACATTTCCTCACTCCTAAATATTCCACAGTCAACTGTCAGCTGGATTATAAGAACGTGGAAGTGTTTGGGAACAACAGCAACTCAGCCACCAAGTGGTAGGCCACGTAAACTGACGGAGCGGGGTCAGCGGATGCTGAGGCGCATAGTGAGAAGAGGTCGCCAACTTTCTGCAGAGTCAATCTCTACAGACCTCCAAACTTCATGTGGCCTTCAGATTAGCTCAAGAACAGAGCAGAGAGCTTCATGGATGGGTTTCCATGGCCGAGCAGCTGCATCCAAGCCTCACATCACCAAGTGCAATGCAAAGCGTGGATGCAGTGGTGTAAAGCACGCCACCGCTGGACTCTAGAGCAGTGGAGACGTATTCTCTGGAGTGACCAATCACGCTTCTCCATCTGACAATCTGATGGACCAGTCTGGGTTTGGAGGTTGTCAGGAGAACCATACTTGTGGGACTGCATTGTGCCAAGTGTAAAGTTTGGTGGAGGGGGATTATGGTGTGGGGGTGTTTTTCAGGAGCTGGGCTTGGCCCCTTAGTTCCAGTCAAAGGAACTCTGAATGCTTCAGCACACCAAGACATTTTGGACAATTCCATGCTCCAACTTTGTGGGAACAGTTTGGAGCTGGCCCCTTCCTCTTCCAACATGACTGTGCACCAGAGCACAAAGCAGGTCCATAAAGACATGGAGGACAGAGTCTGGTGTGGATCAACTTGACTGGCCTGCACAGAGTCCTGACCTCAACCCGATAGAACACCTTTGGGATGAATTAGAGCAGAGACTGAGAGCCAGGTCTTCTGGTCCAACATCAGTGTGTGACCTCACAAATGCTCTTCTGGAAGAATGGTCAAAAATTCCCATAAACACTCCTAAACCTTGTGGACAGCCTTCCCAGAAGAGTTGAAGCTGTTATGGCTGCAAAGGGTGGACTGACGTTTCAGTTTGCTGTTATTGTCTCTCCTCACAAGGGCAGGGATGGTGTTTTTGAGCTTTACAAACTTTTCGTCTGTCTTTTAACTCTCAAGGCACAAAATTTGGTTTGTTTACATCTGTGATCAGAGCTCTCATTGGTCAATATCTGAGGTGGAGGGACAAATGGAGGCAGGACAGAAATCACACCCAATTAACTAATCAGATTTTGCCATAATTGTGCATAGATTGTGTTGTCTGACCCCAACATTAGAGGAAATACGGTAGTTAGAGCAGCTAGAAAACTTAATTAGAACAACCCACCTTAAAGGCAACTATTTTCTTAGAGTTTTTAAGATGAAGAGGTGATTCATATGTTTGCTAAAATATATTAATAAACCTGTGATGACGAAGAAAGATCCAGCTGCTGTCACTGAACACACCCATTCATCTTTTCAGTGTGTGCGTGTGTGTGTGTGTATATGTGTGTTACCATCCTCAGTCCAATCCCCTGTAATGTGACAGACAAATCCCACTAAGCTGTTAAATATTACACTGCTTTCACACTCGTATTAAACACCTTTCTACCTCTGCTGCACGCTCTCTCTCTCTCCTTGTGTTCACTCATCCTGCCAACACACACGCACACACACACACACACACACACACACACACATCCCTCAACCTTTACCTTCATCTTCAATATGCAAAAAAAACACTACAGATGTCACTTGAAAATCTTCACACATGCACAACAAATCTTTAAAATGCAGCGACACACGGCCGAGGTAACACAACAGCATGTTCCCACACACCCGCTCAGTGTGTGTGTGTGTGTGTGCGTGTGTCCTAATCCCCGGTGCTGGTCGCCTTGTCGGAGCGTTATATTTGCTGGTATCAGTGTATCTTCTCCTCGCTGCCTAATCCCACCACCTCAGCTCTGATATTTCCTGACATTTACATGAATCGCCCCCTCTCTCAAGACGGATGGACGGATGGAGTGACGGACGGAGGGATGGAGGGGGAGACGGGATGGGGGAGGAATGGGAGATGGATGGATAGATGGTGGTCAGATTCACAAACAGAAGCGAAAAAAAGAGGAGGATGGATGAGGATAGAAGAATGGAGGAATGAGGAAGAGCAGGACGAGAGTTCATGGGAAACAAGAATTTGATGAGACGATCAAGATGGAGGAAAGTCAGAGTAAAGCATGACAGACAGACGGACTGAATATCACACTGTTTCAGTGGGACTATGATACATAAGCTAACTAACACCAAGGCACCAACAGTGGAAAGACTTTCTGTTTGGCAGGTAAGTTTGAGCTTTGCACCACATGGCAGGTAAATGTCTACGGGCCTGTTTACACGAGGCCGAATACGTGAGAATCCGAAGACTTTTCATGGCGTTTTGGCCTCCTGTTCACACAGGAACGGTACCTGGAGTGCTTGAGCCCACAAACTTTTGAAACCAGGCTCCAGAGTGGACGGTTTTCTAAACGCTCCTCCATGCAGTGCCATGTAAACCAGAGTCAGAGCGTTTCAGGGTGAAATGCTGACGTCAACGCATGCGCAGTACTTTTCACTGTCACGATAACAAATTTTGCTGGACGATATTTTTTCCAAAAAATTATTGCCGAATATCAATATTGTTTTGAAACATAATTTTTTCCTTAATGTAATTATAACATATGTCATAATAAAGTGAGTACACCATGTCAAAAGCAATAAACTATCATTTTTTAGGAGTATTTAACTGTAATTGGAAGGTCAAGAGCTTTTTAAAAAATAAATTAAGCAAAAAAAAAAAAAAAAACTCTTTTGGGAAAAATTGCATGTAAATTAAAAATCATTATACTAATCAAAAACAATAAAAAACATAGACCCTGTCTCTGTAAAGAAAAAAATCCAATAAAATCACACACAACAATCAAAAAACAATAAATAAAATGGAGTTTATACAGTTCCTGCGCTGTTTTATTTATATTTACTTTGCAGACCAAACGCCTCATTAAGCGCTGACTGTCTGGACGAAGGCTCCGCTGCACCTCCCCTTCTTCATCGCCACTCCTTTCAAACAAATACAAAATATCGGCTCGTTGGTGTTCATGAGCTCACACCTTGTTCATTCTGGCTAAACCAAAATATTCCCACACTGGGGCTGTGGCATTCAGCTTAGGAACCATCGCTTTTTTGTCATCATTCATGTTACAGTTTGTTTCCTCATTACTCCTCAGGATGCTCAATTCAGCTCTGTGTGTGTACACACGAGCGGCCCCGCCTCCCCCACAAAGATTGAATGAATGACAGATGCTCACTCCGCTATAAATCTGCTATAGAACCAACGCACCCAAGTGTTGAGACAGTTGCACAGAGTGACCCATCTTGTCATCCAGCCTGTTTGGTAGAAAGAGAGGAGGAAAACAAACATGCATGCTCGTGCCAACTTATCGAGGCTGGCAAACTTACCGAGGACGTTTTTATTTATCGTGCGGTTAATTGATTTATTGATTATCGTGATAGGCCTACCTCTTTTTCATGAAGGCTGCGGGTGCGTAGGGTGACCAGATGTCCCGCTGTGTGCGGTACAGTCACGCATGCTCATTACTTTTTGCATGTCCCGCAAATTGAGATGGTGTCCCGCATTGTTACTAATAGTCAGACTCCAGTTTGCAATGTGTGTTTAATAATATGGCATTTATCAGTCAGCACGTGCACCGACAAGAAACAAATCAGGTCAGAACGGCACCGGCATGCAGCGCAAGACATGGAGGAAAAGGAGGAAAACAGGACCTGCAAGGATAAGAAAAGGAAATGCAGCTTCAACAAACACTGGGAAACCATCTACCCCTGGGTGAAGCCAGTCCAAGGCGAGTCCCATAAAGTTTTGTGTGAAATTTGCTTGAGCCAATTCTCCGTTTCACACACAGACAAATACAAAAATATAAAGGCACACTCACAAAAAACGTGTTGCTCAAAAGGAGAAAAAAACAAACAAAATAAAAATAATAGAAAACAAAATGGCAATAATAACTAAAAATAGATACACAACTAAATTTGGACGGCCCTGTCTAAACAATCAGACATTCAACAAATCAAATCAGTTTGTAAGTTTGTCTTCTCCCTCTAAATAAATAAATAGATAATAAGGAAAGATCGGGTGTTACATATTCATAGAAGCTTACATGCGATGATGTTTAAGAGGCCAAATCCTTTCAGCTGTGTTACAAACTACTTTAACCTGTCTTAGCCTGTTTTTGTTCTATTTTTACATTTCAGTTCAGATTTT
This sequence comes from Scarus forsteni, assembly GCA_036419115.1. Taxonomy (NCBI): domain Eukaryota; kingdom Metazoa; phylum Chordata; class Actinopteri; order Labriformes; family Labridae; genus Scarus; species Scarus forsteni. The sequence goes on along the minus strand of JAZDUH010000134.1, from coordinate 755,660 downwards.
TTATTTGGAATAATTTTCTTTGTTAAATGCTTTTAAATTTTATCATCCTATTTTAGCTGATTCTATTATGCACCTGGTGTTAGGATTTCTCATTTTACCATATCATTTATTTACATTTTATTTATTAATTTATTGACATATTTTACTCTATAGTATTTCTATCTGATGTCCTATCATGATTTTTTTAACTATTATTTTAGTTTTAGCTCCGGTGTTTCCTCATTTTTAATCAAGGTAGTCTTATAATTTTGTTTTCTGTCAAAATTTCTATTTATGTCTTTTCTACTTATTATTTCATTAATGGTTATTTTGTTTTATGTCCTGTGCCTTTTAATATCAGGATCGCTCAGACTACTGACAGCTTTACGTCTCTACTTAAGACACACCTCTTTGCGCTGGCTTTTAATATTAGTTGAACAGGACATATATATATATTTTTAGATGTATTTTTTGGGCATTTTGTGCCTTTATTGATAGGAGAGAGACAGTGGATAGGCTTGTGAAAGGGGGTGAGAGAGTAGGGGAAGACACTCTGCAAACTGGTCACAGGTGGGATTCGAACCTGGACCGGCAGAAGCACGTACACGGGGTGCTAACCACTCCGCCAAACCAGCACCCTAGGACATATATATTTAAACTTTTCTATTTATTATGGGTTTTCCTTCTGATATTAATTGTTCTTATTGTAGTTGTTGTTTTTGTAATACTTTTTAAAATATTTTAATCATTTGTTTTTACTTGATTGTGTTTTAAGATGGACAGCCCTTTGGTTGTTTTAAAATGTGTTACATAAATAAAGTTTGACTTGACTGTATGAGAACAATCTACATCCTCTTTATCAGCACTTCCCGCTGACATGTTCGCTCCGCTCTTTTACAAACAAACCCTGCGTTAAGAGGAACGTTGATGTGTCTAACCGCTGATATTGTTTGCATTAATGTGTCTAACATGTTAAATATTCTGCAGAGACGATCACACCCTCACACCGAGCCTGCTGCATGCTAACGAGTGAGCTGTGATTTTCTCTTAATTGCACTAAAAATGAAGATTAAGGGGATGAATTATTGATACAAGTTGGTATTTAATCTTTTGTAATGAATAGTGGATCCACTGCTTATAAATATTGTACGAGGCTTCATAATTTGATAAATTTATTCCAATTTGCCCTTTATTTTGCCCTTTAGTCAAGGTTAGGCTCATTGAAACGCACACAGACACACGCGTGGAGATTCCAACATGTCTGCCTCGGTGTTTACCCCCCCTCGCCCTCGGCCATTTTTGGATCATCTTTTTTTAGTTTTAAACCGGTGGCCGTAAACAAACACACACACTCGTAAACATGTTGACCTTGGTTGACCTTGCAGCCCGTCTCCCCCCCACACACCCTGACTGTCTGTGGCAGTAATTAGGCCGTGCATCTGATTGTCATTAAAGAGCACGAGCAGATAATGAACACACGGTGAAGGGATTTTTACTGCACAAATTAATGCACATTTCCTCGACAGAATGTTCCAGAACGATGAGGTAAAAGTCGAGTTTGTAGTTTGAGCTGCATGCACGCACACAATCTATTAAACTGGGGAACAATTAAAAAAAAAAAAATCTGTTGAGCTAGATTTTTGTGCAGGTTTAGACTGAAATTGGAATGTTGACTCCAAAATTGTAGTCATTTTTTTTCTTGCACATCAAGTTTTTTCTCCACAGCTTACCCTCCAGATAAGCAAAACTCCACTAGCTTTAATAAGACTTGCTAGCTGGTTACGATTTGACTCATCTGTAGCTGCGTGGCAACTTGTTTGTGCAGTCACTAGGCCTGTCACAATAATCAATAAATCAATTAACCACATGATAAATAAAAATGTCCTCAGTAAGTTTGCCGGCCTTGATAAGTTGACACGTGCGTACATGTTTGTTTTCCTCCTTTCTCTCTACCAAACAGGCTGGATGAGTAAATGGCTCACTCTGTACAACTTTCTCAACACCTGGGCGCGTTGGTTCTATAGCGGATTTAGCGGATTTATAGCAGAGCGGGTATCTGTCATTCATTCAATCTTTGTGGGGGAGGCGGGGTTGCTTGCGCGTACACACAGAGTTGAAGTGAGCGTCGTAAGGCGTAACGAGGAAACAAACACTAATATGAATGATGGCACAAAGCTACGTTCCTAAGCCGAAAGCCACAGCCCCAGTGTGGGAATATTTTGGTTTTAAACAGAATGAACAAGGTGTGAGCTCATGAACACCGACGAGCTGATATGTCGCATTTGTTTGGAAGTAGTGGCGACGAAGAAGAAGAAGAAGGGGAGGTGCAGCGGAGCCTTCATCCTGACAGTCAGCGCTTACTGAGAAGTTTGCTCGGCAAAGAAAATATAAATAAAACCGCAAAAAAATAGTGCGCTCGCAGACAGTGTTGTTCATTACATTGCAAAGGAAATGCAGTCCTTCAATACGGTTTTTATTGTTGTGTGTGTTTTTATCAGATTTTTTTTTTCTGTACAGAGACAGGGTCTATTTTGTACTGTTTTGGTTAGTATAATTATTTTTATTTACATGCAATTTTTCCCAAAAGAGAGTCCATTTCATTTTCATTGGGTTTTTTTTTTCTCTTTTTTTTGGTTAGATTTATTATATTGTTTGTTTAATTTATTTTCATTAAAAAGCTCTTGACCTTTCAATAACTCTTAAGAAATTAAAGTTTATTGATTTCGATATGGTGTTCTCACTTTACTATGACATGTATTATAATTACATTAATGAAAAAATGTTTCAGAATAATATTGATAATAATATCGTTTAATAAATAATAATAATAATAAATATCTTAAAATAAAAAATAATAAAAGAAGTGTAAAAGAGAAGATAGGGAATTAAATGATCTATTTTTTAAAAAGTCCTGGGTGCTGTATAAAGATTTAAATTGATGAAACGAAGAATTAAGTCAGTTTTGAGTGACGGATAGAATCCAAACTGTGTTGGGTTAAACAGATCACATCTAAAACAAACTATCATAAAAACACTAGACTTTTAAACATAACCACAAAGAGTGTCGTGATGTAAACTGGACTAAAGACTTGTTTTGAATGCTAACAGACTTTCCCGTTGTTCCCTCTAAAGCACAGGGAGCCATTTTGGCTGTTTTTCTCCTACAGAAGGAGAAACTGGTCGGGTTTTTTTTGTGTATTTCGCTGTGTTGGAGGTTCATTGTTCGGCTGCCCAGAACTGAACAAACATGATGTGAATAATTTAAAATATCACAGAAGTTTGAGCAGCATCACAGAAATTATTCAGCAGGTTCACACCTCGGCTCGTTGTTTGGAGATTTTTTTACGGATCAAAGCTTTAAGTGCAGCGGGAGAAACACACACACGCACAGGAGCATAATGAACGGACTGTTAATGTGCCGCGGCCAAGCAGCTAATGGACACACACACACACGCAAACACGGGCATTAACACAACTACACACTGGCAAAAACACACACGCCGAGGTGCTAGCTGGCTAATGGCTGTCACTGTTGACTGATCACAGTGATCAGCAGCCGCAGCTCTAATTACAACTAAACAACGGAAAGGAACAAGTAGAGGCCGGGCCCAGGGAGGAAGAGGAGGAAGAGCAGAGGAATCAAATCAGAGGAAGGCAAACACACAAGTGGGACGTATGAGGGCAGAGGCAAGAAGGAGGAAGGAGACATGGATCAAGACCAAGGCTGCTTTTGAAAAGTACGATATGCCACGACAAGAGCTCCAAAAGTGAAGGAAAGGAAGTTTGGTGCTTCCTTTATTATCTCCTTTAGCTGAGGAAACACTGGACCATCCTTAACGTAAGGAGAGGATAAATGAGGCCCCATTATGCCTTGTGGCAGCAGCATATATACTAGGGGTGTCCTGATACAACTTTTTCACCTCTGATATGATACTGATATTGCAGCCTTGTAGGGCTGGGTATTTCCAGCAACTACACAATACGATACGTATCCCGATACACATAAATCGTGAACATTGACTGCGCTTTGAACAGAATTCCCAGCAACTTTTGTTTTATTACAAGAAGAAAAAGAACAAGCATGAGTTTTAAATAAGTCTTCAACTTAAAAACTTTAATTCAGGTGCCTAAGTTTAAACTTGGAACATGTGTTTCATCATGTAGCATGTAGCATGTAGCTTCTATTTTGAACTGTTCCATTGTTAATATTACCCTAAGTGTATTTACAACAACTGTCCAAACATTGAGGCCGTATCGATTCTGTAGAATCCGTATCAATACACGAATCACCAAGAAGTGCATGACAATATTTTGCCGTATCGATATTTTGAGCGCAGGCCTGCAGCTTTGAGTATTGGCTGATATTGATATCAATCTGATCCAATATCAGCAGGAGTCAGACTTTTATTCCTTATTTTGTAGTGTGGACTGTAAGAAAAGTCTTGATCAGGTGAGATTACTCAAACAGAGAACAGTAGTCAGCAATAGTAGGTATGAGAAAATCTGACACATTTGTTATTAACCAATGGGTTCAATACATTCAACCTTAAACATAAGAATATATTGCAATTAAATAAAATAAAAAATAAATAAATGAGAAGGTCCTGAAAAGTTACCTCAATAAATCCAGTAAAAACAAAAACAGAAGTTTTTTAAATAGCAAAATATCAACTGTGTTTATCTTAAACATAAGCATATTCTACAACTAAATTAAATAAGTAAATAAAAAATAAGAATGGACTGCATGTATTGGTATTTTGGTTGCAGGCCGATATAATCTTTTTTTTTTTTTTTTCTGATATCAGACCGATATCAGATATCAACATCAGATCAGGACACTCCTGATAAATACAGCACCTGCTGAAGATTTATGGAAACTAATGATGGAGAAAGGACGACTTTTGTGGGAGGTATTGTTGCCAGACAGAACCAAAACCATCCTGTTTTTTCAAATCGGCCAGGTTTAAAGTTCGGACAGAAAAACTTGAACCTGATTTGGTAATTCAACTACATGTATTTTGTTCTGATTGTTAAAAAATAGGAATTTATTTGTATTCATTTCTGAACACACTTGCTTTGTCAAAAGCTACTACAGTCTTCTGTATTTTATTAGATATTTTTGCCAGTTGTTTTCATTTTCTCTTTCCGAGTTTATTTTTGTCTTCTTAAGATTATACCCCCCTTTTTTTTATTATTTTTTTACAAACTCATGTTACCCTCTTCAGCCCCAAAGTTCCTGATTTTAAGAATGCTTGATGCTCTCCAGCCAAAATGTAAGAAAAAGTGAACTATTCATGTGGAAATATGGTCATGCTGCACATCAAATTAAACAGGAAATTTTCAGCTACACAACCATATAAGACATTTTTACACACACCAAACACAACTTCAACACCAAGAAAATGAATTATCAAATATCCAAATCTGTTTCACTTTGATTCAAACGGGTTGATTTGTATGGATTTATTTAAATGGAAAAATGTAAAGAGTTCTGTTGATTTTTTCCAAAAAAAACCCCCAAAAAAGTATTTACTTTATTTTCTTCTATATATATATTTTAAAACAGTCAAAAACTACCACAGATAAGCAGAAGAAGATAAAAACTGTTGTAATTGGGTGTCATGAACACTAAAGTGACATAACAGTGAAATCTAAAGTTTGGTATATCAGAAATGTCAAATGGGACTAATGGAGCCAAACTGTGCCAAGATTGGGCCTGACCACTCTGTAGTAAAACCTCTCTAACTTTGCTCTGCATCACTTTATCAGACTCAAACTTGGCAGAAGTAATGTTCACATATTTTCACATTCATTCATAGAGTTCTAAAGCTGCAGCTGCATCATTCCAAAGAGATATTCACAATAAACACTTGGTTTTGTTTTAGGCGAGGATGAAATGTTCAAATTATTCTGACCTCTATCTTCCTTCCCAGTTACACATATACTGATAATCCACATCTGGACAAATCTCTAAAGTGTTACTTTATTAAGACACCAAAATAATTCAAACAAACCTTGTGGTTGTAGAGATACACTCTTTTCTTTATGAGGATGTCATTTCCGAGCAGAAGGCTTAAAAAAGGGGCTGAGCAGGAGTTTTTTTTAAGTAAACATTTGCTACAATCGTCTCGTCTTCATTTGATCACAGTGTAAATAAAACAAAAAAGAAAACACACATGTCTGACTCAGAGATAATTACACACACACACACAGCAGTAATAAGGTGTGAATGACAGCACTCAGAGAGACAGAAACAGAGATTACATCCAATTAACCAAGTCCAGCCAATTAACCAGCAGCCAATTAGAAATGAGAAACCAATCAGGATGCTAATTGGCACCCGATACAAACAATACCGGCAAGTTTACAAAGTCACAAAGTGTGTGTGTGTGTGTGTGTGTGTGTGTGTGTGTGTGTGTGTGTGTGTGTGTGTGTGTGTTTGAGAGAGAGAACAGGAAGGACTGAAGCCAAACAAACAAAAACAGATGAAGCAGGAGATTCAGAAAAACCTGCATTAATGTTCTTACCTGGAGGGTGTCAGCTGGGCACGCCGCCTGCCGATTGGCTGAGGGCTCTCCCATGGCGTGGAAGGACTCGTGGGATTGGCTGGTGTAGAGGAGGCGGGCCTGGATGCAGCGGAGGGCGCGGAGCATCCAGCCATGTTGGCGCCGGATCTGCCGCTGGAGCTGATCCCATTGGCTGGAGACCATGTGGAGGATTTCCTTCAGACCTGGAGGGCGAGGGACATTTGGATGGAGCAGAGAGGAGGACAAACGTTTGTGTGGATCCACTTTAAAAAAACAACTCAAATATGGCGTTTGTCACACAAAAAAAAAGGTGAACAAGAGTCGGGAGTGTTTTCAGACGGGATTCACGGCCTGTCAGCTTCAGTTTGTTAAAATAAACAGAAACATAATCACAAAAATCCCATTTTTCTCTTCAACATTTTACATTAGAAGTGTTACGATCACTTTAAATGTGTAGTCTTGCCTTGAGGGTTGCCAGGTCTGCTTATTATAAGCTTCTTAGGCAGGGCTCCAGACTAACTTTTTGCATTGGTTGCAACAGCGCACCTAAAAAAATGTTTTGGGCACACCAGAACAAAAATTTAGTGCACCCAAATTTTTCATAGTGTCACCTTTAATACCATAAGTCACCATTTTATCACTCTCCATAGCTTATGTATATAATGTAAATGAGTAAAGAAATACTTTATTTACTTTGATTCACTTGTTTTTGTTGGTGTTTATTAATTATCTGACAGTCACTAAACGAATTTAGCAGAGTTCCACTGTTTCTTCAGAGTTACTGGTACAAGCTGAAACCTGACACCACAGTCAGGCTCCATCTGGGCTCATCTGCATACTAACAGCTGATTGGATGATTACTGAGGGCTGTGTGTGTGCGTACATGCATGTGTGTGCATGTGTTTGGGTCTACAGCCTACAGCCTGTGAAGATGCAACGCAGGGACAGAGAAAAGAGAGGAAGCAGACGCTGTGTCTTGTCCATTTTAGGAAGATTTTTCCGTAACCTCAATTAATTTTGTCAACTTAGATTTTAAGGGTGGGCCTAACATTTTTTCCTGTCGTACCAGTGCACCCAAGAAAAAATGTTAGGTGCACTCTCACAAATGGTTGCACCCTGGAGCCCTGTTAGGGCTTCTTTTTTGAATAGTTGCTTGTAAATATTGGCAGTTGCAGGTTGCATTATTTTGGGCTTGTTCAAAAAGTTTAGCTGCTCATTTGGGGTTGTTGTGCCCTCGAACCCACGAGGGATCTGATGTTCACTCTCCTAACAAAATGAACTCAATTCAGACTTACAGTTACACAGACTATTTTGTCCCACTCCAAACACAAATGTAGTTTTTTTTTTAACTTCGCTAGGCCACAGGAACCGAAAAAAAACCTGCACAACAGCTTCATTTTTAGATGAACACATCCCCCATATGCAAACACGAGCAAATGTTGAGTACTGAGGGTAAAAATTATGACTGTGTGAGGTGGAAAACAGGAAAGACACCAGCACTGCACACCAAAATTCATTGCCCAGTGTCCTTAGCTTTGTTAAAACTGATGTGAACATTATACGTGGATTAATATAGTACAAAGCACCATTCCAAGAGCACACTTACACCTGGGACAGAGCAAAATTACATCTGTAGGTCTTCAAATATGTAATTTAAGTACATTTCTGAGGGACATAAATGAAGAAATATAAGCTAAAAACACCTTAACCAACGTTTTCTTCCGCTGTTATAGTGTGATGAGTGCTCAAAATGTAAGTGTACAAACACTGTTTATTCATCTTTAACCCTTTGCTGTCCACTACAGTAGACAGATATTTGGAGAAAATTTTACACACTAAAGGTTGGAGTATCATGTCCAACTACCAGGTGGGAACTTCCAAAACCTTGTTGTAAGTTTCATAAAAAATATTACCTTTGCTCATTTTAACCCGATCAAGGTAATGCATCATAAATCCAAAATAGCCAAATAAGGGTACATTTTTTATTTTAAATTCAGTTTTAATCATGAGGGAATAGCAGCAATAATACAGACACTTAAAATTAGCTTTTAATTGGATTTATCTAAATGAATGTTGGGAAAAGATTTTTTGTGGCTCTTTGTTAATTTTCACGGAATTACAACACTGACAAAAATAACATTATTTTAACTTTAAAGTAAAAACAACTCTTATAGGACTACATCCCAGAATTTCAAAAAGTAAATTGGACCTTAACTGGATCCTAAGAAAAACAGCATTAAAGAAAATCACAAGAAACTAGAAAAAGACTAATCCTCCTAACTTGAAAAAAAGGTTTGAAACAGTGGACAGTTTTTATAGGATGGAAAAAATAACCCATAAAATAAACAGGAAAGAAAGGTTGTTTGAAAAAAGATGGGCCTCCTTACATATGAAGTACAAAAATGACCATGTTAACGTGATAATATCAGATGAATTGAGTTTCTTGTGTTTCATGTATAGCTTAAATATGAATTAATCTGACAAATGATATGGAAAGCCAATCTTTTTATTTATATATTATTTTTCTTTATATGTCTATATAATTGTTAGTTTCTTTTTGTTACCTATTTCATCATGATATACTTTACTGCAATGATACATAAATAATGGAAATAAACACTTTGAATGTAAACCCAATTTAAGGATATATATGGAAAGTTGCTGCCCTGACATGTGTGCATAATGAATTTGGAATTGTATTATTTATCCATTATTATGATATAATATGATTATCAATTGTTTATGTATGTATGATATTCTGTCTGGGTGGTGGTGAACAAAAAAATGAAAGGGGAAAAGGTGTCAAAATTATCTAAAATATTAAGATATGTATCAATGTATTAATGACACCAACCGACGCAATGAAGTATTTAAAAAAATAAAGTAAAAAACTGCGATTTTATAATTTATGCATGAAAGGGTTAAGGCCTTTTTTATTTTATTTTCCTCTTTCCTTCTCTGACAAAGATTTAAGAAAATATAAAACCCTACTGAATGTTTCTCTCCCTGCCCGCTGGCTCTCCTATCTGAACGTCTCCATCTCATTCTTTGTCTTTATCTCCCTGCGCCTCTCTTTGGGCTACATTCATATGAGTTCTCCTCTCTGAAGGTCACTCTGTTAATCCAAATATTAATAATGAATGGAACAGAGTCAGAGCTCCGTTATGGCTGCCTCTGTGTGTCTGAGTGTGTATCCATGCGTGCTGCGAGCGAGCGGGAGGTGTGTGAAATTACCTGATTGGTGCGAGGTGATGACAGCGAGCAGCGCCCGGCCTTCCTCCATGATGCTCTCCTTCAGGGCGCTGTGGCTGTCCACGTTCAGCTTGAAACTCTGGAGATGGAACAAAAAAGATCGTCAGTTTACTCCAAAAATCCAGAAAGATGAGGAAGAGGATGGAACGAAAATCAAATGAAATCAAACTCCCAAGAAACCCTTTTAGCAGCTCTAACTGAAGTATGTCGGGCATCATGACAAAAGCTGAAAACAAGGCCCCTTTTCCTTCAAACCAGAGCTTGTTAGCTTAGCTCAAACACTGGGAGTCAATGGGTAGTGTCACGCTACAGCCACACCGCATGCGAATTGGCGAATTTAGAGAATTGAGTGACACACGTCACTGAGCAGGCGCAGTAGAGAGCTGGAGCCAGACGGACTCGGTGATGACCCGTGCAGGAAAATCCAGCTGGAAACAAATATTTACAGAACTTACCTTCAAAACCTGTCTCCTCAGCGACTTTCACCCAAGCCTGCTCCTTTTTGTTCCGGTCTCTGTAGAGTACACACGTCGAATCGTATAGCTCCGGATGATGGCAAACAGTGCAGATCAACCTCTCCTCCATCTTTCAGAGGGGTTTGAGCCGGAGCAGGAGGCCGGAGCGTCACACGTCATCAAATCAATGACGTTGGGGAGGAATGTGTTCGCTGATTGGCTGCCGCGGCACAGCGTCACGCGAATTTGCGTCGAAAGTTCAATATTTCAACTCGAGCGTAGAGGCGTTTGATGATCCAAACGCGCCAGATGCTCCATACGTACAGCGCCAAATGCGTCCAACGTGCCTCCCGAGGAAAATCTGCGTCCAAACGTGTCTTTGCATCGACTTTGTATGTAATCACAACGTGAGTCTTTGCGAATTCGTGTGCGGTGTGGCCGTAGCATTAGCCTGCTTCTGCCTACAGTCAAGCTTATTGTCACTGATTTTTCTGCACTATCATCTTCTACTGTCAGGGACTTCTTCTACTCCTAATAAGAGGCTTTGTTTTGTTGTCCTACTTCCGCAGTGGTCTGAGATGGAGATGTGAAATTCATGAACGAGTCGAGCCTTTTGAACAATTCTTTAAAGTGAGTGATGAGAATCGATTGTTAGTGAGCCATTCGTTTGCGAGTCATACTAAATTGCAAATGACCAGCAAAACTAATGTCTCCTTCAAAACTACCAGTCAGTTCTCATTGTTTACTAGAACTGCTCATAAGACTTGACTCGTTTGCAAACGTCACATCTGTAAAACAAACCACAAAACAAAACTAGAAAAGCACTCGGAGAGCACAGACCTCCGACAGCGCCACAGCCCTCACCCATATTGCATTTTTAACATAAATATCAGTCCTACCTTTATTTCATCTAAATATTTAGATTCCTAGACCGTGAAAACATACTATTAGCAATTGGATTCATAATGATATTTATTTTAGTTCAGTAGTTATTCATGAAAATCACATTTTTCGTCATGGCGTTTTCTTCTGGATCTAGCTCCAAAGTTTTTGAAGATACAACAAATCCAATTGAACACTCCAGATTCCACAGTATCTTGGCTATATTTTGGCGTTTGTTGCAAGTCCATGCCTTTATTTGTTCCCTTGCTATGACGAAAATTCCAAGGATGTTTAAATTTTTCTTGTTCTGGATCAGAGAATCCAGAATGTTACCAGGATCCAGATCAGTCTTTGATATCTTGTAGAACCTGTTGGAAACTTGTCCCGTATTTTTATTCCAAGTGCTCTAACTATTTTTGGTGGAGTAATATGCACAAATGCTGAAAAATTGTTCTATCTCACAATGTTAAAGAATCTTTTAAAAAATTCCTGGATCCAGACAGTGATCCGGATCACTCCCAAAATCTAATAATTTGTTCCTTGTCCCAATCTGGACATTTCCTGAAAATTTCATCGAAATCCATCCATAACTATTTGAGTTATTTTGCTAACAGAAAAACAAACATAAGTAAACTAACATAACCTCTTTGGTGGAGGTAATTAAAATAATTTAGAGACTAAATTATGACTAAAAGTTAAAGATTTTTTAGGAAAAAACTAAAACTGAATTACAAAGTGCTGTCAAAACTAACACTACCCTCAACCACATTATCTGCCCTCACCGGCCACTTTATTAGGTACACCTTGCTAATACCAGGTATTAGCATTTGAATTGCAGCCTCAGCTTCCAGTTCTTAGCAGACAGGAGTGGCACCTGCTGCTCAAACACCATTTAATGTCTAATCAAAGTTATCTCCCCCCTCTGCTCAGACAGGAGGAGGCTGTGAAGGCTGCTGTAAACAGGAAAGGGAAACAGATAAGTGCTGCTCAGAGAGCGGGGAGATAAAAGATGGACAGATGCATGAATGAATGATAAACAAAGAGATGGATGGAGGCTCGGGGCGGCCCGAGGCGCTGCTCCACAAACACTACAGTGGATCTATGAACACACCGCAGCCTTTTCTCCTGTGTGAGAGCGAGTCAGCCTCCACACTTAACCACTTCTGACATCCCGCTGTGCTGCTGTAGGCGCCAACAAACACACTCAACGCCCTCCAGAAGGTGCGTGTGCACGTCAGGGAAGCATTCAGATCAGCTGATCTCAGGAGGGATCCACGCAGGAAAGGTTTGTCGATTTTTTATTTAAGGCTCAGGGAACCAGACCCCAGCTTTCTGCCCCATAATTCAGATTTTATTCATGACGAGTTTGAATATTTGTTTAATGTTAACGGCTGCTGCATGAATCTATAGCAACAGGTTTAAGACAAAACCAACGGTCTTAAAATTAAATGTCTCTTTGTAACAAATCTTTTTTGCTTTAAAAAGAGAAATATAGCAACAAGATTCTACAGACTTCTGCAAAAAAGGCACTATGTAGGGAGTAGTACTTGGTTTAAAAAAATAAATTTCATCAATTTTAATCTATTCCCTTTTAATGGTTCGTTATCGATCTTTTAACCTACACTGTAAAAAAGGCTTGTTGCTTTAACTAAAAAAAGTTAGTGTCAGGGTTGCCTTAAAATTGTAAGTTTTCTGAATTTAGAAATTTAAGTTCAGTTGAATTAAGAACGGTTCAGATCAAGTGAACTTCTTAAGTTCAATAAACTTGCCATTAAGTCAGCTCGACTTGAATTGTAAAGTTTAACAAAGCAATCCAATTCCAATAGTATTTTTTATGCCAACACAGTAATTAAACTTCTTTAAACTACAGTTTTAAAGGTAAAACATTTCTGCCATTTGTAATTGATTTTGTCCCAGATATTTGTGAATTTTAAATCAAAAGGTAATCAGCTTTTAACTTTTTAAATCTTTGAGTCCCACACCATGAAAACATTTAGTTTTTTGTTTGTTTGCATTTTTCTTAATTCCCTGAAATGTTGAGAGAACCAAATAGAGCTGGAAAAAAATTGATCAAATCGATAATTCAAATTATTTTCTGCAGAAGATTTTAAAAATTAAAAATCAAGATTTTTTTTCTTCCCTTAGTCCAAGTGTGATGGTCGGCCTTGTAGGGTTTGCACAAGCACTTTTATAGGCTTGTATTTGTTATTTAAGTAGATTAAATATTGATCAGAGAGTTTCATGCTAATACTGTAACATACCTCAGCCTTTTAGTGTTTATGTAGACAAACCTGCCTACGTTTATACCACATAATCAACCTTTTATGACCCAGACTTTGACTTTAAGAGGGAAACATTTAGACAACATAAAGGAAAAACTTGATTTGTTTCATTTTTATGTCACTGGGAGTTTTGTTTCTTTTAGGGAGGGAAAAATCGATTAAAATCGTAAATCGAGTGTTGTGGAAAAAAATCGGGGAATTTATTTCTAGGCCATATTTATGGAGTAGTGAGAGTGCCAAATTACAAAAATAAATCTCTAAAAGAATAAATAAATAAACAAATAAATAAATCAATCAATTATATAAGAATCCATAAAAGAAAAGGCTAATAAAAGAATGAATAAATAAATAAAGTGGCTATATAAAGTAATATTGATCAAAAAATAAACCCTTACAAGAAAAGGCTAATAAAAGCATAGATATAAAGACAAATAAATAAAAGTATTTAAATCACATTATAATGTCACTTTAAAAGTGAAGGAAATATGCGCAGAAAAATATGCGCAGTAGGAATGTGGTTACGTCACAAGCACAGGAGGAATCCTAATCAAGAAGAAACATGGCGGCGGAAAACTTGACAGAAGAACTCGTTGAAGTTCGAGAACGACATAATTATGACGGAGAATATGTTTTGGGGACGGTAGAGGACGTAATGGAAAGTGCAGGTACTGTGTGACCTTTGACCCACACAGACATCGATGAGCTCGTGTGGCCAAATCTTGAGAATGTGAACAAAGCATATCCCGACATATTTGTCCTTCTTCCTCGATTGGGTTCTTTCTGCACCTGCTCATGACAACATTCCTACAAGCTCGTCGATGTCCGTGTTGGTCAGCGCACACATAACACCAACACTTTCTATCACGTCCTCCACCGTTCCCATACATATTCTCGGTCTTAAAAGTTCTGCCGTCAAGTTTTCAGCCGCCATCCTTCTTCCTCGATAGATCTCCTTCTGCGCCTGCGTACAACGACATTCCTACTGCGCATATTTTTCTGTGAATATTTTGAAGGAAATAAGCCCTAGAACCAAACACTGATTTGATTTGTTCTGTTTCATTAAACCGAGTTTATTTTTGACCATTTTCAAACAGTTGAGCTGTAGTTAAAGGGTTAAGACCCTGCAGCCCGGTTCAGGCCGTGGACGGAGACAGACAGTCGTCTTTCTGCAGTGAGGGATCGACAGGCGACGGCATCAGTCAACACTCGACAAGGTCAGACCTCCACACCACCAATATTTATGGAGTCAGACACACACCCACGAGACGGATGGGCGTCTTCACCACGAACACAAACTCACAGTGAGGGTCTGCAGCCAGGGGAGCAGGGAGGGAGACGAAAACTAATGACAAAGGAGTTGATCAAAAACTTAGAAATCTGACGTATTACTGTTTTATCGCTGAAAAGAGGATGCAGCAGACGTCAACAGTCCAAATGAATCAGAACAGTCTATGTTTTAGGTGTTGTGATTACAGAGTTTCGTACCATTTGTCCAATTAATTAAAAGAATTACTTAAGAAAGACTGACAAGAGTTTACAACCATGGATGGAGAAATCATCAACAACTTCAGGAACATTTTCAGCAGTAAAAAGTTTGGTTGTGTCACAATTTATTTATATTTTTACTTCCCTTCATACTCCTACACAGGCCTTCTTTAAGCTTGATGAAGCATCAAACAAGAAGATGTAAAGAAATACTTGTCTTTATTTAAACAGAATTATATATGAAAAAGAAAAACAGAGCGTATTTAAAACTCAAACATCTCAAGTGAAATAAAATAATTCACAATAAAAAGAGGTAATGTTTAAGGTGCCATACTGAAGTCCAATAAAGTTGAACCTAGAACAATATAGTCAATATTTGCAAAACTGAAACTAATGTAAATAACAATTTAAAAAAACCCTCAAACTAATTTATAAAAAAAAATACATTTAGGGCAGAACATTTTATAACTTTTTTCTTTTTAACTTTACCACCCAGCTTCATGTACAGTCGGGTCTGTCAGCAGGTCATTTGTCCTCAGTGGATGTGAACACTCACCTCTGTGCCTGTGTGACTAAGAAACTCCCCCTTAAAGGAGCAGTGTGTAGAATTTGGCAGCATTTCGCCAAACGTAAATGGTGAATATGGGAAATAATGTTTCTACGTGTATGTAAAGTCCGTCAAAATAGGAGTACAATCATCCCCACTGAACATTTCTTTTATTTTTACTTGGTTAGAAAAAGCTTTAAAAAATTACATTACCGCGGGCCGCTTTCATGTAAGCCGACATAACGATCCACCATGTTGTCTACGGGTGGATTTTAGGGACAAAAAGAACAAAACGCGAATCAATTATCCGGTTCTGAAATCTACCTGGAATGCAGGCGAAGAAGAGAGAGGGCGGCAGTGGATGTATAGACAGTTAGTACCCTGCACTCGGGATTTAAACTGTGTGTATGTTACAGTTAAAGCTTTGGAAATGGAAGACCACATTTATTCAAAATCACTCGAGAGTCGAGACTCCGATCAACTTCTTTCGAAAAAAATAAAGCATGATGAAATGAAGCGGAATCGTGACAGAAAACGTCAGAAAACAACGATAAACATTGGGGTTGCTTTTACAAGGTGGAGAGCCTTGTTTATAAAGTTATGTCTGAAGACTGACACCGAAGTAGCTTGTTCTTTGCTGGACAGGTAAGGGTGCAATATGCAGTTTTATTACGTTTGTAACGGTGTTTATTATGTTTAAATTGCATTGTTTATTGGATCAACCAGACTGTAAACCACTGAGCTGTTACACAACTCACATATTGTGTTGGTATTGTAAAAAACGCCCATAAGCGGTGGAAAATAAATACTCCATTAATCATATTACAAAACTCCCCGGCCCAGCATTCCGCCACATTGTACTCTCTCTCTCTCTTCTTCACCTTATTTCACCAAATCCACATCAGGCTTGATCTGATTAGCTTTAATGCGCTAATGTTTGTTTATGTTACTACAAGTTAACATAACCTACAATCGGCAGCTAACAACTGACCTATAATCTATAAAAATAATGGTTACAAACCCTGTCACTTTAGTAAATGATGCTGTGTTTAGGATCCTTTTTGGCCCTCACAGGATTCCGTTGCTCAGCGACGTGACGTCTTGGCTACAGTTAGGTTCATTCTAGAATTTGAAGGCTAGATGTTGCTAAAATGCCAAATTCTACACACTGCACCTTTAACAGGAGAAAGGACTGAACAAAAATAGATGTTACATTAAACATTACTTAGCTTTACTTGTTATTGTTGTTAATTATTAATTATCTGACAGTTACTAAGACAAATTCGGCAGAGCTTCACTTCTTCTTCAGAGTTACCGCTCCATGCTGAAACCTGACACCACAGTCTGGGCTCATTTGCATACTGACAGCTGATTGGATGATTACTGAGGGCTGTGTGTGTGCTGGCTCTGCTGTAAAACAGAGAGACAGAGAAATAAGGAAGTGGGCGCTGTGTTATGTCAGTTTTTGGTGTGTTTTCCGCTACTACAGTTGCTTTTGTCAACTTATAGTACGTTTGTAGGTTTATAGAAATGTGCTTTCTCAACTTTTAAACATTTGATTGAGAGAGAGAGATGATGCACTTGTGACAGAAGTCAATGTTTTCACCCAAGGAGGTGTACCGGTGTGACCAACCAAAAAATGTTAGGCTCTTACAAAAATGAGAGAGAGTAAAGTATTGAGGGCTTCATGAAGCGAGTCTTCTTCTCAAAACCAGAGTCTCCTCCAGTTTGAGTATGTTGTCAAAGCCTCACAGCCCGAGCTGACACCACCTTTAAAATATTACATTCCACGGATAAACAATAAACTATCACTTTGAGAAGCAAACAATCAGCGTTATCACTCCACAACGCCCCCAAAAACACATCCATACATCAATATTATCCAAATAAAACACGACTGTCGGCATTCTGCAATCATTACTGCCCCGCAAACCTCGTAAATTACATCAAATCTCACGGCTGATTGAGTAATTCTACAGACTCGGCGGCCACTCTGCCCAACATCATTTCCAGATAAGCAGTTGGGTAAAAAAAAAGAAAAGCTCAGGGCTAATAAACATAAAGTACATTTATCAGCACTGCAGAAAACACAGCGTGACTGTCTGCGTCTGCGGGATAGGGCCGCCTCATGTTAGGAATGAATTAGGTTGTGCAGATTAGCCGGGCTATCGAAGAGCGATCGTATTTCAGAGCCTTATTCCACCAGCGATTCGGCTCCGTTTCCTCCGTTTAATATATGGAGAGCATAGAATCGATAAGAGTAGAACAGCCAGCCATCAATCACAGCATGATAAGGCATGCAGAGCGAGCCTTTATGCACGGCAGACAGCAGGAGGTAATAAGGGGCTGTGTGTATGTATTTATGTGTCTGTGAGGGAGGGCGAGGGAGGCGGGGAATGACGGAGAGGAGACACGAGCATGCTCGACTGAAGATGTGGACTTCAAAACACAGAGCATAAAATCAGATTATACTTACTCAAATGAGCTGTGAGAGGCCTCCTACAGATGATTTATCAAAGTTTCAGCACAATGATATGGTTCTTAATAACTCAAATATTTTAGATCCACCTCTTCTCTTAAATATTTGGATATTTTAAACTTTTTAGCTCCCCCTTTTTTTGTGGTGATATGAATTTTTCCTTAAATATCCCAATAATATATTTAAAACTATATTTTCTTTTTTTTTTGTAGTATCACAAATTTTTCTTTTAATATTCCAATAACATATATACATGTATATATATACATATGTATGTATATATGTATATGCATATACATATATATACATATACGTATATATACATATATACATATATACATATACATATATATACATATATACATATATTCATATATATACATATATACATATATACATATATATATCATACATATATACATATATACATACATATATACATATACATATACGTATACATATATACATATACACATATACCTATTTACATATATATATATACACATTTAAATATATACATATTTAAATATATACATATACATATATACATATATATATACACATACATATATATATATACATAAACATAAACATATACATATATATATATATTAGGGCTGTCACTTAAGTGCATTAATTAGATTAATTAATTACAAAACAAATTAATGCATTAAAAAAATTAATCGCAAGATTAATTAATCTCACATCACGTCACACATGCGTCTCTAGTCAAACCAAACAAAGCCTAGGTGACAACAGGAATGGTTTATTTGAGACTTTACTTTATTTTATTTTTGAATTAATTTATCTATATATGTACTACATTCTTTTACACATTTAAAGTGTAATTTGAGTTGTCTGATTGAGCTTAGAATTTTCTGGACAAGTTGCCCTGACTTTGGTTTTATTTAGTCACCAATTAAAATGTAGATATACAATCTTCTCTTTTTAGTTTATTCATTTGATTAATCATCCGCTACAATTTTGTAATGTCCTAGAATTCAAATTCTTTATGTGGGGAATTAAAGCAGATGTGAGATTAAAATGCGATTAATTAGATTAATTAATTACAAATTCTGTAATTAATTAGATTAATTAATTACAAATTCTGTAATTAATTAGATTAATTTTTTTAATCACCTGACAGCACATATATATATATATATATATATATATATATATATATATATATATATATATACACATATATGTATATATATATATATATATATATACATATATATACATACATATATATACATATACATATATATACACATATACACATATACATATATGTACACATATATATATATACATATACACACATACACACACACACATATATATATATATATATATATATATATATATATATATATATATATATATAGGTATATATATATATTTATATATATGTTGTGGTCATATGAATTTTTTCCTTTAATATCCCAGTAATATATAAAAATATCTATTTTTTGCAATTTTTTTGTAGTATTACAAATTTTCCCTTTAACATTCCATTTATACATATAATTTTCTTTTTGTGGTCATATGAATTTTTTCTTTAATATCACAATAATATATATATATAAAAACATATATATATTTTTTATTTTTTTGTGGTCATATTGTTGGGAAAATGTGTTCCTTCTTCATTTACGAACATTTCAGGCTTCATTTTTCAGATTACTAATCAGGAAGCAGATATGTTGGTGGCTGGTTTGTCTGTTGAGGGTTCTCCTGGGCATGATGGATTTCATTCACTTCTGCAACATTTAGTTTTTTTGTTTTTCCGTTAAAAAAAAAAAACAGAACAAAATTTAAAAATTTAGCGGTTAACACAGGAATCAGATATATTATATATTGTTGAATTTATTTCATTCAACTAAATTATGATTGCCAAAGAAGTTGAAAATATGTGAAAAGATTATTTCTTACTCTGATGTATGCTCTTACAGTTGGACTTCTGAGGAGCTACGCGGCAACTGTTCACTTCCAATTCTTTCTAGTTTTGAAGCAATTATATTCATGTACAGAAGCACCAGCCAATGGATACATATTGGTTCACTGAGGTGAATAAGGAAAAACGGACAAAGATGAACTTTCAAAATTTTCAACACAGTGGTAATTGCAGAAAAAGTCAACCACAAGGTTACAATGCCAGTCAAAGGGTTTAACTGCGGGCCGTGATAAGTGCTGCTCGTATTCTCCAAAAGTTAAGGACAGGAGAGTCGTTGCTTCCTTTATTATCTCCTTTAGCTTAGGAAACACTGGACCATCCTTTACAAATGAAAAGGAGAAGGCAATGTCCCATGATGCCTTGTGGCAGGTGTCGTATATAAAATCAACACCCGCACTTCACAGCTGTGAGCCGAAAACACACACTTCCCTTTCCTCTTTTCCCTCCTTCTTTTTCCTCCCAATATCTCTCCTTTCCTTTCCTCTTATCCCCTCCTTCCTTTCCTCCCAATATCTCCTATCATTTTCTCTTATTCCCTCCTTTCCCTTTCTCTTAATCCCTCCTTTCCTATCCTCTTTTCCCTTCTTTCCTCTCTTCTTATTTCCTCCTTTCCTTTCCACTTCATCCCCTCTTCCTTTCCTCTTAATTCCTCTCCACTTAATTTCTCCTTTCTTCTCCTCTTTTTCCCTCCTTTCTTTTTCTCTTTTTCCCTTGTTTTCTTTCTTATTCCATTCCTTTCCTTTTATTTTCTCCTTTCCTCTCATCTTATTTCCTCCTTTCCTTTCCTCTTTATCCCTCTTTTCCTCTCCTCTTATATCCTCCTTTTATTTCCTCATTTCCTTCCCTCATTTCCACTCCTCTTATTTCCTCCTTTCCTTTCCACTTAATCCCTCCTTTCCTTTCCTCTTTTCCTTTTTTTCTCTCTTCTTTTTCCCTCCTTTTTTCTCCTCTTTACTGCTCCTTTCTTTTTCTCTTTTTCCCTTGTTTTCTTTCTTATTCCATTCCTTTCCTTTTATTTCCACCTTTTCTCTCCTCTTATTTCCTGCTTTCCTTTTCTCTTATTCCCTCCTATCCTTTCCTCTTATTTCCTCCTTTTCTTTTCTCTTATTCCCTCCTATCCTTTAATCTTATTCCCTCCTTTCCTCTCCTCTTATTTCCTCCTTTCCTTTCCTCTTTTCCCATCCTTTCATCTCCTATTTCCTCCTTCCCTTTCCTCTTATTCCCTCCTTTCCTATCCTCCTTTCCCTTCTTTCCTCCCCTCTTATTTCCTCCTTTCCTTACCACTTAATCCCTTCATCCTTTCCACTTACTCCCTCCTTTCCTTTTCTCTTATTTCCTCCTTTCCCTTTCACATAATTCGTCCTTTCTTCTCCTCTTTTTCCCTCGTTTTCTTTCTTATTCCATTCCTTTACTTTTATTCCCTCCTTTCCTCTCCTCTTATTTCCTCCTTTCCTGTCCTCTTAATCCCTCTTTTCCTCTCCTCTTATATATATATATATATTCTGTTCCTTTCCTCTTAATCCCTCCTTTCCTCTCCTCTTATATCCTCCTTTTATTTCCTCCTTTCCTCTCCTCTTATTTCCTCCTTTCCTTTCCACTTAATCCCTAATTTCCTTTCCTCTTTTCCTTTTTTCTTTTTCCCTCCTTTCCTCTCCTCTTTTTCCCTCGTTTTCTTTCTTATTCCGTTCCTTTCCTTTTATTCCCTTCTTTCTTTCCTCTCATTCCCTCCTATCCTTTTCTTTATTCCCTCCTATCCTTTCCTCTTATTTCCTCCTTTCCTCCCCTCTTTTACCTCTTTTCCTCCCCTCTTCTTCCCTCCTTTCATCTCCTCCTATTTCCTCCTTTCCTTTCCTCTTATTCCCTCCTTTCCTCTCCTCTTGTTTCCTCCTTTCCTTTCCTCGTTTGCCTCTTTTTCTCTCCTCTTATTCCCTCCTTTAGTCTCCTCTTATTCACTCCTATCCTTTCATCTTATTCACTCCTTTCCTCTCCTCTTATTTCCTCCTTTCCTTTCCTCTTTTTCTCCCCTTTCCTTGACCCTGTGACGTTTCCATCTGGTTGAGGGAAAGCGGATAGGAAAGGACTTATTGAACACACCCAGTGCATGCTCAAATTCTCTTAAATCACCTTTCTTCTTCTTCAGCAGGTCGTACTGACCACGCCTACATGCCTGAATATGCTGCCATGTGATTGACTGATTAGCTATTTGAGCTAACGAGCTGCTAGCAGGTGTTTCTGTATCAGATGAGAGGATGAGGGGGCAGAGAGGAGGACTGGTGGAGGGAGTGCGGCCTCTTTTATTGTCTAATATAAAGTAAGAAAAGGAGGCTGCACTCCCACTCCCCCCCCCCCCCGTCTGAACGGAGACAATTTGATCATCATTATTACAAAGACTCTTTGATCAGATCATGTCTCATCAACCCCGGCCGAGCGCTGCGCCTCCTCTGATCGCTGCAGCTCAACACACACTCTCAATGTCAAACCTCAATGTCATCCGCGGCACACCTCTCCGCGCCCTCGCTAATATGCTAATGCTAGAAGCTAAATGATATTAGGTAGGCTTCAGAGGCTGGCCTACTCCGCGCTCGGGGCTAATATGCTAATGCTAACAGGTAATCTGATCACTCAGGCTTTGAAGCCTCTCGTCTGTCAGCCTGCCGTGTGTGCGAGTTAATCAAGAGAAGAAAAACCTTCATTCTTCTGCTAACTTTACATTTAACGACGAGATGTTTAAACTAAAGAGCTCGATTAAAGTGACCCAGCTGCAGGGTCCAATCAGAGGAAAACAGTCAAAGTGACCCCAACAAACAGGTTTATTGTTTAATCTGTAGGCTAATTTGTGTTCTTGCTTCACCTGTACATTATTAAAACTGTAATTTCAGAACTAACACAGAAAACATCCTGAACTATGTGCATGACAATGTGGATTAGGAATGAAAGGAAATATACAGAGATACATGGTTGGATTTTTAAAACCAAATAAAAAAAGTTGTATGGATAGATGGTAAAGTGATGAAAGATTTAAAGGGACTGTGAGGAGAATCTATTACCGGCAACGTAAAAGACTCTGCTACCCATGAGCACGCGCAGCGACTGTTGTAATGCTGCGTTCCAGTAACCTCGGAACTGGGAGTGACATCATCTCCGAGTTATCAGCGTTCCAGTTGAAGTCGTAAAAAAAAAAACATGCTGATCTACCAGGCTATTGTTAGCTGTTGTTAGCACGCCCTGGGTTGTTGTTCACAAATATCACATGAAGAATTTGATTATCACTATGGCAGCATTTTTGTAAATATAAGTCGAACAATACTATGTATACAGCTGATCTAGAGCGACACACCCCAGTCAGAAGTGCAAATAAACTGATTATTACAGGAGCTAAATAACTGTTCACACTGGGGGCATCCATCTTCCATCGTCAACTCGGGGATGGCGAGGCTTCACCAAGTTCCCAGGAGGAAACTCTGACTTTGGGGGACGTTCCAGTTGCAGTTTCCTACTTGGAACTCAAAATTCCTACTTCTGACAACAACTGGAACGCACCAAAAGACGTGTGCTATCCAAAGCGTGTATTTGTTGTTATGCTAATGAATGCAGCTCAGACCTTCCTCAGAACTCTGCATTGCTTTACAACTTCTTTTTTCAACAACTTACAGGATGCAAAGCCACGAGGTAATGTATCTCTTTCTAGTTACGTAGCGGTAGTTTTTGATGTGTGACAACAAGCAATTTTTGGAAAACTTAGTATCGTAGTTTTGTAGCCAGCTATATATGGCTACTTACAGCCCGGTGCTCTAAGACGTGTCTGAATAATATAAATTTACTCTAGTTTTAATTGTCTTGTTCCCGAAGTTGAGTATCCAGGCCAGTCCAGCCCTGTCCAACCTGACTGGAAGGCTAAGGAATAGCATTTATAGATAACCTATTTTGATGCTATAAACTCATCTTAAAGTGTGTATTTCCATCAGGCATATGTCTAAAAGTGAGACTTTTTTGCAATTACTTAGAAACTCCTGCCAGTCCCTTTAAAGGATGTTACATGGATGGATGAATCAATGGATTAAGTATTTATTCTATGTTGGATAAGATAGGTCAGATATTCAAGATAGATGGATTGATGGATGACGTATAGATGGATTATTAGATCAGGATTAAAGGGGATTGATAAATGTTAATTGGTGCTATAATAATGATAACTGTGATAATTTTGGTCACAATAACCATGATACAAAATTTCATATCGTTACATCCCTAGACTGAAATCAGAGTTTGTCTTTTTGAGGATGTCCACTCATCTGTTTTCACTCCTCTCCCTCACACAAACACACACACACACATACACAAACACATAAACACACCGCTCCGGGGCAGCAGTGTGTGGATCGGAGCTGCTCTCCCAACTGAATATTTGGTCCAGCTGGCCTGTGTGCGTGTGTGTGTGTGTGTATCTGTAAGTGTGCGTGTTTGTGTCTATATGTGTGTTTTAGGGCACGTGGAGCGAATAAGCACAGGTCTTTCCGGAAGCCCGGGGAGATCAGTGAGGCGAGAGGACGCCAGCAAACACACACAAACAAACACACACATACACGCGCACACACACACACACAGGCTGCTCTTTGTAAGGCGCTGAGAGATGGCGGCCTATGAAAGGCCTATTGATTGGGTCTGATGGGCGATCCAGGCCTTTGAATCCCATTACCAACATCAACACACTATTGGTGGCAACACAAGGGGGGAGAGAGGGGGAGATAAAGAGGTGAGGGGGGGATTTCACAATAAACTAACTAAATCTGAAAATGCAGATTTTCTGTGCAGACCTCTGCAGCAGGTGGATTTGGCGAAGATCTCTGTCCACGCTGAAGCACGTAAACACTCCTGCTCTTCAGTTTCAGAATGTTTAGCGTGTCATAAGAGTCGCAGAACAAAAAGCAGATACATTTGGAGTATTTGTTGGTCTAAAAAAAGCGTTTGACACTAAAGATCATAAATTATTAACTAAAAAACTTGAAATATATGGTGTCAGGGGTCTGGTTCTGGACTGAGTCAGCAGCTTTTTGAATAATGAAAATAAAAATCAAACAAAAATCCACAATTATCATGGTGATTATTTATTTTAATTTCCTGTCATGTTTTTGACTCCATCTTGACACTTTGAACGGGATTAAATGTGTTAAGTTAATAAAGTTTGATAGGTTGTTACATCGAGATCATATTTAG
Source organism: Scarus forsteni (assembly GCA_036419115.1). Taxonomy (NCBI): domain Eukaryota; kingdom Metazoa; phylum Chordata; class Actinopteri; order Labriformes; family Labridae; genus Scarus; species Scarus forsteni. Next base: position 730,595 of record JAZDUH010000134.1, on the reverse strand, counting down.
TTCTTAATCACCACAATATAGAGGAAAAAAAAGAAGGGAAAGAAGAGGAAGAATGAAAAATGAGAATAATAACAAGCATACAAAGAAGAATACGAAGAAGAAGGAAGGGAAGAAGAAGAAGAAAAAGAAGAAGAGAAAGAAGAAGAAGAATGAGGAATAAGAATTAGAAGACCAAGAGGACGAAGAAAAAGAAGACAAAGAAGAATAATAATAAAGAAGAAAAAAGAATGAAGAAAACGAGCATGAAAAAGTAGAAGAATGAAGAATAAGAAGCATAAAGAAGAAGAATGAAAAGGAATAAGAATAGGACTAAATGGAGAAAAAAGAATGAAGAATAAGAATAAGAAGGCCAAGAAGAAGGAGAAGAAAAAGAAAAAGACAAAGAATGAAGAAAAAAGAGCATGAAGAAGTAGAAGACGAAGAATGAAGAATAAGAAGAACACGAAGAACAAAGAAGAATGAAAAAGAATAAGAAGAATGAAGAAGAATGAAAAGGAATAAGAGTATGACGAATGAAGAAGAAAATAGAATGAATAAGAATGAGATGGCCAAGAAGAAGCAGAAGAAGAAAAAGACAAAGATGAATGAAGAAAAACAAGCATGAAGAAGTAGAAGAAGAATGAAGAATAAGAATACGACTAAATGAAGAAAAAAGACTGGAGAATAAGAATGCCAAGAAGAAGACAAAGAAGAACGAAGAAAAAAGAATGAAGAAAAACAAGCATGAAGAAGTTGAAGACAAAAAATGAAGAATAAGAAGAACAAAGAAGAAGAATGAAAAAGAATGAAGAAGAAAGAAGAATGAAGAAGAAAAACAAGCATGAGGGAAAAGAAGAATGAAGAAGAAGAATAAGAAGAATACAGAATCAAAAAGAAAAAGAATAAGAAGAATGAAGAAGAAAGAATAATAATAATAATAGGAAAAACAAGAATGAAGAAAAACCAGAATGAAATAGAAGAAAGAATAACAAACAAAAAGATGAATGAAGAGGAAGAAAAGGAAGAAGGAAGAATAATAATAAGAGGAACAAGAAGAAGAAGAAAGAAGTATAAAGTAAAAATAAAAAGGAAGAAAAGAAGAAGAACAAAGAAGAAAAGGAGAATGACGTAGTAGAAGAATGAAAATGAAGAAGAAAGAGGAAAAGAAGAAAGATGAAACAAGAAATTGGATAATGAAGAAAAAAAAGAAAAAGAATGAAGAAAATAGGAAGATGAAGAAGTTGAAGAATAAAGAAGTAGAAGAATGAAGAATAAGAATAATAGAAGAACATCAAAAAAGAAGCAAAAGAATGAGGAAAATGACTATTAATAACAATTGTATCTAGAACAATAACAACAAGTAAAAGAATAAAAAAGAAGAAGAAGGAAAGAACGACGACGTAGAAAAACCATAAACAGGAGAAGCAGAAGAAGAAAAATAAGAATAAACACACGAGTGATTAATGAAGTATCTATCAAACAGAAGAAGAGCTGATGGAGAAACATGGCTGCAGAGACATTGAGAACGAGAGATCAGTCTCTCTGCAGCCATATCAATAAAACACACACACACCTTCACACACAAACACACTAATAACTACAAAGTGCAAGTGTGACTATCTGCACGGACCCACACTCAAACACAGGGCTGGTTAAGCTAGCTCCGTCAACAGTGTAGCGGTTCAAAGTCCTATTAGCGATGCTTTTTCATCCCCTTTTGCTTTATTTAACGAGACGCGCCAATTAAGAGCCGGCAATTCTAATTGAAGCTAACCGCCGCTAACGTTAGCACTGCTGGCACCCACAACAAAGTCGACACGTGTAAACAAACCGGGAAAACAAACACACACACACACAGAAATAAATATCCAGATAACGGGACGAGGTGTGTGTTTGTGTGAGTGCGCTGCTGTTCTGCAGGGACGGATATGGAGATGCTGATTTGGAAATCTGTCTAGGAACATGCAAATGTATGCAAATAGCACCTAGGGCTGTGTGTGCGTGTGTGTCTATGTGTGTATGTTTGCATTTGTTCGCTTATATGCAAATACAACCTGTTTGTTTGTCTGTGCGTGCTCATGTGTGTGCTCAGCTCCTTCTCCTCCTGACTGCAGTTCTGATGAGTGCTGCTCTCCGTGTGCGTCCATATGTTCACCATAAAGAGTGCGAGTTATTGTCAAAGTGTGTCGTATCTTTGTGTGTCAGTACGCTCCTGTCCACCTCTGTGTGGAGCTGCAGCACAGGCTACTTCAGTTTCACCTCCGCACATGTTTACATCCCACAAAAGCGTCAAACGAATGAAGATTACTCCAGTTTCCCCAAGCATGCTTGATAGGTTTAGTGTTGACAACAAATTGCCAAACTATGAGTGTGAATGTGAAAGGTTGTCAGTCTCTCTATGTCGCCCCGTGATTGGCTGGGCATTGGTTCAGGATGTGCCCAACCTCTCGCCAATTCTCAATATAAACAGAACATAATAAAACACTTCCTTTTCCATTCTTATTCAACTGATTACACACAAACAAAAGATATTTAAAGCCTAAACTGGTAAACTTGGCTGTTTTTCAACAAATATTCACACATTTTGAATCGTTTCCCTACACCATTTAAAAAAAAAGCTGCGACAGAAGCATGTTTGAGGACACAAACTGTTAAATTCTTTCACATTCTTGTTTGATTTTCAACTTCAGTTGCTCAAAATTACAGGATCTCGTTGTTTGTCGTCATTAGGCTCCACAAAGTTTCAGTGGAGGCAGGCGTGGACTGCAGCAGGTCAGTCTAGTCCCTGTTCAGTGGAGACAGGCGTGGACTGCAGCAGGTCAGTCTAGTCCCTGTTCAGTGGAGACAGGTGTGGACTGCAGCAGGTCAGTCTGGCGCATTTTTGTCTTCCACCGCAGTTTTGTGTTTTAGATAAGGGGACCATCGTCCCTCGAATCCGAACTTTGACCAGACTTTTGACTTTGTCCGTTTCGTGTTGAAAAACCTCCGCTGTAGTGTCTGAGCAGGCTCCAACTGCCATACTTTCAAAGGCCAAACAAGGCAAACTGCGCCTCCACCTGAATTTCCGGGCAATAAGCAGCATCACCATGAGCTACTGACACAGTGTGGGGATCAAACTTGGTTTACGGGTAAGTTAAACTGGACACGGTAATGCTAACTGTGGGAAATTTTACTGTGGTTTACCATTTTATAGCTAACCGTTACATCCATAACTGAGACGTCTTTGTTTGCTAATGTTGTCTTTCCCAGCAAACAGAGATATGGTTGGCTAATGTTAGTTAGCATCTTAATTTAGAACAAACGCAGGTGTTCTCTTGCTTTATCTACACACAGCATCTTTCTCCTTGTGTCTTAGGCTTTGGAAAGGCAAAAAAAATCAACACTGACCTCCAAACTTCTCGGATATCAACTGTTGAAAACTGTTTTTCCTGTATTCACACCGTTAAGCTCGACAGGCCTCTTGTGCATAGTTATGTTATAGCCAGCGTCTGTTTGTTTGTTTGGTTCTCTGTTTGCAACATAACTCAAAAAGTTATGGATGGATTTCAATGAAATTTTCAGGAAATGTCCAGATTGGGACAAGGAACAAATGATTAGATTTTGGGACTGATATTGATCACCGTCTGGATCCGCCATGACGAAAAAAAACTATTGAACTAAAATAGATATCTTTATGAATCCAATTGTTAATGGTATGTTTTCATGGTCAATGAATCTTAATATTTAGATGAAATAAAGGTAGGACTAATATTTATGGTGAAAATCACAATATGGGAGAGGACTAGGCCTGTGCTAAAAATATCAATACAGCAAAATATCATCCCGCAGTTCAAGGTAGAAGACGAGCTACATAATGAAGCATATGTTCTAAGTTTGAACTTAGGTCTACCATCTTTGAGGATCTGGATTTATGACTCCCAAGTTGTAGAACCACTTGAAACTTATCCTTGCTCTTTTTGTTCTTATTAGAAAAAACTAAACTTGTCAAGAATTTTGTTAAAAGCGTGGTCAGTGCTCATAATTCATGTGTATCAGGATACATATTGTATCGTGAGGTTGCTGGAAATACCCAGCCCTAGTGAGGATGTGGCGCTGGCGGAGGTCTGTGCTCTCTAAGTGCTGTACTAGTTGCGATTGCTAACGTCTGATTGGACAGTAGTTGTTTGTGGGAGGGGCTTAGTGAAGGGTCCATTTGGCCCTGAAATGGGGGCATCCATGCACGGCCCGGTGACAAACCCCAGAGGTTTGTCTTTAATGTGGATGTCAGGATGAGGTGAGATTTTCTAACAGGGGTACAAAGAGTCCAAAAAAAAGTGTGTGTGTTCTCACCAGGTGTGTGTCCAGGTACACCCTCAGGCTGTCCAGGTCCTGTCTGGGCTGGGTCCAGTTCTCCGTGCTGTCCAGCGCCTCCTGCAGCCACGAGATGAACCCGTCCAACTGCTGCACGAAGCACTGAGGGCGAGAGAGAGAGAGAGAGAGAGAGAGAGAGTGAATGATCTAAAATAATAATTACAGCCTGATTCCAGAAACAACGAAGAGCTGAATACAGAAAAATCAACCAGTCTCCTTGTTGGAGACACTGGTATAGACGTCTCTTATAATTATTGTTTTTGTTTTTTTAAATAAAACTGTTGTGTCTGTTTCTGTTTGTATTTGTGTTTATTGTTTTGTTTATGGATCTCGAGTCTGTCAAAGTATCCATCTATCTATCTAAAGGTGAGACTTTCATGCTCGAAGAAAATAATCTGAGAAGTTAAAGCGTGAACGAGGAACAAAGGTCAGAGCAGATTAATGAAGTCAAAGACCAAGAGTTACATGAAGTAGCTAAACATGCATTTAGAGAGAAGCAGGACAGAAGAAAATGAATAAAAATAAAGAATGCAAAAGACAAAAAAGTCTCAAAAAAACAGTGTAAAGGGGAACTCCTTGACAAACAGAAAATGATGAGTGTTTGTTAATATTCTCATTAATCAAAGTCTTTATTAATCTGTATTAATGTTTTATACCCGGTCATACCCCCCCCCCACCCCCCGCCGCTCCCACTGCTGCATCAGAGGCTTTTAATCTACTTTGAACTGAACATTTATAGTCCAAAAAATATCAAAAATATATAGTTAATAACGTAATTTTGTGCTTTGTGCATAGTCATACCTCTACTTATCTTTATTTTTATTATTCCGACGTAAGTGTTATAATTATTATTCTTCAGAGATTCTCCACTTGGTCTTTTGTTTATTTCATTTATCTATTTTTTCTCATTTAAATGCCTCAACAAATTTATTTTCCTACCGCTTTACTGTGTCTAAGAATAACTGATCCAACAAATTTCTGATTTTAAAGACATCATGGCCTCAGTTGGGCAGAAACCTCCCATCGTCATTTCGGATGATCTTTATTTCATTTTACACCAATCAAGAAAGTCAACGGCAGAGTATTATGGCCAAGTTAGATAGAGAAAATCATTTTGGGGAAGTCGACATTAAAGTGGAAATTTTGACAATAAAGTCAAAATTTGAGAAAAAAGTTGAATAACAATTTCATGATATGTCAAAATGTCCAGAATAAAGTTGTATTCGACTTTACTCAACATTTTTGCTTTTTGTTAACACTTAAGTTTTTTTGTCCAAAATTCAATTTTATTCTTTGCATTTCAACTTTAATCCTGAAATTTCTACTTAAATGTCAACTTTTCCCAAATAATTTTCTCCATCTAACATGGCACTAATTCTCTTCCATAGTCACATTTTTCTGCAGTGTTTGTTTGTCTGTCTGTTGGCAAGATAAATCCAAAAGTTCTGAACAGATTCGGATAAAATTATCAGAGAATATTGGACACGGCACAAAGAAGAAGTGATGTGATTTTGGTGGTGATCTGAATCAAGATGTGAGCCTAAGAATTTTTCTGAAATGTTTAATTAAAGTCCAACTTTCACCAGCTCTCAAGCTGCTTGGAAAATAAAAGAGTCTTGAAGAAACCAGACCTTGATAAAGACCATAACCCCAAACTCATCAGTCTAGTTTGGTCGTTGCTGAAGCTCTTTTGATTCATCACATTGAAGTTTCTATATTTTCAATAATAATTATATAACAGGGTTGGAAATGCAAAGCGATGTGCTCTTAGAGGGCTGATAGTGTTTTAATAAACTCAAGCTACAGATCACACTCGTGTGTGGGCTTTACCGATTTTAACAACAGTAGAAGCAAATAATCTGTAATCAGGACAAGTCAATATTTATTCAGTGAGTAGCAAAGTAATTTATTTTAATTTCCTGAAAAGTACCAATTCTGGAGAGGAGAGGTTTGTGCCTGATGATGCTGGTAAAATCTGCAAAAGAATTTCTCAAAAAAGGGAAATAAATGGTTATAAAAGATTGGTTTTGATATACTAGTAAATAAAAATGCTGGGTTTAACCCCCTCAGGCCCAAGACCATAGATTACAGCCAGAAAATTCTAATTTTTTTGGAGCTGAATTGTTTTTGTTTCACTTTCTGCTAAAATCCTTAAAAATCAAAATGTCCATAAAATTTAACATATAGATTTTTCATATCTCATTTGATACATTAGGTGTTTTTGGCAACTGATAATCCATTTGAGGACATTTTTATCATTTATCTGATTGTATTCAGATGTTTTTTTGTAATTTGTCGATCATATTGAGTAGATAGAGGTATTATAAAAGTATGTATCAAATATGACACAATTGGCTCTACAGGGTTAAGATGTCATTAAAGTGAGTCTTCTAATCATTTATTATTATTTTTTGCTCATTGTGAGGTAATGGAAAATGTACAAAATAGAAGCTAATGTCCCTGCAATTATGTCGAGAAAAAAGAGAAACTAAGTAAGTGATAACAACTGATAGAAACTCGGGAAATAAATCGTAGGATATTCATGGGAGAAGATCCATGTAACAATCTTCAACAATGCACAGTTAGGAAAGCCAATTTTTAAAGACAACAAGCAAAGAAAATCTCCTTTATTTGCTCTGTTGAGGTGACAAAGCTTCAAAGATCACAGGAAGAAGAAGAAGAAGAGCGTTCATGAGAAGTCTGCTCGTCGCTCCATGGATCTATACTGCCATCTACTGGCCAGATGAACGTGGGATGAAACATGAACTTTAAGTTAGAGGCATGAAAAGAACTTCAGGGCAAATCTGAGATCATGTGTAAACAAATCAAAGTTAAACATGGGTCTGATCTTTATGACTTTTGTAAAATACTGAGGAAAAAGTCAGCAGAAGGTCCAGAGCAACAACAGGAAGAATCAGAACGAGCTCTGATTTCTCTGTTAAACTCTCCTCAATGGAGAAAGGAGGTGAGGAGCAGAGCTCAAAGAAGGAAGAGGAGTTTGAACCTTCAGTCTGAAGGAAAGATGGAAAAAGGTATATAAAGTTCAGTAAACTGGAGAAGAGGAATGGAGAAAAAAGGGAAAGATAGCCAAGAATAGTGAGGGAAAGGAAGGAAATAAAAGTAAAAGGAAAGCAGAGCAAAGGAAAATCAGGGAAAGGAATGGAAAGGAAAGAAAAGAAAAAGAAAGGAAGGGAAAGTAAAGGAACTGAACAGAAAGAGAAGGGAAGGAAAGGAAAGGAAAGGAAAGGAAAGGAAAGGAAGGGAAAGGAAAGAAAAGGAAAGGAAGGGATAGGATAGGCAAGGCAAGGTAAGGCAAGGCAAGGTAAGGCAAGGAAAGGTAAAACAAGGAAAGGAAAGGAAAGAAAAGGAAAGAAAAGAAAAGAAAAGAAAAGAAAAGGAAAAGAAAGGAAGGGAAAGGAAAGGAAAGGAAAGGAAAGGAAATGAAAGAAAAGAAACGGAAAGGGAAAGATAACCAAATTCACAAGAGAAAGGAAGAAAATAACAGTCTTACAAAGAACAAATGAGAAAATAGAAGGGAAGGAAAGGAAAGGCAAGGAAGAGGAGTTTGAAGCTTCAGTCTGAAGGAGAGATGGAGAAGAAGGAGGAGGAAGAGGAGTTTGAAGCTTCAGTCTGAAGGAGAGATGGAGAAGAAGGAGGAGGAAGAGGAGTTTGAACCTTCAGTTTGAAGGAGAGATGGAGAAGAAGGAGGAGGAAGAGGAGTTTGAAGCTTCAGTCTGAAGGAGAGATGGAGGAGAAGGAGGAGGAAGAGGAGTTTGAAGCTTCAGTCTGAAGGAGAGATGGAGAAGAAGGAGGAGGAAGAGGAGTTTGAAGCTCCAGTCTGAAGGAGAGATGGAGAAGAAGGAGGAGGAAGAGGAGTTTGAACCTTCAGTTTGAAGGAGAGATGGAGAAGAAGGAGGAGGAAGAGGAGTTTGAACCTTCAGTTTGAAGGAGAGATGGAGAAGAAGGAGGAGGAAGAGGAGTTTGAAGCTCCAGTCTGAAGGAGAGATGGAGGAGAAGGAGGAGGAAGAGGAGTTTGAACCTTCAGTTTGAAGGAGAGATGGAGAAGAAGGAGGAGGAAGAGGAGTTTGAAGCTTCAGTTTGAAGGAGAGATGGAGGAGAAGGAGGAGGAAGAGGAGTTTGAACCTTCAGTTTGAAGGAGAGATGGAGAAGAAGGAGGAAGAAGAGGAGTTTGAACCTTCAGTTTGAAGGAGAGATGGAGAAGAAGGAGGAGGAAGAGGAGTTTGAACCTTCAGTTTGAAGGAGAGATGGAGGAGAAGGAGGAGGAAGAGGAGTTTGAACCTTCAGTTTGAAGGAGAGATGGAGAAGAAGGAGGAGGAAGAGGAGTTTGAACCTTCAGTTTGAAGGAGAGATGGAGGAGAAGGAGGCGGAAGAGGAGTTTGAAGCTCCAGTCTGAAGGAGAGATGGAGAAGGAGAGATGGAGAAGAAGGAGGAGGAAGAGGAGTTTGAACCTTCAGTCTGAAGGAGAGATGGACAAAGGTATATGAAGTTAAGTAAAGTGGAGAAGAGGAATGGAGAAAAAAGGGAAAGATAACCAAGGATAGTGGGGGAAAGGAAGGAAATGAAAGTAAAAGGACAGTGAAGCAAAGGCAAGACAAGAGAAAGGAAGCAAAGAAAGGAAAGACAAGAAAAGAAAAGAAAGAAGAGAAAAGAAAAGAACAGAGAAAAAAAGAAAAATAAATAAAGAAAGGAAAATAAATAAAAATCAAAGAAAGTTGCAAAAAATTATAAAATGAAAGGAAAGCCAAAAAGAGGAAAGAGGGGGAGTGAAGTAAACTAGAGTCTTTAAAAGTGAATCCTTAGGGAGGGAAAGGAAAGGAAAGGAAAGGAAAGGAGAGGAAAGGAAAGGAAAGGAAAGGAAAGGAAAGGAAAGGAAAGGAAGGGAAGGAAAGGAAAGGAAAGGAAAGGAAAAGAAAGGCAAGGAAGAGAAAGGAAGGGAAAGAAAGTGAAAGGAAAGGAAAGGAAAGGTAAGGGAATGAAGAGAAAGGAAAAGAAAGCAAAGGAAAGGAAATGCAAGGAAGGGAAAGGAAAGGAAAGACAGAATTCAAAAGAGAAAGGGACAAAATAATATAGCCTTTAAAATTGACAGCTAAGAAAAGAGAAGTCAAGGAAAGGAAAGGAAAAACAAAAATATCATGGGACATAAAAGAAAAAGACAGGAAAGGAAACAAAAATAATAAAATGAAAGGAAAGAAATGGAAAGGAAGGGAAAGAAAAGTAAAATAAAATAAAGTCAAGGAAATGAGAGGAATGGAAAGAAATGTAAAGTAAAGTAAAATAGAGGAACAGAAAGGAAAGGAAAGGAAAGAAAAGGAAAGAAAGAGAAAGAAAGGTAAGGAAAGGAAAAGAAAGGCAAGGAAGAAAAAGGAAGGGAAAGAAAGTGAAAGGAAAGGAAAGGAAAGGAAATGAAGAGAAAGCAAGGGAAAGAAAAGGAAAGGAAATACAAGGAAGGGAAAGGAAAGGAAAGACAGAATTCAAGAGAGAGAGGAACAAAATAATATAGCCTTTAAAATTGACAGCTAAGAAAAGAGAAGTCAAGGAAAGGAAAGGAAAAACAAAAATACCGCAGGACATAAAAGACAAAGACAGGAAAGGAAAGGAAACAAAACAAAAGGAAAGGAAAGGAAAGGAAAGTAAAATAAAGCTAAGGAAACAAAAGGAAGGGAAAGAAATGGAAAGGAATGGAAAGGAAAGGAAAGGAAAGGAAAGGAAAGGAAAGGAAAGAAGGGGGGAAAAAGTAAAGCAAAGTAAAGTGAGGGAAAGGAAAGGAAAGGAAAGTAAAAGGAAAGAAAAGTTACGTAAAGTCAAGGAAAGGAAAGGAAAGGAAAGGAAAGGAAGGGAAAGAAAAGGAAATGAAAGGAAAGGATAGGAAAGGAAAGGAAAGAAAAGGAAAAGATAACCAAATAACAAGAGAAAGGGAGAAAACAATAGCCTTTAAAATTGAAAGCTAAGAAAAGAGAAGTCAAGGAAAGGAAAGGAGGGGAAAAACAAAAATAGCACGGGACATTAAAGAAAAAGAAAGGCAAGGAGAGGAATGGAAAGGAAAGGAAAAACAAAATTAACAAGAGAAAGGAAGAAAATAAGTCTTTAAAAAAGGACAGCTAAGAAAGTCTAAAGATGGAAAATACAGATTTTAAACAGAAAATAATAAAAAAGAGGTGATAAAAAAAGTAGGAGAGAAAGAGATGAACACAGAGAGGAGGAAGAGGAAGTCAGGAGTAGAGGTTAGGAGATGAAGACGAGGCCAGAGGAAGAAGAGTAGAGGAAGAGAGGAGGATGTGGGCGTGAACTGAAGCGGAGGCAGCGCGGGGCGTTGGTTTGGGGTATCGACCAGCATGCACCGGGCTGCTTACGGCCTCTTTGAAGTCTCTAAACCAGTGAGGCTCCCGGGGGGCAGCGAGGCCTGCTGGGAGCTGAAACGCCTGATCTGATGGTCGGCGGCCTGGATAAGCGCTCTGATATCTGCTTCATCTCTTCCTCCTGTGGTTCGCCTCTTCACCGCCGGATAATTACCGCTCAGCTGACGGCGCTTTCTGAAGGACGACGCTGATGGATTCAGACTCAAACTCCCGGCAGACCGTGTTTGCCTTCGATGATTAATATGTTACAGGCAGCCGGGCTCGAGGTTTTTAGGGCCCTGAGCTCCAGGAAAAACACCGAATAAGGAAAAACCAGAGCAGGGGAGGTTTGTAAGAAATGATCGCCAGCTAAAAATCTTTAAGGAGAAAAAATACAGAGACTTACTGTAAATATAAACTCCACCACAAACCAAGAAGACTAAACATTAGAGTATTTAAAGAGGATCCGCGCCCTTCAACAATCACAGGGCCTCAACTTAAGGCTTGAATTCTCCTAAAAACCTGAACCACATGTCCAACTGGGCTCAAGGAAGAAACTGATTGGTCAAAGGACATATCTCAAGAACACAAGGGGGGATTTTCATCAAACTTCTACGTTATCGATCAAGCAGATTTTAAGGGCTAAAGCTTTTACGATAATCCTTTGCTTGTGATGTCAACCTGTGAGACCAATAATCACAGATATTAAGTAGGGATGCACTACACTGGATTTTAAACAATATCTCCCAACTCTCCATTAATGCTTGTGCCAATATTGACAACTCTGGGGCAAAACTGAAATTGACCTCCTTACAGATAGAGATATTTAACCTGTTCTGTTCAAAAATGACATCCTCATAAAGAAAAGAGTGTATCTATGCAACCACAAGGTCTATTTGAATTAATCTGGTATTAGGGCTGCACGATATTGGAAAAACCTGACATTGCGATTTTTGGGGGGTTTGCGATATATTGTGCTATATATTGCGATATAAAAAAGAGAAGAATTTTCACCAGATGACTTGAATAGCTCTGTTTGGAAAGAAATTGGTTGACTCACAATGACACCATTGTATTCATATAATACCGTTTAATCCAGGCTAAGGGGGTTCATCTGTGAATGATGAAGATTGCTGTATATATAAGGGATCCAGGAGGACATGTCTCTGTACAAAATAGAATAGGTTTCAATTTCAGTTGCTTTTTTTCATTTTCCCAATAAATGGGGGAAATGCAATAGTCACACTGCATGCGCAATATGACTATTGCGCATGCGCACATTGCGATGGCGATGTTCAAACGATATATTGTGCAGGCCTATCTGGTATCATACTAAAGTAACACTTGAGAGATTTGTCCAGATGTGGAATTATCAGTGTATGTGTTACTGCAACAGAGTAAACGAAGATAGTTCAGATGTGGAATTATGCTACGTAAGATGTCATATACATAGCAGCTATGCGTAGCGGATACGTACATACTTGCACTAAATTATACCACACAGATGTATCATTTAACATTTCATGAGAGACCAAAAGACTATGAAGGCTGATGGAAAGTTGAACAGTTGGCCTGACCCAAACTATTCCTTATCGCTGCCTGTTTTGGCTTCCTGTCTGTCCTTGGGGTGGCATATCTACTCTCCTGGAATGTTTTGCAAACAGAGGCTCAATCCCCCCCTCCACTCCCTCATCCTGTGAACTTTGCTCTGGATCAGAAACTCTCTCTCTCAAGGGCCGGAAAGTCACCTTATCAGACAATAGATACTTTGTGGGTCTGAGCTAAGACAAGGTCGCAGGTTTCCCTTCAAATCAACGCCCCCGCTGGCTGACCTCATGTGCTCGTCTCTGTGTTTGTTGTAAAAAGTTGCTCATGTGCTGAGGTGTTTTTTTTCAATCCCACACTGTGCTGCCCTGACAGGTGCCTAGTTTGGAATTGTTTTTTTCTTTCTTCTTTCCTCTTGTTTTCTTTTCTGCAAGCACTTTGAGTTACATATGTTGTAGGAAAAGTGCTATATAAATAAAGTTTGATTGATCGATATGTGACATGAAGTCCCCACAAGTTTTCATGGTAAATCTCTGAGGAGAGCAGATTTCGCCGAGTATCACTGCGTAACCATGATGACCACAGGCTAACTGGCATGTCCGAGGAGGTTTTCCACACTTCCTGTTGTCATCACATCCGCACTCTGCAGCTCCCACCTCTCTTGCCTGATTGGACTGTTAAGCATTTAGCCGAGTGAAGTCAATGGACAATGAAGGCTGGCAAGATGGAGATGAAGGATTTTAGAATCAGGCAGGTCCTTCTGCTCTGCAAGGCTACATTTAAGAACTAGTGGAGCTGAACTACGGTTAAATTTTATGATCAAACTGCGCTCCATATACGACAGACATCAAGTCGTTGTTCATACTTTGCTTGTAAAGACAAAATATCTAAAACATGTCAAGGGATTTTCCTAAGTGCACAACTTTTCAAATTTTAAAAGTCATAGGTTGGAGTTAAGGGTCTTCTATGGAGTTAATTTTGTTTCTTCACTATGCAATCAAAAAGAATAGATTTGAGAACAAAAAAAGACTTTGCAAACAAAATTATGATTTCAAAAAAAAAAATCAGGTGACCAAATTAAACATATTTGAGATTAAAATTGGGTCGTGATAAATCCACAGGATCCACAGGACAAACCAAAATACTGCTCTCATGAACCACAGTTTCACTTGCGCTTCTCATAGTTTCATTTGCGCTTCTCAAACTTTTGTTTGCACCTCTTAAAGTTTTGCTTGCGCTTCTCAAAGTTCCATTTGCGCTTCTCAAACTTATGCTTATGCTTCTCAAAGTTTTGTTTGTGCTTCTCAAAGCTTTGTTTGCACCTCTTAAAAGTTTTGTTTGCGCTTCTCAAACTTTTGTTTGTGCTTCTCAGAGTTTCATTTGCTCTTCTTAAAGTTTTGTTTGCGCTTCTCAAAGTTTTGTTTGTGCTTCTCAGAGTTTCATTTGCTCTTCTTAAAGTTTTGTTTGCGCTTCTCAAAGTTTTGTTTGCGCTTCTCAAAGTTTCGTTTGCACTTCTCAAACTTTTGTTTGCGCTTCTCCAAGTTTGTTTGTGCTTCTCAAAGTTTTGTTGGTGCTTCTCAGAGTTTCATTTGCACTTCTTAAATTTTTGTTTGCGCTTCTTGAAGCTTTGTTTGCACCTCTTAAAAGTTTTGTTTGCGCTTCTCAAAGTTTTGTTTGCACCTCTTAAAAGTTTTGTTTGCGTTTCTCAAACTTTTGTTTGTGCTTCTTAGAGTTTCATTTGTGCTTCTTTTAAAGTTTTGTTTGCGCTTCTCAAAGTTTTGTTTGCACTTCTCAAAGTTTTGTTTTGTTTGTGCTTCTCAAAGTTTAGTTCTCGCTTCTCAAAGTTTGCTACCGTTTCTACATGACTCTCTTGGGCTGGGCCTGAAAACTGTAAGAAGCCTCCTGATTGGTCAGTCTCACTCAGAGAGGCGGGTTGACAACTTCCGCTCCAACACAGACAGCAGTGTGAGAGAAATGGCGAGAGTAAACCGAAGGATAAACATTGACAAACAGGAATGTTTTGCCTAACTTCTCTTTCTTTCTGATGCTTTTAAGATTTCTCTTGTCGCTCTTGTATTACTTTTTTCATCAGGCTCGTCCCAGCTTCAGTAACAGTTTGATTAACTTCACATATATTAATTTATTTATGGATAAACAAATTATCAGGTGTGTGTGTGGATAGGGATTGATCATAATAGACTTTGTCTCCTGAAGTTGCAGAAATGAAAATCCTGAAAGAAAGAAAACTTTAAGCACGGAGCTGAACTAAATTTTGTTACAAATAAAGCATACAAAACTTTTCATATTGTTGACTCCTCGTCTCCCTTCAGCTCCACTTTAGTGTTTATCCGCAGACACCTAGACTAAAGAACAGCCCCCTCTTCCTCCTCTTCCTCTTCCTCTCTCTTATTTTCCTATCTTCTCTTCTTCTCTGCTGTCTGTGGGCGTCCCTGCCCTCCCGCCGGGCCAATCAGACGAGTGTTGATCTGAGTTTGTTGTCTGTCTGTCTCCCACAGCTCGCAGATAGGCCGGCGTGCCGCAGAGCCGGCGCACACGCAGACAGCTCACACTGAGGAGCAGACAGAAACGTACCATGTGATCACGCCACGTGCAGGACCTTCATCTAACTCGCCCACTCTCCCTCCGTCTGCCTCTCTTCCTCGCCGCTCGCTTCAGGAGGCGTATCCCGTACAGAGCAATTAGGAAGTTGGGCTTCCGCGCGTGTACGTTTCCCGCGCCGCTCTCATAAACTTTCATGCTACGAGCCGCGGGTTTACGTGACGTGGACACAGATGATGTCAACAACATAACGAATGACGAGGAGGTCAAGGTCAAGACAACAACGTCCAGGGGATCGCAAAGTGCGGAGAAAGAGTCTGGGATTAAATATTCATGGAAGAGAGCAAAGAGAGCATCGAAAATCACAAGAAACTGGAAAAAGACTGAACCTACCAACTTTAAAAAGTGGTTAGAAACAGTGGACAGCTTTTATAGAATGGACAAAATAAGCCATAAAATAAATAGTAAAGAAAGGTTTGAAAAAAGATGGGCCTCCTTTCATATGAAGTACAAAAATGACCATGCTAACGTGATATCAGATGAATTGAGTTCTTATGTTTTCATGTACATCTTAAAAATGAACTAATCCAACAAATGATAGAGAAAGTCAATGTATTTATTTATTTATAGCTATTTTTTAAAAAGTATATATTAATGTTAGTTTCTTTTAGTTACCTATTTTATCGTGATATACTTTAAATCAGTGATACATAAATAATGGAAATATACACTCTGAATGTAAGCCCAAGTTAAGGATAAATATGGAAAGTTGCTGCGCTGTCATGTGTGCATAATGAATTTGGAATTATATTATCTATCCATTATAATGATATCATGATACTATGATAGGGCTGGGATGACACACTTTTCTCCTGATTTGATTTTTTGTGTTTCTTTTAGGTGCCGATTTCATTAAAATTGCGATTCTACAATACTGCCAATTTTTGCAATCTTTACTGAGCTTTTTTAACACCAGTGAAAAAGATGAACAATGATGATGCCTACGGACTATATCAGGAAAAATACACATCACATGTGAGTCTGCTTTTAGGATTTATTCAGCAATATATTTTAACCAGCTGTTTATACTCTCTCTTCAAAAGACTGGACTGCATTTAAAAGTGGCTTTTTAACACAGACTAAAATGAAGCATTTAAAGGTGCTATGAGGAGAATCTATTTGCATGGACATAAAGACTCTGCTACCCATGAGCACTCGCGGCGACTGTCGTAAAGACGTGACCCAAGCCAAAGCGTGTGTTTGTTGTGATGCTAATGAATGCAGCTCGGACCTTCCTCAGAACTCTGCATTGCTTTACAACTTCTTTTTTCAACAACTTACAGGATGCAAAGCCATGAGGTCATGTATCTCTTTCTAGTGACGTAGCGGTAGTTTTTGATGTGACAACAAGCAATTTTTGGAAAACTTAGTATTATAGTTTTGTAGCTGGCTTTATATCACTACTTACAGCCCGGTGCTCTAAGACTGAATAATATAAAATTGCTCTAGTTTTAATTGTCTTGTTCCTGAAGTTGAGTATCCAGGCCAGTCCAGCCCTGTCTGACCCGACAGCGAAGCTAAGGAATAACATTTATAGATAACCTATTTAGATGCTATAAAACTCATCTTAAAGTGTGTATTTCAATCAGGCATATATCTAAAAGGGAGACTTTTTCGTAATTACTGAGAAATTCCTCATAGCATCTTTAAATTTGCAAAAAAATTGATTGTTTAAAAAGCCTCAATCTTCATCCTTTACCTTTTTCTGTTACTCTTTGAGTTAGATGATAGTATTTATGAAGTTTCATCGACTAAAACTACTCTAACTAAAACTATACCACTATAACTAAAGCTAAATTAAAAAGGTTTTTCAAAATGAACCCTGGACTGCATTAGTTTGCAGGTTGGAGTTAGATGAAGTTAGTTAGATGAACTCCTTCTGCTGTCAAACTGAAAGCTGCAGACTAAACGGAGCTCCGGCAGCTGCTCCCGTCTCTTCTGCTGTCAGCTAAAAGAAGATCTGCTCCCCACGGAGCTCCTGTATGTGATTCTTTACCTGTTTGTATTCATTCACAAATGTTCTCTCCTCCAAAGACTAAACCGTCTGACTTCCCGGGTGGATCATTTTCTGCTCTGCTCGTGGATTCGCTCCACTTCTGCTCCTGCGGTGATCTCGACACGCTCCCTCCTCCTGGACGGATGATTTGTCTCCTCACTTTTTATTCTGTTGGGTTTTATTGAGACGACTGAGCGCAGGGAGGGAGACAGAATGTCATCCTCCACGCCGAGACGCTCCTTCTCCGCTCTTCTCTTCCTCAATTAGGCGGCTCATCCATCGCCGTGATTACATGCTGCTAATTAAGCAGCTAATCAGCTAATTACCCAGGAGCAGAGAGGGATGAGGAGTGTGTGCACGTGGTTAACACGGGTGTCAAATGTGACACGGCACTCTATGAATTCATGTTTGTTCGAGGTTTCTGTGTTCTGTGTGGACGATTTTCTTTTAGGGAGAGCAAACATCTTCATCTGCAGGTTCATGGTGAACGGACTGGAGCCTTCAGAGCTCTGATGTCTCAAAGGGCTTTTATGGTGCATCACTCTCTTCTGATTAAAGTACATGGACACCACTTTAGTAAACTACTGCACGAGTAGACTTTACAGCAAAAATGTTCACTTGTACTACTAAGGGCTTTATGAAATACGCTTTTTTCCTGATTTGATTTTTTAAGATTTTTTAGGTGCTGATTCGATTTAAATTGTGATTCTACGATATTGCTGATTTTTGTAATCTTTACTTAGCTTTAACACCAGTGAAAAAGATGAACAAAGATGCTGCCTACAGACTATATCAGGAAAAATACACATCACATGAGAGTCTGTTTTTAGGATTTATTCAGCAATATATTTTAACCAGCTGTTTATACTCTCTCTTCAAAAGACTGGACTGCATTAAGTGGATTATTAACACAGACTAAAATGAAGCATTTACATTTGGAAAAAAATCGATCTTTGAAAAAAAAAAAAATCAATTTAAAAATCGTCAAACAAAAAATCCAGATACCTACGTGAATCAATTTTTTTTTCCCACCCCTAACTACTAGTAAGTCTTATATGCCAATAAGGGGGCGGGGAAAAGCAAACGCAGGCTTCCCATTGGCTTTTCCAAAATATTACAACCAAGAAACAGAAGGCTACAGAGGAAGACAGAGCGTGTGTGCTGTGTAGATTCATTTTATGTTACACTGTCCGATTTATGATAAACGAAGGGATGTATTTTTCAGAACAAGTTCTGATTAATGTCAACTTTTTTTGGTTTGATGATGACGAAAAACTTGAGTTCTGTTTCAGAAAAGGAGCTTTTGCTTCAGAAGATTTTACTTGCAAAGTTTGGGAGAAAAGGCAGAGGGTTTTGTTTACTATTGAGCTGAGAAAAGATCACGCAACTTGGTTATGATTGTGAATTTATACCTTGGTAACACTGCAACTGGATTTCTGGTGTCTTGTAAACCAATGAGGTTTGGGCACGTCAAATATCTATTTATCTGTCTATCCATCTAGCTAGCTATCTGTCTGCTGTTTCAGTTCCTCTTCTACACAGTGTAGGACAGAAAACGTCCAGACTTTATGGTAGGAATATACATTTTTACAGTTGGGTAAAAAGACATTTCTGCTAAAAAGTGTAAATTATTATTCAAACAACTGTAGTAAAGGTAGAAAAGCAGTCTGTTAGCGTCGTTGTTAGCCGTTTGTTTCTGCATTCCCGTTAAATGTCTAGAAAAAATCTAGAAATAGTTCTGATTGCAGGATAAAGGCAGAGGAAGAGATTTAAAGGTAAAGACTAGGGCTGAACAGTTAATTGCAAATTAGGTTAAACCGCAATATGGCTTGCTGCAATTTTCAAATCGCAAGGTTAAATATGTTTAGCCCAAAATGTGTTGAACATTTTGGCATTGTGATGTAGTTCTTTGCAATTTCATGCCTATTTTTTACCTCTATTCATACACTTTTTCCCACTTTTGGACAATTTTTAACTTTTTTTTTACCCCATTTTTACAACTTTATGCCTATTTTGCCCCCATTCATTTTTTTTTGGCCACCGTCAGAACCATTTTTGGTATTTTTACATGTTTTTTGAAATTTGATTTCAAATTTATTTCACAATTTTGCTGCCATAATCAATTTTCCTAAGGCACTTTTGAATTTTTTTTGCTAATTTTTCCCATTTTTTTTTTGCAATTTCATACCTATTTTGCTTCTGTTCTTCACTTCTCCACTTTTTCTCAAATCTTTTATCCTTAGATTAATTTAATGTCATATTGGTTTTACAATAAAAAGATCTACTGCTTATGTTTGTTTAAGAATACATAAGATGAGGAACATTAAAACAATCGCAGAGTAAATCGCAATATCGGGGAAAAAAATCGCAATCATATTATTTTCTCAAATCGTTCAGCCCTTGTAAAGACGATGAAAGAAAGAGGAACCGTAGCATAACCACATCACAGCATACAGTAAAAAAAGCAAATCTTTTATTCTCTAGGCTCTACACGGGACATGGCGCTCCTGACCAAATGAGACGCGACTCAAGCTGCAGCCTCAACACCAAAGTCTTCAAAGTTTGGATTCCCCTCGTCACCTTCTGTTTGTCCGACCGCCTTAAACTCTGATTTAAAGATCTCCAGGAGACGAAGGCGTGGACGGAGCAGGGGGACAGCTCTGACATTTCATCAGTCAAATCATCATTAACTGAATATTAATGCGGATCGTCTGATTCCTCATGAAGGACGGAGCCTGACGAGGGGATCAAACCCCCGACCTCCCGGGTCACTGATCCCTCGCTCCAAGGACGTCCCCTCGCACAGCCGAGCCTTTAATTCACGGATTGATCGGCGCGTATCCTCACAGATAATCCTATTACAGCGCTCTGATTCTGTCCGTGGGCTCCTGACCCGCTAACACCGGATAAGACCGATACTGAACTTCAGCGAGAGGCTGCTCGTGAAGGCGAAGGTGTGTAGAATCAGAATATAAGGACAGAAATAAAACAATAAAACCTATGAAAGCAGGCAGAAGAGCGTCTTTATGGTGCTAATTAAAGGAGCAGCCACGAGGAGAACGAATCCCCAGAGCTATTGACATTTCGCCATATTCGATATGACAGATATGACTGATTAGTTCACCGGGCCGCCTCATCAATAATCCGCCTGCCAATCAAACGTGACCTTTAGCAGAGAGGTGATGAATTAACGGGGCCACGGGACGATCCGATACCAGCCCTCCAATCCATCAAGGTGGCTGCAGCAAGGGGGGGGGGGGCGCAATGTTGGGGCGACTTCACAAGTTTCAGGCAGAAATAAAGTTGAGGGATTCATCTGATTTCAGGAATGGTTCATGCTCTCCAAAAAAAAACGGAAGAAAAAGTGAACTATTCATGTCGAAATATAGTCATGCTGCACATCAAATAAAACAGGAAGTTTCAGCTACACAACCATATAAGGAATTTTACACACACCAAACACAACGTCAACACCATCAAATTAATTATCAAATACCCTACCCTTTACGGACATGAACATTTGATCAACTATTGACAATGTGTGATGCTGTATAACTGTGTTGACGTGACCGAAATAAATAAATAAATCAAATATCCAAATCTGTTCCACTTTGATTCAAACTTGTATGGATTTCTTAAAATGGGAAAATGTAGAGTTCTGATTAAGTAAAGCTGGCAGCACTACAGCAGCACTGCAGCAGCACTACAGCAGCACTGCAACAGCACTACAGCAGCACTACAGCAGCACTGCAACAGCACTGCAACAGCACTGCAACAGCACTGCAACAGCACTATAGCAGCACTGCAACAGCACTACAACAGCACTGCAGCAGCACTGCAGCAGCACTGCAACAGCACTGCAACAGCACTACAACGGCACTGCAGCAGCACTGCAGCAGCACTGCAGCAGCACTGCAACAGCACTATGGCAGCACTGCAACAGCACTGCAACAGCACTGCAGCAGCACTACAGCAGCACTGCAACAGCACTGCAGCAGCACTACAGCAGCACTGCAACAGCACTGCAACAGCACTATAGCAGCACTGCAACAGCACTACAGCAGCACTGCAACAGCACTGCAGCAGCACAACAGCAGCATTACAGAGGCACTGTAACAGCACTACAGCAGCACTACAGCAGCACTGCAACAGCACTGCAACAGCACTATAGCAGCACTGTAACAGCACTGCAACAGCACTACAGCAGCACTGTAACAGCACTGCCAGAGCATTGAAACTAAACTACAACAGCACTGTAACAGCAGCACTAAAGCAGCACTACAGCAGCACAACAACAACAACACTACAGCAGCACTACAACAGCACTGCAGCAGCACTACAGCACAACAGCAGCACTGCAGAAGCATTGTAACAGCACTACAACAGCACTGCAGCAACACTACAGCAGTACTACAGCAGCACCGAACAGCACTGCAGAAGCACTACAGCAGCACTGTAACAGCACTGCAACAGCACTGCAGCAGCACTGTAACAGCACTACAACAGCACTGTAACAGCACTGTAGCAGCACTGTAGCAGCATAACAGCAGCACTACAACAGCACAACAGCAGCACTGCAGCAGCACTACAGCAGCACTACAGCAGCACTGCAACAGCACTACAACAGCACTGCAGCAGCACTGCAACAGCACTGTAGCACTACAACAGCACTGCAGCAGCGCTACAGCAGCACTGCATCAGTGTCCATACCTCTATCTTCCTCCAGACGTCGGGGTCTCGGTCCTGACTCTGAATGTCGTCCAGGAGACGCTGCACGAGGGATGGACCTTCCCACACATCCACCGGGGGCGTGGCACGCAGCAGGGGGCGGTCCGCAGACCCCCGCCCCTCCTCCTCCTCGGACTGAAGGTCACTTAACGGACCCGACTCGATGCTCTCGTCTAATGAGGGAGCGATATCGCTGGAGGAGGTGGGGCTAAAGCGGCTGATCAGGTTTCTTCTGTACGGCAGCTGGAGGAGGGAAACAGGAAGTCAGGATTTTCTATTTCCATACTGAGATAAAGATTTAAAATCAACTGTAGGAGACGAGTTGGAGATACCAGAGGAGGAAGATGAGAGGGAACGCCATCTCCACCCTCCCCCCCGCTGTCTGCCACGTCCCAGTCCTGATTGAGCTCCGTCAAATCCCAGTCATCCACATCCTGCAAAGCATCCTGGGTAGAGTCACAGCTATCAGGCCTCTGCAGGAGAAAAGTTAAAAACACTGTGTTATGGCCTTTGTCTTTCTTTTAAGAGCAGTGGTGGTGATTACTAGAATATTTTAAAGATTTTAAATCCAAAAAGGCCATATTATTATTGTCAAATGGTTCCAACTTGTAAGATATAATTTAATAAATGTCACAATTCTATAGCAATCAAAAGAAGATAATCATGTATTTAGACTTTGATACTGAGTTATACTTGAGTTGCAGGGATAAAAACAGAATTCAAACTATTTCAGCATCTTTTAAAATGGAAAGCACAGAATATTTTATGTTTACAACAATAAATACATTCTTTATTTTTTTATTTCTTTATTTTTATTTCTTTATTATGTCTTTATTTCATTATTTTTATTATTTTGAGATGATGACGATGATGAAACATTATTATTATTATTATTATTATTATTATTATTGTTGTTATCAATAATAATAATAATGATAATAATGATGATAACAATAATATTATTAATAATAATAATAATAATTATTATTATTATTATTTTTAATTTATTTTATTTTTATCATCTTTATTATTTTTATTATATGATGACAATGATGATGAAGATTATCATTATTATTTTTATTATTAATAATTCAGAAAAGCAAATGAGATAGAATTTGCCTTTTGGGTACAATTGAGTGACCACATCTCACTCATGCTAATCCAAGTTTTTTTATTCGAACAAAACAATTTAAACAACTAGACAGAAGCAGAGGTCGTACTCCTTTTCTTCTCACACCAGGAAAAAACACATGAAAGTGTGTGTATAATAACACAGCCCTAAGCAGGAGTGTGTTACATGTATTTTTTCATAAAACAGTTACATTCATTTCACAGAGATTGCAGGTTTTGCATAGTTAAATTTCAACCAATTACAGAAAATACTTTTAAATTTTCTGTACAATTTTGTTTGTGTTCAAGCTTCAACCTTTTTCTAGTGATACAACTGCATTTTAATGGATATTTTTTATTTTATTTTTCAAGTAGAGTTAGTAGTAGAGTGTCACAAAGCACATTAATTCTATTGGAGCTTTATTTCCATTATAAATAATAAAGGGGTCACATGTGGCCCCTTCATTAGCTGAGTGTAAATGTGTGGACTAACCAGCGGGATGGCCTGAGTCAGACTCTCCAGCTTCATGGCGAGCATCTCCGTCTTCCTGAGCTGAGCAGGCAGGGCGAGGAACTCCTCCGAGCCGAACCAGTGCTGTCTGTCCGGGCTGTCTTTAGCAGAGAGCTGGGGCCCCTGAGGGACAGTGAAGGGCCAAAAACACAGTTAGCTCTCACCACTCTGACTGCAGGGAGCATCCTGCTTAGAAACGACAATCTCCACCAAGGATTAGAGAGAAAATGTATTTTCTGTGTGTATATGTTTTGTGTACTTTTTGAAGAGCTGTGTGCTTGTTTGTTGTTCACCTTGCTTGTCTATGTTGCGTGTGTTTTGTCTGACTGTGTGTGTGTGTTGGACCCCAGGAAGAAAAGCCAATCCTTTGCTAGTGCTGATGGGGACCTTAAGAAAGAAGAAGGTCAGGTCCTGAATCTATCACGTACAGTGGTGGGAGTAACGGGTAATCTAATGTCTGTTTCAAACGTAACAACACTGTTACCGTTACCAACGGTGAAATGTGGTGCGTGACTTTGCACCGATGTCAAGCAGCTGATATCTAACCTGCCTCACTCAGCCTAACAGACAGACAAGAAAACTCGATGCCAGAGTTGCCAGGTCTGCTTATTATAAGCAACTTTCGGCTTCTTCTTTTTCTTACTTGCATGTGTATATTGGGAGTTGTGGGTTGCAGGTTTTTGGGCTTGTTCCAATAGTGCAGTTGCTCATTTGGACTTGTTGTGCCCCCAAACCATCAATATTAACCCAATTCAGAAGTTATTAAAACTATTTTAACCCACCCTAACACAAATTTAAATTTATTGTCAAAATGATGTTTCACCTAACCAGCCAGAATTAAATCATTCTTTTTAATGTGGCTACTACTGTTTTCACCACAATAAAGCTGTAGAGGATTAAGATAAAACTTAGATAAAACCCTGACATGTCTGTTTGCTAACAAAAATCAAGGTTAGACTGTTTATCAATAACAGAGTTATAAATAACAGCAGCCCCTCCCTTCACTTCTGTATAAAGAAAAGGATGTTCCACCTCCAAACAAAAGGATGTTTAATAAGTAAATTAAGAGACAAAAAAGAAGAAATATGACTTTGAATTTAAAATGTAATGTGGATAAAAATTTAAACATGCTTCATGTAGGTTTCTCTCTTTAAAAATGCTTATTTCAATCACAAAATCTGGCAACACAGCTAGCTGCAGCAGCAGTGAGTCTGGAGCGTCTGTGGAGTTAAAACTGGAGTTTTCAGGATGGAAGTAAAAGAAGTAAAAGTCTAACAATACTATGTAGCCATGTCTTTATTTTTGGATATGTTGCAGAAATTTGGTATATCAGACAAACTTAAATACTTGAAGCTCGTGTTCTTGATTGATTCACAGATGAAGTTTGAGAATCATGTTTCCTCTTCACCCATCAACAGCCACACAAGCCTCACTGGAACTCCATCAAACTCTAAACTAAAGAAACTCTCACCTTCTGCCCATGGCGCTTCACGATCCACACTGCCGTCTTGCGTGGTCGCGGCCGGGGGTCTGACTCCTCTCCCGACGCCTCGATGTCAGAGGAGAGGATGGGCTCCCTCATGGGGGAGGGCAGCGAGGAGTCTGAGTCTCCCTCGCTGTGCGGATGTGTCTCCTTTGGCGTCTTGTTCATTTGGGCCAATGCTTCATCCTGAGACTGAGGCTGCAGAGGCGGGGGGGCCCGGGATGAGACCCTCTGCTCCATCGGCGGTCGCTGAGCTCTGCCCTGTGGGCGTCCTCCCTGTTTGGAGCCGATATGTTTCCTCTGGGGGTGATGGCCGCTCATGACCTGAAAGTTAAAGGGGGCGGGGTTAAATGTGACGGCTGCAGGTAGGATTACATGCTGGTTAGACAGAAGAAGATGAAGACTGTTGGTCTATTTAGATCAAGAAGGACGTTTCAATACTTTACATGCCTGCACTGTAACTGTGTTTGTAAACTTAACGGCATTTCTACCTACTGTAAACAGTTATGCAGTAAATTACCGTAAATCGTTCAAACTTTATTTGTATAGCACATTTCATACAGGGCTTTGTCATACAAAGTGCTTTACATGGGACAAAGATAAAATGAAATAACAATAAGTGAAATAAAAAGCAGAAAATTCACAATCCAAATCCCAAATCCACATTCAACACACACACTCACTTACTCAAACACACAAAGACATAAAAATGAAATTCTGACAGAAAAGTAAATTAGAGGACTGAGGAAACATTGTCTTGAATTAAAAATGAGGAAACACAGAAGCTAAAACTAAAATAATAGTGAAAAATACCAGAAAAATACTAGAGGGTAATATAAGTAAATAAATAAAATAATATAATAATATAAAATAAAAGTAAAATAAATAATATGGTAAAAGGAGAAACTGTAACATCAGCTAAAATGGGATATTAAAAGGAAAAGCATTTAACAAAGAATAAATTCCAAATAAAAAGTGTGAACTGACAAGTTAAAATAAAACAGAATAAAAGGGTTAAAATAAGTTAAAATATAATTGAAATAATAATAAATACAATCAGCTACAAGCCAGATTAAAAACGTAGGTCTTGAGTTTTCCTTTAAGAATATGAACAGTAGGTACTGCTCTGAGGTCTTGGCAAAATGTTGTGGAAAAAAAAAACATCGTTTTGTAAAAAAAAAAAAAAAAAAGTACTGCATTTACCATAAAATCTACAGTTGTTTACTGTAAAATGTCCACGCAGTAAATACTGAAAATGGTAACAGATCAGGAGAAAAATCCACTTTCCTCAGGGAAAACTGACCGATAGCAGATAAGATTTTTTGGTTATGTTTCACATATTCTCCTAAATTGTCCAAGCAACAAAAAAAACAACACATTTGTTCCTAACGTCAAAAATTGGCCCATTAAAAACCATTGAAAATTACATTTTTGATCCCACATGTATCTCAACATAAACGTACATATTTCAATATGTTAAGATTGAATTTGGAACCACAAGCTTTCACTTTAATTTCCGAATTTGTCCACCAGATGGTGCTTGTGTTTCTCTTTTTAAAGCCTTCTGCAAAATCTCAATTATTTTTGCTTTTTTCTGTAAGGGCGCCTGCATAAAAAATTATAGCATAAGAATTTATGTTGCAGCCAGCAACTGACCATCTTAGGACCTAATTATAATATTTCCCTTAAATGTATTTTATAGAATGTCTTTCTATAAAAAGCTACATGAACATACTGACCTTTAATGGGTTATAAATAAAATCATAAATATAATTACATTTGATATGCATATTTCAGGCTGATGTAGTTTAAAAGTATGAATAATTTTATCATAGAGAGGGGTTTTTTATCTGATCCTGCAACCAAAATGCATAAAAATCAATGACCAGGGCCTTACAATAATTAGAACAATAATGATCAAATGCTGCATGTATTTTATGGATTTTTTTTTGACTGAAACATGTGGAGTAATATAAACATACTAGCATTTAAGGGTTAATACCCCCTAAATATGATCTACCTATTTATGTCAGTTTTAAGTAGTTTTAAAAGACGGAATCTTTGAAAATGGGAACATATTGATGTATGTTATTTTTACAGCAGTTTTTGTAAGGTGGCATTTTCTGTCATTAGGGATATATGTGTGAGTTAATCGCCCCAAAAGAGGAAACAGTTTTTGCTTGAGTCCCCTCAAAAACGTCTTCAAAGTCTCTTTATGAAAATGAAAATCCATACCTGCAGGCTCTCGTAGGACTGTGAGACCTTTTCTGGATAAACAGAGTCCAGCTCTAACCAGAACTTGGAGCGGTCTGGGGGGTCCATGAGGGAGGGGGTGCTCCGGCTCAGCTCGGCCTGGACTTGGAGCCCCAATGCCGGGCACGCAGACTCCTCCGTGCACCCCCCACCGGCCGAGAACAGGGCGGCTCTTTTAGGGCGGGACGGCTGCGTGGGCGACACCTCGGTGCTGCGGCTCCCAACCTGCAGGGGGCGCTTTGCACTTTCACTGTTGTTGCCGCACTGCATTGTGGGTAAGAGTTTTGTGGAAAGGTTGCAATTGTTGGAGTCAGCGGACGAATCAAGTGAAGAGTTGTTGTGTTCCTGGTCTGAGGGTCTTTCTCTCTCTTCTGGATCCGGTTCAGGGTGGCAGTCTTTGGTCTGATCCTGATCCCCAGGGGCGTCCTCCTCTCTGGGGGCCTCGGGCTCGTCCCCGGGACTGTAGTCGCTTAGCTCGAAGGCCGTGATCCCGCAGTCTAAGGAGAAGTAGTCCTGACTGCAGCGGATAGTCAGCTGACCGCAGTCGTCCACCTCGGTCAGAGCGTCCAGGCGAGTCTGCAGAAAACACACAATAACACGTTACAAATGAACACATGTAACACAGAACAACACGTTACACACAACAACACGTTACACACAAGAACATGTTACACACACACCTATATATGTTTATATGTATATATGTATTTATATATAAATATATATATGTATATTTCGTGATTTCGTCAGTGTGTCTTCTACCTGGTGCTGGTCCTGGCTGAAGGCCTGAAGGATGTCCGTCTGTCGGGTGAAGTTCCCGTTGGAGTCCTGAAGACCCTGCAGCAGACGCTCCTTCAGAACCAGAACCGAGACCCTCAGCTGGTGCCAGAGCAGCTGCACCGTCCTGACAGACAAACAACACAGAATGGTTATAAAGGAATTAGACAGAGAATGACGAAGATATCAAGGCTCAGACTCAAATCTGATCTTTTTAGTTTCAGGTTTTCGTTTCACTTTCAGCTCTTACTTTTTCACTTTCAGTTGTATTTTTATTACTATTAGCTCGTATTATTCAGATTCAAACTTTTGGTCATGTTCTGGCGTGGGGGGCGTGGCCTCGACTGAAGGGGGCGTGGGATTGTGAGTGACAGCAGAGCAAAACATCCTCAGATGATGCTGCCTTCAGGAAACGTGGGAACGTCGATAAATACGACATAAAATGTTGAACAATAAGATCTGAAGGTGAAAAAGAAATCTGTAACCA
The DNA here is from genome assembly GCA_036419115.1 of Scarus forsteni. NCBI lineage: Eukaryota > Metazoa > Chordata > Actinopteri > Labriformes > Labridae > Scarus > Scarus forsteni. Next base: position 702,401 of record JAZDUH010000134.1, on the reverse strand, counting down.
AAAATTAAAAATTTCAATCTTAAACTAGAAAAGCACAGGGAGAGCACAGACCTCCGCCAGCACCACAGTCCTCAGCCATATTGTGATTTTCACCATAAATATTACTCCTACCTTTATTTCATGTAAATATTTAGATTCCTTGACCATGAAAACATACCATTAGCAACTGGATTCATAATGATATCTATTTTAGTTCAGTAGTTATTCACAGAAATCACATTTTTCGCCATGACAGCCAGACGCTGATCCAGATCAACACCAAATTCGAATCAGTTCTTCCTTTTCCCATGCTGGACATTTCCTGAACATTTCATCAAAATCCATCCATTACTTTTTGAGTTATTTTGTTCACAGACAGACAAACTCTCCCGAAAACATAACTTCCTTGGCAGAGGTAACTATTAATCCTGCTACTGACATAATGACACACCACATGTTAATATATATTTCTGAGAAAAAAATAAAGAATTAAAATAATTACAGAGCTGAATCAAAAGCACATTTAAGCAGAACAAATCTCCTACACTTATTTTAAATTCAATTTAGTGTTTTGTATTTGTTATTCAAATCAAGAACAATTGTTAAACTTAATAAACTTATCAATAACAGAAAAGGTACAGGCTTGAGATTTTGGCTTATTTTTCTCTCCTGGACAATCCAAGATAAATTTGACATATCAGGAAAAGCATATAAGACGTCCTTCTTTAAATTATAATACTGTAAAATCCTTAACCTTATAAGCATGAATACATTTATCTTTAAGGTTTTTCTGAACTTTAAGATACTTTTACAGCATTTTAAGTCATCACTGAGCTCATTCCAAAATTTTATCCCCAAAACAAAATAACATTTGTATTAAATATTTATTGTAACTTTTCTTGTTGCAAACATAAACATACCTCTTTAATCATATTTTCCTTCTCTTAGTTTAAAATTTTTTTTTTGTTATTTTCATATAACAACACTTTTGGCCTAGATTAAGCTCCATACTCCTGCACTATAACTGAGATGTTTACTCCAATTTGGCATAAAAGGAGTTAAAGAAGTTCACAAGAAGCTGTTTTAATGTTCTCCAAACTAAGAGAACAAAACTTTAATCACTTTGTAAAAGTTTAATTCCATTTTTGGTGTAAATAAAGGACGTGTAGCAAAGTTCACGGCTTTATAAAAGAAAAGTGACGCTTGTTTGAAAGGTTTAAAAGGATGTTTTCAGCTTTAACTTTAACAGATCTTTGTACTGGTATCTTTTAGTTATGCACTGCAAGAACTCGAATCTAAGGAAGTTTATTCTTAAAATTTAAATTCTAAAAATCTTGCAAGACTTACTGTAAGCTGACATTTCCAGCTGCACATCTTATTTCAGTATTAAGAAACAAAAATAAACCCTGGATTGCTTGCAATGTGTTTAAATATCTGCCAATGTGGTAGGACAAATTTTAGACGTATGTCTTAGAAGTAAGATGTTCTGTCTTAAGTAGTTTCTATTCTTGATTTTAAGATCCTCAAGGAATGAAATTTGCTCGGTCCATTGGTAGATACACGATATCCATCTGGACTTGTCTAATTAACATGAAGTTTTAGTAATTATTGGAATTTTTGACAAAGAATTAGACAAATGCACTAGCTAATATCTGAGTTTTTGCAGTGTGGAAGCACTGGTGCATATAAAACCAGCACTGAAGTCTAATGTATGATTTTCTGAAGTGTTTGCGACTTTATGTTCATCCCATTACGCTGTGAAAACACTCACCGGATGTCGACGATGATGTTGACAGAGTAAGACAGGAGTTTTAAGGAGAACTCGGTCTCCAGCAGGGCGTGAATCTGCTCCACATGGTCTGAGATGTCCTCACAGATGTCCTAAAATCACACATAAAGAACTTTGATTTAAAAAAGAAACATGACTTAAGAGCAAATCTAGAGATGGTAAGTCTGCACTCAGTGTGCAGCGTGTAAACAGCATGAAGAGAGATCTGTGCAGGAGGAAAAGCAGAAGTTCTGCAGCTCTGTGACGTCTCAGTCCAGTTTTAAACATGACTCAGCTTCATGTGGGACCAGAAAGAAAACGTGGAGGACACGCTGCATTTGACCAGCCTGACAGCGAGGGATCAACAGCGTCTACGTTAGAAAATAAACTGCAGACAGATATCACCGAACTAAATAAAGAAGATATAAAAGTAAAGACAGACAGACAGACGGACTCCTGCAGAAATATCACAGACTCTCATTTACAAACTCTGATCAGGCTGTTTTAGATGTGGGTTAATGTTTTTTTTACATCAAGATTATTTATCTCGACAAAAGTTTTGATCCAAGCTGCTGCATGTTGATATTTAGTGTCTCCTGCTGTGTCATGGGGGATTTTAGATGAGTCATACCCTAAAAAAGTCTTTGCACATCAGATGGACCATGAAACATACCTCATTGGTCCATTAAAGTGTTTAGGCCCAGAAGAGCCTTTCAGGAGACTATCCAGCCAGTGATTGGACAGTTGTTCTGTCAATCATGAACCACTTTGTAAAACAAACTCTCATTGAAGCACGTCAAAGTGGAGTGTGAAGACTGTAAACCAGCCCATGAAGAGAGGGGCGAGGCTATGGTATGACAGACCTGGTCAGCATTTCACACCCAGCCTGGTGAGGCCATGCCCCCTCCCTGCAGGACTGCATTAACTCTGGTTATAAGGGAAAAACTAACTGATCATCACAGCCATTCATCATTTCTCTTCTGTTCAACAGCTTCACAAAAGTCTTAAATTAACCCAGACGAGAGCGGGTGACCTTTAAAGTGGAGCTTTAACCTTCATCAGATACTTGACATCGTCCTCTGCTCCGCGGTGACCCTCCAGAGCTCCTCGAGGCCTCCCGCTCGGCGGTGGCCCACATTCGAAAAGCGCTCGGCATGTGAGAATGTAGGTCACACACTGGGCCAGGCCGGCTCACTGTAAGACTTGGCTGACCTGCTGAGCACCGGGCCAGGAGACCAGAATACATCTGTCACTACTGTAACAGGACACATGTCCACGTCAGACACAAGTCCACGCCGCGGTGCTCCGGCACAGCTCTAATGGTTTAATGATCAGAGTTTGCCTCTTTTCTCTCTGGGCTTCAAACTTCTCCCCTGGTTTGGTCATTTCTTTGGACAGATGTTTCAGATGTTTTCCCAGCACTAAACTTTGACATTTCCACTGAACTCACTCTGCAAAAATCACAGCCTACCACCATCGTACCCTCTTAGTGATGATGTAACAGACATGTCAGACATTCTCCTCCTCATTATGAACATGCTGCTGGAGTCTACCACTTAAACATATGAAACAGAAATAAAATTTAATATGTGGCAGATGTTTAGTTTCTTTGCAAGGAATACTATAACTGCTTTGATAAATTCTGCATTTTACAATTCTTCATTATTCGTTAGCAATGTTGGGAGTAACGGTGTTTGAAATAACGGGTAATAATGGGTAGATCAAACATTATAACACTGTTACCATTAACGACAGTGAATTGTGGTGCGTTATTTTGCACCGATGTCAAGCAGCTGTTTTCAGACCTGCCTCACTCAGCCAGACTCAGTCAGGAGCTGCACTGCTAACAGAAACCGAGAAAACTCGATGCCAGAGTTGCCAGGTCTGCTTATTATAAGCAACTTTCAGCTAATTCTTTTTGAAACTTGCATGTGTATATTGGGAGTTGTGGGTTGCAGTTTTTTGGGGCTTGTTTTAACAGTACAGTTTCTCATTTGGACTTGTCATTTACAATGTATTTATTTAAACATCCAAAATTTCTTCATCCATCCATCTTTTCATAAACCAAGTAATCCATCCATCTATTAGTATCTTCTTCTATCTTTCTATCCATCCAACCATCCATTCACCAGGCTTTTCAATCATCTACCAACCAATTCCTCATCCATCCAGCGTCCACTCCTTACAATCCATCAACCCACATAATTGTCTTTCAAACTGCCCACTTTTCCATCCATCAAATTTTTTACACCGTCCATCCATCCTTCTATTAAGCTATCAACACGTCCACTTCATATCAACTACCCCACTCAGTCTTTTCATCCATCTATCTGTCCATCCAACCTTTTACTTATCCACCTACCCAGTCATCAAACTGCCCACTAATCCATCCATCATCCATTTAATAGTTACACAGTCACCCATCCATCTAACAGTTACCCAGTCCATTCATCTATCCATCCATCCTTCCATCCATCCATATGCAACCTTGTCCAGTCATACTCTGATCAAATCATTTATTTAAATATCCACAATGTCTTCATCCATCCATCTATTAATATCTTCTTCTATCTTTTTATCCATCCATCCATCCATCCATCCACCAGGCTCTCCATCCATCTATCACCCAACTCATCATCCATCCAGTAGTAAAGTGCACAATCCATAAATCCTTACAACCCACCTACCCATCTATCAAACTGCCCACTCATTCATACGTTGTTAATGAGATCCTGATCTCAATGGGGTTTACCTGGTTAGATAAAGGTTAAATAAAAAAAATAATCCATTCATCGTTTTTTTACACCGTTCATCCATCCTTTTATCAATCTATCAACACATCCACTTTACATCAACTACTCCACTCATTAGACTTTTCATCCATTTAACTATCCATCCACAGACTAATCTGTCCATCTATCTATCAAGCAATCCATCCAACAACCCAACCATCCATCTATCCACCTACTGAACTATCGGCCCATCCATCCATCCATCCATCAAATTTATCCCTCAATCTATTAATTGCCTATTAACCAATCCATCATGTCACCTCTTGTTAATCCAGTTTCATGTTATGGACTGATCACACTAACAATCTTGTTTTTTTATGGCCCCAAATCAGATCAAATGTCATCTTCAGGCACATAAAACAGGTCATAGTTATAAATATTGAGTTAAAGTTAATATATCAGAATGAACCAAGTGTCTGAGTTTTATTTTAAGGGAATACGGGGCAGCATAAACAACCAAACAACAACCGAAGCTGCAGTGACGTTCTGTCTTAAGGCTCGATGCAGCGACTGTTTCTGCTCTCGTGCAGCTTCACCCCAGCACTCATTTTTTAAGCTCATCACATCTCTCTCAATCAGAAGATCAGGAGCGACGGGTGCGTTTGATATGAAGCTTTTATCTCACAGTGAACCCACGACTTCATCAGAAAACGCCCCCGGGAGGTCAAGATCGACCCTGAGGGAGGGGGGAGGGTCAGAGGAGTTAAAACAGAAGAAACCCGGAGTACGATCGCACAAAATAAAAAGACATTAAACAGATTTACACCTGAGTGTGGACCGTGCAGATGACCTATAACCTCATGAATCCACCCTGAACTTCACACACACCCAGTTTCATCATCAAAGTGCCGTCACGTCGTCCTAAAACAGCGCTGAAAATGTCCCCGTGTCTTTCAGATGCTTCAATAATTCACAAACAGCTTTAATATGCAAATACACACACACGCACAGTCTGATTAAATTAACGGCCCGTCTGTCCTTTCTATCTGAAGTCATTTGTTAGAAAATCTTCAGTCCAGTCAAACCGCTGAGAGCTAATGAGACCCTGCGGCTGCGAGTGGGTTATTCCTGAAGGGCGTTTTCGTCCTGGTGACCGGATTTTTGTACAGTTATCACCGGCTGCAGGGTGCATACAGTGTTAATGTTGACTGCACTTCATAATTTAGCTTCAGTTTTAGTGTTTTTTCTAACATATCTTTTAGTTTTAGTCATAGTTTAGTCTCTACATTGTTTTAATTTCAGTCTAGTTTTAGTCAATGAAATCTACTGTAAATTTAGTCAACTAAAATATCAAGTGTAAAATAGGGATGCCAATGTTTTGCATTTTTTCTATACGTGTACACATGACTGCTAACCGACGTTTGCACGGTTATACATCAGGGTTTAATGATCTCTTTCTAACGCAATTAGGGCTGAAACGATTCCTCGGATAATCCCGATTATTCGATTACAAAATATCCTCGGGGCAAATTGTGTGCCTTGAAGCCTCGTTTAATATAAAATTTTACATATAAATATATATCTGGACTACTATACAGTGCACGGTGTTTGACACGGACGGTCATTTCTGTTGCACAACCATAGACTGTAAAAAAGCATGGACGCCATGTCGCTGGGCTTTTGTGAAGCCGCCGCAAAAACTGCTCCCCCCAAAAACTGCTCCGTCTCCCCCATTCATCTGAACGGGCCGTAGTGAAATTCAAAAAGTTTATACACCTCGTAGAAATATTTCTCCCATCTGTATGCTGTGGTGATATGAAAGTATTATTGTGCTGCGTTTTTTCCATGTCCTCTTTTTTCTGAAAAGTTTCTTTTTCATCAGTTATTAGAGTTTAAAAAATAACCGCGGTTTACGGCAGCTTCACAATGATTGTGTACGCCGTATGCTGGGGAGTTTTGCGACAGTTTACGACAGCTGCGTCCAGATATGGTCCAGATTCTCTACTGGCTGCACAATGGCGGCTCCCTGACGGGGGATATTATGGCTTCAAAACCGTTACATGGTAGAAGGCGGAGCCACGCTATCCAGTTCTTATAATACATCCATGGGCACAACGCGCCTGCTACCTCCGCTGCTGCGCGGCTTGTAAAATCATGAAGGAAGAGAAAAGAGAGGGACAGAAGGGAGAGAGTCCACAGAAGAAATGGCAGAGAGTGTCCCAAGTGTGTGGTCACTACAAGAAGGGACGAAAAGAAAACACAGTGCAGTGTGTCTGATGTCAAACGGAGTTAGCTTAGCACGTAGCTTAGCATGATAGCATGTCAACAGTAAACATCCGGTGTGTGCGTCAAGTTCTTAGAGCAACACAACAGGATGACACTCATGATCAGTGTTGGGCACATTACTTTAAAAAAGTAATTAGTTATAGTTACTTTCCCAAAAAAGTAACTGAGTTACTAACAGAATTACTCCTTCATAAATGTAATTAGTTACCAGGTAAAGTAACTGATGTGTTACTTTTCTGAAAAATCTTTTTCTGCTTGAACTGTGTGTCTCCGTCTCCGTGTCCTTCCTTGTTGTTACCTGCTGCAGCAGCTGTGACATCATCAGTTCTCCAACGCTGCAGCATGTGCAGTGGAATTTGCCTGATAGACGAAAACGGGAGCGAAGTGCTCCGCAGTATGTTTCAAGGGCGCCGGGTGATGATGAAATGAAATACAAAAAATACTAAAAATAATAGTTACAATAATTATAATAACAATAAGAATGATGAATTGAAGTAAAAAAAAAAAACGGAAAAACTAGAAAAATAGATAAAAAAGATAAAATAATGATAATAATAATAATAATAATAATAATAAAAAATTGAAATAAAGTAATAAAAATAGAAAAAATAGAAAAAAGGAAAAATAGAAAAGCTAAAAAAATGAAATGAGATAAAATAATAATAAAAGTGAGCTGTAATTAGAATAAATTTAAACAATAAAAGGTAATTCAGGTCAAGTTAGACTAAAAATGTAGGTTTTGAGTTTGGTTTTAAAGACCTGATCTAAACATCAAATTCAGAGAATTTGGACATCGAGGACAGGACGAGAACTTGGGGGGTCTTTTTCTGTTTACTTGACGGACGCTCGATTCAGTTTGAAGGGCTCATTAGGCCGAAGCTTGAAGTGTGTACAAACCACGAAAAGCCTGAGCGTATAAAATCATCTTCATTTACAAGAAACTCCCCGAGAACAACTCGCTTCTCTCTGGCTCTCCGTGGTGTGATCCCACAAACACACGCTCGTTCGTCTTCTGCTCACGTAGAGTCAAGACATGACCTGTCAATCACCGAGTCCATACATCCAGCAGGCTTTCTAATTGCCTAAAATCAATCTGAACCAAGTGGACTGGTGCTTCAGCTCCAATCCCGGCTCACCCTCATCACCGCCGACATCAAGGGCTTCAGAGCGCCGGCGTCCAAACCGCCCGCGACAGCTCGGCCTCATCCGCACCCATTCGATCTAATAACCTTCAACTCGTCCACCGCGGCCCATCAGCGCCGCGTGTTTTACCTTGGAGATCAAATGCTCTGCGCTCCTTCTCCCCCTGGAGTATTCAAATTAAGAGGCTTCAAAGACGGGCCGACCCGCGGCTGCGATACAAAGACTCGTCACAGTCGTGTTTTCAAAGCGGGAGCTTCGGCACAAAGACGGAAAAGTTAGCCGGGATGTTCTGACTCTGAACTGCTGCTGCCGGACATTCAAACAGCAGCGAGTCTGAGGGGACCGAGGAGGACTGGTGCTGAGTTTAGACAACAGTAAGGCCAGAGAAAGGACACTTAAGAAAACCTAAAACATGGACTTTAGCTTTTCCCTTTCAACAGTTCTCCTGGGAGACACTAATCTACTGTTCACATCAACATATTTAGCTCTTTTCTTTGGGCTGCCCATCACTGCTGCCAAAAAATGCATCCTCAAAATATAACATATAACACAAAAGCTAAACCCCAAAGATTCCTTAAAACATGGACTGTTTGTCAAAACTGGGCAATTCTGCAAGATAACGGATGGAGCATGGTACCTAAATTTCAGCTTTGTTTACACTTTGCAGCCTTGATAGAAAGAGTAAAAATTAAGCAGTAAGACATTTACTCTGAGAAAATGCATCTCCAACACAACATAGAGGTCATAGCATTACCAACGCTATTTTTCCAGTAACTAGTAATCTAATTAATTACTATTTCAAACATTACAACGCCGTTACTGACAGTGAAATGTTTGCACCGATGTCAAGCAGCTGATATCTGAGCTGCCTCGTTCAACCAGACACAGACAGGAGCTGCACCGCTAACAGACAGACGAGAAAACTTGATGCCAGAGTTGCCAGGTTTGCTTATTATAAGCGACTTGCAGCTTCTTTTTCTAACTTGCATGTGTATATTAGGAGTTGTGGGCTGCAGTTTTTTGGGCTTGTTCCAATAGTGCAGTTGCTCATTTGGACTTGTTGTGCCCCCAAACCATCAATATAAACCCAATTCAGAAGTTATGAAAATTATTTTATCCCACTCTAACACAAATTTAAATTAAGGTGAAAGGTGTTTCCACCTGAAATAATTCCTTATAGCCAGATTTAAATTGATTTCTGATGTGGCTACTACTGTTTTCACCATAATAAAGCTGTAGATGATTAAGATAAAACTTAGATTAAACCCTGACATGTCTGTTTGGTTACAAAAATCAAAGTTAGACTGTTTAGTAATAACAGAGTTATAAATAACAGCAGCCCCTCCCTTCACTTCTGTATAAAGAAAAGGATGTTCCACCTCCAAACAAAAGGATGTTTAATAAGTAAATTAAGAGACAAAAAAGAAGAAATATGACTTTGAAATTAAATGTAACATGGATAAAATTTAAAACATGCTTCATGTAGGTTTCTCTCTTTAAAACTGCTTACTTAAATCTCAAACCTGGCAGCACAGCTAGCTGCAGCAGCGGTGAGTCTGGAGCGTCTGTGGTGTAACTGGAGTTTTCAGGATGGAAGTAAAAGAAGTAAAAGGCAAGAACACACATGTGAAGTGTCCATTGTGTCCTAAAGCAAAGTGTTTGTCTGTTGTTAGTAAATCTAAAATCTAGAGACCAAAAACAGCGAGAACTCCGCTGATGATGTCAGAGCTGCTGCAGCAGGTAACAACAAGGAAGGACACAGAGACAGAGACACACAGTTCAAGAGGAAAAAGATTTTTCAGAAAAGTAACACATCAGCTACTTTACCTGGTAACTAATTACATTTATGAAGGAGTAATTCTGTTAGTAATTCAGTTACTTTATTGGGAAAGTAACTAGTAACTATAACTAATTCCTTTTTCAAAGTAACGTGCCCAACACGGGTTATAACTTTTTACATTTAATGCACTTTGCACTTTTTTTGTCACATGAGCAGGAAAAATACAAAAACAATGCAACACCAGAAAAACAAACTGTTTCGGTAAATTAAAGACCTTTTACAACCAAAAGACTATAAAAGTGAAGAAGAATATTTAAATCTTAAAACTCCATGTCCTGCTGAAGTTTCCTTTAAGCAAGGATTTGATTCAAGCTGAATAAAAAAAAGAAAAAGTTCTTGGTAGCTCTTTTTCCCCCCCTTTGGAAACACTCTGATCTGAGGGGGCGGGGCTAAGGAGGCTTTGATAATAAGCTTTGCACTGATTGGCTCCCTTATGGGAAGAGGGAGGTTTCTAAACAGTTATGGCATCAGAAAACACACATGAAAACACTCCAGGAGGTCAGAAACTGGGCGTTTTAAGGTGCATTTCCTTTAAACAAAGGCGGAGCTTTCTCTTTTAACAAAGTTTAGTAAAATGTGTTTTTCTTCCGCTCCACCCGTCCCTATAACAACATTATAAATGGAGTTATTTTGCACATTTTGGGACCTTTAAGGTGCATTTTGAGGCTCCAGGTTGACCCTGTTTTTACAGTTTGTGATTCAGTTTAACAGCAAAAACAATGTTAGAAAAATTCCTGGTTAGTTTGGTAAAATAAGGCTTTCTGAAATTTAATATTTTCTTTTTATTTTCAGAATAGGGCAACTTTACAACTGTGGCTCAACTTTACAATCACAACCGTTCACAAACTATGACTTTTGTCATTTAATGATCAAAATAGCAGATTTGTTTGGTTCTTACCTTCTACAGCTGCTTGTAATTCCAATCAATATTATTCCCTTTCACTCCCTGAACGTCACACAAGTAAAGTAAAAAAGTAATCAAGTAAAAAAGAAGAAAAAAAAATACAAATTAAAAAAATAAAAACAGTAAAAACAGTAAAAACAAAGCTGGAGTGTTGCGAGAGTTTCTCTCCAAACACACGACGGCTCCCATGTGGGAAAAAGTGACCAACTGACACTACAGCCGCGCTCGTGGGCGTGCACATGTGTGTGTTTGTGTGTGTTGTGTTGTCTATGTGGTGACCTGCTTCTTCAGTGGGGTGTTGGGGAGAGGCAAGGAGGGGTGACAACAGTTGGGAGGTTATTTTAGGATCAACCTCACCCACCCCCACCAACACACACACGCACACACACACGCACACACACACACACACACACACACACACACACACACACACACACACACACACACACACACTTCAGTATCTCTCTCTCTTTTTCTCAAACACACCTTGACACTTTAGGAGTGTGAAAAACCATTTCTGCCCAGGTCAAAGAACTTTTTACTCGAGTAAATGTTCAGAAAAGTCTATAATCAAATGTATTTAACCTGTTCAGCCCGATTTAAGGAGTGCTTCATGCTCTCCAACAAAAACGTAAGAAAAGTGAACTATTCATGTAGAAATATAGTCATGCTGCACATCAAATTAAACAGGACATTTTAGCTACACAACCATATAAGCCATTTTTACACACACCAAACACAACATCAACACCAAGCAAATGAATTATCAAATATCCAAATCAGTTTCACTTTGATTCAAACTTGATTTGTATGAATTTATTTGAATGGGAAAATGTAGAGAGTTCTGCTTGATTTTTACAAAACCAAAACAAAATAAATGTGTTTATGATATTATTTGTGGCAGTCAAAAACTACTACATATCAAGATATATTTAAAGGTGAATCTATTTCCAACGACATAAGGACTCTGCTACCCATGAGCACGCGCAGTGACTGTGGTAAAGATGTGACCCAAGCCAAAGCGTGTGTTTGTTGTGATGCTAATGAATGCAGCTCAGACCTTCCTCAGAACTCTGCATTGCTTTACAACTTCTTTTTTCAACAACTTACAGGATGCAAAGCCACGAGGTAATGTATCTCTTTCTAGTTATGTAGCGGTAGTTTTTGATGTGTGACACAAACAATTTTTGGAAAACTTAGTATTGTAGTTTTGTAGCCGGCTATATATCTCTACTTACAGCCTGGTGCTCTAAGACGTGTCTGAATAATATAAATTTGCTCTAGTTTTAATTGTCTTGTTCCTGAAGTTGAGTATCCAGGCCAGTCCAGCCCTGTCTGACCTGACCGGAAGGCTAAGGAATAGCATTTATGGCTAACCTATTTTGATGCTATAAACTCATCTTAAAGTGTGTATTTCCATCAGGCATATATCTAAAAGTGAGACTTTTTTGTAATTACTTAGAAACTCCTCACAGTCTCTTTAAATGCTTCATTTTAGTCTGTGTTAATAAACCACCTTTCAAGGTGTAGTCAGCGATCTTCTAATCTTCTAATCTAATACAGTATTTGTCAAATTCACCGTATTTCTCCTCTCCATCCACAAGATGTCCCCACTGACTGCATGTTGAAAAAAAAAGTCTGGTTTCAATACACAGCCAGAAAATATTGTGGCTCGGGCCGAGTTACCAAAACAGGGTACACCCCCCACATCCAGGGGGCGATCATACTCATGCACAGATCAGACAGAAGAGGGAGGGGGAGTCGTAGGTTGCGTAGCCTGCGCAGTTAGCGTAAGAGCAATAGGTGCAGTAGCAATGGCTGAAAACAGCCCAAAAGAAAAAGGTCAGAGGAGTGAAAAGTGAAAAAGAAGGGCTATGACCATGAAAGAGTGAAGACCCGGGTCAACATTGGTGTTGCTTTCTGACAGAGGAGGGAACTCCGCCAATTGAAAGACCTGAAAACGGACGTGGATGTTGCCATCCTTCTGCTGGATAGGTTAGCAACATTAGCTTTGTGGTGCTTCACATAACAGTAACAGCCGTCGGGCATTCATCTTACTGTCTAATCTGCCAGAATGTACTGTTGTTGTGATGTTTTCAATAACGGCAGTCGAGTTGTCTGACAAGTCGGGGTTTCCTTTGCTACGTCAGCTACGCATTTTCTACGGCCGTTTCCATGACGATGCACGTCCATCAGCTTTCGGGAGGCGGGTCTAAATTCAAATATAAACAAACCCTCCACTCGTTTTCTCCCACATCGCTGACTACACTTTTAAATGCAGTCTAGTCTTTTGAAGAGAGAGTATAAACAGCTGGTTAAAATATATTGCTGAATAAATCCTAAAAACAGACTCACATGTGATGTGTATTTTTCCTGATATAGTCTGTAGGCATCATCATTGTTCATCTTTTTCACTGGTGTTAGAAAAGCTAACTAAAGATTGCAAAAATCAGCAACATCGTAGAATCGCAATTTAAATCGAATCGGCACCTAAAAAATTGTAAAAAAATTGAATCAGGAGAAAAGTGTATCGACCCAGCCCTACTACAGACTGCAAACAAAAGAAGAAAAGACTTAAAGTGCTTATATTTCTGGCAACCATAAATCCAAACACTGAATGCATCACTGATGTCTGACCTTGCATGAGTTGAAAGATCAGCTGAACTCGGTGCCCTTCCTTTCCCTCCTTTCCTTACATCCTTTCCTTACATCCTTCTCTCCTTCATATGGACGCCCCTCCTCTGCACTTGAAGCTGTTCCCAGAATTCCTGGCGTTGCAGCGTGACATCAGGAGACAGAAATATCTGGACAGCTGTTGGAGGCCTGAGCTGCCTCTGGACTGTTTTTAAATAAAGATTTGTGGATTTGAATGGAGACAAAAGTCATCAGGTTTCAAAGCTGAGGGATGACAGCGTTAACTTCTGCACCTCATGGTCGTTAACAAGGTCAACGCTGAGAGGGGAGAAGCTCGTTAGACTTTTTAAAGACTCTGAGCAGCTTCAGTGTTCAATAAGAGTTTATCAGAGATTATGAAAACTTTAGTTTAACAAAACCAATCCAGAAACAGAGCCTGAGTTTGGCTCAACACTTGGTCAAAGTTTAAAGAAAATAAGACTTTTGTGAATATTGTGTTTCTAAATATCGACCAGCATGGAGCACTGTGCTGTACTTCATCAAATTAACCTTTTCAAAATATTTCCATAGAACATTTTTACCATATGGAGTTATTGCATCATAGATTCAAAGTAGATAACAAACAGCAACTTGTTTATCATGCCCGTGTTCAGATTTTACAATATTTTGCATTTTTTACTTTACAGGTAAATAGTTTGATTAAACAGCAAAAAAACATATACTTTAGATTTTAATTTTCTTTTATTTACTCTTGATAAATGTTTGTCAAACATATGTGCTTGTGGATCTTTATGAAGTTTAACTACACTGTAAAAGGTTGTTGTAAACTTGACAGTGACATACTGGCAACAAGATGCAGTAAGTTACTGTAATTGTCTTTACAGTATATACACTATATTTCTACATGAAAAAACAGTATCAGATTTTTGTAAACTATAGAATTTTACTGTAATATCTACAGCTACCTACTGTAAACAGCTGTGCAGAAAATCACTGTACATGGCAAAAAATTGTGGGGAAAAAAATGATTTTTGTAAAACTTACAGCATTTATTATAAACTCTAAAACAGTTTTCCAGGAACACTGACCAACAGCAGGTAACTTTAAATTTTTTATGTAATGTTTCACATATTTGAGTGAAATCATTGTTTGAGTAAATGTGTATTATTGGCAAAAAAATGATGTATTTATTTATTTTATTTACAAAGTTATATCTTTAAAATTGATGGTCCTTAACATAGTTAAAGATATCTTTATATGCATTTAAATATTCCAAGTTGGCTGTAATTTAAAATGCATTAAATAGGTGAAGAATAATGATTCTGTAAATGAAAAAATGAAGGTGTTTTTTTCTATAATACAGTAATAATTCTGTAAATTGGAAGACTGTTATGATACCTTGTAAAGTTGAACCGTTTTAGAAAATACAATAAAATATTCCTGTTAATCTATATAGAGTAATGCTATTGTAAAGACATTTACAGTAACTTACTGGCATCTTGCTGCCTTAAATTACTTTAAAATCTACAACAATCTTTTTTTTAGTATAGTTAACTTTTCTTATGTTTTTACTGGAGAGCGTGCAAGCATTCCCCAAATGGATACTTTGGGGCTGAACAGGTTAAAAAAAGTAAGAAACTAAAAAGTCCAGGTTAAGTGATAAAACCCCCATGTTTGGGTTCAGTAATTAAATCAGTTTAATCAGTATCATATGTATCCAGCAATCTATCTTTATTTAATTTGCATAAAATATTTGTGATGCTGTTGCTCTAGTCATCGCTGTTAACATCTTACAATAAGATATTGTTTACAAGAGAAATCATAGATAAAGGAAGGTACATATGAGACAACAAGCTTTTGTATCATTACGGCAATTACTGCTATTTTCTAGTTATTATAATTTCTCAGATTTTTTTCTATTTTATTTCTAAGTATTTATTTTTATATATGTATTTATTTTTATTTTTGTTTATTTATTTTTTGTTATCATTATTACCATTATTATTGGGTCATTCTACAGAAACGTGGATTTTTGGGATGGCAAGGTGTCTTTTGTTTTATTTAGAAAAACACGTTTAAACTCAAAATACAGCACTTTCTCTCCATCAATGACTGTGGGGTCGAGCACTTTTGTTGTTGTTGGGGTTCTAAATAATTGATGAAAAAGCAAATATTACCAAGCTGATGGCTCCATATGGTGTAATAGCTGAAATAATATGTTTTTAAATAAAATACTTTAAAAATCTATCGCAAACTGTTTTCTTCAGGAGTAATGTTTATATATTGTTAATATTGCTGGAATGCTCATGCTATTTCATTTATTTTCATTTTCACTTCACTTATTCTCATTCAGATTTTTTATATATTGTTAATATGGTTAATATTCCTGAAAGACTCATGCTCTGTCATTTATTTTCATTGAATTGTATTTATATTATTGTCTACTTTATTCTAATTACCTATAGTTTCATTTGTAAAACTTTCTAATGTTTCTCTTGTATCCTGCTGCTGCTGTAAAGCTGAAATTTCCCCCCTGTGGGACTAATAAAGGTATATCTTATCTTATCTTATCTAATTTATCTCTTAAGGCTAGGGACAGAAAAATGTATGTTTCTGTAGAATGAGCCTATTATTATTATTATCATTATTATTATTATTATTATTATTATTATTATTATTATTATTATTGTTATTTTATTTATCTATTTATTATTTATTATTGTTATTTATTTTTTCCTGCTTTTTGTGTTTTGATGATAAGACAACAATATGTATACAAAGCATGTACACAAAAGTAAATGATACATGTTTGTGCTGTGTCTTGAAATAAAAAAAAAGTTTGATTAAAAAACAAAAGGAATTAAAAAGTCCACAAAAATCTGCTCAACAGCATCTCCACCCTGGTAAATGTTGTTACTTCACAGCCGGAAGCTTCCATAGAAATGTGTGGAGCTTATTTATACCAGCAGCCTCTCCCTCTGCCTCAAACATTCTCCATGCAGCTGTTACACACCGACGCCTGCAGCCGCCTGCTAAAGATGGCCAAGAGGCTCACACACACACATATGCATGTGCACACACACACAGAGGTTGCATCACCATAATCATGTCCAACAGGCGCACCGTGGCAAGGTCAGGTTATAGAAAGATAGCCTGCAGGCAAACGCATTAGAAATATGAGAGAGAGAGAGAGAGAGAGAGAGAGAGAGAGAGAGAGAGAGAGAGAGAGAGAGCACAGGATGAAGGTGGAGAGAGATCACTGCAGGCATGATAAACTCTGAAACAGACCCCAGGTTAATCCCAAAAACAAGAGCACATGGACAAAAACTCAAATTGAACTAACAAATAAAAACTAGACTAAAATGTCTGACAGACTTAATCCAATCAGACCTAATATGGTCATGTAGGAAGTAGAGACAAGTGATGAATCTATCCAATCACAGCTACTTTGGTTGTGTTAAAGGTTGGATGAGTTCAGAGGGACATCCAATCACAGCTGCCTTAGCTTGGTGGTGGTGGGATAAGTTGTGGAGCGATCCAATCAGAGCTGCTCTCTTTATGAATTGATATATTCATGTAGAGCAGGTTCACTGTTTGTTGTCAGTTCTGGTATTGTAACTGAGATGCTCTGCCAGGTAGCCTAAATAAAGGTGACTGCATTTCACACAAAGGAACATTTGTTTCTGTTCATTTAGACATTCAGACTTTACCAACATTCAATAAAGGGTTAGTAGATGTTTGATTTTATCCAAGAGGGAAACAGGACTTCAGAAATTCAAGAGACATAAAAATGTCTTATTTTAGTCGACTAAATTTACCACAGATTTCATCAACTAAAACTAGACTAAATTTACAACAGTTTAGAGACTAAATTATGACTAAAACTAAAATATATTTTAGGAATTGGTAGAAAAAGGCCGATGTTGTAAATGAGACCGGAAAATATAAAAGTCTAGTCTGTAGCTTACTGTTGTGACGTCTATTTTCAAACTTCATGCTCATAATTAAGCCATTTTTCCAAAGTTAAGGGGAAGGCTTTTCGAGCAAAGTTCAGTTGACTTTTTTCCCACTTAAACATTACAGCCAAACACACACACTCATATTCTTTAGTAAAAAACAAATGACTTATTTAAGATTATTTCCTACACCAAGTTAGTTATGATTTTGACAGTATTTGCTTGTTTGTTAATGGGATACGTCATTAAGTTAGAAGTGAAAAGTAGATTTTAGATGTGGATCCATGACTTCAGAAATTCAAGAAAACAAGCAAATGCCTTACTCTTTATACTCCAGATTTTAGCTGAAATTTACAGTAGATTTCATCGACTAAAATGTTGTGAAATTTCAAAACAAGACTAAAATCAAAAACATTTCGAAAACTACATTGTGATGCAATCTAACAGATATTCATTCAGACCTCTCCATCCGTCCTTGAGCAGGCGAATCTACTCTCCTGGAATGTTTTGCAAACAGAGGCTTGATCCCCCCCTCCACTCCCTCATCCTGTGAACTTTAGTCTGGATTAGAAACTCTCTCAAGGGCTGGAAAGTCACCTTATCGGACAATAGAGACTTTGTGGGGTCTGAACTAAGACAAGGTCGCAGGTGTTCCCTTCAAGTCAATGCCCCTGCTGGCTGCGTCCCAGTTGCCTGACCCTGTCCAAAGGGGATGTGGTCGCACCCACACTGAGGAGCAGCTGTTGGGTTTTTTGGTTTAGTGCTGCTTAATGTGGAGTAATGGAATAAGTTATAACTTAAAAAAGTGACTCTGGACTTGAATATCTGTTTGAGCCTTGAAATATAATAATGTTTGGGTTCCCAACTGGCATTTTTTTTGTCTTTATAAGGCAGAATGGATCAAGGATGGAAAAAAGATTAACTTAAGAAATTCTGGATTTTTTTTTCTTTTGGCAAATTTCTAAAATTGTAATCATTTTCCTCCCTGACTCCCCACGCCTGTTAATGCTTCATGAAAACTGTTTATCAGTTTACCATTTTCATTCCTTTAGCTGCTTTATTTCCTATAATCCTCTATGCCTTTTCCTTTGACTCTGTTGGTCTCTGTTTGACCTGATTGTTGATTTATTGTCTCCAGAGTCTTGCCTTTTTCTGATTTTGTGTCGTCTGTTAAAGCACTTTGTAAACATCTGTATTTACAGGTGCTATAAAAGTAAAGTTATTATTATTATTACTTTTATTAGCAGTTGTAGTCACGCACAACCACAGGATCCAAAGATGAGAAGTCTTAATCTTTTAGTTTTGTTCACAAAGACACGAGGTGCTGCATGGAGGCATGTTAAACCCACTGAAGGGCACATAAATCTAAAAAAAAAAGAGAAGACTGGCTTTTTAGGGTCGGCCTTTTTAATATACAGTATAATCATACATGACTTTGTGTCAGTGTGTAAAACAGAGATGAGGATTAAAAACAAACCTGCAGAACAAAGTCTGAGACTTTTCTTTCCTTTAAATGTAAATAAGGAAAATCCCTGCAGCCTGGACAAACTTTTAAAGCTCAGTCATTTGTAATAATCATTTTAAGTCTCTCAGTTAATGTTTATTTTTGGTAAAAGCTTTGCTTCTTATTATCAAGTGTGAATTACAAAAAAAGGTTTATTTTTGATCATTTACCTCAACTTCGCTTTCTAAAGCTGCATTACCTTTGTTTGTCTTTCTATCATATATGAAAGATATATATTTAAATAATTTTAAAAAGATTTAATGCTCATGTGGGCAGCGAATTCTCTCTCTATATTGTTAGGTTGTGCTTTTGATCTTGCACCTCCTGTATATTTTGCATATTTTGTACAGTATTCATATATATTTAAATAAATTTTTCACTATTTTTAACCTATTTTTTATTCTTTTATCCCCTCTGACCCATTGTTTTTATCCTAATTATATGTAGATTGCTGTTGCACCAATTCACCAAGTCAAATTGGCAATAAATAAAACTAATTTTCTGACTTTATTTATATTACTGTCTTGGCGTACATAAAAGTTCTGTTAAAAGGGTCGAATGCAAATAATTTTGGTGCTTAAATGAAGCATATTTTAGCTCATAAAAGTGCTGTGAAAGAACTTTTATCACGAAGAGCAAGAAAAATCAACATGCTTCATTTGTCTGTGATGTCTCTGTGCTGTAACGCTGCAGACTCACCACAAGAGGGAGCTGTCCACCAGAGGGAGAGCACACAGTCCTGCCTTTTACTTTTTAATTTAATTAACTTTTATGTTTGGCACACACAATCAGAATTCTTCATCCATTTGAGTCAAAAATGTTGGTTAGTCATTAAATATTACAATAGTCAAATTCATTTGACTTCATCCATCTTGAACCGTTCACACACTGAAAAGAAAAACTCCATAATTTGTTGACCAGCCTCTAAAATCCAAAATTATTTACTTTGGTGTTGATTATTGACCTAATCATAGGGTCACATTAAAGTTAAACGTCATGCTCTTCCAGCATCTTTTCTTTTCTTTTTTTAATTCTCTTTTTTATTGAAATGTACCAATGTATTACTTTTCAGTGTATCATAAAAACATATTTTTTCATTTTTTTATCAACAAAAAAAACAACAAAAACTTTAGTCGGATAAGTTAATAAATAGGTTATTTAACATTAAAGTGGTTGTATTGGGGGGAAAAAATGTCCTTATCACTTCCAATGAGTTTACTGATATGAAACTATTATTCCAAATGACTTAACACCAAAGATCTTTTCTTTTCTTTTGGAACAATCAGTCATATAAATCAACATATCTTTTTAACAAGCATCGATATCAACCAGAAGATAGGGCAGAAAATAATTTAAAAATAATAATTAAAAAAAATAAATAAAAAAAACAGAAATAAGAATAAAAAAAGCACAATAATTTAATGAATTTATAGTTATACCGTAAGAAGTATAAAATTGAAAAAAAGTATTTATAAATTATATATATATTTCAATTAATCAGCTGATTAATCAGTAATAGGTACACATAAACACATGCATATAAATTTAAGATAAAAAATACTATAAATTTCTATCCTCCCAAACAGTGATAACAATGACACTTTTCTCAAAAACATTTATTTACCCAACAACACTAGTAGCACTAAAATTTTAAATGTGTAGCAGTGAACCAAGGGGACGACAGCTTGTCTTTATCTATTAAAATGCAGCCTATTTGTTGTTACAAAGACTTTCCATTTTTGCCAAAGTCCTTCAGACTGATCCCACTCCAGTCTTATCGGATGTGTCAGTTTTTCAGCATTTCTTTTCTAAAGCGCTCCTCTCTTCCCGAGCATGCTGTGAAACCTTCCCACCACCAGGTGGCACCGCAGCGTCGGTGAAAAAGCTGCAGAAAAGCTCCATGAAATCTTGTTTTTGCAGCAGTGGTGTGAAGAAGGGCAGGCGTGCACTGAACCTAACACTCACACACACTTATTACTTTGTCCTCATATGTGTGCTCCGGTCTTCAAACTGCAGGTTTAAGATTTAAGGACTTAATCCACAAAAGGTTCCCACACTTCAAATCAAATTTAAGGCATTTTTATGTTTTTTAGAGGCTCAACACTGCCCTCAGTTGAGCTCACAAACTCTTTATTTATCACATTCTGATTGCTTTCAAAATATCCCAATAACAAAGCACAATCATGAGAGCCCTTGACCTTGACTTTTGACTCTTTACTCACAAAATCTAACCATCTCAGTCCTTATATCAGAGCCGATGCTTGTGCAAAGTTTGAAAAACACCTTGAATTTTCAAATCGCAAAGTGCAATTAATGTGCAATTCTCAATCCTCTAGCAATGTGCAATTACAGTGGAAGTACAACCATGAACAATCACTTAATCCCACGTGCAATTACTCAGCAAATGTGTATATAATCTTTACAAGATTTGCTTTCAGTATTGTATCCAGGCACTTTGTATATTTTATATTTTATATCTTATATAAATAGAATAATGTACATGCTGCTATTTTTTATACTTAAAGGGACGGTTCAGTTTTTTGGAAGTGGGGTTGTATGAGCTCCATATGGTCACTCAGGACATTAGATACAGTAGAAAGTTCTCTCCTCTCCACCAGAAAGCCACAGACTGTGACCATCGGTGACGAAGAAAAAACGCCAATGGGAAAGTACCGTACCGTGCACACAATCTGTCAGGTAACGAGAGATGCGTTCACTATACGATGTAACTGCGTGCCCTCGTTACGAAGAGGAATACGGTGAAAGCTCAGAAATATTTGTCATATAATGTGCTTTTCATTAGTCTAAAACAGGCGTTTGAAGCCGCTAGCTAACTATGGCGGAGTGATTTAGTGGAGGGACACACGACGTGAGCTGGCTTAGGTCCGGATAAACTTTATATTTCCGAAAGGTTAATGCACTTCAAAAAATGTATATGTAGCGTACTCTTAAACTGTGGTATTATTTTATGATTTGAGTCCTTATAGGTGGAGAAAATAGCCTTTAAATTTGGTACGGTACTTTCCCATTAGCGTCTTTTCTTCGTCACCGACTCTCACAGTCTGTGGCTCTCTGGTGGAGAGGAGAGAACTTTCTACTGTATCTACTGTCCTTAGTGACTACATGGAGCTCATACAACCCCACTTCAAAAAACCTGAACCATCCCTTTAAGTTTATTTTTTGTTTTATTAATGTTGTCCACTTTCCTACTCTAACACTGTAATTTTCTATTCTAATATTATTGATGATAAATGTGTACAAAAGGATAAAAATGTGTTTCTATATCCTTAAATTTTGACTTAAATAAGCAAAATCAATCAACATAACTGTGATTATAGTTTCTTTCATAAACAGGCCGTGTCTACAGTCCTGATCTTGACCTTTTTTCTCAATTAACAGATTAACTCTGCAGTCCAATTAGAGTTTATCAGCATTTTTCAACATGAAATCTGAAGCCACTCCGGTCAAAATGCATTAAATAAACCAAACAGTAAAACTGTATAATTCTTAAAATCTACATTATTAAAGAAAGATCATTCTGGAGAACTCAGTCAAGGGTTATTATTATCCATAAATGAATTATTTGTATATAAAACTATATTTCTGCCAAGTAAATTCTAAGACTCCCGAGGCTTAAGGTTTGCTTTACACCAACACTCGCTCCTGACAAAATATTAATCTGTCATTATTCCCCATGACAGGATTATTGTTATGCCTCAGATTTGAGTTTTCATGGTGAAAATATTCATTTGCTGCTTAAGTTTTTTGCACATTTAGGTTGCAAAGAAATCTCTGGAAAACTTTAAAACCATCTGTTTTTTATATTTAAATTATTACTGTTTCCTAAAACTGCAGCATCTCCTCTGTAAACTTAGTGAGTCCCTTGCCATGTTTATTATTTTGATTTGTTATTTATTGCAGTAAACTTTAATCATGAATTTGTATTTATTATAACGTGTGCTGCTCACCTCTTGGCCAGGTCATCCTTGTAAATGAGATCCTGATCTCAGCGGGTTTTATCTGGTTAAATTAAGGTTCAAAAACTTTTTTAAAAATCTTGAAATAATCCACATTGGAAACTTCACATGGGAATTAACTGTCGAGTGGGGCTAAATTAAATTAGCTGATATCCAAACATAACTTTAAATATTTACTTTTGTCATAGACAGAAAGCTGTGCAGACTATAACAAAAACATTTGTTTGAATTATTACAATAAATTTAAACTTCACTTAAAGTCCACAGGCTCAGAGACGTGGATTCACAGTCTAGGATTCTTCAATTCATGTGTGAGATAAAACATTAAAAACGCTTTTGCAGAAAGACTTAACATTTTGATTTAATAACCTGGACATGTTAAATCTTTATAAAAACTGAAGGATGATTAGATTATACCAATCAGATTCTACAGCCCATCAAAAGTTCATTTATGGTTATTTCTTTGTTTTAAAACAGGACACAGAAGCTGCAGAGTTTGGTGAAAACTTAATTTACCCATAAACCCCCACACATCATCCAGCAGCAGGACAATGCTGTCGCTGTAACGCCACAGTCAGTCCGACCTCGTTAC
Source organism: Scarus forsteni (assembly GCA_036419115.1). Lineage (NCBI taxonomy): Eukaryota > Metazoa > Chordata > Actinopteri > Labriformes > Labridae > Scarus > Scarus forsteni. Next base: position 679,086 of record JAZDUH010000134.1, on the reverse strand, counting down.
TGCAGCTGCACGTCCACGACCACGACCACATGCACACGTAAAGTTATGTAATGAAAAACAAACAGACGCTGATGCTGTCAGATTACATCTTCTCTGTCTGAGCTTCTCTCCATCACACCCATCTTTAATGAGCAGACAAAACACAGTTAACCATTATTTGGGGTTTAAATTCAACAAAATACAAAATATTCCAAACAACTTAAGAAATGTTTACTTCAACTAGGACTGGGAGATATGGCCGTAAAATAAAATCCTAGATTTTTTTCCCCACAAAACTCGAAATACGATTTTAATCAATTTTTTTTCCTCTCAAAGCAAAAGAACTTCAAGTGACACAAAAATGACATGAATCGAGTTCTAAATCATGGGCTCAGGGTTCACCTTCAACAATCAACACTCTGTCTTCCTTATACAATAAAGCCCTTAAAGTAATGGACAAAAAAAAAAAAAAACATCTGTTGACACCACTGCCACATTTTGAAAAAATACAATTTATTGAGCTTTGAAAGCTTCATGCAGTTTTCTTCCCTTAAACTAGTTTTAAATGTTTTAATAATCTTGTCCCTGAACCCTTATCAAAATTTATTCAAAGACAGAACAGCAGCAGAGGAACAAGAAGAAGGTGAAAGGAAACTGTAGCATACAAAAATGTAAGTCAACATTTGGACAGTCAGCTTTCTCTTTTAAAGGCTCTAAACTCTGGAATTCATTACCAACCCAAATCAAATTAACCACAGATTTAAAACCCTTCTCTACAAAGGTCAAGTGCTGGCTAAAAGCAAATCAGAGCTGTAATCATTCTTAGTTTGCCACATTTTTTTTTACTTATTTTAAACTGGTTTGTGTATTTACTTGTTTTTATGTGAACATGTATTTTATTGTTGTTTTGTAAACTTTTTTTGTCATTTTATGCTGATAAATATTGTACATTTTCTGACTTTTAAATTTAAAGGCCCAACTGGGGACAAGAGTTGGAAATTAGCATTTGCTATAAACTCTCTGTGCAGCACATCAGATTCATGCTCAGTGATGGAACTGTTAAACTGCATCGCCCCTATCAAATAAATAAATTCAATTCAATGCCTTTATGTTGTCAAAATATATTCCTATATCAATCAGAAATTCCCTCTTAAATTTAAGTGTGTGCAATAAAATGTTAATTATGTAGTTGTAACACAGGCAGGTCTGCCTACATAAAGACTGAAAGCTGAGGGATTTTCACAGCTTGTTAACATGTTTCTCTCTGATCAATATTTAATCTATTTTTTTTTTAAGTGCAAAACCTGACAGGGCCACAATCATGAAAACTGTAAAATTTCTTATTTTTCAAACTTTGCAACTACTTACAATCTAAGAAAGTGAATGAAATAAATCTTGATTTTTAATTTTTAAATCTTCAGCAGAAAATAATTTGACTTAATTGATTTAATCGATATATTTCCCAGCCCTAACTTCAACCCAATTTTAAGCAAAACAATTACCATAAATCGTTAATATTTGTCTTTTAAAAGGAGCTATGAGGAGAATCTATTTCTGGTGACATAAAGACTCTGCTACCCATGAGCACGCGCAGCGACTGTCGTAAAGACGTGACCCAAGCCAAAGCGTGTGTTTGTTGTGATGCTAATGAATGCAGCTCTGACCTTCCTCAGAACTCTGCATTGCTTTACAACTTCTTTTTTCAACAACTTACAGGATGCAAAGTGACGAGGTAATGTATCTCCTTCTAGTTACGTAGCGGTAGTTTTTGATGTTTGAAAACAAGCAATTTTTGGAAAACTTAGTATCGTAGTTTTGTAGCCGCCTATATATCTCTACTTACAGCCCGGTGCTCTAAGACGTGTCCGAATAATATAAATTTGCTCTAATTTTAATTGTCTTGTTCCTGAAGTTGAGTATCAGGCCAGTCCAGTCCTGTCCGACCCGACTGCAAAGCTAAGGAATAGCATTTATAGATAACCTATTTTGAGGCTATAAAACTCATCTTAAAGTGTGTATTTCCATCAGGCAGATATCTAAAAGGGAGACTTTTTTGTAATTACTTAGAAACACTCAGTGCTGCTCGTTTTTTAATCACATCAAAATAGAAAGAAAGGAAATGGATCATTACTCTTGTGTCTTTAGAGTTGTAAGGTGGTCCAATGAAACATTAGTGAGTGACCTTTTTTAGGCAGTGCTGTTCTTCACAGAAAACAAGCCAAGGCCAGTGAGTCTGAAAGACTAATAAAAATTAATTCAACCATTTTTCTTTTGATAAAAAACTAAATTGGGTCCCAGAGACCCGAGCAGCACACGAGGTGGACTGTTCTGCCTCCGATCATCGCAGCAATGACTCAGCAAGGCCAGCATCTCTGACCGGAAACACAAAAACATCCTCCTTCCCAGCAGAGAGGAGGGAGACGGAGACTGAACGAGCAGCTGCAGGCCGAGGAGAAAACGTCTGAGTCACGCAGGTTAAAAATACTAACTCATCAATAAAAGATCGGCCACGTGCAAGAGGAATAATCGGGCATATTTCTGAATGAATCAGCACTCTGTTTGATCACTGCTCGGGTTTTAAAAGCAGAAAAACACCGGCTAATTAGGGATTCCCCTGTGAAACTAATCCAACAGCACGTAGAAAGAATCCCAAACATGAAGCGTTTAGATTAAACTCAGAGCCACAGGGCCTGAACATGTCTACAAGTCATGTTCAAGTCATTAAATCCTCCTCTCCATTCTGATGCTCATACTGCGTTCAATTAACCTTGGAAGTGGGAAGAGGGAAGTGGGTTTAGTCACCTCCAAGTTATCAGCATTTCAGTTACAAAGTTGGGAAAAACATGCCGATCTACCAGGCTATTGTTAGCCGTTGTTAGCATGCCCTGCATTGTAGTTCACAAATAACATAAATTTCATTCATAAATAACACTGTCGCCGCATTTCCATTAATACAAGTTGAATAAAACTGTATACGGTTGATTTAGTGCCATAAACACGAGTCAGAAGTGTAGATAAACAGAATATTACAGGAGCTAAATAACTGTTTACACCAGGGGCAGCCATCTTGGATTGTAAAACTCTGGGGTGGTGAGGATCCTCGGGGTTCACAGCGGGAAATTCAGGGGCACTCCAATTTAAATTTTCCACCTGGAATTCAGAAATCCCGACTTCCCAGCACAACTGGAACGCAGCATCAGACCGAACACCAGGAGGCCGTCTTAAGGCTCATTTATGCTCAATGTTATATACAAATACGGAAGGAGCTCTCCGTCCATGCTTCATGTTCTTTTCATCCGTATTTCTGCACCTACTTGAGCACTAGCTGAGCTAAATTAAGTGCATGTGCTCCAGATTTGAGCTGAACTACGGTTGATATCACTGATATTCATTTATGATCAAAAAGCTTTCTGTTTTTATTAAACAGCTGGAGACAAGAAGAGTTTTCTGATCATATTTTGAGGAGATTTTTCATGTCAGAAATGCTTCCTTTACATAAAAACAACCCTTCAGTTCTTTCCTCTCATAAAATCCAGCGAGGACGAAGCAGAGTGAAGTTAAACGATGAAGAATAAAATAGCTGCTCAGTGTCTGCCAGGCTTCAGTTACATAAATAAAAGAACGGTCAAACGGACGCCTGGTGGAGACTTCTCGTTACGTAAGAGCAGCCGGGCCGAGGGGAGATGAAGGGCATTGTGGGTAATTTTCAGCCTGAGGTGGGACAGTAGATCAGTCTGATGGTCTCTCGTCTGCGTGACAGAAGCTGCTGAGGCCTGAGGAGATGATTAAGAGGCTTTAAATTCACTGACTATCACCTATTTACTGTCAAATAATAATATCAATATTTGTGTTTTGCTTTAGAGCAGATGTGACATGAAGAGGAGATTGTTAAACAGCTAAACTAAACTCAAAGCACAGAGAATATGTATAAATCCAGTTTAACAGGCAGAACAGCAATCAAACTAATTTTCCCATCTTAGCTTTGCAGATTATTTTACTAATGCTTATTTTACCTTATTTTATAGTTTATTATAAATTTCATTGCTTGATGTTTCTTGATGTGGTCTCAAATCACACAGTATTGATAATTTCACATGTATTATTTTTGATTTGACTTTTTAAACTATTTTATTTTTTCTTTGCATCAAATTTTCTCTGTAAATTTTCTTTTTTTGCTTTGCCTTCTGTGTTGTTTCTTTTTTTTTATCAACTTCATGCTATTTTCCCTTTCTTTAAGCTTTTTTTTTTTTTAACCTTTTAAAAGGTGTGCATTTCTCTCCAGATACTTCTTGATATCATACCTGCTATTATTATAATAATTATATATTTTAATTTGCTTATTTATTCTTCAATCTGTTTTCTTTATGGTTTTTAGTATATATTGCATATTATAATTTGTTTTAATCTTTATATATTTGTTATTTTATTAAATCCTTAGTCTCTTTTTAGTTTGTATATGTTTTTACTCTCCATGAATAAGCTGCTGTAACAGTTTAAATCAATAAGTACATCTTTCTATTTATCTATCACCATTACAGTATGGCTGTTTTCCAAAATTAATTTAAAAATTTTATTTATTTTATTTAACCTTTATTTAACCAGGTAGAAGACCCATTGAGATCGAGATCTCTTTTGCAAGGGTGACCTGGCCAAGAGGTCAGCAAAAATAAACGTCTTGGTCAGATTTCCTCACCTCAGCATGAAAACAGACAAAATAAGATTTAATTATAAAAGCCCCTAAAGAGGTTAATTCATTTCTAACAGTAAAACACGAGCTTCATCGACATTTAAAAAGCAACAACCTATATAAGTGTTTGTCTTTATACCCATAATCTGATTTTATTGCTTATTTTCCGTGGAATGTGTTGAATATACTGCTAATGACTTCACTTGGCTAAATGCTTGACGGGTCAATCAGGGAAGAGAGGCGGGAGCTGCAACATGACGACAACAGGAAGTGACAGCATGTTTGAAAACAATGGCAGCTTCTGAAGTGTCTCAATAACTGTTTTTTTCTCTTTTTTGTCAAAAATTGACTTAATTTTTTTCTTTAAAAGAGGAGGAAAGAACGTTGCTTGGAGCTTGTCCTACTGGAAATCATGTTTTTGATGTGGTCGTCATGGTTACTCAGTGATACTTGGCGAGATCTGCTCTCCTCAGAACTTTACCGGGAAAACTTGGTAGTGATTGTCTTTGAAGAGGTTCATGTCACACATAAGTCTTAAATAATTAGGGCCGTGATGGTACGCTTTTCTGCCGATTGGATTTTTTACGATTTTTTTAGGTGCCGATTCGATTTAAATTGAGATTCTACGATATTGCTGATTTTTGCAATCGTTAATTAGCTTTTTTAACACCAGTGAAAAAGATGAACAATGATGATGCCTACAGACTATATCAGGAAAAATACACATCACATGTGAGTCTGTTTTTAGGATTTATTCAGCAATATATTTTAACCAGCTGTTTATACTCTCTCTTTAAAAGACTGGACTGCATTTAAAAGTGTCTTATTAACACAGACTAACATGAAGCATTTACATTTTTTAAAAATCAATTTTTGAACAAAAAATCAACTTAAAAATCATCAAACCAAAAATCCCGATACGTATGTGAATCATTTGTTTCTCCCACCCCTATAAATAATACATCTATGTGGTAAAATTTAATGTGAAACGATTCTTACGGTAGTTTAAGCTAACGGCTAATGGCTGTAGTGGCTAACTGTTGTTATCCGTTAGCCGTAGCAGCTTACTGCTGTTAGCCACAATGGCTAACAGTTGTTAACTGTTGTTAGCCTCAGTATATATACATTCTAAAAAAAATGAGGAATTAAAAATGTTATTTCAACTGTCAGTCATTAACTGTTACATATAGCCGCTAGCAGGGCTGAAGGATAGACAAAATTTCATATCTCAACATTCATGCCAGATATCTTGATATCGAAACGATGTGACTACGGGTTCAGTGGCATTTTTTGGAAAAAATAAAATCACAATACAAAAGAATGTGGAAAGTGAGGTTTTATTTACAAGAAATTTATATTGTTTATATCTTTGCTTTTTCAATATTAATACCTTGAATGTTTATATCTTGATATCGATATGAAAACGATATGTCTTTCAGTCCTAGCCGCTAGGAGTGCTACGTCATACATAGCAGCGTTGTTTTGATACGGATTGGTTTGTGATGAGTGTGACGAGCTGATCGTCCAATCACATGCTGCTATTGTTTTTTTGAAGGTTCTGCCTCTGAAAACATTTTCGAACAGCTCTTTCCCAGATGGATTAGTGAAATATTATAAATATGGAGCTGAACATCTGGCATGTCAGGTTAACGGATGTGTCCAACCACATCTGACAGTGTTTTTCATCACAAGAAAAAAATTAAAGAGCGTGAAAACTCTTAAAGCAGAGGGACCCCTTCTTTATGGGACGTCCTCAGGAGGGCCTAACTCATCCCACAGACAGCAGCCGCTCTTACCTTGAGCTGCACCAGGTGGACGTCCACGTGCCTGTTGTCCCCGTCCTGTCCCACAGAGTGCGTCAGCTGGGTGACCCTGTCGCTCGTCGCTCTCAGCCACTTCTCGATCTCGGGGAGGTGGAGGACGACCTTCCAGTCTGCCCCGGTGTGGAGGGGGGGAGGCTTCTTAGACCTGAAAATGGCCAAGAAGACTTGATGTGAGGAAAGGAAACCCTCAAAGCTGCTCGTTCTACTTTTTTTTTTTTTTTAAGTTATTTTTTTGGGCTTTTCACGGCCTTTATTTGATAGGACAACTGAGAGAGACAGGAAAGCGGGTGAAGAGAGGGGGGACAACATGCAGCAAAGGGCTGTAGCCAGGATTCGAACCAGCAGCCGTTGCTGGGGGTTGGCAGCCCCCGTACATGGGGCGGACGCTCTACCAACTGAGCTAATGTCCGCCCCTGCTCGTCCTACTTTTATGTGAATTAGTCAAATGGATGGATGTGATGTTTGAAAGAATGATTCCATCTCGGCGTTAGAAATATTAGCATTACAAACAGCATTATTTCCGTTATATTTTAAATGTTACAACGACGTTACGGTTACCGACAGTGAAATGTGGCGTGTTACTTTGCACCAACGTCAATCAGCTGATATCTGACCTGCCTCACTCAGACAGGAGCTGCACCGCTAACAGACAGACAAGAAAACTTGATGCCAAAGTTGCCAGGTCTGCTTATTATAAGCAAATTTCAGCTTCTTCTTTTTCTAACTTGCATGTGTATATTGGGAGTTGTGGGTTGCAGTTTTTTGGGCTTGTTCCAATAGTGCAGTTGTTCATTTAAACTTGTTGTGCCCCCAAACCATCAATTTAAACCCAATTCAGAAGTTACTGAAATTGTTTTAACCCACACTAACACACATTTAAGTTTCACTGTAAAAGTGGTGTTTTGACCTAAAATAAATCCTTATAGTCAGAATTAAATTGATTTCTAATGTGGCTACTAAAGCTGTAGGGGATTAAGATAGAACTTAGATATAATCCTGACATGTCTGTTTGGTTACAAAAATCAAAGTTAGACTGTTTAGCAATAACAGAGTTATAAAAAACAGTAGCCCCTCCCTTCACTTCTGTATAAAGAAAAGGATGTTCCACCTCCAAACAAAAGGATGTTTAATAAGTAAATTAAGAGACAAAAAAAGAAGAAATTTGACTTTGAAATTGAAATGTAATGTGGATAAAATTTAAAACACACTTCATGTAGGTTTCTCTCTTTAAAAATGCTTATTAGAATCACAAAATCTGGCAACACAGCTAGCTGCAGCAGCGGTGAGTCTGGAGCGTCTGTGGAGTTAAAACTGGAGTTTTCAAGATGGAAGTAAAAGAAGTAAAAGTCAAGAACAGTAACTATAATTAATTACTTTTTTAATGTAATGTGCCCAACACTGTAAATAAGTAATAAAAGTCTGTATGATTCCTCAAGGCTGTAACATCGGTGTCGTATCAGAGATGAAAAAGTTGTGTCGGGACAGCCCTAGCCCAAACAGCTCCACCGTGATGTTTCATATGTGTGAGTTTGCGTGTGCAGAGCTCGATGAAAGTGACCTTCAGACTCGTGTGGTGCCTGGTGTAATGCTCCAGGATAGAGCAGCCATTGTTTACCTCCTGGAGGGGTCCCGCCCCACGCCTCTGCTGGGGCCCAGGCCGGGTGAGGGGGCCCCGTCCTGAGTCTGCCGCTGCAGGTCGGGGCTCAGAGGGGCGTTGGTGACATCATCATCATCGGCGGGCGACGGGGAGGCGGGAGTGTCGGGGTCCAGGGTCGGCGTGACGGAGGTGACCATCGGGGAGGGGGGCTCTGGGGCCGCGGGGGAGAGAGCTGCGATGCTCATGGTGCGAGAGAGGGAGAGAGAGGTTCAGGTTCCTGATCCGGATGGGCGAGCCTCATTGGAGATCACTGGAGAGAGAGGGAGAGAGAGAGGATTGTTAATTCAATCAATCAAACTTTATTTGTAAAGCACTTTTCATCCAGGACTTTAAAGCAAAGTGCTATACACGGAAAAAAAGATTACATGAAATAACATTAAGTGAAATAAAAAGCAGAAATGTTATAATTGCAATAAATCAAAAGAATCCACCCCAATCCACATTCAGTATGCACACTCACTCACTCAAACACACAAAGACATAAAAAGGAGATTCTGACAGAAAACTAAATTAGAGGACTGAGGAAATGCTATCTTGAATAAAAAATGAGGAAACACAGGAGCTCAAACTAAAATAATGGTTAAAAATACTAGAAGAATACAGAGGGCAAATGTGTAAATATTTAAATGAAATAATAAAATATAAAATTGAAGTTGGATAAATAATATGGTAAAATGAGAAAGTAACATCCTATGCATAATTAAATCAGCTAAAATAGGATAATAAAAGGAAAAGCATTTAACAAAATAAAATTCCAAATAAATGATCTGAACTGAAGTGTAGAAATAAAACAGAATAAAAGGGTTAAAATAATTTAAAACAGAATGTAACGTAATAACAAATACAATCAGCTAAAAGCCAGATTAAAAAGGTAGGTTTTGAGTTTTCTTTTAAAAACATGAACAGTAGCTCTCAGCTCTTCAGGTAGACTGTTCCACAGACGAGGGCCGTAATAACAAAAAGAGGCATCACTGTATGTTTTAGTTTTAACTCTGGGAACAGTTAAAAGGCCACCACCTGAAGAACTGAAGCCCTACTGGGCTCGTATGGTAAAAGCAAATTGGATAAATAATTATAGGGATGTAACAGTTACCTGTAAAATGGCAAACCATGGTAAAATTTTCCACAGTAATCATTACCGTGTCCTATTAAAATTACAGTTAAACCGTGTTTGATCACCACACTGTGTCATTAACTCACGGTGATGCTGCTCTTTGACTGGAAAAGCCTGAACTATGTGTGTCTGCTCCTCGGTGAAGCAGCCGTCTCTCACAGACGGAGGAGCAGTTTGTAATGTTTGGCCTCTGAAAGTCCAGCAGCTGGAGCCTCGCTCAGACTCTCACAGGTTTTCACACTCAAAATGGACAAAGTCTGAAATCAAACCACAATTCTGACGCTTCTGAACCCTGTCAGTGGAAGGAATTGATTAGCAAAAAGACTCATGATTCTGATTCTTTGATGGAACTGCTGACGATTCTCTACTGGAACTGGATTTCGATTCCCATCCCATTTAAATAGCCAGATTGTTTCCCATAATGCACAGCATGACTCAAACTGGCTGTAGCATAACACCATAAGGCCCTGTGGTCTGAGCTCGGCTCATTCCAAAATACTGTGAAACGATCCAAAGTAAATTTGCAGATTTTTAGTGATTTTTTTAAAACTATATTGGAACAAAAAAAAAAAAAACACTTCAGAGCTCTGTTTTTTACAGTCTGGTATCCTCAGGTTTGATCTCAGCAAGGTCAAATAAAACTTTGATTTAAAAAAAAAGATGAACAAAGTAAAATCCACATTTATGTCATAATTTACTCCACTGAGTGAAACAAGAGGTGACGCAGGAACATGAGGGGTAAATCATGTTTTACAAAAATCATTCACAATATCCAGTTTGAGCACTTGTTCCAATTTAACCCTTTAAGTCCCAGCTCAACAGTTTGGCAGGGGTCAATAATTCAGGAATATCTAATATATTAAAAACAAATAAGTCATTGTTCTTTTTAGGATTCAAAAAACTACAAACAAACCAGAATAGCTGATATTGCCTTTGTGGAATTTAAAGGTTTAAAAAGCTAAAAAAAAAAAAAAAAAGATTAAAATGACCATAAATATATTTTAAATACCAAACCACATACTGATATTATCAGTAACATAACACAGTATCATCTATTTTAAAAATTACATTTTTTGGTTGCTACTTTATTCACAAACATTTTTGCATTTTCTGAAGGATTTTGTCCCAAATATTTCTGCATTTTTCTGTCGTCACATTATCAAATATGAACTGTTTAAACCTTTAAATCCCACACCGAGTTGATATCTGGTGTTTGTGGTTTTTCTGTTCTCTGAAATTTTGAAAGAATCAAATCATGAACTGATTTGTTCTATTTTTTTTTAATTAAATGTCTCTGAATTATTGATGACCGGCTTTTAGTTAAAGGGTTAAAGGGATTTTAAAAAAATCATCACATCCTTTTACTTCCTCACATTTTACATCTGCTGACATTTTATCTAGTGGCCGAACTTTAATGCAAATGTGACTGCGAACACAACTCACATCACCGTCACTGCAGCTGTGGACAAAAGCTTCGTCTGTTTCTGCTCCTTTGTTTGTCTTCTGGTGATTTTCCACCAGCAACACGAGGGAGAGTAAACTCAGCAGAGATCTGGGTTTAGTCTGCAGGGCCTTGATTTAAAACTAAAACTAAAAAAAGATAACTGCTTAGCAAAGGAGGCTCAATGCTTCCTTTAGCATCTCTTTTAGCATAGGATACACCGGACCTCCTTTAGGAAAGGAGAGGAGATTATTCTGCCCCACAGTTCTCTGCAGCAACAGCATTTACAAATAATTAATGTTTGCATAAAAAAGTTTCTTGGGGTTGTGATTAGGGCTGAACAGTTAATTGCAAATTAGATTAAGTCACAATATGGCTTGTTGCAATTTTCAAATCGCAGAAGGTTCAATATTTTTAGCCCAAAATGTGTTGAACATTTTGGCATTATGATGTAGTTTTTTACAATTTCATGCCTATTTTTTTTTTTTTACCTCTATTCATACACTTTTTCCCACTTTTGGACCATTTTTACCTTTTTTCAACCCCGTTTTTTTTTACGACTTTATGCCTATTTTGCCCCCATTCATCTTTTTTGGCCACTGTCTGAACCATTTTTGGGATTTTTACATGGTTTTTGAAATTTGAATTCTAAATTTAAATCCCAATTTTGTTGCCAGAATCAATTTTTCCTAAGCCGCTTTTGAATTTTTTTTTGCCAATTTTTCCCCATTTTTTTGCTATTTCATACCTATTTAGCACCTATTTATAAACCTTTTTCCACTTTCATATCATTTTTACCCAGTTTTTACAACTTCATACCTATTTTGTTTCTGTTCTTCACTTCTCCACTTTTTCTCAAATCTTTCATCCTTAGATTAATTTAATGTCATATTGGTTTTACTATAAAAAGTATAAACTATAACAATAACAAAAATAAAGTATAACAATTGCAGAGTAAATCACAATATTGTTGAAAAAAATCGCAATTAGATGATTTTCTCAATCGTTCAGCTCTAGTTGTGATTGATATTGGGTTTAGGGATGGGAATCAAAAACCAATTCCAGTTGAGAATTATTAACAGCTCCATCAAAGAATCAATATCATGAGTCTTTTTGCTAATAAATCAATAATCAATCTGCAGAAGCAGTTATCTATGCTGTGACATGTGTTTGACATTGTTAACACTGAAAAGCTACAGACCAACTTTTGCCCACACAGAAAATCTGCAGGAATCAAAAAGGGAATCGTTAAGGAATTGGATCGATCAGCAGGATTGTTAAAAGCACTGGTATCAACAACATCTTACCAATTCCCATTCTTAAGTTAACAAAACATATTGATTACATAAAAGGTAGAATTTCAAAGTCAGTTGTAATTCTGTCAAAATCTGGATACGTTTTAAATTATAAAGCATTGAGAATAATCTATTATTATTCGCTTATTGTTCCTTACATGTCTTACTGTGTAGAAATGTTGGGATCTACAAATAAAACAAATATGAATTCAATAGATGTCATACAAAGAAGAGCCATACATATCATCAATAACACAGATTTTTATGTTCACTCTGATCCCTTCTTATAAAAATTCACACATTATGAAATTTTCTGACTTGTTTTATCATAAAATGATGTTAATAATGTTTACTGAAAAACTAAACTCCCTTCCTAGTGCTGTGCAAAAGTCAATATGGGAGACTCAATAAGATCTACGATGTGTTTGTAAGTTTTCCGTTCAGAAAGCTAGAAAAGGTAAGAAAAGAGGGGACTTGTTTTTGTTGTTGGGGTTAAACTGTGGAATGAATGATGCCAATATAAATGTAAAAACCTGTAATTCATGTTATATCTTCAAAAAAATAGTCTCTAAAGTTATTTTTGAAAATTATAAGTGTTGATCATGATGTTATTGTTGTTGATTTCTTTATCATTGGGTTTTAGCTTAATTTTGTTAAAAGTGGGCGAGGCTCAGATAATGATTTAGCTTCTTCCTTTTCAGTCACTACTTAATATAAGAATTCTGGTTTGTTTGAAATGTCTATCCTCTGACAAATACTGGACAATGAATGATGACTCAAAAAAATCCTACAAACCATTTATAAACAGTACTTGACCTCTCACTTCTTTAAAATAATTTCAGCCTCTTCAAAAATGTTAAATATTTGCTTTTCTCTGCCCAAACATGTTATCTTCTTGTATCAGCATCAGCAGAATCTCTCTTTTTAACACACAAACCCACACAACACGGTCGCTGACCCAGTAACCGCCGGCATGGGTGATGACTCAGGCGCTGTATTGATTAGCGTTAGCGGCGTTAGCAGCAGCGGAGTAATAATGAGAGCAGAGCGGCTGAATAAAGTCGACCTGTCTGACTGTTTCATGTCCAGATCAGCTGAGGACAAGAACACAGATGCTAACGAAGGCGCATTGTTCAAGCCTCACATCGACTGACAGCTTATTAGCCAATCACATGGCAGCACTGTAAGTTAAAACGCAGCATCAAAATGGAGAAGAAAGGCCATTTTAACATGGCATAGAGCGTAATTCCTGCACAGCCAACTCCAAGATAACAGTTAATGGTCTGAAAAAAGGGAAAATATCCACCCAGACAGCAAAAAGTGATTGAAACAACACTGATGTCAGATTTTGATAAGATAGAAAGTGCTCGCCATGATCGAACTTGAAAGAATGTTTAGTTGTATCAACATAGATTTGATTTTATACATATGTGCACTGCATTAGGCATTAAACATTATTATTAAAGGGTCATTTCAACACTTTAACCTTCCTCTGTATGTTTTTAAACATGCCTCATCCCATTTTTACTCTATTTAAGGTGTAGTTCAACAACATGCCAAAGTGATTTTTATAAATTTAACGGTACTTTACTGTAATATCTACAGCCACCTACTGTAAAAAATCTCTACAGTACACAAGGGTTGAAAGTAGGGATGCACTGAAAATGAAAATTTGTGGCTGAAGCCGAAGCGGAATAAAATATAAATGATTAGCTGAATACTGAATATCCAATGTGGAGGCTAAGTAGTTCACTATATTTTTAATAGTGCATAAATAGCTTAGAGTACATTTTTAAACATGTTTTTAAAAGAAAGTACTTGTCTATTGAATATTATGACATTGTTTAAGTTTTTCATTCATATTAGGCCTTCAAACAAAATAAAACATGCATTAAAAAGAAACTAAAGCGCATTGAAGCGGATAAACCCACAACACATGAGTAACTGTCCGTTCAACACAAGTCTGCTTAGCCACAGTCACACGCAATGACATATTTGATTTCGTCACACGGTACTATTTGGCCTTGCCATTAGCTCACTCCACCGAAGGCTGAATATGGCTTTTTTTGCATTATTCAGACGAATATATGCGGCCACCGAATATTCGGTGCATCTTTAGTTGAAGGATATATCATTATTGTATCTATTTTGAGATATGAACATTCAAGATATTAATATCGAAAAAGCAACGATAAAAACGATATAGATTTCCCCCCCGTTTGTCCTGCACGTACAGCTCTGTAAGTCACAAATTTAATTTTTACAATTGCCCTTGAATGCACTGCTTGGTTTTATCGAAGCTGTAGTCATATCATATCAATAGAGATATCTGGCATGAATATCGAGGTATGAAGTTTTGTCCATATCATTCAGCCCTACAGTAAATGACTGTAAAAGGCAAAATGATTAACACAACTTAACCATAAAATCTACGGTTACCAACTGTAAAAAATCTATACTTTAAGTTACTGAAAAGGGAAATAGATTAAACAATGTTTTCCCCAGGAAAATTGGCCAATAGCAGGTAAGAACTTTTAGTAAATGTTTGAAGTCTTTGAGTGGAACAATTGTTTGAGTAAATGTATTTTATTTGATAAAAATTCTTGCACATTTTTATCTTCCAAATAAATTATCAGTAAATGAAGATATAGTAAAATAAATTAATAATGCAAGTTCACTGTAATTTAAATAACATTTAAATAGTTGTAGACTAAAATATGATACTTTAAATAAAAAAAAACACAATAAGGATTCTGCTTTGATAATGCAGTAATTATGCTGTAAATTGAAACACAGTAATGATACCTCAAATAAAAACACAGTAGTTAAACTATTATAGAAAATACAGACTAGTGCTATAAATTAAAATAGAGTTAATATAAAGACAACATTGAGTTAATGTCTTTTGCTCTCTGGGCAGTGAGCAGATGATGTTTCCTTAAAGTTTCTCTCTCTCTCTGTCCATTAAACGTTCACATGGATTCAGAATCATCACTTCCTGGATCGTCAGGATGAGATCAGCGGGCAGAAACGGCCGTGACTTCATCATCAGTGACGATGAGAGGAGGAGGAGAAGATCACAGCGTTCACGTGGACCTCCATGATTCACCTCCTTAACCCTTTAACTACCACCTGATTGGCTGACGTCAAAAATAAATTTAAAGGGACATTTCATGGTTTAAAAAAAAAATTTATATATACATATATATATAAAATCAAATCAATGATATAATTCTTTCAAAACTTCAGAGAAAAGAGAACTACAAACAAGCCAAACACAAGATATCTCAAAGGTTTAAACAGTGAATATTTATAATGTGATGACATAAAATGCAGAAATACTTGAGACAAAATCCATCAGAAAAATGTTTGTTAATAAAGAAGCAATCAAAGATGTTACAGTAAATTAGATGATACTGTGGTTTGACACGCAAAAATGCTTTTGATGAATAAAAGATTTTATTTTAACATATATCAGTAAGTGGTTCAGTATAAAAAATATAATTTAAATTCTGTTTCAGAAAAGGAGTGTTTGCTTTAGCAGATTTTATTTGAAAAGCTTCGGAGAAAAGTCAGAGTGTTTTGTTGTTTGGTAAACTTGTTTATGAATGAATTGTTGTGAAGTTATATGTTGGTAACACTGCAACTGGATTTCTGGTGTCGTGTAAACCCATGAGGGCTGGTACTTAATGTGTAAGACACATAAATAAAATATCTATCCTGTAAAAAGGTTGTTGTAAATTTTACAGTAACTTACTGTTGGTACTAGAGAACATTTTTGTGAACATCTACTACAAGGACTGTGTTTAAAATACTGTTAATTAAATCATGTCGTGAAGATGATCACAAAGAAAAAAGGTCATAACAGTCTACCTGAAACCTGTCTGGATTGGAGCTGATTATATTTAAAAAATATTGATTTTTTTCCTCTCAATGTTCCTCTTAATCTGTTTTAGGTCTCCACTTCACTTCCAATTTATTCATTGGAATTTTTTAATCTATTTTTTGTTTTTAATTATCCAACTGTTGCAGATTTTTATGCATTTGGTGTTGAGCCATCTCAATTTAACATTAGTTTAACTATATTTTATTTACTTATTTATGTATTCATCTTTCCCGTAGTATTTTTTTATCGAATTTCTTATCTTGATTTTTTATTGTGATGCAAATTTAGTTTTAGCTCATGTGTTTCCTCAGTCTGTATTTCATTTTATTCAAATAAAGTTTGATTGATTGAAAACAACATCAGTTTTCTCTCTGCTGGGAGAACAGAGCTTAACGACTTCATTAGACAGCGCTGAGTAAAAATGGGTCATTTTTCCTGCAGACATGCCGACAGGGACACAGGTCGAACACGTGAGCGCAACAATCGCACATGCATGAAATCATACTCCATAAATGTACGCACAGGTGATCATGTGAGGTCAGTCCACTGTCATTGTTCATTTTGACAGCATTTTTATTGAGTTAGTGTAGTTTAAGTTGATAAATTTTACAACATTTTAGTCGATGAAATCTGCTGTAAATGTAGTCGACTAAAATCTGAAGTGTAAAGGGTAAGACATTTCTATGTTTCCTTGAATTTCTGAAGTCCTGTTTCCCTCTGTGATAAAATCAAACATCTGATAACCCTTTATTGAATGTTAGTAAAGTCTGAATGTCTAAATGAACAGAAACAAATGTTCCTTTGTGTGAAATGCAGTCACCTTTATTTAGGCTACCTGGCAGAGCATCTCAGTTACAATACCAGAACTGACAACAAACAGTGAACCTGCTCTACATGAATATATCAATTCATAAAGAGAGCAGCTCTGACTGGATCGCTCCACAACTTATCCCACCACCACCAAGCTAAGGCAGCTGTGATTGGATGTCCCTCTGAACTCATCCAACCTTTAACACAACCAAAGTAGCTGTGATTGGATAGATTCATCACTTGTCTCTACTTCCTACATGACCATATTAGGTCTGATTGGATTAAGTCTGTCAGACATTTTAGTCTGGTTTTTATTTGTTGATGAAAATGTCAGTTTACTTTGAGTTTTTGTCCATGTGCTCTTGTTTTTATTAGTGACTGTCTAGTTTTTGTTGAGGAAAAAGGTTGAAGAAACTATGACAAAGATAATTACTTGACAAAATTAACCCTGATTCGTATACAACTTCGTTTCCAGTCAGATGCTGCTGCGTCACATTTTCAGTCTGCAGCTGAGAGCTCAAACTTTTCACTGCAAAAACTCAAATCTAAGGAAGTTTTTAATCCAATTTCAACTCTAACTAGAAAAGCACTCGGAGAGCACAGACCTCCCCCAGCACCACAGTCCTCATCCATATTGTGATTTTCACCATAAATATTAGTCCTACCTTTATTTCATGTAAATATTTAGATTCCTTGACCATGAAAACATACCATTAGCAACTGGATTCATAATGATATCTATTTTAGTTCAGTAGTTATTCACCAAAATCACATTTTTCGTCATGGCGTTTCGTTTTCTTCTGGATCTAGCTCCAAAGTTTTTGAAGATCCAACAAATCAGATTGAACACTCCAGATTCCACAGTATCTTGGCTATATTTTAGCATTTGTTGCAAGTCTGTGCCTTTATTTGTTCCCTTGCTATGATGAAAATTCCAAGGCTATCTAATTTTTTCTTGCTTTGGATCAGAGAATCCAGAATTTTGCCGGGATCCAGATCAGTCTTTCATATCTTGTAGAGCCTGTTTAAAACTTGTCTTGTATTATTTTTCGAAATGCTCTGACTATTTTTGGTGGAGTAACATGCATACATGCTGAAAATGGTCCTATCTCGCAATGTTACCGAATCTTTTAAAAAATTCCTGGATCCAGATGGTGATCCGGATCACTCCAAAAATCTAATAATTTGTTTCTTGTCCCAATCCGAACATTTCCTGAAAATTTAATCAAAATCTGTCCATAACTTTTTGAGTTATTTTGCTAACAGAGAAACAAACAAACAGATGCAGACAATAACAAAACATACTTAGCGGAGGTTAAAAAAAAATCAGGGCAAATATTAGCATTTCGGAAGATGTGTGGCTTTACATCTGGAAAATGCATACCACTTCTACAAATTCTTTCTTCCAGAGATAGTTTTGCTGGAAGAACACAATAAGATTCTTTATAACCCCAAAAAAAAAAAAAGTGGCACCCAACCTGTTTGCTGGAAGGATTGGATTAGGCAGACGAGCAGATGTTCATCAGGTATTATTTTTTACCTTGTCTGTACCTGAAAATGTTTTGGAGAGGATTAGAGCAGCTTATCTCACAAACTTTGCACAGGTCAATCAACTTCTCTTTTGCCGCCCTGTACCTTGGGAATATCCCTGAAGGCCTCCATAGAGCAGAATCGTATCTCCTGAAGATATTCTTGGTGGCAAATGAAAAAGCAGTCACTAAATGCTAGCTTTAGAAGAATTCTCCCACCATGAAACCTTTTGCAAATATTATAAACTCCATTTGAAATATTGAAATGAAAAGCTTTTTCTTTACGACTCCAAAAGAAGAAAGGAAATAAATATTGCCAAAAAAAAGGAATTTGCTTAATTCAGATCACTTCCAAAATCTAATAATTTGTTCCTTGTTCCAATCTGGACATTTCCTGAAAACTTCATCGAAATCCACCCATAACTTATTGAGATATGTTGCTAACAGACAAACAAACAAACAGATGCCGGCAATAACATGACCTCCTTGGCGAAGGTAAAAATCTCACATGACTTATTGTGAGCCAAAACTGCCTGACATGTCCAGCTACACATCTTATTTAAGCAGTTGAAAACTAAAAACTAACCCTGGATCGCCTGTGATCAGTTAAAATATCTGCCAATGTGGCACTTGCCCAGTGTCTAAGGAGTAAGATGAGCTATCTTACGTAGTTTCAATACTTTACGACCCTCAAGGAGTGAAATTAAGCTTGTTCCATTTGCAGATATTTCTCATAATTATAAGTTATTTTATTTATTTTGTTTTAATTCCTTGTAAATAAGATATCCATCTGGACTCCTCAAATAAATGAGATTTTCTGCAATTTTGTGGAGATTTTGACTTTAAATTAGACAAACTTGCTAAGGTCTGAGTTTTTGCAGTGTTCAGAGCCCTTTGCTGAGAATCCTGGAGTCTTTGAGGGAAACCCTGATCCTTTACGTCAGTCTCTGTGAACAGAGAAATAGAGACATTATGATCCTCTTTAAAAATCTCTGATTATCACGACATGAACAACGCTGCAGAAACGTGATGGCTGATCCTCCTCGTCCGTGAATCAGCGTCTGACACGAGACCTGATTCATCTCTTTTGTGAGATTAAGTCCAGATTAATGCTGTGATGTGGAGAGTTTTTATGTAACACAGCAGCTGTTTTATCGGAGCGAGGATGAGGAGGAGATCCCAGCAGACACATTGTTCCTCAGTCAGGATTCACATGCTGTTTGTTTAGAATAATCGCCCAGAATCAAACTTTTCTCTCACGCTGTGCAGATTAAATTAGACAATCTACAGAATTATGATGTCAGAGACCTACTTCAAATTAAATTACACTGCATAAATGTTTAAAAAAAACTAGTTAAAAATGCAGTTTTTTTACAATATAGTGCATCTTACTTCAAGGAATAAAAGATAAAAAAAACTGCACTGAATTTCTTGTAGTGATAAGAAAACATCTGCCAATGAAACAAGCAAAGCTTTAATCAGTGAGGATCTTGAGTTGAGGTTTAAAATCTATGCCGGTTTTCATTTTAAGACAAAGATAAATTTGTCTCATCTCAGTGGCAGTTTATTTTACTCTCCACAAGCATCTCAGACCTGGCTTAACGTTTGAAAACTTCAAGTTAGATGTTAATCCCAGCATGTCTAGAATTTGTGGCATAAGTTTAGGAAAAATATTTTGACTTGAAATTAGACAAATTCTCTCACCTAAAGGTAATCGGGGCTAATCGGACACTACTTGTACTACCTTGGCGATCACTCTCCATTCAAAGTCAATGTACAGCCGCGATGGGGCGGGGCTAACCCTCCTGCGATGCGACAGCCGCTTGTCACACTACGACATAGCTTGTCGTGCGATGTGAAAGAAAAAAAAGTTGATCAATCAGCAGATGTGTGCACGTGTGACGGTACCATAGACAGACAGTTATTCATCCTGACTACAGAGTAACAATCCATGCCTGTGGGAAACAGTCAGTGAGGACCAGTGTTGTGTGTAATGCGTTAGAAAGTAACGCGTTACAGTAACAAAACCACTTTTTCGGGTAAAAAGTGAAGTAACGCGCTACTGTTGAAGATTTGGTAACAAAACGTAGTTCCTTTTTTAATGCAGCACGACGTTACATTTCCCTCGGACAGACCTGACACTGAAGCTGCCTGCTCAGCTGCTCGCACAGACACGAGCAGCGTTGCCAAGTCCGCTCGTTATAAGCGTCTAAAGGCTGAAAATCTCGTGAGTCACGGCCGCAGGTTGTGGTTTTTTGGGCTTGTTTCTAGACGTGAAGTTTCTTCTTGGGGCTCTTAAGTCTGTGTGTATCCCCCTGATTACCTTCCAGCTCCTAACATAAAGGAAAACACGACTGCGGTAGGCAGTTTGTCCACTTCCTTGTTTCCTGGCTATATGCACGCCCCAAACACACTCACGCACATGGCGCATGCTCCAGAGCCAAAGTTGCCAGGTCTGCTTGTTATAAGCGACGGTCTTTTCTTGAATAGGTACTTGGCACTGTGATATTGAAATGTAATGTAGACGAAAATTAACACACTTTGTGTAGACTTCTCTTTTTAAAAAGTAGTATATCACATTAGGAAAGGAAATAGCTGGAGGTTGCTTATTTTGGGCTTATTTTTATTGACCAGGTTGTGACACGTTTGCAGGTAGGATCCAGAAGCAAGCAGTTTTAATGAGAGTAGTCTTTATTAACACCAAGACCAAACACAGTTCAGAGCGGGCTGCGAACCCGCGACCAGGGGATTTGTAGACGGGTGCTCTCCCGACTGAGCTAACCCGGAGCTGTTCAGATGACGGTTCCCTCAGCCTTTTCAGGGGAGATGCGGAGACTTGAGCGGGGCTCACACAGTCTTTACAGGAATGTAGCTGCGACTTGAGCGGGGCTTCAACCCGCGGCAGCGAACTTAAGAGATGAACACTTCTCTGATTGCAGCACCTCAGAGGAGTCCAAAACTGACACCCACACCGTTTAAACAGAGAGCAGGCTGTGGCTTGAGCGGGGGTCGAACCCGCGACAGCTCGATCAACAGTCGGACGCCTTACCGACTGAGCCACCCAGGAGATGCAGTGACAGAAGCTCACACAGTCTTTAGAGAAGGAGGTGAAGCAGGCTTGACTCACACACAGACGAGCTGAGGTGTTCAGGAACACTTGGAGGAGTGATTCAGGCGAACTCGGGTAGTCGAAGACAGGCAGGGAGTCAGACACCAGGCGAATGGTACAACGAAGGGCAGACTGGGCTCGGCAACAGGAGACGGAAGCAGGGTCAGATACCAGACGTGGGTCACAACGTAGAGCGGGCTGGATTCGGCAACAGGAGACGGAAGCAGGGTCAGATACCAGACGTGGGTCACAACGTAGAGTTGGCTGGATTCGGCAACAGGAGACTTCAGCAGGATCGAAAGCCGGGGATTCAGACAGGCGGGTGAATGCAGGACAGAAGCTAGTCGATACCTTGGAGTCAAGCCGAGGGTCAGGCGTATGAGGCAGAGTCTGGGACGAAACTGGTCGGCAACGGGTGATCAATCCGGGGAACAAGTCTGGACTTCTCAGCATGAGTGCGACGACAGTCTGACGCTGGTTGAGTGTGGAGCTGGGGCTTTTGTAGCTGGCTTGATTACGGGAGATGAGGTGCAGGTGTGAGCGGCGGCACAGGTGAGGTGAGTCAGGACTGATTATGGTGCAGCTGGGAGTGACAGGCTGTGGGAGAGGCTGAGGCTGCAGACTGAGATGTGACAGGTTGCTTATTTCAGAAGCAAAATGTGGAAACACTGGGCAGGAGCTCTCATTCCACAGGGTGTGTGACATTTTGTAAAATAAAGAGCACAAAAAACTGTTATGTTCTCTGTAGTAGAACTTTTTGTAGGCCTTCACATTTAGGAATAGATATGGGGTTCTGTCCATGATCAAGCAATGTTAAAGTAACGGAAAAGTAACTTGAGAAGTTACTCTTCATAGAGGGTAACTAAGTAAAGTAAGAGTTACTTTTTTCAGATGTAACGAGTAAAGAGCAAACACTACTTTTTAAAAGTAACTTCCCCAACACTGGTGAGGACATTAGTTCCGCCTAGACTGACTGTGGTAAACTCACAGATAATGCTGCTGCATCATCAGCTGCAGTGTTTTGTGTTTGATAAGCGAATGAAAAGAATACAGCTGGAATAATGTCAGCTTGTACATCCTATTATATGATATATGATATGATCGTGGTGAAGCTCGAGCGGACGTGACGTCACCGAGGAACGGCTGATGGCAGCGGTGACCAAAATGAGGTATTTATGGACACATGACGCTACGTCAGTGGGCCACATGATTTTGGTAGCTGAGTCGCTTGTGGTGTGAACACAGCTTAAGGCTGATAATGGCTGTCATGCCTGTAATATTAGGCTACGTTTATTTGAAAACGCAAAGATTTTTCCTTTGCATTTTCAAATTCTCAGACAGAGGTGAATGAATCCGCTGTAGTGTGCATGCCGGTTCAGTAGATGGCGGTGTCTGTTTGCACAGAGGCAGCACTGCAAAAATACACGTATGACGAAGAAAGATTTTTCACAAACAACAACGGTGAGCGGACACGCAAAGACGCAGATGGAGTTTCTTTCCTGGACAACAAATCTATCTGGATAGCTTTGTCTGGATAACAAAGTGAGCACGGTAAGCAGCTCACGTTATTCTGTAGACACTGAAACTGTTGTTGTTCCTGGTATGTGCGCAGCCTTCATGTGTAAGAGTACTACACATGCAGTGACATTGCCGTTTTGCTTGTTTACAAAAGTTACCGTTTTCAGACAAAACGCTTCAATATAAATGCAAGGCCAAAACGCAATGATAACTTATCATATTTGACCATTTTCGGTGCCATGTAAACGCAGCCTTAGTCTCTCAGCTCCTCAGTCTCATCCACCCTCATTTATCCCTCCCTGCCCCGGTGTCAATGGACGTTTGGCACAGTCAAGCCTGGACTAATCAGAGCACAGAGCATGTCATTCCTCTGAATTAGGCAGATTTATTCATGCGTCTCTGAGGTTCATTACTGACTGTAGAGCCTTGACCATCATTGCGAATCGTATTCTCGAGTGGGACGACCTTCTTTGTCCACCAGGAGGCTGGAACATTAATGCACTTTTATTTACAAGGCCATGCTTGGACTTCTGCCCTCCTACATTTGTAATCTTATCACTTTGAGAAGTGTTGATTCTTATGGTTTGCGTTCGTGCACTTGTTGCTTTCACTTCCATTTGCCCGCACAGAACTTGGAAAAAGGGCTTTTGTCTACTTCTGCATGGAACATGTTGCAAAAAGACCGTAAATTAACTGAGCTAATTTCTTTAAATGCATTTAAATCCAGACGGACAGCACTTGGACAGCCTCCTCAAAATGTAACTGTTTTTTGTAATATTAATTGTTGATTGTAAATTACCATAATTTCGCTGTGTAACTTTGCTGCCTCTTGGTCAGGACACTCTTGAAGAAGAGGGTTCAATCTCAATGGGACCTTCCAGGTTAAATAAAGGTTAAATAAAGTAAATAAAATTAACAGCCCCTGTGGCCCCGCCCACAGCACATGGAGGCAGACGACGGCTGCAGCCTGAACTCGGACGACTGACGTTATAAATCATTCAGCCGAGCTCTGCATGTGTTTCACCATCAGAGTGTCGCTGTGACGAAAATAAACGGAGGAGAGGTCGAGGAAGAGGAAGAAAAAGCAGCCTCACACTCGACCATCAAACTGCAAAAACTCAGGACTTGGCAAGTTTATTTGTCTTATTTCAAGTAAAAAAATATCCAAAATACTTACTAACATTTCATTCGAGGAGTCCAGATGGATATCTTATTACATGGAATAAAAATACAAAAATAAAGCTCTGAATAACTTGTAGTTATTGGAAAATATCTGCCAATGGAACAAGCAAATTATCTATTTTAGGGTCTTGAAACTTCTTAAGATAACACGTCTTAATTACAAGATATCGTACAAGTAAAATTTGTCTTTCCACATTGGCAGATATTAAACGAATTATAAGCAAATCCAGAGGTTTTTTTTTGCTTTGAAATACTGAAATAAGATGTGAAGCTGGACATGTCAGGGAATTTTGGCTTACAATGAGTATAATGAGATTTTTAGAATTGAAATTGGATGAATAAACTTCCTTAGATTTGAGTTTTTGCTGTGCAAAGACTGTGTAGGTGTGTGTAGGTGTGTGTGTGTGTGTGTTATGGTCCCAGGAGTCCCCGGCCCAGCCCCAGTATAAATAATACATCAGAGCAGAGGAGGAGGATCTTCTTCTCTTCCTGCTCGTTAATCTTCAGTCTTTGACCGAGGTGACGAGCAGGAGCAGCGATAGAAAAATCTCAGCCTGGTGTTTCAGGCGCAGCAGCATCAATCTGTCACAGAAACCACAGCTGAAGGAAAAGAAAACCCAACAAAGACGAGAGCGTCGAGTCTGAGATGATGCTGTGAAACTAAGAGCAGGTCTGCAGGAGCAGTTCAAGGAAAGTACAAGGACATTATTCTCTCTGTGGAGAGTGAAAAAAACCTTTTTATCGCCACAGAAATGCAGAAAAAAGACGATTTACAAGCTAAATGATCATTTACTGCAATATAATCACAGCAGAGCATCTTAGCTTTTAACTACCAGCTCAACTGTTTGGTCATTAATAAATTCAGGGACACCAAATGTTCTTTTTTTTTTTAAAGAACAAATCAAATCATGATATGATTCTGTCAACAATTCAGGAAACAGGAAATGTCCCAATTCGAACATTTCCTGAAAATTTAATTGAAATCCGTCCATAACTGTTTGAGTTATGTTGCTAACAGAGAAAATAACAAACGTAGACTATTACATAACCTCCTTGGTGGAGGTAATTAGGACTTAAACAGTAAGATATTTACTTTTTTAACACTTTTGTCACTGCAGCCTGTTTTTGTCTGCAGGCTGAAGAAACCTGCACAAAGTGGAAACACCTTTGGGATGTTTAAACACCACAGCTAAGACAACATGAGCCAGATTATAAAGGTTTAACATAACTTCATCATGCCTTACTCGCAGTGATTCATCAGTATGAATGTTTCATCATCGATCTCTTGACTTCCTCTGGGACCGGACCAAACCATTACGGAGGCCATGTTTTTTTTACAGTGTAATTGTGGATAATATTACACCTCAGTGTTTCCTTACAGGCCGCTGACGTGATCAGATTTATCAGAAGTGAGCTGGAAAAATCAGAGCTGCATGATGAGCTCAGTAAGTTTGGAAATGTCGGCACTAATGAAACTAAAAGACTGCAGGACAGAGAAGGAGGTCAAAGCAAAGACGGGCCTCCATTATCTGGTGATTCAAAAGAGGAGAAGTGAATCTGCAGCTCCTGCCTGCAAAGACAACCATTGACCATCTGATTGGTTCGTTCCTAACCCGATCAGTGCAGCAGGAGGACTGGGACGTCCTGCTGTAGTGATGCATGGGTGACCTTTTCTTCTGCATGAATCTGCAGCTGCGGCGTCGTTTTATGACCAACAACACTCAGACTTCATGGACCAGCCGAGGCCGACGTGACAGTTCTCCACCTCAATGAGCTTTTTCACACGGACAGATTATTCACTGTGGTCTGGATTATGGACCGATTCGCTCTATTGTTCCATAATCACAAGAAGATTATAATGTCTGATGCTTTATAAAAAAAAGCTCTGGTTGCAGTAAAGTTACAGAAATAAAACAATGACTAGTGTTTTTCCTAGTGATAGCTGTTCAGAAAACCTTTTACAAGCTATAAAACAGCCATTAATGATGCAACAATCCTCAACAAAACATTCAACCATTCAAATACACACGTCAGCTCTCATGTTTTGGTTTTGACAAACATTTCATTCATTGTCCCCCTTATCTCTTCATATTTGCCCTGTTTTCTGAGCCTGCGAGTCAGAGCTCAGGGGAAAGTAAGCTCCTGCCACGAGAAGCAGTGCAACAAAGCTGAGCCGAGATGTCGGGGTACTGCCTTGAGGGGAGAGGCAGCAATATGCACCCACATTTTAAATTTGAGGGACCCTTCATTCCTCTAATCTTCAATTGAGCAAGGGGATGGTAGTTCAGACTAGAAATGGGGATTAATAAATTAATTGATATCAATGTCATTATTGATGTTGCCTAACTATTCAACTCTTTATCGGCTCCTGAGTGTATAAAGTCCAGATTTTAAGATTGAGTCGTTTGAGTGTAAAATTGTTAACAGTGATAGCAACCAATTCAGATCAGACTCTGAACAACAAACTGCATAATGATCGTAGGATGTGTAATCCATCTTTCAAGATTAATAAAGAGGAGAGATAGAAATGACTTTTGCCTTTGTAAATGAACACAAACTCAATGGTTCACACATTTATTTTTCAAATTGAGATATTATTTCATTCCTCTTATTTAAAATTTTGTTTATTGTCTTGAATTTTAGCATTTTTTTTATTTTAGCTTTTTTTTTTAATTTGTATTACTTTTTATTTATTTGTCCAAAACATCTTTTTTGTTTTTTAAAGCTTTCTGTCTGATATTTAGTTTGATTGTTTTGAATTATCTCTTGCTTCTTCTCATCTTGATTTTATCATTTTTTTAACTTTAGCTTCTCTTTAGGCTTTCCCCAAACACAAAGATTTTTGGTTAAAAATACTGAAAAAGCTTAATATCCACTATTATGAGGACAAATTCACTTTTAACACCCCAGACCACAGGATAATCTTATAAAACAGAAGATAATCTTGAGTTTGCTGTCCTTGGTCAGGAAGAGGGAAAGGTGGGACAAAAACAGCCCGATAGTATTTATGTGTATCCTACTTTAAGCAGACTTCCTCCAGCAAATCTATAATTATGACAGTGAGAAGTAGCAAAAGCAAAACTTAAAATAATCTGATATTGTTGTTACATTTCTCCATAAATTTATCCCTGACCTAGCAATGGTTGTTAATTTATGACAAATCTGTTTTACACAGATTCTTGCGAGCACAAGAGTGTTGTGTATGTTTTTGTTTTAAATGTTGTTTCTGAACTTCTACATACTTTTTTAAGTTGATTGTGGCGTTATGAATTTTTATTATTTATCTATCTTATTATTATTCCCTCTACTCTTAGATTTGATTTAAAACAATTTTGCCTTTTCAAAGAAAGTTTTGGTGTATGTGGGAGGGATTTTGGGTGGGAGTCTGGTAGTGTTCTGCTTTATGTGTTTACATTTTTGTTATAGACTGGTTGATGTTCACATGGTGACAATGCTAATAAAATAAATAATAAAAAAACAAAGTCAGTAGTGCTTTGTTTTTAACCCTTTAATGCATAGTGTCCACTACAGTAGACAGAAATTTGAAATATATTTTCTATGCTTCAGGTTTCAGCACCATGTACAACAACCAGGTGGTAGATTCCCAAACCCTTGTCTTAAGTTCCATAAAAATGTTGTCCCTGCACATTTTAATCATGTCACAATATTACATCATAAATCCAAAAAAGCTGACAAGGGGTAAGATTCAGATTTCACATATTTTGTATTTTTTCAATTGAATTTTTGCTGGAATTCATAAGTGAATCGTTTGTGTAAACAGCAATAATACATATTCAGATGTTGCTTTTTCTTTTATTTAATCGTAACAAATGTTTGTCAAAATGTTTAAAAGTAAAAACAAACATTTTTAAAAAGGCTCCTTTGAATTATTCATGCATGAAAGAGTTAATATCAAACCTAATCCTGAACACGATCTTAGAGCTCTGAATGCATCATCATCAAGTGCAGGGACGCTTCTATCAGACTTTTTGGGACAATCCTCCCAGCCTTGCAGAGCAGACGGTCCTGCCTGATTCTAAAGTCATGCATCTCCATCTTGCAAGCCTCCATTGTCTAACGGTTTCAATCAGGGTCCAATCAGGGAAGAGAGGCGGGAGGAGCGGGCGTGACGACAACAGGAAGTGACTTGACAGGCAGTGACGTCACTTCTTGTTGTACAAATAATGGCAGCTAATGTAGGTTAGCCTGTGGTCGTCATGGTCACTCAGTTATACTTGGCAAAATCTGCCCTAATAAGTTCACTTCATAGTGATTATCTTTGACGAGGTTCATGTCCCATATAAGTGTTAAATGATACATCTGTGTGATATAATTTAATGAAAAACGATCGTCTTAAGGTAGTTTAGCTATCGGCTAACGGCTGTTAGCCACAAGGGCAAACAACGGTTAATGGCTGTTAGCCATTAGCCACAGCGGCTAATAACAGTTGGCTGCAACGGCTAACAGCCATGAACTGTTGTTTGCCCTTGTAAGCCGTTAGCCATAGCAGCTAACGTTTAGCCACTACATATGCTACGTCATAGCAGGGCTGCTTGATATGGATTGGTCTGTGATGAGTGTGATGAGCCAAACAATTGTCCAATCACAAGCTGCTGTTGTTTTCGAAGGTTCTGCCCCTGAAAACATTTTCTCAGGGCTCCTCCCAGATGGATTAGTGATATACTTCAAATATGGAACTGTCCATCGGGCATGTCAGGTTACAATCCTCTGACTTCAAGGTATCTTTTACCCACAGCAGGTTAAATAAAAAAAGGAGGTTTATATTCACACAGAAGCAGGAGTGGGAGCTCTGCAGGCAAGAATAGATGAGTGTTTTGTTCATCTGCTGCAGGTTTATCTATTTAATATTGACACGTTTGCTCCATTGATTCACGATCAGGTGTTTGCAGGGATCAGCAGATTCTCTGATTTGGTGTTCGAGCTTCAGTCAGAAAGAAGAACCAGGGGAGAGTTCACAGCCACACCCCGAGGTCTGAGCAGATGTTATCGACACACAGAGACCAGGGAGGAGGAGGACGGAGAAGAAAAGGAGACGGAGACAAAGAAGAAACATGGAAGATCTGCAGCACACGAGGAGGACGAAGAGAGAAGAGGTTTATCATCGTTTTTAGGGGTGGGAGAAAAATCGATTCACTTAAGTATCTGGATTTTTTGTTTGATGATTTTTAAAATCAATTATTTGTTCAAAAACCATTTTTTTCCAAAATGTAAATGCTTCATTTTAGTCTGTGTTAATAAGACACTTTTAAATGCAGTCCAGTCTTTTGAAGAGAGAGTATAAACAGCTGGTTAAAATATATTGCTGAATAAATCCTAAAAACAGACTCACATGTGATGTGTATTTTTCCTGATATCTGATATCCTGATCTGTTGGCATCATCAGTGGTCATCGGTTAGCTGGTGTTAAAAAAGCTAACGAAAGACTGCAGAAATATCCAGATCAGTCTTTGATATCTTGTAGAACCTGTTGGAAACTTGTCCTGGGTGTTTTTTCCAAATGTCCTGACTATTTCTGGTGGAGTAATATGCAAAAATGCTGAAAATGGTCCTATCTCGCAATGTTAGAGAATATTAAAAATAATTCCTGGATCCGGACGGTGATCCAGATCACTCCTAAAATCTAATCACTTGTTCCTTGTCCCAATCCGGACATGTCTTGACAATTTGGAATTGAAATCTGTCCATACATTTTTAAGTTACGTTGCTAACAGAGAAACAAACAAACAAACAAACAAACAAACAAACAAACAAATGCTGGCAATAACATAACCTCCTTAGTGGAGGTAACCAGGTCACATGGACAAAAACTAAAAACTGGATGTCTAGTAGCTGTAAACAGAAGGAGGGACGAGGCAGACGGATGCTCACACCAAACAGGAAGTCACTGCTGAGACTGACAACCATGTCAACCTTTGGATTTTTACTAATATCCGCCATTTAGTGAGTTTAAATGCACATTTAACAAGATAATTGGCTTAATTTTTGGCTCAGATCCCAACCTCTGACCAAAGTCACAAAGGGTCTGCCCTGGTTATCCTGGACTGTGAGGAGTGATGAAAATAAATAATCTAGACTCGTCTAGAGGATAATCTAGTCCGCCCTGATTTCATGTTCAATATGTGCAACATTCAAGGGTAAACCACTTTTTACAAATGTGTTCATTTTGTTGACTAATTATTTTCATCATAGTTTAATCAACAACCCTTTTCCCCTGATGAAAACTAAACAGTAACTAATGAAAACACACGGAGCACATGGACAAAAACTCAAACTAAACTAACTGACATTTTCATCAACAAATAAAAACTAGACTAAAATGTCAGACAGACTTAATCCAATCAGACCTAATATGGTCATGTAAGAAGTAGAGACAAGTGATGAATCTATCCAATCACAGCTACTTTGGTTGACTGCAATTTAAACAAAAGTTATATTTATACATTCAAACTTTACTAGCATTCAATAAAGGGTTATTAGATGTTTGATTTTATCCAAGAGGAAAACACAACTTCAGAAATTCAAGGAAACATAAAAATGCCTTACCCTTAGTCGACTTAATTTACAGCAGATTTCATTAATATAAAATAGTTTAAATGACTAAATAATGACTAAAACTAATTGATATTTTGGCCAAAGACTATAACTAAACTAGAAAGTAGTGTCAACATTAACACTGATGGAGGCTGAAGACAAGACAAATATCAGAAGAAGCTGAAGGCAAAACAATCCTGCAGACCATGATGATTGTGGCTTTACGATGGACTCACACAGATTATATATCAGATATTAATTATCTATTCACTGATCAATAATCCAATCAGATCAATTGAAAGTCTAAATATTTATTTAAATCGCTGAGACATCTTCCTCCAAGCCACATTGCTTCCTGTGAGTTAAAACAATTGCGCATTAGCCTGAAGCTAGCAGCTAGCACCCTAGATAAAGACAAGATGAACGGGATATAAACTCCTCTCACAGCTGAGTGAGCAGGTAGGGCACGTGCCTCACAGCAAGAAGGTTGCTGGTTCAATTGCCCTTTCTGTTTGGAGTTTGCATGTTCTCCCTGTGCACTCCAGCTTCCACCCACAGACAGAGAGACGGGGTGTGCTCCTGCAGCCTCAGTGCGTCTCCCTGCTGTCAAAGCTCCAGCTCTCTGCATAAATCACATCAATAATTAGCCTCTGTTGAAAGTTTAGGATGAACCATGATAACTCTCCACACACATCTGAGATTCAAGGATAAAAATCCTGAAACCTGCAGAAAAAAAGCTGAATAAGGAACAGGGGGGAGCATCTGCGACTGCCAAAAAAAACCCCAAAAAACCCCAAAAGAAAACCAAACCTGTAACTCCAGTAAAAAAAAAAATCATCAACTAAGCTAAAATCTGTATTTTAATTTCTTTGTCTTTTTATTTCTGTTTTTTAAATTATTTTTTATTGTATAAAGTTAATAATATTATTTTATTAATATTTATTTTATTATTTAATTTCTTTTATTTTTTCCACTTTATTTTTATTTTTTATTTATTTAATAAAAATGAAAATACACTTGATTTTTAAAGTGCTTTTCATGACACTCAAGGACGCTGTCGTGCCAGTCGTGCAAGCATCCACTCACCCAGGGGTTGCAGAAAATTTACTGTATTATTAGTTTATTTAGGGGTGTCTGATATATCAGATATCAGTCTGAAAAAAAAAGAATATAGGATATATCAGCCTGCATCTAAAATCTCCATTATTAGCACTCTTATACAAGCAGTCCGTTCTAATTTATTTTCCATTAATTTATGTTAGTTGTAGAATACACTTATGTTTAAGTTAATCACCATGGTTATTTTGCAATTTTAAAATGTTTTTTTTTTAACTGGATTTATTTTATTTGATTTTTTTTGTTCTTTAATTTTTTACTTTATTTTTATTATTTCTCTTGGCATCACACCGACTCTCATTACAGTTACAGTAGACTAACACTGAGTAGATGAACCTCTGCTGAGTGTTTACTGCAGGGTGGTTGTGATTAAAGAATTTATATTTACCATCTTATATTTGTATATAAGGATCTGTTGTCAATGTTTTTATGTCAGCATTTCAAATGAACTAAACAGGATGGAAACTTTTCCACAGGGTTTGAAATGCTCTCACATTTTAAAGCTTTTATTTTCATAACCTGCAGAAAATGATTAAATATGTGCAGAAGAGCCTGGACCATCCCCCGTGTGGGTATGGATGTTTTCTCAGGGGAGGAGCCAGATGACCCTGACCCCTGATCCCCGCACACAGATGCACTGTGGGTAATTTGTCCAGTTTAACCACAGGGGGATCGAGGGGGGGTCCCAGTTCCCAGTATTTGTATGGGAGGGTAAAGATGGGGGGCTGAAGGCTCCTTTTGTGCAGGACTGAATAGGGGGTCCCTCACAGTGAAGGCTTCATTAACATGCCTGAATGCTGCCATCTGATTTTATTAAGTGTGACAAATTCATGTTCATCTCCAAAAAGGTGAAGGAGAAAAGGCTCGGAATGTTTGGGAGCTCTGACAGATCCAAAGGTCTCGCTCGGTGACCTTCTCTCATACACTGTAAAAAGGTTTTTGTAATTTTATAGCGACTTACGGGCAACAAGATGGCAGTAAATTACTGTAAACATCTTTACAGCAGCAATAACCTATTTTAATTTGCAACATAGACACGGTATTTTCAGCTCTAGAATAACTGATGTATATTTATTAAAGTTACTGTAACATCCAGAAATACTGTATTTTCATCTAAAGCATCATGCTGTATTTTATTCTGTGCCTTTAAAATAAAAAGTAGGGGTGTCCCGATATAACTTATTCACCTCCGATATGATGCTGACATGATATCAGCATTTATTACTTATTTTGTAGTATGGAATAGTAGGTATGAGAAAAACTGACCTGTTTACTATTAACCAATGGCAAACAGGTCAATAAATTTAAACCTTAAAACATAAGAGTATACAACAATTAAATATAATAAATAAAAAATAAATTAGAAGACCCTGAAAAGTAGCCTCAATAAATCCAATAAAGACAAAAACATATTTTTAAATTGCTAAATAACCACTGTGTTTAACTCAAACATAAGCATATTCTACAACTGAATTAAATAAATAAAAAAATAAATTACAATGGACTGTTTGTATCACAGTGATAAAATCTGAGATTTTAGATGCAGGTGGATATAATCCGATATTGTTTTTGTCCCGATATTGTTATTGTTTTATTGTTTTTTTGCTGATATCAGACTGATATCTGATATCAATATCAGATCCGGACACCCCTAAATAAAACTGAACTTGCTGTAGTTTTGTTTGCATCACAATGTCTTTAATTATTTCACTGGCCATTAATTAGATAGATATTGTTTTAAATAATACAAACATCAAATTTTATGCAATCAAATACATTTAATCAAAGTTCCAACCAGAAATGTTAAACACATTGGATGAAATAACTCCTGCCTGTTGTTGTCTGATTTTCCTGGACAGATTGGAATTTTCTCTTGACCTATTGCCCTTTTCAGTCAAAAAAAAAAAAAAAAAGAAAAAACATCAAATTTTACAATTGTGGGCTTTCAAAATATTTTTTGCAATGTACACTGTTACTGATTTTTGTGAACTCAACAGTATTTAACTGTAATATCTACAGCTACTTACTGTAAAAAACAAACAGTCATCTACTGTAAATGGCAAAACATACAGATTTATATAAACTTAACAGCATTTTACAGTCAAATCTACAGTTACCTGCTGTAAAATGTCTACACTGTCAGTTAAAGGGCAATAGATCAAGAGAAATTTCCGTTTTGCCCAGGAAAACTTTATTTTATCAAATGTTAGACATTTTTGGGTGGAACAAAAAAAAATTTGTAAACATATTAAATTGCATAAAAGTGATCCAAAAAACAACTATTTACAATAAAATTCAACAGACACTTTAATATTTAACATCTACTCAGCGAAGACATCTTTTAGTTTTCCATCAGATACACTGTAAAAAGGTTGCTGTAAGTTTTACAGTAACTTACTGGCAACAAGATGCCAGTAAGTAACTGTAATTGTCTTTGCTGTAGAATAACTATTTACTGCATTTTAAAAACAGAATCCTTTCATTTTTTATTAACAGTATTATCATATTTTAGTCTACAACATTTTGAATTATTTAAAATTACAGTACAATTGTTGTATTTTAATTTATTTTACTCTATCTTTACTGATAATTTATTAGAAGGATTAAAAAGAAGGATATGTGCAAGAATTTTTATCAAATGGAATACTTTTAGTCAAACAGTTGTTTCACTCAGAGATATGATTTACGAAAAATTCTTACCTGCTATTGGTCAATTTTCTAGGGAAAAAACTTCTTTAATCAATAACCCTTTTCAGGAACTTTAAGTATAGACATTTAACAGTTGGTAATATAGATTTTATATTTAAATAGTGTTAATTTTACAAAAATCTTTGTTTTATATATAATCAGTTCGCCATTTACAGTAATTTACTGTTGAGATTTTTTTTACAGCAGGTTGCTGTAGATTATTGATACATTTACAAAAATCAGCTACAGTGCATATTTAACATTTGGAGCTTTGGACAGGACAGATTATTGGAGGTATTGATTGAGGGAGGGGGAAGTTTTCCTGAAGTTTTGATGAGGGGTGTTGTGACTTTATTTGGTTTATTAGAGGTGTTTTTAAAAAGCAAAAGGCCTGACGAGCTCCAGACTGCGGCCTACAAACATTTATCAGCACTGATGTTCGTCTGATGGCTAAATCTGAAGCAGGAAAATGAGGACTGGTGTTTGATATCAGTAAAAACCCACAGTGTCCTTCGTCAAAGTTTAAATTCAGAGTCAAACTGTGATGCTTGAATCTTGCTAACATGAACCATCACTGGGTAACATCCTGCTGTATCACGCCAACACGAGATCAGATTATCATCCCGCTGGAGACGGATGCAGGGCGTTGGCCTGATCGGAGCAGCTCATCATGTCAGCAGATACCGACTTCTGGTTTTAAATTTCATCATCACTGACATGAGACCAAACAGAGAGCACGCAGAGCTGCTGCAGCACCAATCAGAGCACAGACTGTCCCCATGAAACCAGAGAAAGAACAAAATCGACTTCAATAAAAGGACATTTTCATTACATCAGGGTGAAGCAGAAGTGCCTGTTTTTGACACTGCAGAAAAGCTCTGAGGAGGAGGATAAACTCAAATAGTTTTTAACCAGACAGAGCAGCTACATAAGAATTTTAAAAGCCACCTGAAACACAGAAGAAGCCTCCGTTTGAGCTTCTGATCAGTCAGTAACGGGGGGGAATATGCACCTCCCCAGGGCTCCAGAGTGCAACCATTTTGGGCGCACTTGTGCACCAAGAAAAAATTTTAGGCACACTCTTACAAATTTAAGTTGACAAAAGTAACTGAGGTAGCAGAAAAATCACAGCACCTGCTTCCTCTCTTTTCTTCGTCCCTGTGTTGCATCTTCACAGGCTGCAGGCTGCAGGCCCGCCCCAACACATGCACACACAGCCCTCAGTAATCATCCAATCAGCTGTTAGTTTGCAAATGAACCCATACTGTGGTGTCAGGTTTCAGCACAGAGCGATAACTCTGAAGAAGCAGTGAAGCTCTGACAAATTAGACTGTCAGATAATATATAATTAACAACAATAACAAGTAAAGCAAAGTGACATTTAATATAACATCTATATTTGTTCAGTCCTTTCTCCTGTTAAAGGTGTAGTCAGCGATCTTCTAATCTTCTAATCAACTGCAGTATTTGTGAAATTCACTGTATGTCTCCTCTCCATCCACAAGATGTCCCCACTGACAGCATGTTGAACAAAAAATCCGGTCTCAATACACAGCCTTGACTCAGAATTTCAGCCGGTAAATACTGTGGCTCGGTCCGAGTTACCAAAACAAAGTAAACCCCCCCACGTCCAGGGGGCGATCATACTCATGCGCAGATCAGACAGAAGGGAGAGGGGGAGTCGCAGTTTGCGTAGCATGCGCATTAGCGTAAGAGAGAGATACAATATGTGCAGTAGCAATGGCTGAAAACAGCCCAAAGAAAGAGGTAAGAGGAGTGAAAAGTGGAAAAGAAGGGCTATGACCAAAAGAGCAAAGACCCGGGTCAACATTGGTGTTGCTTTCCGACGGTGGAGGGAACTCCGCCAATTGAAAGACCTGAAAACGGATGTGGATGTCGCCGTCCGTCTGCTGGATAGGTTAGCAACATTAGCTTCGTGGTGCTTCACATATCAGTAGCAGCCATCAGGCATTCATCTTATTGTCTAATCTGCCAAAATGTACTGTTGTTGTGATGTTTTCAATATTGGCAGTCGAGTTGTCTGACCAGTCGGGGTTTCCTTAGCTACGTCAGCTACTCAGTTTCTACGGCTGTTTCCATGACGATGCACGCCCATCAGCTTTCGGGAGGCGGGTCCAAATTCGAATATAAACAAACCCTCCACTCGTCTTCTCCCACATTCCTGACTACACCTTTAAGGGGAATTTTAGGCACAGAGATGAGTGTTCACATCCACTGAGGACAAATGACCTGACTGACAGACCACAACTGAACATAAAACTGTAAAGAAAAAAAAATAAGCCACAAAAAGAAAAAAAAAGTCAAATGTTCTGTCCTGTCGTTTTTTTTTTTTTTTATTAGTTTGAGAATTGTATTTATTATTATTTACCTTAGTTTCAGTTTCGTAAATATTGATTATAGTGGGTGAAGTCGTATTCTGGGGTCAAAAATGTTGGAGAATAAGACCATTCATACTTTATTTAACTTGAGATGTCTGAGTTTGAAATGTTAAATCTCAGTTCAGTAAAGCTCTTTAAGCACCATTATTTGGAAAGGTTTTATTTTGCTTAATGATTTCGTTTGAATTTGTAAATTTCATTCAGTGAAGGACTTTAGACACTCTTTCTTTTAAGATATAATTTTGATTCAAATTAGGAATTTCATTACATCTTATTCTCGTTTAAAAATCATTTGCATTATATAAAAGAAGAGCAGTACCCCGTTTTCTCAGATAGGAAAAGGGAGACATCAGTGAGAGAGGAGGAGAAAAAAAAGATGGTCTCACACTACGCCAGGGTCATCAACTACATTTATCCAAGAGCCAGTTCTTTTCTGACACGTTGTGGTGGCTGGACTCTAAAATAAATCTAGTTACGTATTTGAGTAGTTGGATCTTCAGAGCTGTTTGCATTCTTTTACCTTTAAAAGTGAGATCAGTCCTTATCACCTATAATGCTGCAACCTACAAGGAGACACTCTCGCTACTTCTGTAATGGACTTTCATATTTTCCGGCTCTATGTTTGGCTCCAGTGTCATCTTTTTTATGTTTAAATTCAAGGTAAAAAAAACAATTTTCATATGGAGCCATGTCTGATAAAACAGTTTCAATCAAAGACATTTGGGGGATTTCAATCAGTACTTTAGAAAGATGCCTTTGAAACCACAACAAAACTCTTGACCTGGATATGTTTCTGAATTTGCTAATCATATGGGGGCCATGGAAAAAGCTATGGGGGGCCGGATGTGGCCCCCAGGCCGTCAGTTGGTGATCACTGCACTATGCCCTGCAGAGCAGAGAGTGAGATCAGGAAAAAAACACTGTAGCATATGAGCAACATGATGCCGACAATTTCAAACAAAATAATTTCCAACAAAATGTATCACTTTCACTTGCTGGGTTATTAGAAAATATTGGGAAGAGATATATAAACATA
Source organism: Scarus forsteni (assembly GCA_036419115.1). Lineage (NCBI taxonomy): Eukaryota > Metazoa > Chordata > Actinopteri > Labriformes > Labridae > Scarus > Scarus forsteni. The sequence continues at coordinate 641,265 of JAZDUH010000134.1, read as the reverse complement.
TTAAGAACTTTTTGGTACAATACATTCAATTTGAATCCTTACTTTTATGGGATATACATCATGAGAGTTGGAATATCAAAGATGGGAAACTTTGAATATTCTACTGGCAGCTGGTAAAAAGTCTATCACAAGATTTTTAAGAAAAATGTTAAAGGCTGACCCACCGACCATGAGGACTGGATGGATGTTGTACATGAGATTTACTTTATGGAAAAATTATAATTTTCCTCAAAACAGAAACAGAAATTTTCTAAAAAATGTAATCTGAATTTGTTGGTAGGATGTATTGAACCCTTTTCTTTGACTGCTTTATGATTATGATGTTAATGCAGACTCCTTGTTTTGTTTGGTAGTTGTTTGTTACAATGATGAGTGAACCTGAAATGGAAAACTTGAGAGGCACCGTGGACAAAGACAACAGTTAAATATCCAGGATCTGTGTGGAAGGTGTCATCAAACTGTGGTGTGGGAAGGTTTAAACAGTTACAAGAGACGCTTTGTGCAATGAGAATCATAGGAAACGTAAGTGCATTTCAAATAAAAAGAGAATTAAAAAAAGTCATCCATAAGGTCAGTGTGTGAATGCAACTGTAAAGTTTGGTTTAAAGTTGATCAAACAGAAGGAGGACTTCATCGAGCTTCGACTAGGGTTGATTTTCTTCAACATTTACACAACGTCCACAAAAAATATAAGTCCATCCACCATAAGACCTTAAACTGTTACCGGCATCACCAAATAAGTTTTTGAGCAACTTACTGGATAAAAAAAACAAGCTGATCCATTTTAATGATCAGCAGCTGCTTTACAAAACTCAACAACACTAACCTTAAACTGTGAATTAAATGAAGCTATACAGAGGCGCCTAAATAACAGCGGATGTGGTTCCTCACTGCAAATCAAAGGCAATGGTAGGAAATACAGTGACAATGCAGTGACCCGTTGGCCGTGTTCAAGGCGATCACTTCGCTTGTCGTGTGTCGTGTGTCATGTGTGGCAACAGCCTATCAGTGGTGTATGCATGTGTGACGGTCCCCGTGACAGACAGATTTTATTCCGGACTACAGGGGCACAATCCATGTCCCTGTGGAAACATACAGTAAGTCAGTGAGGACGTTAGTTCAGCCTTGACAGACTGCAGAAAACTGACAGAGGATGCTGCCCCATCATCAGCTGCAGTGTTCTGTGGCTGGTAGATGAGTGTGAAGGATACAGTTGGAATAATGTCAGCTTGTACATCCTGTTTTATAGGGGTGTAACGGTACATGTATCCATGCCAAACTGCTTAAGACGGACATTCGGTCCAGTACAGTGCTATACTTGAACGAGTACAGTAAGTTTACGTTAGCCGCTGTACATGGCTCTTTAATATTCACGGGGGTACTCATCTACGATTGGCGTGGTTAGGGAAGGCTTTTTAATATTCATGAGGAAAGCGCTCTGTGATTGGTGCTCTTGTGATCATGTACATATCATGTGGACGTGATGTCCCACGGCGAGCCAATCAGAAGACAAGTATCAAAGAGCTTCCGTAACCACAAAAACTTGTCTGAGTTGTAAATCATGGCTACTGCTGGCAACCAACCGGAGCTTGAAGACCCTCCCCCGTCACTGACATCTGTTTGGGAACACTTTGGCTTCCTGGTGAATTATTGCAACAGAGGAAGACAGGTGGATAAAACAAAGGCGGTGTGCCGATGCTAATCAACTGAGGTCAGGTATGTTTCAGACAGCGCGTCAAACATGTTAACTCTCCTAAAACGGCACCATTCAAGTGTAAAGATTTCCACGGTAAGGAAAAAATAACACTGTAGTGCAAATTCAACTGCCGTCTGTATTTAAGCAGCCTCTCCCTGACAGTTTAGATCGGGCCAAAGTGATAACAGCATCCATCAGCGTTTTTATAGCATCAGATCTAAGACCATATTCAGCTGTGGAAAATGCTGGTTTTAATCACATGCTAAAGGTGATTGAGCCCCGGTATAAAGTACCCAGTCGTACACATTTAAGCCAGGAATTTAAAAAGACACTCTTTAATTTTAACTCATGCATTTGTTGCTTATTTATTTTATATAACCTATTAGTATTACCAAGCAGCACTTTGAATTTATTTTGGTTTTCAGTTTGTATAATGGTTAAAAAAACGTGCTAAAGAGGCAAATGGTTTTGTGTTCTTCCCATACTGTACCGAACCGTGATTTTTGTGTACCGTTACACCCCTACTATTTTATGATATACAATATGATCAAGGTGAAGCTCGAGCAAACGTGACCTCACCGAGCCACGTATCTATGGACATGGGACGCAACTTCAGTGGGGACACGATTATAGTCGTGAAGTCATGTTTAATGTGAACGCAGCTTTAGCCTTGTGGCATTATTGCAAAAAGAAAACTAATACATAGGACACAAGAAGAGAAGAACATCAAACGCACAAAATAAAACAAAAAAGATGTCTCAAATTTTTTTAAATATGAATCTTCGCTGCCAATTAATGACAATGGAGGGGTAGTAAATACAGTGCGAGTAGGACCTTAGCATCATTCTGTATTTCAGATTTCCTCGTCTTGTATAAAAATAATAAACAAAACTAAAGAAAACAAAACAACTTTAGCAATATCATGAGTTTCTGTTGCAACAAAGGCAACGTTAGAGCAAGCATTTTGCATTAGGGTTTTAAAATCCTGTGAATTCCATACATGAACTGTAAAGCTGAACTGACGTGAGGAAACACAAGCAGCTCCTGGACAAGTACAGATTATTCTGAGGGAGTCTCTGTGTGAGCACCGTGATCCTGTGATTCAGCCTCAGACAAACTTTCAAACTGTCGTCTCCTAAAATCAGAAGCTTCTGTGGCAGACGTCCCAGATCCCAGGAACAGCCAGAGATCACACAAGTCCTCGAGTTAGTGCTGGGTGATCGAGCAGTTTAATCGATCAATTCAAACCTTAAAAATAAAAATGGAGATATACTTAAATTAACTCATGTTTCCTCCCATCAGTGAAACTAAACAGTTTGTAAGCTGTGGCCTGTTCATTCTCCCCCCTTTTTATTTTCTTTTAATGAACAGATAACAAATAAATAACACTGCTTCTGTAAGGTAAGCCAGTAATAATTAATTATTTATAAAGGAAAGTATAAATATTCATTCACTGTCAAATATTGACAAACCATTGAGAAAAAAATACTAAGTCTCTATTTACTGTCTAAAAAGCTTGGTATGCATAAACTGAAATCAGAGCAGTTTTAGCCCTCAATGAAGACGAGCCTTCCTTGACTTTGATTCTTAGGGATAACTTAATTTTGGGGATGTTTTTGGATAACACTAAGTAAAGACTTGCTGTTTTATTACCCGTTTTATTCTGAGGTCCTGTTGTTACCTCTGTTTGCTCATTTTTTTAGCAAGATTACAATAAACCACTTGACAGATTTTGCTAAATTTTCAGGAGGTGTTGGTAATGGCCCAACTTAGAAATTGTAATTTGGTGGTGATCCAGATAATCGTTATTAATGAACAATAATTGATGCTCAATAGTTGCCAAGATAATAGTGACATCAACGTGACTCAGAACGCTTTCACACTAAAATTAGCGGATCAATGTGTGTTTGTCATCGCGGGTTAACCAACTAACAATCAGCAAGTGACACTTTTGCCACTGCCAGCAGACCCGACTCTGATCAACAGCAGATGGCTGCATAGCTGTTTTTTTTTTTCCTCTGGTGCGTCAAGCTGATGTCATCACATTGATGACATCATCAGCACAACCATGTAAACAATGAAAAGGAGCATGAAAGCCATGGAAATGGTGGTCAGCCATTCGTGCTTGTGTTGCTCTTTAGAAATGGACAAACTCAGCTCAGACTGAATTACATCCAAACACTGATGATACAAAGGTTGTTACTGAGATACTAAAAGTCACAGAAGTTACAGACGGCCTGTTACACCAATGTCATGACAAAAATTAACTGGTTGACCCAGCATGATGTTCACACTGAAGTCAACCAGAGGTAACTGGATCCACCAGATGGACAGTTTGGTATATCCATCACGGAAACATTTCACTAATCCATCCAGGAAGGATGGATTAGTGAAATGTTTGCAGAGGCAGAACCTTCAAATACAACAGCAGCTCGTGATTGGACGATCGTTTGGCTCATCAAACTCATCACAGACCAATCCATATAAAGCAATGCTGCTAGTATGACATAGCATATGCAGTGGCTATATGTAGCAGCTAACAGCTAACAACCAATAACTGCCATTAGCCATTAGCTTAAACTACCTTGGACTATCGTCTTACATGAAATTATACCACACAGATGATTCATTTAACACTTATATGTGACATGAACCTCGCCGAAAACAATCACTACAAGTTTTCTGGTTAACTTCTGAGGAGAGCAGATTTCACAGAGTATTACTGAATAACCATGACTACCACAAGCTAACCGGCGTCAGTGGAAGATTTCCACTCTTCCTGTTGTCGTCACATCTGCACTCTGCAGCTCCTGTCTCTCTTCCCTGATAGGAAAGTTAAGCATTTAGCCTAGTGAAGTCGTTGGACAACGGAGGCTGGCAATACGGAGATGCAGAATTTCAGAATCTGTCTGCTCTGCAAATACAAATCGGAGGTGAGCCGATAAAAACCTGTGTCGCTTGCAGGTTTGAAATGCTGATTAAACCCTTTCAAACTGCTGACAGGAGCCAATTGTTACCGGGTTTAAACAGGTTTTTTGGCCAGTCTGAAAGTGGTATAAGAGTACTAGGGACAGGTCTCCAGGGTTGAGTCTCAGCTAACAATTCACCCCCTTTCATGCCCATTTACACGCCACTGGTCAAGAGAATTGACCGAGGACGCAACCACATGTGAGAGCTGGAGCTGCTTGAACCTGCAACCCTCTGATTACTGACACAGAAACACAGCACCTGATGAAGTCTGTATCAGCCACAGGGCCTGCTCCAAAAGCTGATCTGTAAAGTGTCGATAAAGTCCATAATCGGACTTTCTACTTCAAATATACATTCAATCATGGGGGAAAAAAAACATGAGCTCAACCTGAGGTCCTATGCTGACAAATACCTGGCTCACACTACAAGATTCTCGGCAGTAGCCAATCAGACAGAGCCGCCTACAATGACCGGAAAAAACGCAAATCAGGGGTTATCAGAGGCAAGAATGGCCAGCACAAAAAATATTTATGTACAGGTGAGATGGACAGCAGAGACGGAGGACAGTCCTCTTGACCTGTGGCAAGACCAAGAATGTTTATAGAACTTTTCATGCAGAGATTATAACAACCGATGTGAAAAGGACAAGCGTTGGAGAGAAATTGCATCAGCATTAAAAACTCCAGGTGAGATAATGTGGCAGAGTGCTGCAGGTAATCACCCTGCACTGATATCCAGGACAACAGCACTCACTCTCATGTGGTATTACTTTTATGCATCAGTTACACAAGCGCATTTTACTAGTTAACAGTAATAAGTAAGAAGGGATAAAGATTTGTTTGCCAGCAGTACCACACTAGTCTCCATCTTTTGTTTCTGTTTACTTGGTGAGATGACATAGGATCACGCTGAGCGTCGCTCTGGTCCAATAATCTTGATGAAATCCTGTAGTGTGCACTGGTCACGATTTCAAATCTTGTGGTTTGTGTGTGTGCTTAAGATTGAAGAAAAGATAATCTGTCAAGATTCTCTTTATGTGTGTGATTCAACCGGATTTCAGAATCTTACAAGATTTTTAAAATCCTGTAGCGTGAGCCAGGCTTAATTCAGACTTGGCTAAAAAATGAGTGATGCTGTGCCTTGAAAATCAAGTACATAAAAGATTATCCTTTAAAATATTGTCTTCCTGTTGTGTGACAGTCACAGGACAAAAAAGGTTGACAATGAAAAAAATAATTACATTTGATGTCGGGGCTGACTTTCTAAGCAGCTGAATCTTCTAAGCGTGTTCAGTTATGTAGAGAATGTTTCATCACTATGGGTGGTAGATGTGCCTGTAAAATTTGAATCAAAAAATGTCTTTCTTAAAGCTGGGACCATTTTTGGGGTGCCTTGACTTCTAAATTAAGCCTCCTGCAGACAGTCCGGTCCTCAAATTGAAGAAATCAAGCATTAATAGTCTGTTGTAAATGATCATAGGCTGATCTTAAGCCCCCTAAAAGCTGCCATTTCCATTTTCACAAATAAAACATCACCACTTTGGAGATCATTAACTCAGACACGAGAAGAGAAAAGCACATTTCAGCCAACAGTCCTGCTTGTTTCAGAGAAATTGGCATCCAAAAGTGGCCACTCAGCAACAAACCCAAATCCTGAGTTTCAAAAACAGGCACAATCGTCCTGTTTTAAAGGCCCAGAGCTGAGAAATCCAGAAGATTTCCCACCTTAAACTTCAGAAGTGTTTATTATGCACATGGAGAAACTCTTATAAATCGTGACTGTGGGGGATTCTGGACTTTGGTTGAGGTCTTAAGGGATGATCATCATCATCGTCACCTCTTCCTCATCTTCATCGGCATCAAACCCATCATCACCATCCTAAATGTGCAGAAGGAATCTGGGACACTTTTTTTCCTTTTTATTTTGAACAGAGACTGAATCTATGAATTGTTTCCTGATGAACTGATAGACGGTGAAGACTCTTAAATGGTTTGGTAGTTCAACCAAATATTTTTTTTGTTCTGATTGATTTAAAATTTATATTACTGATGTCATTTTCAAGACAATTATTTTGTAAAAATATCTCCCGTGTCTCTTGAGTTTTATTAAGTGTTGTTCATGCTTCCTCCTTCTGAATTTAGCATCTTCTGTGTTAAAATTATTCTTTGTATTATCGTATGTTGGTTATACGTTCATGTTTAATAGTAACATTAAAGTAAATATGTGCTACACCCACAATCAAAGTGTAAATAAACATTTGAATATTAAATAATCAGCTCAACAGGACTACATGGGGCAGTGGAGGACCTGATCCAGCAGAGGGCGCTCAACCGATGTTTATCTACATGTTACTGCCGACGTGACCACACAGAGAATCCACAGGAATCAATAAAGAATCAGATCAGCTGAATTGTTCATGGTAATATTTACAGCCCTACTCCTCCGTTATGGAAATTTAATGTATTTTTAGCACAAGTTAAAGTCAAATCAAGTTGGGCAGACACCAAATGATAAAAAAGCCACAATAATTACAATATGTTATTCTAGTCTATCCAGAGCAGAAACTTCCAAAAGCAAATCCAGCAGGTGATTCGACAACTGATCTAGAGTTGTTCTGATTCCCATACCAATATTGGAAATCGCTTAGATACTACTGAAAATGCTGGTATCAGTATAGGTGAGTAGTGGAGTCCAGGAACCATGTGATACCACGTAATTTATTAAATTAGTAATCCATCTACTGCTTAGCATCATTAAACTCTGGCACAGTTCTTCTTCGCAGCTCTTAAACAGTAGTGCTGTGCTGCCACCTGCAGGGACCTGGAGGAATTGATCACGTGACACTGAAACAACAGACAAAATTGTGTCAGAGCTGGCTGACGGGAGGCTTGGAGCTAAGCTAACTAGCACGATCATGCTGCAGTATTGCTGTATTTATTCATGTTTAACAAAAGGGTTTAACCTGACCAAGACCTTACCACAATGACAATCATATCACAGTCATGCAGGTTTCACCTGCAGTATTTCTCCAGTTTATAAAACTGGAAATATAAAATATCTGGTTGAGTAGATCTTTGTAGCAATGTTAAACAGAGCTGGTGTTGACGCGATGACATCAAGTGCCTTGCAACAAGCTACTGTAGGAGCTAGGCCTGTCACGATATCAATAAATCAATTAACTGCATGATAAGTAAAAACATCCTCAATAAGTTTGCCGGCGTCAATAAATTCACACATGCATGCCATTTGTTCCCCCCCCTTCTCTCTGCATTGGTTCTATAGCGAAATGAGCGGAGTGAGCCATCTGTCAGTCATTCAATCTTTGAGGAGGGAGACGGGGCCGCTTGCGCATTCACACACAGACACACAGAGCTGAAGTGAGCGTTGTGAGGAGTAACAAGGAAACACTAATATGAATGATGGCACAAAAGCTATGTTTCCTAAGCTCAATGCCACAGTCCCGGTGTGGTAATATTTTGGTTTTACACAGAATGAACAAGGTGTGAGCTCATGAACACCAACGAGCCAATATGTCACATTATTTTGAAAGTAGTGGTGACAGAGTTTGGTCGGCAAAGTAAATATAAATAAAACAGAGCAAATTGGTGCACGCTCACGGTGTTGTTCGCTAAATTGCAAAAGAAATGCAGCCCTTGAAAAGCCAGCATTTTGGGAAACGTTACAAACGTTTGACAGACAGTACGAATTAACTGGGAGAACATACATCAAAAACAATTCCTGAACTGTATAAACCCCATTTTAATTTTTTTGTTTTTATTGTTGTGTGTGTTTTTGCTGGAGTTTTGGAGTTTTCAGTTTCAGTAGGTGTGTAACGGTACACAAATCAGTTCATTGTTTTTGATTAGTTCAATGATTATTACTTAAATGCAATTTTCCCACAAGAGAGTCCATTTCATTTTCATGGTTTTTTGCTCTGTTTTTTTGTTTAATTATATTGTATGTTTGTTTAGTTTATTTTATTTAAAAGCTCTTGACCTTCCAATTACAGTTATAAACCCTCAAGAAATTAAAGCCTATTGCTTTGATACAGTGTTCTCACTTTGACATATATTATAATTACATTAATGAAAAAAATAATGTGTGAAAATTAAATTGACAATAATATTGTTTATTGGCACTAAGACAATTATCGTCCAGCAGAATTTGTTTTCATGACAGGCCAAGAAGCAACAGTTAACAACAACAGTGATGGCCGACATGTACCATGTTATCGCTGTGTGCTCTGCACTTTCTGACAGTTTAAATCCAAATTAGGATTCCAGCAGCAGTTTAGTATAACAGATAAAAAGACATAGAAAAAGTGATAAAAATGATAACACCAGAAATACTGTTTCTTCATTCAAAGTATCATGCTATATTTTATTCTCTGCCTTTAAAATCAAAGTGAACTTGCTGTGTTTTAATTTGTATCATCATACTGTAACTTTCACTATTTCACTGTTCATTTGTGATCAAATTTACATACATCAGAATTTACAGTTTTGGGGATTTCAGAATATTTTATGTTGCATATCTGACGGAAAACTAATTCTTTAAAATTGTCTATGCTGAGTAGATGTTAAAGGGCCTGTTTGTTTAAGTTTATCGTAAATATAGTGTTTGTTAAAAACTTTTAAAGAGCTACTTTATGCAATCAAATATTTGTAACTCTCGCCTGCTATTACCCATTTCTCCTGGACACACTGGGCTTTTTCTCTTGACCTACTGCCCTTTTCAGTTTTTTGTTAAATTACATATATCAACTTTCACAGTGGTGGGGCTTTCAGAATTTTTTATGTGATGTATCCGACAGAAAACTAGTTCTTAAAAAATGTCTATGCTGAGGAGATGTTCAATATTAAGTGCCTGTCTAATTTTATTTTAAATTAAGTGTTTGTTAAAGGTGCTTTGAGGAGAATCGATTACCGGCGACATTAAGACTCTGCTACCCATGAGCACGCGCGGCGACTGTTGTAATGCTGTGTTCCAGTAACCTCCGAAATGGGAGTGACATCATCTCTGAGTTATCGGCGTTCCAGTTGAAGTTGGAAAAAAACATGCCGATCTACCAGGCTATTGTTAGCTGTTGTTAGCACGCCCTGCATTGTTGTTCACAAATATCGCATGAAGAATGTGATTATCACTATGGCAGCATTTTTGTAAATATAAGTCTAACAATACTATGTATACAGCTGATCTAGAGCGACACACCCCAGTCAGAAGTGCAAATAAATGGATTATTACAGGAGCTAAATAACTGTTCACACTGGGGGCATCCATCTTCCATTGTCAGCTCGGGGGTGGTGAGGTTTCACCGAGTTCCCAGGTGGAAATTCCGACTTCGGGGGACGTTCCAGTTGCAGTTTTCTACTTGGAACTCAAAATTCCTACTTCTGACAACTGGAACGCACCAAAAGACGTGTGCTATCCAAAGCGTGAGTTTGTTGTGATGCTAATGAATGCAGCTCAGACCTTCCTCAGAACTCTGCATTGCTTTACAACTTCTTTTTTCAACAACTTACAGGATGCAAAGCCACGAGGTAATGTATCTCTTTCTAGTTACGTAGCGGTAGTTTTTTATGTGTGACAACAAGCAAATTTTGGAAAACTTAGTATGGTAGTTTTGTAGCCGGCTATATATCTCTACTTACAGCCCGGTGCTCTAAGACGTGTCTGAATAATATAAATTTGCTCTAGTTTTAATTGTCTTGTTCCTGAAGTTGAGTATCCAGTCCAGTCCAGCCCTGTCCGACCCGACCATGAAGCTAAGGAATAGCATTTATAGATAACCTATTTAGATGCTATAAAACTCATCTTAAAGTGTGTATTTCCATCAGGCATACATCTAAAAGTGTATAATTATCCAATCAAATACATTAAATCAAGTTTTTGTTCCACCCAAAAATGTCAAACATTTGATAAAATAGTAATAAAGTTTTCCAAGGCAACTGGAATTTTCTCTTGACCTATTGCCCTTTTCAGTAACTATGCAGACATTTAACAGCAGGTAACTGTAGATTTTATGGTTTAATGCAGTTAAGTTTATATAAATCTGTATGTGTTGTCATTTACAGTAGTTTACCGTTTGTTTTTTACAGTAAGTAGCCGTAGATATTACGGTAAAATACTGTTGAGTTTACAAGATTCAGCTACAGTGTAGGTTTGTTTATTTCCAGGCTGCTTCCAGGGTGTTGTCCAAGAGCCGCCCTTTTTCCTTCAACATCACCAAATCGAGTGTGTTGATTGGTCGGTGGCTTTCAGGTTAGTGCAGCCTGACCTCTGCCTAACTTAGCAAGCAGACATGGAGAATGTCACTAAGTATTTTCACGCACATAGCCAAGAGTGACCCAGTAAAGATCCACAGAAAAGCAGAAGTAAACAGAAATGTTGGCCACCAGCTCAAACAGCAGATCCTCCCACACCTGACCAGACTGCTGTAAGTCCACGACGGGGCCTGAAGCAGCAAAGTGAAGCAGCAGACTGGAGCATGAGCTGAGGTGTTGGCCTCGCTCTGTATGCAGCTCGTCTGCAGAGCCAGGCCTCCACAACAAAAGCTCAGAGACAGAGAGAGAGGGGCTTTTCTCCAGCAGGCGTCGGCGTGGGACGGCTCGTTAAAGCAGCGCAGCATGAAGGATTAGGCTCTCACACACCCTCTGCAAACAGGAAGGACATCAGAGCAGAGCAGTACTCACCACATCTCCTCCTGCTTCAGTCCATGTCTTCTCCTCTTCAGGCTGCTGCTGCTGGAGGATGCAGAGAGAGAGAGTGAGGGAGGTGTCTGATGTTGTGGCTATCCCACTGCAGAGAGGGGGGGGTGCTAACAGACAGCAGGCTAACGCTAAACTAGCACTAGCAGAGGGATGGGAGGGATGACGGTGATGATGCGGCACCTTTCAGAGTGGAAGCAGAGGGAGAGAGGGAGGCAGAGGGGCGCCCTGTTACCTTAGAAACTGAGATGATGTGATGGAGAAGGTGGAGCCGCGCTCTGATTGGCTGACAGGGTGTGGTGCTCCCCGTCCCGTGGGAGGAGGAGGAGGAGGAGGAGGAGGGGGGATGACAGAGCAAAGGCTGGGATGTGAGAAGCAGCTGCTCCGTCTTTTTCTGTGCTGGAGGACAAACTGCTGCACAGGGATGAAGGAGCGACATCGCCGCCCCCTGCTGGTGAGAGAAGAGAGGACAGGACAGGTTGACATCAGGGATAAGCTTTTATTAGAAGGAGGTTATGTTTATGATTATGTTTGTTTGTTAGCAAGAGCATGCAAAAACTACAGGACAGATTTGCTAAAATTATCAGATGTTGGTAATGGACCAACTTAGAAATTATTAGGTATCTCTCTTAGGGCTGGGCGATATGGCCTAAAAATAAAATCCCTGCAAAACTCGATTTACGATTTCAATCAATTTTTTTTTCTTCTCAAAGCAAAAAAACTCCAAGTGACACAAAAATGACATGAATCAAGTCCTGCCTTTATGTTGTCAAAATATCATAAATATCTGAATCAATCAGAATTCCCTCTTGAAATTAAAAGTGTGTATCATAAAATATTGATTATGTAGTTCTAACATAGGCAGGTTTGCCTACATAAACACTGAAAGCTGAGGGATTTTCACAGCTTGTTAACATGTTTCTCTCTGATTAATATTCAATCTATTTTTTAAAAATACAACCCTATAAAAGTGCTTGTACAAAACCTGACAGGGCCACCATCATGAAAACTGGAAAGTTTCAGTATTTATATTTTTTCAAACTTTGCAACTACTTACAATTTAAGTGAACTAATAAAATCTCGATTTTTAATTTTTCAATCTACTGCAGAAAATAATTAAAATTAATCGATTTAATTGATATATTGCCCAGTAGGGCTGGGCAATTAATCAAAAAATATTCGTAATCGACATTTAGACCCTATAATCGAAGTAATTTTACTCATGACGATTATTGATTATTATTTGTAAGCAAAGGACGTGCTGCCAACATGGAAGAGACAAGCACTAATCTATCAGAGGACCCTATAGTCAAGAAAAATACCATCTCCATTGTTTGGGCACATTTTGGATTCTGTGCGGAGACATCAAGCAGAAAGAAGTTAAGTGTAAATACTGCAGGAAGACCATGTTGATGACCATTTGTATCACCACTAATTTGTTCCAGAATATCATAAAATAATCGTTGATTAATTGTAATCGAGGTAAGACCTTCAATTAATCGTGATATTGAGATTAGGTAATATCGCCCAGCCCTTATTTCTCTGCATGCAAAAAAAATCCCAAATTTCAAAAAATCCCATAACTTTACATTGGGCGGATAAAAAAAAAAATCACAACTCTGCCATTTTTATCAGATTCTCTTCCATTATCAGAGGATAATATGGGGCCCCTGTCTCTGTCATCAAGGTAAATTTAAGGGGTGTCCTGAACTGATATTGATACTGGTCTGACATCAGCTGAAAAACAAATCGATTTTTTCGGCCTGCATCTAAAATCTCCGATATAAGCAGTCTATGCAAATTTGTTTATTTAATTCAGTTGTAGAACATGTTTATGTTTAAGATAAACACAGTGGTTATTTTGCTATTTAAAAAAATATATTTTTGTTTTCATTGGATTTCTTGAGGTTACGTTTCAGGGTCTTCTCATGTATTTTTTATCTATTGTTCTATTTTCTTGTGTTTAAGGTTAAATGTCTGAAACCCATTGGTTAATAACAATTGGGACAGTTTTTCTCATACCTACTATTGCTGACTACTGTTCTCTGTTTGAGTAATCTCACGTGATCAAGCCTTTTCTTACAGTTCATACTACAAAATATTTAAGATATCAAAATAGTTTGATTCCTGCTGATATCATAACGGATCAATATCGGTATCTTTTCTATTCAATTCTTCATATAAAATCAAAATATGAAGCGGTGTTCCAACTCTGCTGATCCAGACTTGGGTGTCGCTCAGTGGTAGTGGAAAAGAAATAAAACTAGAATCTTTGTCAAGAGTACATCCTGGACCGAAGCCCATAGAAATATAAAACACTTTTACTGTGTGGGTTTCAAGTAATGTGTGCTTAAAGTACAAAGACTCTTAAAAAAATACATGTTTCAATATGTGGCTTCTTTAATTTGCAGGATTTCTTCATCAAGATTCATTTTGTGATTTTGAGGTGCACTTGATAAAGATTTATGGGAAATAAATAGACAATAATTTCGTCATTATTTACCATTTAAAGAGAAAAAGACAGAACATTAATGCTTCTTTGTCATTCTAGATGTTTCAGGTCTTAAAGATCCAGTCTGTTATTTACAATTCAATATAATCTAACACAACATAAAACTCATTTCTACTTTCGCTCTGCAGTTATTTAAGTTTCATGTGGTACTAAAGGAAGAAAATTGTTTTACTGGACATCAAATTCACTGACCAGTCGATTTCATTTCATTTTAATTCTCGCGCCATGCATTCATGACCCCTGACCTCTGCTGATTAACACAGTTCTATTATTACACATCTGCTTCATTCATGAAGCACAAAGAGCCATTTCTGACCTCATGTTTCCCGTTTCCCTCAAATGAGGGTGAAGGGAAAACAGGAACACGTGAAGACGCTCAGGCGGCCTCCTTTAACGCGCAGCATTTACCTTAAAGTTATGAGGACAGGCACACTTCGAATTCAGGAGCGTTTTTTTCTCTCTCTGTCAGGAATGTTCACTCCCCCAGACAAACCCCTGTCCCTCCTCGAACTGTCTGTTCATTTTTCAGACCTCTCTTCATCCATTCTCACTCTCTCAGCCTGAAAATGCTCCTACCTTGATGCGCCATGACGCCTCCCCCTGTGTTTGAACGCCGCACCTGAGCGCGTCACTTCCTGTTTTTAAAGCAGGTAATCTCGCGCCAACTCTTGGTCACATGACTGGGGTGGGTCCAGATTAAAAGCCTTATTTTGTGCAGGGAGCAGGGCCGCCCATAGAGGGGGATAAAGAGCTCTCGGGGGCCCAGCCTCAAAGACATTTACTCACCTTTTTAAAAAATATAAATGTTTTTGACCTTTTTAAAAATAATTACATAAAGACATTTGGACTTAACTTTCTGCTCCAGCAGTTTATTTAAGTGAATATCTTCCAGAAAGGGCCCCTAAACGCTCTGTCAGGGGCCCAGCTTTTTCTTTATGCAGCCCTGGCAGAGAGTAATTCTATAAATATAAATAAAATGTCTTAAATATGAAGATTAAATGTCAATCAATCTTTATTTGTACAGCAACACTTGTTATCTCAGTAACTTAAGAATAACTTTTCAAATGTAGGACCAACAGATTGAGAAACTCCTTTGTCCCTCAAGTCATCAGACTGTACAACTCCTCACTGGAGGGGAGGAGGAGTGACAGGAAGTCAGAGGATGGAAAGGAGCAGCAGCCAGCCTGTAACACTATTTTTTTTATATTTTTATTTGATTTATATTTACATGTGTGTATATTTATCAATAGTTTTATTTAGATCTATTTTTCTTATTTATATATCTTTTTATCTGTAATAATCAACTGCTCCTGATTCTTAATTTCCCTGAGGGAGGATTTCCCCAAGGGATAAATAACGTACAATCTAATCTAATTTATTCTAATACACACAAATGCATCCAGAGATTGATCCATCCAGGCAGAGACAAAGGGACTAAAAAAGGATTTAGGATAGCAACAAATCCAAAAGTCCAGATCCTAAATCTGTCCTCATCACATTTGTCTTTAACATAAATTTATTAAAGGTGGCATCTCAGTGTCAGAGGGACCTCACGTCTATATGGCGGGAAAGAAAGTTACTATGGAAGTCAAATCAACCATGGACAGAGAGATCAGTCTGATTACCTCCACAGCAGGTCATGTTATCACAAATGTCTGTTTGTTGCTCTGTTAGCAACTTAACTCAAAAGGTTAAAAACAAATTTTGATGAAATTTTCAGGAAATGTCCGGATTAGGACAAGAAAGAAATGATTAGGTTCTGGGAGTGATCCGGATCACCATTTGGATCCTGGACTTTCTGAAAGGACTTTTTAACATGGCGAGATAGGACCATTTTCAGCATGTGTGCATATTACTCCACGAGAAATGGTCAGGGCATTTGGAAAAAATATTGGACAAATTTCCAACAGGTTCTGCAAGATATCAAAGACTGATCTGGATCACGGCAAAATTCTGGATTCTCTGATCCAGAACAAGAAAAAATTAGATAACCTTGGAATTTTTGTCATAGCAAGGGAACAAATAAAGACATAGACTTGCAACAAATGCCAAAATATAGCCAAGATACTGTGGAATCTGGAGTGTTCAATCTGATTTGTTTCTTCATAAACTTTGGAGCTGGATCCAGAAGAAAACCACCATTATGAAAAATGTGATTTTTGTGAATAACTAGTGAACTAAAATAGATATCATTATGAATCCAGTTGCTAATGGTATGTTTTCATGGTCAAGGAATCTAAATATTTAGATGAAATAAAGGCAGGACTAAAATTTATGGTGAAAATCACAATATGGGTGAGGACTGTGGTGCTGGTGAAGGTCTGCGCTCTCCGAGTGCTTTTCTAGTTTTGACATTTATATCAAAGTTTTTTATATGACACTGTTCATACCAGTTGAATTGTAGTTCAAATTGCTTTACATCAAGACAAAGAAATGACACAAGAAATACATCCATACATACATGCACCTACACTTATATAAATAATAATGATCATGTCAAGCTTTTAGAAAACCAAAACCTACCAACAAAACAAGTGCAGGACCCAAACGCAAACACAAAAATCTTTATTTTATTGATCAAAAAAGGAATCAAAACTTAAAACCAATCCTTTACAAAAAATTGACCAAACACAAAAACAAAGTACAAATGAAATCACCAGAAGAGCTGAACAAAACAGAGACTAATTACAAACTCACAGTGAACACTGGAGATCACTGAGATACTGAAGACGATAAATCAAGCACAGGTGAGACAATCACACAGGTGGAGGGAATCATCATCAGGGAGACACAGAAGGGGGGGCAGGAACCACGAGGAACACAGGGATTTCAAAATAAAACAGGAAACAGCAGAGACAAGACACCAAACCGGTTACTTAACTAAACTGAAGAACAGAATCAAGAAAGCAAAAAGGAAAACACAAGAGGTCTAACCGAGGAACATTATACAAAATAAAACTGAATAAGTCAAAACAGACAGAATCGTGACAAATCACTTTCTTTAACCACTTAGCAAATAAACACTCAGCAGAGGTCCATCTACTAAGAATATTCCTCTGGAGTTGTCATGAATAGTTGGTAGGATGTCAAGAGGATTTGGAGGCTAATGCATACAAGAAAAAGCAAAGCAATCAAACCAAGAAACATCAGACTAATGAATAAAACTCTAAAAATACATTTAAACAAATACATTTAAACATGTTGAAAGATTAAAATGAAACCTTAAATGAATATAATCTGCAGAGGAATGATGCTGATGAATGTAGCAGCGTCTACCTGAACTGCTATTAAAATGGTTGAACTGGTCTAAAAGTCTGAATTGATGTTAAATGATGTTTCTGTTGATGGTTGATGCTCATGGAGTGGAGCAGGTCATCATGACTGTTTGTCAGGGTCACACTGATATATGTGTGCTGTCTGCAGGAACTACCATGTGTTTAATGTGGTTGATCTGAAGTTAATATCAGGGACGGTAATGATGAAGGAATGGGGCTAAAGGAAAGGCTGGAGTTACTGAAGCTTAGTCATCAAAAGCTGCCAACAAGACAAGAGCCAGAGAGGAGAGCAGGAGCAAACAAAAAGATCCCCGGCAGTCTGAGCCTGATGCAGCAGAACGACGAGACATGAGCTGCTCCAGGACTGAAATACACTAACTAAGAAAACCTACGGTCTATCAGCAGAGTTTCCAGTCTACACCCCGGCTCCTTCAGAAAACTACGCAGCAGTTTCACTCCTGAATCCTGCAGCTCGTTCCACTCAAGGTCCAGCAGTCTCAGGCAGGAGGGGTTGGACTTCAGAGCAGAGGCCAGGTGATCACAGCTGATCTCCGTCAAACTGCAGTAAGCCAATCTGAGCAGGGACCAAATAAAACAGCTTTAGAAAACAATGTCTCCTCACTAACAATCTAACCTGCCTTATTTGTTCATACTGCCACCTAGTGGACATACTACAGAAGAGTATTAGGGCCATGTTAGACGGAGAAAATTACTCTGGGGAAGTCGACATTCAAGTTGAAATTTCTAGAAAAATGCTCAATAACAATTTTGTGATAAAAGTCAAAATGTCCAGAATAATGTCGACATACAATGTATGTCTACTTTATTCTCAAAATTTAAACTTTTTTTCTCGACACTTCCACTTCTTTGCTGACATTTCGACTTTTTTGTTCACATGTCAAACCTTATCACGAATCGTGATTTGGCTCTATTCTTGGAATTTTGACTCAATGTCAACTTCCCCCAAATTATTTTCTTCATCTAACATGGCCCTAATACTCTTCCATAAAAAAACATATGTATGATGTATGCCATAGATTATATTATATTATATTATATTATATTATTTTATATTATATTATGTTATTTCATATTAACTACAGACCAGTCTCACTACTTCCACAGTTCTCAAAAATTCTCGAAAAGCTTTTCATCAATCGCCTGGAAAAGTTCTGGGACAAACACAACATACTTAGTGACAATCAATATGGATTCAGGTCAAACAGATCAACATCACTGGCACTGATAGACTCACTGGAGGGAATAAAAAAATAATTAGACAATAAACTATATACAGCAGGAATATTCATAGATCTCAAAAAGGCATTTGACACAATAAATCACGATATTTTAGTCGACAAGTTAGAACAATATGGAATCAGGGGTAGAGCATTGGACTGGCTGAGAAGCTATCTGACTGGCAGGAAACAGTTTGTGAAGCTGGATGACAATTGCTCCTCATGTTTGGACATTTCTTGTGGCGTCCTCCAGGGGTCAGTATTGGGCCCCAAGTTGTTCATACTTTACATAAATGACTTGTGTGAAGTATCAACACGATTAAAAATGGTTCTATTTGCTGATGATACCAATGTTTTTTGTTTCGGTAGTGATCCTTTAGCCTTAATTCAGGAAATCAATATTGAATTGAGCAAAATGAAACTATGGTTTGAAAGAAATAAATTATCTCTTAATTTGGAAAAAACAAAATTAATGCTCTGAGGGAACTGCAAAAGGAATACACAAATGCAGATTAGGCTGGATGGGGTTGAAATTGAAAAAGTCAATGTAATCAAATTCCTAGGGGTGACAATAGATGATCAAATCAGCTGGAAATCTCATATTAAACATGTTCAAACCAAAGTTTCAAAAAGCATAGCAATATTAAATAGAGCAAAGCAGGTCCTGGATCACAAATCACTCCACATTCTTTACTGTTCAATAGTTCTTCCATATTTCAGTTACTGTACAGAAGTCTGGGCCAATACTATGGAATGAATTTCCTATCTTTAATCGAGAGCATTTTTAATTGATTTGAGAGCAGTATTATATTGATTTCATGCTCAGATTTCGTGATATTGTCTCTCAAAGCTCTACTCTTAAGCTCAAATTTGTTCTGCGCGTGCTCAAACTGTGTCCTCACACTCGGTTGTAATGCTGCTTGCTCAGATTTTCCTGCGCTCACAGATCTCTGTCTGCTCTCGAATTATTTGTGGATCGACCAATAGGAGGCCGACTAGTATTGACCAATCAGATTGTCCCTGTTTGTTTATGGGTGCGTTCACTGTTTTTCACGGAGTGT
The DNA here is from genome assembly GCA_036419115.1 of Scarus forsteni. Classification (NCBI taxonomy): domain Eukaryota; kingdom Metazoa; phylum Chordata; class Actinopteri; order Labriformes; family Labridae; genus Scarus; species Scarus forsteni. The sequence continues at coordinate 621,806 of JAZDUH010000134.1, read as the reverse complement.
TGCATACGGGCGGGCACTCTTTCAACCTGGTTTATCACCCCCCAACCTCCGGGGCTGTAATAAATGTGATTTCTTTCATTTTTTTGTTCACTGTTGGAATCAAATATCATTCAATAAATACATGAGCGCCCGTGTTTTCACTGAAATAGCTATATTGTATAACCATAGCCGCATGACACAGTGCTCTTTGTGGTGTGCTGATGGAGCAAGCCATGTCACCATCATGAAGCTAGGCGGGACAACAGAGCTCAAGCAAAGACGGACCGGCAAAGTCCAGGAAATCAGGCAAGTTGTTTCAAATTCATGTAGCCTAAATGAAAACTGTATTGTGCTGTGTACTGAATATTTGCTCATATGCCTGGTGTTATACATAGGCTACATGAACACTATACAAAAGATGTATTTATGTAGGCTAACCCTGTATTTGTTTTAGTTTGTTTTGAAAATGATTTATAACATCAATAATTGCAAAGTATGATCATATTATGTGAAAGATGTGATCCCTACAGCGGTCGGCAACTAACGGCCCGCGGGCCAAAATTCCAGTAATATAGCCTATCTGGCCCGCCAGATGAAATTGAAAAACTGATATAAAAGGGGCAGGGGCGTGTTGGCCCTCGTGGAAACCGGGAAAGCTCACAAACGGCCGGCGCACCAGACGACCAGTGGCCACAGCACGCACCACTGAAAATATCAACCAGCAGCCGCCCCCAGCCAGACGGACACAAGCCACCGCGATTGGGAACATCACGGCCGCGCAGCGGATATTAGTCGGCCGGCAGCCGCAGCGTGGTGGCATGTGTCCGTCTGACTGGGGGTGGCGGAAAATATCAATCAGCACCACTTTCACCCTCCTGCCCCTCTGCTCAGACGAACGACATTCGGCCAGCCTAGTTCAAATAAATCCTGGGCAGATTTTCAGCCCCAGCCTTATAAGGAGTAGCCTATTTAAAAAAAAAAAAAAAGTAAAATTATTTAGATACCATCACAAAAACGACAATCATTGTTGCGGCGCCCCACCTGGAAGTGCGGCTGTATGCCGTCTAAAATTAATCAGCATGTTCCCCTGTTCCCCTGCCCCTCTGCTCCAGGTGTGCTCTGCAGCACTCGGCTGCGCGCTGCTCAATGGCGCTCCGTAACTGCCCACTCCTCGGCTGCTGCGCGCTACTCGGCTGCATCTTTTGTATAGTGTTCATGTATGTATAACACCAGGCATATGAGCAAATATTCAGTACACAGCACAATATAGTTTTCATTTAGGCTACATGAATTTAAAACAACTTGCCTGATTTCCTGGACTTTGCCGGTCCATCTTTGCTTGAGCTCTGTTGTCCCGCCTAGCTTCTTGATGGTGACATCGTTTTCTCAACCAGTACACCACAAAGAGCACTGTGTAATGCAGCTATGGTTATACAATATAGCTATTTCAGTGAAAACACGGGGCTCGTGTATTTATCGAATGATATTTGATTCCAACAGTGAACAAAAAAATGAAAGGAATCACATTTATTACAGCCCCGGAGGTCGGGGGGTGATAAACCAGGTTGAAAGAGTGTCCGCCCGTATGCAACACTCCGTGAAAAACAGCGAACGCACCCGTAAACAAACAGGGACAATCTGATTGGTCAATACTAGTCGGCCTCCTATTGGTCGATCCACAAATAATTCGAGAGCAGACAGAGATTTGAGAGCGCAGGAAAATCTGAGCAAGCAGCATTACAACTGAGCACGAGGACACAGTTTGAGCACACGCGGCATTGTAACCGAGCACGAGGACACAGTTTGAGCACACGCAGCATTGTAACCGAGCACGAGGACACAGTTTGAGCACGCGCAGAGCAAATTTGAGCTTAACCCTTGTATTATGTTCGTGTCACCCCCCCTTACTTTGGTGTTCCCGGTCAAATTTGACCGGTCTGGTTTAACCTCTCTTATATTAACACAGAATACATGATTCAAGCATAATTATCACCAGATTGTATTTAACACTTCTTCTAATGCTGTAAACACTGTGTCAAACCATTTGGGAACCTTTATGACTGCAGTAAATGTACAAATTATTGACACTGAAAATATAACAATTATCAAAATGGACCAAATTTACAGTAAATCAGAAAATCTACATGAGTAATCAGCTCTTTGTGTGTGTGAGAGTGTATATGCATGTGTGTATGTGTGTGTGTGAGTGTGTTCATGAATAATAAATATATAATATATAAAATATATGTTGGTAATGGCAGTATTACAAAGCAGGAGATCAAAGAGTAATAAGAGCTATATATATAAATCATGGCGATAAAAAAATTAGGAAAATTTGTCATAGCAATAGTTATTGAAGCTAGACAATTTTCACGGATGGAAACCACAAGAGGGCCTGGGGCAGCAGGGCACGACCGCTCCACTGCAAGGCCACACCCACGTCCAAAACGTCAATGCAAAAGCCGCCGCGATGGCCACCCAGGGAAGCCCGAGTACCATCAACACCAAAAGCATACACTGGGTGCCTGGGATCCCCTTGATCGACACAACTCATACCTGGCCCCACCACCAGCTGCAAACTTTGTGTTTGTTTGTTTGTGTGGGTGGGCCTTTATGATAATGTAGTGTATTAAAATAATTTTTGTTTGCATGGAGTTTTGTTTGTTTTGGTTTCAATACAGCATGTAGTTTTTTTTGTTTTTTGTTTTGGTGGGGGGGAGTGGAGAGACATTAAGGGTAGAGGAGGGAGCCGTAGGCCTGGCGTCCCAACAAACACCCATCAAAAGTCCCCCCAACATTAGTAACACCCCAGACCCATAACCCCACGATGAGCACACCCCATCGCCAGAGCCTTACACATGTATATCCGGTGTGCATCACTCTCTTGTCCCTCGAAAGTCACCATAAACCTGTTATGGTCAGTATAAACCATAATCTAAAAGTTGGGTTAAACCCCCACCCAGACAGGTGTGATATCTCAGGCCCTGAAGCTTCTTTTTGAGAGCTGAAGTGAGCTAAATTTTTCCCAATTTTTTGTGCAGTGTCTTAGCCTTATACCCATGGCTCTAAGACCTTGGGAAAGGTGTGTAAACCACCAACATACCCGTTTTTGGATTTTGTCTGCCTATGCACTGTAAACCAGTATGCGTGTGTGTGTGTGGGGGGGGGGGGGGGGGGGGGGATGATTGTGGATGTGTGTGTCAGCATGGATGTTTTCCATCTAATGGATGAACATAATCAAGTATTACACCCATTCATTTTCTATGCCGGTCATTTTTGACCGTACTGTTGGAAGTTGCACAGTAAACTTCAGAGCCTCCATACTCCAGACTGCTCGTCTCTTCTTTATCGACCTCCACAATATTAGATTAGATCAGATTAGATTAGGTAAAGTTGGATTAGGTGCATTTATAAATCCTTTTGGGAAACTCCCTCAGGGAAATAAGATTCAAATAGCAGATGAAAAAAAGGTAGATGAAAGATAACTAAAAAATATGTAGATATAAAAATATATGAATACATCTAAGAATGAATGATTGAATGCATTTAAAATATGTAATACACATTAAATCAAAAAAATTAAATCAAAGAAAATAAATAAATCAACCAAATCATGGTACTGGTTTAAGTATATCACATTTGTCTCAGCACAAATTTTAAACATGGTATCTGACCCCAGAGTTTTCAGTCTACACTCCGGCTCCTTCAGAAAACCACACAGCAGCTTCACTCCTGAATCCTGCAGCTCGTTCCGCTCAAGGGCCACCTTTCTCGGATGGGAGGGGTTGGACTTCAGAGCAGAGGCCAGGTGATCACAGCTGATCTCTGTCAAACCGCAGTTAATCAATCTGAACAGGGACCAAAAATACAGCTTTAGAAAACAATGTCTCCTCACTTTTGGCCCTTTTCCATTAGCCCTACTCTACTCTGCTCTACTCAACTCACCTTGTGCTGCTTTTCCATTAATCCCAGTCGCCTGCCCAACGGGGTACAGTGTCACTGCGGTGACGTCATTTTGAGCGTGACACAACAATCTGTGTCTTTTTGTCACAAACCGAGTAAAAAAGGAAAGCAGAAGAAGGCTGCAGGTGGTAAGAAGAAAGACCTCTTGAGAAGCACAGGAGAGTTTTGGAAGCTATACAACAGAATGAAGCCGAGGACGAGAGCAATCCAGCTGCAAAGAAAAGACGTATGACGGTAAGCTAATGGTAGCTACTGCTAGCATGCTAGGTCGTCGCGCTCATGACTCATCGATGACGACATTGTCTGACCAATCAGTAGCCGGCAGTCGGTGACGTCATTTTTCAGTATTGACTCAGCTCACTTGGAAGCAGAGCGGAGTAGGTACTAAAACTAGCTTGCTTTAGGAGGTACCAGGCTAGTGGAAACACGCTGCAAATCGAGTAGAGCTGAGTAGAGTAGGGCCAAGGCGTGCTAGTGGAAAAGGGTGAAAACAGTCTAACCTGACTTATTTGTTCATACTGCCACCTAGTGGACATACTACAGAAGAGCATTAGGGACATGTTAGATGGAGAAAATTATTTTGGGGAAGTCGACATTCAAGTTGAAATTTCAAGAATAAAGCTGAATAACAATTTTGTGATAAAAGTCAAAATACCGAAAATAAAGTCGACATAACTTGACTTTTTTCTCAAAATTTTGACTTTATGCCAATTTAACCAAAATTATGTTCTCCATCTAATATGGCCCTAAAACTCTTCCAAAAAAACATATGTATGCTGTATATAATAGATTAGATTAGATTAGATTAGATTAGATACTCTTTATTAATCCCTTAGGAAACTCCCTCAGAGAAATTAGGATTCAAATAGCAGATGAAAAAAGGTAGATATAAGAAAAATAAAAAAAATATATAGATAAAAAAAATATATGAATGAATCTAAGAATGAATGCATTTAAAAAATTAGGTAATACACATTAAATCAAAAAAATTAAATCAAAGAAAATAAAATTAACTAAATCATGGTACTGGCTTGAATATATCCCATTTATCTCAGCACAGATTTTAAACGTGGTATCTGACCTCAGAGTTTCCAGTCTACACCCCGGCTCCTTCAGAAAACCACACAGCAGCTTCACTCCTGAATCCTGCAGCTTGTTTCCGCTCAGCTCCAGCTCTCTCAGGGGGGAGGGGTTGGACTTCAGAGCAGAGGCCAGGTGATCACAGCTGATCTCCGTCAAACCGCAGTTATACAATCTGAGCAGGGACCAAATAATACAGCTTTAGAAAACAATGGCTGCATCTCAAAGCTCCAAAGTTTCATCCTCGCTTCCTCCACTTGCGTCGTTCACTTGCGTCTTAGTTCTGCCCACCAGAGATGCAAGGAAATGAAGAGAGGAGAGAGGAAACGAGGAGATTCATTTTAAGCTTAATGAGATATCCTCTCCTCTGGAGCGTCACATGAGGCGACGTTTTTTAGTGATGACGGCATCACAGCTGGATATGCCGGTCCGAGCGCACGGGAGAAACTGAATTAAGGAAAATAATGTAAACTCCAGGCCGCTCGACCACGGTAAATTCATATTCACTTTACATCAATTTAACATGAATATGTACATGAATGAAAAAGAAAACTGTCACATCTCTCCAGGCCCAAAATGATAGGAGTTTTTAATTTTCCTTTATGTGCATTATAATCTGCCTGACCCCGGAGTCTGTTGAGGGCTGATATGTGTCAATGAGCATCTCTGTACCTACTAACTTTTTTTAATTTATTATCGTCCATGTTTGCTGTTTGTAAATGTATGTATGGTCTGGGTAGACTGCAAAAACTGAATGGGCCTTTGGAATGAATAAAGTTGTCTAATCTAATCTAATGTAAAATGTGTTTTCCTGAACAGACCTGTCTACTGTAGCAGCCTCACAGTTACAGACACAAACAACACAGATAAATCAGGACAGACAACAGATGGAAAACCTGGAAGAACTGCCCCATGATAGTGTTCAATATTTTCTGTGATATCAATCTGTCCAGCTTATAATTCTTTTAAATGACGAGTCAAATATTTCTTTGCACAGTGAAGAAAATCAAACAACAGAGATATAAGAGACACTGGAATTAAGAAGCTGCTCACTTTTTTAGGCCTACACATTGGCTGCTTTGTGTGAAATGTGGTTTTACTCCACCATGATGTTTATATTTCACACATGTGGGCAGCTGACTCTTTACAGCCGGCTGCTGATACGTCACAAGGGGGCGTGTCTGTCAGTGAAAAGACTTCCGCGAAGCCTGCACTTGTGTTTCTTCGATTATCCTTCCTCCTGATCAGTCTCCTCTCCTCCCAGCGCATTTGGCACTTTGGAACATCCTTCAAATGGCTGCTCAGAAAGTACTTCCAGTGTCGTGGAGGAGACTGCATTTTGGCACATTGGATTGCACCCCATGTCTCCTCACTGACAGTCCAACACAGAGGTGGGCAATATGTGGCCTTTCACCTCACTCAATGTGGCCAACCAGTCACCCCCCCAAAAAACAAACAAACAAACAAACTGGAAAAAAAGCAACAGTTGCTGAATTTGATCCATTCTGAGTAACCAGTACCACGTCATGCATAAATTCAGATAGGTGATAAAATATTTTCTCTAACCTTAGATTACTGCTACGTGCTTTGTTTTTTACAAGTAATTGTAAGTAATCTTTATTGCCATGATTGTATATCTAAAAATATTTAATGAGGCATTAAAATATAATTTATAGTATTGGTAAAAAACTTATTTGGAAACAAAAGTAGAGGGAACATATATGCGCTTTAGAAACGAGTAAACATTCATTCTTTTATTGCATTAAAAAGAAACTTGAATTAGTTTGAGTTTTGTGTCATGCTCATTAGATCATGAATTTTTAATTCTGTTTGAGTTAGAAAATATAAGTGTTGGTAAAATCCTTTGTTAAGCTTTATGGTATGGAATCATATTTGTGCCAATGGAATAAAGCAAAGCTTTCTAGAATAAAGCAAAGCGTTCTAGAATAAAGCAAAACTTTCTAGAATAAAGCAAAACTTTCTAAAACTCAAACGAACAAAATGGATTTAATCAAAAATAAAACGTACTCAACCAAAAAAATTCTTGTCAAAAGCAAAAAATATCACTCATTGTGAAAACTGTTTGACTTTTTTTCTGAATTGTTTCCATTGCTTCATTCTTTCTTCTCTCTCTCTTTTGGTTTTGCTTCTTGGTTTTTTGGTTTTGCTTCTCGGTTTTTTGGTTTTGCTTCTCGGTTTTTTGGTTTTGATTCCAGCTTTTTTGGTTTTGCTTCTCGGTTTTTTGGTTTTGATTCCAGCTTTTTTGGTTTTGCTTCTTGGTTTTTTGGTTTTGATTCCAGCTTCTTTGGTTATTCTTCTGACACAAACCTCTCGTGTGGGCGGGTTCTATGAGGGGCGCGTTCCTATTGGCTGATGAGTTTTTGAGTATCACGCCCTGTGAACCGGATGTTATTCAGGGCAGAGCACAGCAGAGAACAGCAAAGCAAAACAACCAAACGTGAGGAGTCCTGTGTCGTCCTGTGTTCGTGTTCTTCAAACATACCTTAGGTAAGTATTGTTCACTGCATGGTATCCAGAAAGGTAAAGCACTTTTAGTAAAGTAAAGCTAAGTCTTGCTTTGTAGTGAACTATGCGTCCTCTCATCTGTTGTGCTGCGGCCTCTGAACACAGAAGCTAATGCAGTCCGAGGTCGGCTAACGGTGTTGTGCTTTACCTTTCTGGATACCATGCAGTGAACAATACTTACCTAAGGCATGTTTGAAGAACACGAACACAGGACGACACACGACTCCTCACCGTGGATGTATTATTTGAACTGGATGCCGGACGGAAACATGTTCATGTGCTGGGGGGCTCACCCAGCGCATACCATAGACATATGTACATAGACGCCTCATTGACTGGCCGGCCGCCATCTTGGAGGGGTCTCACATGCGGCCTCAGTGCGTTTAATTATACTGAGAAAGGAGTGTTATGCCCAACTATTATGAGCATAACTCAGCGAATTTTCACCCGATTTTCACACGGATAAGGTTTTTACAAACAACAGAGATGCACTCAAAACAAAGGATGCTGTGACACATTAAAATACTTTTTATTATGCTCTTATTCTGTTGCAATGACACAGTACAGTGAGACGAACAGCCAAAACGTATGAGCGCCAACATTTTTGTGGTCATGTTATATATATATATATATATATATATATATATATATATATATATATATATATATATATATATATATATATATATATATATATATATATATATATATATATATGTATATATATATATATATATATATATATATATATATATATATATATATATATGTGTGTGTGTGTGTATATATATATATATACATATATGTGTGTATATATATATATATATATATATATATATATATATATATATATATATATATATATATATATATATATATACATATATATATATATATATATATACATATACATATACATATATATATGATAGTTAATATTTTCTAAGATATTATCATTATAATTATTTTAATCGTAGTAAAATTAATAACAATGATGGCATCATTGGCCAAAGTAATAATGAAATTAAAGTAAAGTAGAAAAGCACTCTGAGAGGGCAGACCTCCGCCAGCACCACAGTCCTCTCTCATGTTGTGATTTTTACCATAAATATTAGTCCTACCTTTATTTCATCTAAATATTTAGATTCCTTGACCATGAAAACGTAGCATGTTCATAATGATATCTATTTTAGTTCAGTCATTCACGAAAATCACATTTTTCGTCATGGCGGATCCAGATGCTGATCTGGATCAACACCAAAATCGAATCACATCTTCCTTTTCCCATGCTGAACATTTCATGAAAATTTCATCAAAATCCATCCATAACTTTTTGAGTTATTTTGTTCACAGACAGACGGAGTCTCCCGAAAACACAACCTCCTGGCGGAGGTAACTGTAGTATGGATGCTTATATGAACAAAGATTTAAGATTAAAAAAAAAAAAAAAAAAAAAAATATATATATATATATATATATATATATATATATATATATATATATATAGATATATAGATATATATATATATATATATATATATAACAAGTAGAACAACAGTAATATTATTGGTTTATTTTAAAAGGGGGGATAGTCATTTATCACTAGCAGCTGCAATATAATGATAAATAGTACAGGTAATACATAAATATATCATAGTAAATAAAATAAAAATAAATTATAAAAGAGTAATACAAATAAACTTGGGTGGATTATTAACGAGCAGAGGAGGAACAACAATATCATTAGCGGCAGGTGATGTTATAGGGGCAGGAAGGGGTTGTCATTGGTGTAATGGTAATCGTAGTAACAACAACAGTAATATTAGTTTTGTTATTATTATTTCCATATTTTTGTTATCGTGTGACGTGAGAAAATTCAAGGCAACGATTTCAGGCACAGGCACATGTACGTGCGCTCACACACACACACACACAAATCAGACTAATATAAATCATGTTGACATCCATTTTAAACTTCAAATACGTTTTTACTCAGCTGTGTTGGAATAAAACATAAAAAAGGTTATCTGCTTTCAATATTGCGCCGTTTACTGTCACTTTACGCTGCACAAAATACGAGCATAAATGCGTTCACTCCACTTGTTTCTGGTGCTAGACCGGCGTGAAGAGACCCCTCCAATATGGCGGCGACGCACGGTGCGGTCCAGTCTAGGTTATAGATATCATTATGAAGATGCTACGTTTTCATGGTCAAGGAATCTAAATATTTAGATGAAATAAAGGTAGGACTAATATTTATGGTAAAAATCACAACATGAGAGAGGACTGTGGTGCTGGCGGAGGTCTGCCCTCTCAGAGTGCTTTTCTACTTTACTTTAATTTCATTATTACTTTGGCCAATGATACCATCATTGTTTTTACTACGATCAAAATAATTATAATGATAATATTTTAGAAATTATTAACTATCATATTACAAATGTGTGAAGTTGGCATTGTGAATTTCTTATATGTACGTAGATATGACCACATATATATACATATATATTCATATATACATATATACATATATATATCTATATCTATATCTATATATATCTATATATATATCTATATATATCTATATATATATATATATATATCTATATATATCTATATATATCTATATATATATATATATATATATATATATATATATATATATATATATATATATATATATATTTATCTCTATATATATATATATATATATATATGTATATATATATATATATATGTACATATATATATATAGATATATATATATGTGTGTGTGTATATATATATATATATATATATATATATATATATATATATATATATATATATGTGTGTGTGTGTGTGTGTATGTATATATATATATATATATATATATATATATATATATATATATATATATATATATATATATATATATATATATATATATGTTGGCTATCATAAATTTGGCTGTTACGTCTCCCACTATGCTGTATCATTTGTTCGTCTCACTGTACTGTGTCATTGCAACAGAATAAGAGCATAATAAAAAGTATTTTAATGTGTCACAGCATCCTTTGTTTTGAGTGCATCTCTGTTGTTTGTAAAAACCTTATCCGTGTGAAAATCGGGTGAAAATTCGCTGAGTTATGCTCATAATAGTTGGGCATAACACTCCTTTCTCAGTATAATTAAACGCACTGAGGTGCATGTGAGACCCCTCCAAGATGGCGGCCGGTTGCTATGTCAGCTCCAATAGGCAGCGCCAGTCAATGAGGCGTCTATGTACATATGTCTATGGTGTGCGCTGGGTGAGCCCCCCAGCACATGAACATGTTTCCGTCCGGCATCCAGTTCAAATAATACATCCACGGTGAGGAGTCGTGTGTCGTCCTGTGTTCGTGTTCTTCAAACATGCCTTAGGTAAGTATTGTTCACTGCATGGTATCCAGAAAGGTAAAGCACAACACCGTTAGCCGACCTCGGACTGCATTAGCTTCTGTGTTCAGAGGCCGCAGCACAACAGATGAGAGGACGCATAGTTCACTACAAAGCAAGACTTAGCTTTACTTTACTAAAAGTGCTTTACCTTTCTGGATACCATGCAGTGAACAATACTTACCTAAGGTATGTTTGAAGAACACGAACACAGGATCTACACGACTCCTCACGCTTTGGTTGTTTTGCTTTGCTGTTCTCTGCTGTGCTCTGCCCTGAATAACATCCGGTTCACAGGGCGTGATACTCAAAAACTCATCAGCCAATAGCACCGCGCCCCTCATAGAACCCGCCCACACGAGAGGTTTGTGTCAGAAGAATAACCAAAGAAGCTGGAATCAAAACCAAAAAACCGAGAAGCAAAACCAAAAAAGCTGGAATCAAAACCAAAAAACCGAGAAGCAAAACCAAAAAACCAAGAAGCAAAACCAAAAGAGAGAGAGAAGAAAGAATGAAGCAATGGAAACAATTCAGAAAAAAAGTCAAACAGTTTTCACAATGAGTGATATTTTTTGCTTTTGACAAGAATTTTTTTGGTTGAGTACGTTTTATTTTTGATTAAATCCATTTTGTTCGTTTGAGTTTTAGAAAGTTTTGCTTTATTCTAGAAAGTTTTGCTTTATTCTAGAAAGCTTTGCTTTATTCCATTGGCACAAATCTGATTCCATATTATGGTTGCTATTTTTTGCTGATTAATATATATTTCTTTATTGAAATTTCTAAAATTATGTAACGGTGCATCTCTCGGGCACTGAAATATAAATAAATGTGGCCTTTTTATGTTGCCAGCCCTTGGTCTATCCTGACTTATTTGTTCATACTGCCACCTAGTGGACATACATATGTAAACTGTATATATTTGATTCGATTCGATTCGATTCGATTATATAGAACTTTATGAATGATTCTTTCTGTATCTCACTGTTTCACTGAGTCTGTGTAACTGTTTGTTGAAACTGTGTATTGCTGCCATTCTTGGTCAGGTCTTCCTTGGAAAAGAGATCTGCTGATCTCAGTGGGACTAAACTGGTTGAATAAAGGTTAAATAAAATAGAAATAATCCCTTTTGGAAACTACCTCAGGGAAAATAGGATTTCAATGGCAGTTTACAGAAAAACAGGTAAAAAAAATATGTGGAAAATAAAGATATAATAATATTAATCCAAAAAATAAAAGGAAAAAAAAGAAATTAAAAAACAAAAAAATGATCAAGTAACAGTCATGGTACTGGCTTGAATATATCACAGTTATCTCATTACAGATTTTAAACGTGGTATCTGACCTCAGAGTTTCCAGTCTACACCCCGGCTCCTTCAGAAAACCACACAGCAGCTTCACTCCTGAATCCTGCAGCTTGTTTCCACTCAGGTCCAGCTCTCTCAGGTGGGAGGGGTTGGACTTCAGAGCAGAGACCAGGTGATCACAGCTGATCTCCGTCAAACTGCAGTCCATCAATCTGAACAGGGACCAAATAATACAGCTTTAGAAAACAATGTCTCCTCACTGACAGTCTAACCTGCCTTATTTGTTCATACTGCCACCTAGTGGACATACACGAGAAGATTATTAGGGCCATGTTAGAAGGTGAGCATTATTTTGGGGAAGTCGACATTGAAGTAGAAATGTCAAGAACAATGTTGAAGAACAACTTTGTGATTAAAGTCAAAATATCGAGAATAAATTTGATATACAATGTATGTCATACAATGTATATACAATGTATGTTATTCTCAACACATCCACTTTCTTGTCGACATTACAAATTTTTTCTTGACAATTCAACTTCATTCGTGAAATTTCAACTTTTTTTCTCCACACTCACTTTTTTGTCGACATTTTGAATTTTTGGGGACATGTCGACTTTTTTGTTGACATGTCGACTTTTATCACAAAACATTATTCAAAGTTATTCTTGAAATTTTGACTTAATGTCAACTCCCCCCAAATCATTTTCTCCATCCAACATGGCCCTAATACTCTTCCAAAAAAAAAAAAACATGTATATGCTGTATGTAAAAGACTATTACATTATATCATTTTTTTTATTTATTCATTTTTTTTAACATCCTTTATACGTCCCTCATGGGGAAATTTCAATTCTTTACACTCTGCTGAACATGCTGCACAAACACAGGCTGAAGTACAAATGCACATGCAAACACAACCTAAGATCATGCATCAGTGGAGAGATGTCAGAGTGATGGCTTGCTGCTCCTGAAGAAGCGCTACCAAGCAGTGTTTTGGAGGGGGGTTCAGTGCCTTGCTCAAGGGCACTTCGGCAGTGCCCAGGAAGTCAGCTGGCACCTCTCCAGCTACCAAACCAACTTCCAAACATGGTCCGGCGGGACTTGAACCAGACACCCTTCGGCCCCCAGCCCAAGCCCTTACAGACTGAGCTACTGCCGCCCCATTATTATATATATATTATATTATATTATATATTTTATATATAATATAATATATATTATATTATGTTATATTATATTATATTATATATTTTATATATAATATAATATATATTATATTATGTTATATTATATTATATTATATTATATTATATTATATTATATTATATTATATACTTTATATATAATATAATATATATTATATTATGTTATATTATATTATATTATATTATATTATATTAAGTACACTTCATTAATCGCTTTGGGAAACTCCCTCTGGGAAATTAGGATTCAAACAGGAGATGTAAAAAAGTAGAAGTAAGAAAAATAAAAAATATATAGATTTAAAATATACGAATAAATCTAAGAAATAAATGAATGAATTCAAAAATAAAGTTAAATAAATTAAATCACAAAAATTAAACTAAATAAAGAAAGAAAATAATTAAATCAACATAAAATCTTGCTATTGGCCTAAATATATCATATTTATCTCGTTACAGATTTTAAACGTGGTATCTGACCTCAGAGTTTCCAGTCTACACCCCGGCTCCTCCAGAAAACCACACAGCAGCTTCACTCCTGAATCCTGTAGCTTGTTTTTACTCAGGTCCAGCTCTCTCAGGTGGGAGGGGTTGGACTTCAGAGCAGAGGCCAGGTGATCACAGCTGATCTCCGTCAAACTGCAGTCCATCAATCTGAGCAGGGACCAAATAATACAGCTTTAGAAAACAATGTCTCCTCACTGACAGTCTAACACAGGGGTGGGCAACTGGCAAAGCACTGCTGACCATTTAAAATATATATGTGTATTTTGTTAATGATGCACTTAGCCTGTGCCTACACACGCACACGTCTGCAAGTTTAGATTGTCAGAGGGCACCCTGAAACTCCTCACACTACTGTGGACCAGGCCAGAGGAGATCGATCTTGATGAAATTAAAGCATTTCAAAAACTGTTGAACAAGTTGATTTCTCCATAAATATATAAATGTGTGTGTATATCTATCTATCTATCTATCTATCTATCTATCTATCTATCTATCTATCTATCTATCTATCTATCTATCTATCTATCTATCTATCTATCTATCTATCTATCTATCTATCTATCTATCCACATAAAAATCTTCCATTAAAAAAATATGTAAAATAAAATATATATAAAAAACTTCTCTTTACTGGAAAACATAACAACAGTGTCTGAATTTGATTCATCATGCTAATATAAGTGTTAAGCTTTATTGTTTCTTTTTTTATGATTTATATATTTTTCTTTATTGAAAGTACCAACATTATGTAACAGTGCAGCCCTCGAGTCAGGATTTTTTCCTTACAGTCCTTAGATTGCTCAGTAAAGGTGCGTTCACACCGGATGCTACTTGTACTACCTCGGCGATCACTCTCCATGCAAAGTCAATGTACAGCCACGATGGGGCGGGGCTAACCCTCCCGCGACGCAACAGCCGCTTGTCACACTACCACATAGCTTGTCGCGCGATGTCAAAGTAAAAAAAAAAGTTAATCTATTCAGGCGATGTCGTGTGTGGCTGTGCAGCATCAGCCAATCAGCGGTGTGTGTACGTCTGACGGTACCCGAGACAGACGGTTATTCATCCGGACTACAGGGCGGATGAGTTCCGTCTAGGCGGAACTAATGTCAGTGAGGACATTAGTTCCGCCTAGAGGGACCGCGGTAAACTCACAGATAATGCTGCTGCAGGGCCAGCAGCTGCAGTGTTTTGTGTTTGATAAGTCAATGAAAAGGATACAGCTGGAATAATGTCCACTTATACATGCTATTATGTGATATATGATATGATCCCGGTGAAACTCGAGCGGACGTGACGTCACTGAGCGACGGCCGACGGCAATGACCAAAGTGAGGTATTTATGGACGGGCGACGCTACATCAGTGGGCGACGCCACTTTTGTCGTGAGGTCGCTTGCGGTGTGAACGCATCTTAACGTTTTTTATGTTCGTACCAACACCTGACATAATTCAGAATAAAGATGACGAGAAGCAGCTGGATGCAATCAAGTGGAATTTCACTTGCAGTAAGGAGAACAACAATACAGAGTATCAAACATTCTGAAATGTTGAACTGAAGCTAATACCATGTCTTCTGTCTTTTATAAGAATGTGCTTGTGTATGTAACATGTGGGGGTTCGTAAGGTGGAGTGGCCTTCGCACAGGCTCCTCATCTCTGTACCGGTTGGAGCTGGTCTCATAAGTGTACAGAGTTTTGGACAGGTGATAAGAAAGGAACAAGGAGTGGACTGCACAAGGTAATGTAGTGTGTGTGTGTGGCTAAAGAATGCTTTGCTAAGCAAAAATTATATAAAAAAATTAGGACTGAGTCAAGAAAGAGATATTCAAATACATGAAAAGACTATATACAATATGCACAAACGTCAAATCATTCCATATATATATATATATATATATATATACATATATATATATATATATATATATATATATATATATATATATATATATATATATATATATATATATATATATATATATATATATATATATATATATATATATATATATATATATATATATATATATATATAATGAATGAATTAAAAAAGAAAGAAAAATAAAGAAATAAACTGCTAAACTAAAAATCTTGGTACTGGTTTAAATATATCACATTTATCTCAGCACAGATTTCAAACGTGGTATCAGACCTCAGAGTTTCCAGGCTACACCCCGGCTCCTTCAGAAAACCACACAGCAGCTTCACTCCTGAATCCTGCAGCTTGTTTTCTCTCAGGTCCAGCACTCTCAGGTAGGAGGGGTTGGACTTCAGAGCAGAGGCCAGGTGATCACAGCTGATCTCCGTCAAACCGCGAGAAGCCAATCTGAGCAGGGACCAAATAATACAGCTTTAGAAAACAATGTCTCCTCACTGACAGTCTAACACAGGGGTGGTCTACTGGCGGGCCCAGGGGCCATATGTGGCCTTTCACCTCACTCAATGCGGCCCACCAACCCCCGTCTGTGTGTGAACATACTGTGCAGCAGACTGGTTTCTGCAGGGTAGTCAATAACCCCATTCAACTTGCTGTTTCAAGTTGTAATGTTCCCTATGGTCACACGTGGCCTCACACAACTCCATCATATCAAATTCATCTCAGCACAGAGGGAAGGAAATGGTGTCTGACCTCAGAGTCTCCAGTTTACAGTTTGGACTCTTCAGAAAGTCACATAGCAGCTCCGATCCTGAATCCTGCAGCGTGTTTCCACTCAGGTCCAGCTCTCTCAGATGGGAGGGGTTGGACTTCAGCGCTGAGGCTAAAGAAGAACAGCTGATGTCTGACAAAGAGCAGACCCTCAAACTGAAAATGAACACAGAGAAATATTTACTGCAGTGAATGTCCGAGGGGACATTCGACCTGGAGATGAGACTTTTCTCTTAGGGGTGTGTACTGTGTGTAGTTACATTACTGCTGTTGTGGACATATGGAGCTTAAATAACTAAAGTTACAAATATTCTGACATTCCTCTCTGGCCCATTCATTTATCATTACAGTTCCTGAATTTACCTTTAATCCAACCCTCAAGTATCAACACAAAGAAATGCGAATTTTCCCTCATTATGGACAAACCCCAGCCTCAGTCAATGAGCAGAGACCAACAAACCAGAACACAGTTTATGAACTCACCTCAGAGACTCCAGTCTACAGTGTGGACTCTCCAGTCCACCACAAAGAAGCTTCATTCCTAAATCCTTGAGATTGCTGGTGCTTAGATCCAGCTCTCTCAGGTGGGACGGATTTGACTTCAGAGCCGAGGCCAAAATCTCAAAGTGAGTGTTTGACAGTCTGCTGTTACAAAGTCTGTGATGACAAAAACATCATGGAATTACTGCCATGTGGACCATCCTGATGATATGAAAACAAATTACTCACTTAAAAATTGAATTTAGGGAACAAAAAAGAAAAATACTCAGTCATTATGAGATATTAAGTCATTCTGATTAGATATGTCACAATTATGAGATATAAAGTCATAATTATGACAAAAGTCGAAATCATGAGACACCATTCGCGCATGTGCACCACATCCATAGACGTTCCTCTAGCCACATGCCTTTTTATTTTTTATCTCATAATCATGACACTTTTTTTAGATCCCTAAAACCATTTGTTTTTAAGTGGAGGAAACAGGCTTCCATATGTTGATGCTTCAGTTCACATCAGGGATCATTTCTTTGTTTTGTGTCTGGTATTTTACAAATCTTCTTCTTTTGCCACTTCATGAACACTGACAGTAGGCTACACATTTTTTATTTAATATCACAAATACTCCACAAATCTGAATTCATTAATGTTTGCATATTTTAATAAACTGTAAATATTCTCCTGAGACTGACTTTACAGAACTGGGTGGGGTGGCAATAGATCAGTGTGGAAGGACCAAGAGTTACTGTATGGAGGGACACGGATGCCACCACATGTCCACTCCATACCAGAAGTCCAAACCGGATGTTGGTCTTCTTTGTGTATATTATTCGCCACTCCATACCAGGATTGTGATCTGCCTAAAGTTTGCAATCCACCATAAAACAAGAATTTTAAAAGTGTATATATTAAACTTAATGGATTAGCAAGACAAAAACTGAATAAGTATAAAAGATCTATTGTGGACAAGGGCGTGGACATAATCTAATCCACACCAGCAGTTGATTGGAAACAAGCCGAGACCACCTCTTTCAGGAGAGCTTGGCGCAGTTATTCGAATAGAAACAGGATTGAATGCTGTGCTCAATAGGCTCTCACTTGTGTACAAACAACTCTCCCAAGAGTGCTGGTTTGGTGGAGTGGTTAGCAACCAGGCACCCCATGTACATGCTTCTGCTGGTCCAGGTTCGAATCCTGCCTGTGACCAGTTTGCAAAGTGTCTTCCCCTACTCTCTCACCCCCTTTCACAAGCCTATCCACTGTCTATCATTAAAGACACAAAATGCCCCAAAAAGTACAGTAAAAAAAAAACAACTCTCTCAAATGATAATGGTGTGAAAAAGACTTAATGTTGCATTCCAGGCAACCTGTAACTTGTGCTTTTACCACCTGTACCTTATAAAAGTGCACTGGAACGGCTGTCGAACTAGTAACTTCCCACCCATGAAAATCCACCAGGTCGATGTACTCCAAGTTACGACTTGCCACAATATGGCAGCCTCTGAATATGACAAATTCTGTAAAGTAAAGCCTCTGTTACCTTATGCGCCGTTTTCCCTCCTCTGTTTCACGCAAATGAGCCAGTTGATAAAGCATACATTTGATAATGCCTGCCATGTTGGTTTGTTTTCAAAAGAACTGCTTGCGCTCAAACCAAAGTCGTAATTTGCCTTGAGCACTTTCAGGTCGGAGATTTCAACTGGTAAATTTCTGAGTTGCGGGTTGTCTGGAACGCAGCATTAGATATGCTGGAATGGAAAATTTGACTACAGCTAAAAGTCATCTTTGACACAGGCTGACCAATTTAGAGGGAATGTAGAGGAACAAAGCTGAGGCACCATAGTCTGAAAGTCCTTCGAGAGAGGCACAACTAACTTTTAATGGAATCAGATCTGGACTTACAGAGCTTTTCTGCAGTTCCTCACCACTGGAATCAGTCTGAGTTTTCCTTCAGGAGAGGCTTTGTACTTAAATAAGTCCAGTTCATCCACAACCTCCTCTGACATCTGCAGCATGTAGGCCAGAGCAGAGCAGTGAGTGTCAGAGAGAGACTTCTCCAATCTGTTGTCTGATTTCAGGAACTCTTGGATCTCCTGATGTACGGAGGGGTCGTTCATTTCTGTCAGACAGTGTAAAGTGTTGATGCATCTGTCAGGAGAGACATTTTCACTTGTCATCTCTTTTAGGGAATCACTTACTCTTTGAATGATATCTGGGCTGTTTTCTGTTTGGCCCAGAAGTCCTTGTAGGTGTCTTTGGTTAGACTTCAGTGAAAGGCCATGAAGAAAGCGGACAAACAGGTCCAAGTGACCATTCTCACTGAGAAGAGATTTCTGCAGGGCTCTCTTCAGGAAGAGATTCAAAGATGCATGACTCCAATCGTCCCCTTCGTCGTACAAAGAAATGTCATGAAAAAATACCTCATTTGAATCCACCTGTCTTTGCAGAAAAGCCTGGAGTATTTCTGTGTTGTTGTTTGTGAAGCAGTGGAACATGTAGACTGCAGCCAGGAACTCCTGAACACTCAGGTGAACGAAGCAGTAGACTGTCCTCTCAAAGATCACGCTCTCTCTTTTGAAGATCTCAGTACAAACTCCTGAGTGCACCAAAGCTTCAGTGGCATCCAGACCACACCGCTCCAGATCTTCTTGGTAGAACATGATGATTCCTTTATCCAGATGTTCAAACGCCAGCCGCCCAAGCTTCAGGAGAACTTCCCTATCAGAGTCCATCAGCTCCAAAGACCTCGTGTCCTGACCCTCCTTGTACTTGTGCTTCCACCTCTTCGTCTGAACCAGCAGGAAGTGTGAGTACATGTCGGTCAGCGTCTTTGGCAGCTCCCGTCTTTGTTCTGCGCTCATCATGTGCTCCAGAACTGTAGCTGTGATCCAGCAGAAGACCGGGATCAGACACATGATGTGGAGGCTCCTGGACGACTTGATGTGTGAGATGATCCTGCTGGACAGATCTCCATCTCCAAACCTCCTCCTGAAGTACTCCTCCTTCTGGGCATCAGTGAAGCCTCGAACTTCTGCAATCCGGTCAACACATGATGGAGGGATCTGGTTGGCTGCTGCGGGGCGGGACGTGATCCAGATGAGAGCAGATGGGAGCAGATTCCCCTTGATGAGATTCACCAGCAGGGTGTTCAGCCCAGATTTCTGTGTGACATCGGACACGGCCTCAGAAGAACCAAAATCCAAGGACAGCCTGCTTTCATCCAAGCCGTCGAAGATGAACAAAAGCTTACAGAGAGCAAGAGTCTCCGCAGTTAGCCCCTCTAAAGTTGGATGGAAAACCCAGAGAAGATGAAGAAGACTGTAACTCTCATTTCTGATCAAGTTCAACTCCCTGAATGAAAGCAGAACCACCAGCTTGATGTCTTGGTTCTGCTGACCTTCTGCCCAGTCCAGAGTGAACTTCTGCACTGAGAACGTTTTTCCAACACCAGCAACGCCGTTGGTCATAACCACTCTGATGGGTTTCTGTTGGCCGGGGAAGGCTTCAAAGAGTTCATGGGTCTTGATTGGAGTCTCATGGATCTTTTTCTTGTTTGCTTTTTCAAGCTGCTGAACTTCATGTTGAGTGTTCACCTCTTCGCTCTGCCCCTCTGTGATGTAGAGCTCAGTGTAGATTCTGTTGAGGAGTGCTCTGCTTCTTTCTTCACCCGATCCTTCAGTCACACATTCACATCTCTTCTTCAGACTGGTCTGATGTGCATCCACAACCTCCTGCAGGCCTCCTTTAGACAATGACAGGGACAAAAATAGTATCATGACCATTGTTTTATTGTTTATAAGAATCAAGAAAGAACACACCTTTCCCCTCTCCATTTCTAGCCCATTTCATAACATGCTCATGTTTCCATTTTTGCATAGGGATTTTACAAATCTGAAGAGAATTTTATCTATGAAAAGGTCCAAACAGGAAGATAAAAATCAGGCATTGAACTGTTTTAATTGTACGTTATGTGGTGTACTCTGATAATCCCAACACTCATAACCATTCTGTCCCACCACTGATCTAGAATCTAGTCCTCCAAGACAGAAATCTGATCAAACACGATCAAACAAAATGAAGAAGAAGAAACATAGCATCAACTGAAAAACACAACATGGAGGAGGGCAGAAAGAGGGGATGATGGGGGTCTATGGACTACTTTTGACAGAATAATCCTGGACAAACAAAAAGAAAAGACTGTGTAAAAAGACAGAGTGAACACGTGAGCTGTTCCTCCATTCTGAGCTCTACCCAACTTTATGTTTCAGGTCAACCATGTTTGTTTTTATTTTACGCCTGCTTCCTTGTTCCTCAGTCTGCTCGTTTCTTGATTGGCTACATTAATGGAGTCAAAACTCCGAAAAAAAAAAGTATCCCGAAGCAAAGAGGTACAGCCCTAACATTTATAACAGACATCAGCAAGCTGTAGTCTGGTCTTTGTAAAGTGCAGGTCTTACCATCTGTCTGCTGCCCAGGTCTTGCTGCGTCGGACACAAGGTTCCTGTTTCTGGATAAAGAAAATATCACCTTAGATTTTTGTTATGACCCTTGACCTCAAGCTCAGCAGGTCACTCACACCTTGTACACAACACTACACTGGTGGATTATGTAGAAACTGTCCATATTATTTGCTGATCACATTCATATGGCTTTATATTCATTTACTTGGTGATACTCTCACCTGAAACACACAGGTTCTTTCTTTGCATTTTTAAAAGTAATCCACGTTCACATGTAGACACCAGAACAACTGAAAGCACTGTAGTGTGCATGCTGGTTCAGTCGATGGCGATGTAGGATTGCAGAGAAACAGTGCTGCTACAACACACGTACGAAGAATAAAAACTTTTCAAAAACAACAACGGCGAGTGGATGCACGAAGACGCAGGAGTTTCAACAAATCTGTCTGGATAACAAACCGAGCACGGTGAGCAGCTCACATGTTACTCTGTAGACACTGAAGCTGTTGTTGTTCCTGGCATTCGAGTGCAGCCCTCATGTGAAAGAGTACTGCACATGCAGTGAATCCCGTTCACATGAAGCCAGGCCACGGTGCATTGTCAAAACGATCCACTCTGGAGCCTGGTTACAAAAGTTTGTGGATTCAGGCACTTCAGGCATTGTTCACATGAAAACAGGAGGCAAATACGCGATGAAGAATTTGGATTTGACCAAAAACAGAGCCATGTAAACACCAATGAACCACCACCACCTCAAACAAGAACAGACACTAAGTCTTGAGGCCTCCTCAAACACTAGCAGGGCATACTGATTTTGCCAAAATATAGTTGCATTATGAGAACACCTAGACAAAATGTAACTTAACTAGGACTTAAATTCACATTATCATCCTGTCATGCTAACAATGCTAATGCAGTCACCATGGAGATATACTGCCCCTGTTACCAACCTCTGATCTGTTGGTGCTTTGCATTATGGTAAACAATACACAAGATAGACTGGGCCAATTCAGTTTTCAACTGTTCAAAACTGTCGTGGAGAATCTCCGCTCTGAGTGTAGCAGAGTGGAAGCCTAATGCAGTCCTAAGGTGAACGGTGTTACCGTGGCATGTACAGGGCTCAATCAGACTGATTGTTGCTAAATCCTGAAAGCTTTCTGTGGAAAACTGACAAGGACGTATCAGTTTGTGCCCCTACTGTGTCCCGGTCAAGACGGTGCAAATGACGGGGCTCAGTCAGGGCTTACGTGACGCGAAATGAGATAGAGTGGGATTCAGGTCACATCCTCATACTCTGTAAAAAGGTTGTTTTAAATTTTACTGTAACTTACTGACAACAAGATGCCAGTAAGTTACTATAAATATCTTTACAGTAACAATAACCTCTTTCAATTTGCATCATAATTATTGTATTTTAAACCTTTGGATAACTACTGTATATTTATTCAACTTGTCATTACTGTAACATGGTTTACACCAGAAATACTGTATTTTCATTCAAAGTATCATGCTGTATTTTATTATTTGCATTTCAGAATAATACTGAACTTCCTATATTTTACGTAGTCTCAGTATATCTTTAGCTATTTCACTGGTCATTTATAAGCAAGATATAATTTTCTGAAAAAAAATTACATCAAATTGTATGCAATCAGATACATTTTTATCAAGTATTTGTTCCATCCAAAAATGTGAAACATTTGATGAAATAACTCCTGCCTGCTATTGGCCAGTTTTCCTGGACAAACTGAAATTTTCTCTTGACCTATTGTCCTTTTCAGTAACTGACTATGTAGACATTTTACAGCAGGTAACTGTAGATTTTACTGTAAAATTATGTTAAGTTTATATAAATCTGTATGTTTTCCCACAAACATTGACATTTACAGTAGATGACTGTTTGTTTTTACAGTAGGTAGCTGTAGATATTACAGTCAAATACTGTTGAGTTTACAAAATCAGTTACAGTGTACCTAAGGGCAACTTGGAGTCACCAATCAAGTATAAAATAGAGTATAAAATATGACCAATCAAAAACTTCATAAAAGGTTCTTAAATATTCTCACTTCATCTTAATCTGATGTTCCAAATAACAGACAAACAGACAGACAGACAGACAGAAGGATAGGGTTAGGGTTAGGTTTTCATGGTCAACACGGGCTGTTGGACGACAGAATCACACACTGACTTCCTCTAAGATCTCTTACTCTGTCCCTGAAGCTCCAGGTTGATCATTAAATGTCAGAGGTTCCTTTTTGGACCAGTCACTCTGCAGGGACAAACATCCGGATACCTCAGACTCTGCCATGTCTTCGTCCTCCACAGGAACACCCGTCTCATCTGAGGAGAAAAAACAGGTCAAAGACCAGAGAACAGGAGAAAACTCACATGCAGAGAGACAAAGGCCAGAGGAAACAGCTTTAGAAGAGCAGTGCAGTGTCACTTTTCTCCGGTGTCAGTGTCAAGGGGGGGCATTCATGGGATGTGCTTGTTAGGATATGGTGTTTAAATATAGAAGGTTGGACCCAGAGCAGAGGCAGAACGATCAAAGAAGGTGGTTAACTCAGGATTTATTGTACTCAAAAAGTTCAAAACACAAAAAGTCTTTTCAAAAATATGAACTATGTACAGAGTGATGGTGGCGGTGGCAGGAGCTCGTGGAGACCTGGAAAGACCAAAAAGAAAGTTTGGTGAGTCCTCAGGTATGGAGAGCAAAAGCACACAAAAACCATCAGAGAGAAGAAATGAGCTCTGTAAGTCTGAGACAGGGCTTAAGGTCAGGCACAGAGAGACTAAGGCAAAAACGAACCAGTAGTGAAGGACAATCAGCCGGTGCCCCACTGAAGAAACTCCTGGCTTAAGTAGTCAGATAATCAGGAGAATAGGGAACAGGTGAGGCTCCACTGCAGAGGAGGAGAAACCCGAGAGGGGAGGGGGAAAGGACCAGAGGCAAACTGGAGCCAGGCTTGTCTTGATGCTCCTCATAAAAATCCCAGAGAAGGTTGGTGTCCAGGATCAGGCCCCGGGGAATCCAGGATCTCTCCTCCAGTCCGTATCCTTTCCAATCCACGAGATACCGGAAGCCACGGTGGTCTGACATCCAGGATTTTGGTGACCGCAGAGGGGGCTCAGTTGGAGGGCAGAGCTCGCTGGTCGACGCAGGATTCAGCAGAGAGACATGGAATGTGGGATGTACCTTGAGGGACGCCGGTAACCTAAGCCTCACAGCAGAGGTATTAATAACTTTCTCAACAAGGAATGGGCCAATAAATCATGGAGCGAGTTTACTTGACTCCGCTTGTAAAAGCAGATCCCGAGAAGAAAGCCAGACCATCTGTCCAGGGCGATAGTTTGGAGCAGGGATACGGTGAAGATCCGCACTGCGTTTATTCCTCTCTGCCGACTTCGTCATTGCCAGCCGAGCCCTCCTCCACACTTCCTTAATCCGCTGTAAGTGGGCGCCAACTGAGGGAACAGCGACCTCTCTCTCCTGCTCAGAGAAAAGGGGGGGTTGATATCTGAAACATGTCTGAAAAAGAGTCAAACCCGTGGATGAGCGGGAGAGGGCATTGTGGGCGTATTTGACCCAAGGTAGGTGGTCACTCCAGGAAACTGGATGATGGGCTGCAACACAGCGTAAGGCACTCTCCAGATCTTGATTGGCCCACTCGGTCTGGCCGTTGGTCTGGGGATGAAAGCCGGAGGAAAGACTGGCTGCAGCGCCCAACGCTTGGCAAAACTCCCTCCAAACCCGAAGGGAGAACTGTGGGCCTCGATCCGACACAATGTCCAGAGAAATACCATGTAACTTGAACACATGTAGGACTAACAGCTTAGCAGTCTCAAGGGCTGTGGGTAGCTTGGGTAGGGGTATGTAATGTACCATCTTGGAAAATTGGTCCACCACTGCTAAAATGACTGTGTTACCTTGAGAAGGGGGGAGGCCAGTAACAAAGTCGACAGCGATGTGTGACCAAGGGTGAGTCGAGACCGGTAGAGGGTGCAGCAGACCAGCAGGTGGCTTGTGAGAGGCTTTTCCCCAGGCACAGACTGAGCAGGCAGCCACAAACTCCCGGGTGTCCTTAGCCTTACTAGGCCACCAAAATCTCTGCTGGAGGAAGGACAATGTTCGGCTAGCACCAGGGTGACAGGAGATTTTGGAGGCGTGTCCCCACTGCAGCACCTCCGAGTGCGCAGTTTCGAGGACAAATAGCCGGTTTGGTGGACCTGTTCCTGGATCTGGGTGACTCCTCTGAGTGTCCCTCACCATTTGCTTAATCTCCCAGCGAGCAGCTCCAAGGCTGCATGAAGGAGGCATAATGGGGAATGGTTCCTGGGATCCTGGAGGGCGTCAGGCTTGGTATTTTTAGAGCCCGGTCTGTAAGAAATGGAAACGTTAAAACGGCTCAGAACGAGTGACCATCTAGCCTGGCAAGGATTTAGCCTCTCAGCAGAACGGAGATAAGACAGGTTCTTGTGGTCAGTCCAAATGATGAACGGCTTCTCTGATCCCTCCAACTAATGTCTCCACTCTTGAAGAGCCCCCACCACTGCCAAAATTTCCCAGTGGCCCACGTTGTAGTTCCTTTCCGAGGGAGACAGGCGACGAGAAAAAAAAGCACAGCGGTGTAAATTCAGAATAGTGGGGTCCTGTTGAGAAACAATGGCTCCTAGCCCAGACTCAGAGGCGTCAACTTCCACCACAAACTGAAGAGCAGGGTTAAGGTGAAACAGAACGGGGGCAGTGATAAAAAGTTTCTTGAGGTTCTGAAAAGCCTGCTTCGCCACTTCTGACCAGATGAAGGGGACTTTAATGGATGTAAGCTGGGTGAGCGGACTAGCAACCTTGCTATAATTCCTAATGAACCTACAGTAAAAATTGGCGAACCCTAAGAAGCGTTGTAATTCCTTGCGAGAAGTAGGGGTGGGCCAATTTGTAACTGCCTGAATCTTGTTGGGATTGGGGTGTAGCTGACCTGCCTCAATTATGTAGCCTAAAAAACTAACTGTGTTAGAATGGAACTCACACTTCTCAGGCTTAACAAAGAGGTGGTTCAACAAGAGGCGCTGGATAACGAGGCGAAGGTGTTGTTTGTGTTCGGCTAGATCTTTGGAAAAAATGAGTATATCATCAAGGTAGATGATGAACACGAACTTATTCAGAACATCCCTAAAAATGTCATTCGTAAATGACTGGAAAACAGCAGGAGCATTCGTCAAGCCGAAAGGCATGACGAGGTACTCGAAGTGGCCCATAGGGATGTTAAAGGCGGTTTTCCACTGGTCCCCCTCCCTAATGTGGAGCAGATGGTAAGCGTTGCGTAGATCAAGCTTGGTAATGATCTTCACATGGCAAAGGGGCGCAAATGAGGGATTGATGAGAGGAAACGGTGACTTGTCTTTAACAGTGATGTCATTAAGACCACGGAAATCAATGCAGGGGCAAAGGGAAGAATCCTTCTTCTCAATGAAGAAGAACCCCACCCCTATAGGGGAAGAAGAAGGCTGAATTAACCCAGGATTTGGAAAATGTAGTCCTGCATAGCTTCTTTCTCTTGGCGAGAGAGGTTGTACAGATGACTAGAGGGTAAGGGAGCACCAGGGAGCAAATTTATGGCACAATCATATGGACGGTGAGGAGGAAGAGTCTTTGCTAAGTCCTTACTAAAAACTAATGCTAAATCGTGATAGCATGGTGGCACTAAAGTAAGGTCCAGAGGTAGGTGTTGGGGGCTAGTAGATCTAACAGCTGCTGCAGACTGTAAACAAAAGGAGTAGCAGTGAGAACTCCAGCTAACGACAGTAGAATTTGACCAATTGATATGGGGACTGTGGATCTTAAACCACGGGAGACCAAGAATGACTGGGGAGCTAGGTGAAGAAATAACAAAATTTGATTACTTATGAATGATTGCCAGAGAGAAGGAGAGTAAAGGGAATCTTCTCAAAAGTAACTGAAGTAATGACCTGCCCATCTAATGCCAAAACCTGTTTAGCCTGAGAGAGTGGTGTGATGGAGGTGTTATGAGTCTTCACAAACTCTTCATCAATAAAGTTCTCATCAGCTCCGGAGTCTAAAAAGACTGAAGTCTTCACTGATGCTGAGGAAAAGCTAAGAGTGGCTGAAAAAGTTGATCTAAGGGAAGGGCTGGAGGAATTGAACGTCTGACTCACCATTACGCCCTTAACTAATGGTGAGTCCTGTCTTTTGGCAGAATGGGGCAGGACTGAAGGGAATGTTCAGCTCTTCCACAGTAGAGGCACCGATTTTCCGCTTGGCGTCTCCTCCTCTCCTTAGAGTTTAAATCGAGTTCTTCCCAACTGCATGGGGTTATCTGAGTCAGCAGGGGGAGTAGGCGTCACTGGTGCAGGAAAAACTGGAGCAGGATGAACAGAGGCAACTGAGTGACCAGCAGGGGGAGTCTGGCGGTGGGTCCCCGCAGCCCTCTCCCTGCTCCTCTCTCTCAAACAACCATCTAATTTAATAGTCAAATTAAATAAATCTTGTAGAGACTGAGGTTCATCCCTAGAAGCCAATTCATCCTTTAATTCTTCAGACAGCCCCTTAACAAATAATGCCTTAAGTGTAGCTTGATCCCAACTACATTTACCCGCTAGGATTTGGAAATCCACTGAATAACTTGCTATAGATTGAGACCCCTGGGATAAAGCCAGCAACTGTTTAGCAGCATCCTGGCCCTGAACAGGGTGGTCAAAAACCTTGCGTAACTGGGAGGAAAATGTCTCAAAAGAAGTGAGAATGCTAGACCCCCCTTCCCACAAAGCTGTAGCCAATTTAGCTACCTTACCACGAAGAAGGTTGATGGTATAAACAATTTTGGTTTCATCTGAAGCATAGCTGTGTGGTTGGAGCTTAAACACTACGTGATAATTACATAGAAAACAACTGCAAGAACTGAAATCACCCGAGGAAGGCTCAGGTTGAGAGACAAATGGTTCCTTAAAGTTAATCTGGTCCTGAGAGAGAGAAGCAGAGGGAGAAGCCAAGGGAGCACGAACCGGGGCTGCAGGAGGAGAAGTGAGCTCACTGAGATGATTGTTCATTTGGTGCACCTGGCGTGTGAGTTCCTCAAGTGAACCTGTCACCCCACTCAGCATGGTGTCATGTTGACTCAGGAGACTTCCATGTGACGATAACGCTTCCTTTAATTGATAAAACCTCGCGGATTCCATGGAGAGGCCGACTGATTCTGTTGTAAGTTAAAATAATGTTGATTGTTTATCCAGTTAGGGTAGGTGCTGATTGGTCCGGGGTTGACCCTTGACCTACTGACCTACTGATTTGATGTCATTACGTTGTATTACACTCAGCAGAAATAAGTTTTATTAGTTGTTTGCGCCCATTTTAATGAGAGACTGGTGAATGGCTGCAAACTAAGAAAACAAAGGATATTAAAATAAAATGGCTGAAAGGTGCTGCTCCAGTTCTCACTCAGCTACATCAACCGATGGGGGAGAAGACCCGTTCAGTGAAGCAGCTGCAGAGCAAACACTTGTTCCTGTGGCTATCCAAGAGCCACTTGCAAGCAAAAATGACCAACGCCCACCAAGTGGAAGAGACTTGGAAGAGACCACCCTAACCAAGTTAAACTTCAACGGTTCCCTGTGAGCATTTTTGGTAGCAAGAAATTTGCATTTGTTTTCTCTTGGTACCACAAACGTGACTGGCAGGAGTACAGTGTACTGGATGCTTTCGCTGCCAGTAGTTCAACCCTGGCCGGAGGCCGTCCAAGACCTTTAGGGATGCTTTGGTGACTGTGGGCTTTTGTAACTGGAAAAATGCTGTGGAAAGGGACTGGAGATTTCATAAACACAAGTCACTGAAGCATGTGTCATGCTATGCTATGTAGAAGGATAAATACTCACAGCCCTTCCTGGAGTTTCTCCAAAACATTTCGACAGGTTGTCACCAAACATGAACAAATCACATTATCACTTCCACCTTGGTGTCTTTGTTCACGGGTAACAGTGAGCAGAGACACTGACGGACAGATTTGAAGACTGCAGGATAAATACTCACCTTATTTAGCTTTTCAGTTCCCCGTGTGCACTGTTTTCACAGACTGCAGTGTGTTTGAGAGACAGTTGATGAGCAGCAGACAAAAAATATCCCAAAGCAAAGAGGCACAGCCCTAACATTTATAACAAACATCAGCAAGCTGTTGTCTGGTCTTTGAAAAGTGCAGGTCTTACCATCTGTCTGCTGCCCAGGTCTTGCTGTGACGGACACGAGGCTCCTGTTTCTGGATAAAGAAAATATCACCTTAGATTTTTGTGATGACTCTTGACCTCAAGCTCAGCAGGTCACACACACCTTGTACACAACACTACGCTGGTGGATTATGTAGAAACTGTCCATATTATTTGCTGATCACATTCATATGGCTTCATATTCATCTACACACATGATTCAAAAGGTGGGAGAAACTGAGGGTAAGTATCCTGTCTGAGCAAACACTGACATGTGACTGTATCAAACTCCTGGATTTCAATTTAAAAGACGACGTCCCTACCAACTGAGGCCCTGTTTACACGGAGATACTCTCTCATGAAATGCACAGGTTCTTCCTTTTCCAAAAAGCAACCCACGTTCAAGTTAACCTGACAAGCCAGATGGACAGCTCCATATATCTGCCACAGAAATATTTCACTAGTCTATCTGGGTAGGTGCCCTTTAAATTTGTTTTCAGGGGCAGAACGTGAAAAAAAACACAAGCTTGTGATTGGAAAGTCATTTGGCTTATCACATTCATCACAGACCAATCCACATCAAGCAGGGTTGCCTCCTATAATGTAGCATACATAGCGGCTAATGTAGCAGCTAATGGCTAACAACAGTTAAAAACACTTCATGGACGTTAGCCATAGCAGCTAACTAAGCCGCTAACAGCTTACAACAGTTAATGATCAGTAGCCGTTAGCCGCTAACAGCTAACAACAGATAATGACTGTTAGCAATTAGCCGCTAACCTAGCTGCTAACAGCTAACGGCCTTTACTATCAACGTACACTAAATTGTACCACACAGATGATTCATTTAACACTTATATGTGACATGAACCTCGTCAAAGACAATCCCTACAAGTAAACTTCTGAGGAGGGCAGATTTCACCAACTTTCACTGAGTAGCCCTGAGGACAATAGGCTAATCGGCATGTCTGTTCTCAACTTCCAGTTGGTGTCACTTCTGGTTGGTGTCATGTCCGCATTCTGCAGCTCTTGCCTCTCTTCCCTGATTGGGCCGTTAAGAATTCAGCTGAGTGAATTCATTGGACAACGAAGGCTGGCAAGACGGACCTGCAGGATTTCAGAATCAGGCAGGTCTGTCTGCTCTGCAAGGCTACGTTCACATAGAGATGCCATAACAACTGAAAACACTGTAGTGTGCATGCTGGTTCAGTTGATGGCAATGTAGGTTTTGTCTGTCAGAGCAAGACAGCGGCGCTTCAGTGTGCCGTGGAATTTGATGCTGAGGCAGGTAGGATAACAGCTGCTTGGCATTGGTGCAAAGTAACGAGCCACATTTCGCTGTTAGTAAGGGTAACAGCGTTGTAACGCATGAAAAAGTAATTAATTAGATTACTTGTTACTGAAAAAATAACACCATCAGTACCGCCGTTATACTCTAACGCCGTTACTACTAACACTGCATGTCATGCTAACAATGCTAATGCAGTCACCATGGAGTTGTACTGCCCCTGTTACCAACCTCTGACCTTTTGATGCTTTGTTTTATGGTAAATAATATGCAAGATAGACTGGGCTGAATTCAGTTTTCAACTGTTAAAAACTGTCGTGGAGAATCGTCACTCTGAGTGTAGCAGAGTGGAAGCCTAATGCAGTCCTAAGGTGAACGGTGTTACCGTGGCATGTACAGGGCTCAATCAGACTGATTGTTGCTAAATCCTGAAAGCTTTCTGTGGAAAACTGACAAGGACGTCAGTTTGTGCCCCGACGGTGTCCTGGTCAAGACGGTGCAAGGGATGGGGCTCAGTCAGGGCTTACGTGACGCGAACTGAGCTAGAGTGGGATTGAGGTCACATCCTCATACTGTGTAAAAAGGTTGTTTTAAATTTTACTGTAACTTACTGACAACAAGATGCCAGGAAGTTACTGTAAACATCTTTACCGTGGCAATAACCTGTTTTAACTTGCATCATAATTATTGTATTTTAAACCTTTGGATAAATACTGTATATTTATTCAAGTTGTCATTACTATAACATGGTTTATACCAGAAATACTGTATTTTCATTCAAAGTACCATGCTGTATTTTATTATGTGCATTTAAAATAAAACTGAACTTGATATATTTTAGTGGGTCACTATATCTTTAGCTATTTCACTGGTCGTTTATTAACAAGATATTATTTTGTGAAAGAAACAATACATCAAATTTTATGCAGTCAAATACATTTTTATCAAGTATCCGTTCCATCCAAAAATGTGAAACATCTGATGAAATAACTCCTGCCTGCTATTGACCAGTTTTCCAGGACAAACTGGAATTTTCTCTTGACCTATTGCCCATTTTAGTAACTGACAATGTAGACATTTTACAGCAGGTAACTGTAGATTTGATGGTAAAATGTTGTTAAGTTTATATAATCTGTCTGTTTTCCCACAAACATTGACATTTACAGTAGATGACTGTTTTTACAGTAGGTAGCTGTACATATTACGGTCAAATACTGCTTAGTTGATAAAATCAGTTGCAGTGTACCTGAGGGCAAGTTGGAGTCACCAATCAAGTATAAAATAGAGTCTAAAATATGACCAATCAAAAACTTCATAGAAGGTTCTTAAATATTCTCACTTTGTTTTATCTTAATCTGACGTTCCAGATGACAGACAGGCTGTTGGACGACAGAATCACACACTGACTTCCTCTAAGATCTCTTACTTTGTCCCTGAATCTCCAGGTCGATCATTAAATGTCAGAGGTTCCTTTTTGGACCAGTCACTCTGCAGGGACAAACATCCAGACACCTCAGACTCTGCCATGTCTTCTTCTTCCACAGGAACACTCATCTTATCTGAGGAAAAAAAAAAACAGGTCAAAGACCAGAGAACAGGAGAAAACTCAGATGCAGAGAGACAAAGGCCAGAGGAAACAGCTTTAGAAGAGCAGTGCAGCACCACAGAGGCTCACTTTTTTCCGGTGTCGGGTCGGGGGGGTGTTAACGGGCTGTGCCCCCCCAGTTGACTGACTGTGCTATGTGGAAGGAGCAAGAGAAGCGTGTTAACTCAGGAAAAGAAGTTTCAACACTCCTTAATGAAAAGGAGAAAGCAAAAGAAGCGGTATTACATTTCATCTCTCATTGATGTTGTCCGATTTCTGGCTGAAGACCAGCTGGGAAAATACAGGCGTTTGAAAACATGTCAGAGGGTGGCATGTGGACTTTTCCTCTCTTTCTTGGATTACACCATTAAAAAGGACCCTGAATTGGCAGAGGCTGTGAAAACGCAATGCCTCATACACCTGTCATGACATGCAAAATGAAATTAGAAATACTCTCAGCAGTGTTGTGACAGAGGCTATTGTCGAGGAGGTAGGGGACTCCTTTTTCACACTGAAAAATGATGGAACACGCAAACCACACTGTTTTGGCTTAGCTGAATGTGGTTGGACTGGACACAAAAAAAAGATATTAAGTCAGGTTTATGATGGAGCTGCACTGATGTCTGGGAAGCATGATGGAGTCCAAAAACTGCTGTAAGAAAAACTGGGCTGTGAGATCCCTTCCGTTCACTGTCTGAACCACCAGCTACACCTGGTTGTTGTGCATGCCATGTCAGCGGAGACAGCTGTTGTGGAGTTTTTCACATGTTCAATGCCCTGTATAAATTTTGCAAGAAACCCACTGTGGCTGTTCACTACAGGGGTGAGCACCGCAAACGCCTCATGGACCAGAGGTGGACAGGACATCTTGCAACTGAAATCTTTCAGTGACATTGCTGCCCTTTTGTTTGAAATTGACTCTGTACCGGGTTATGAAGCTGAGCTGCAAATGGAGGTAGCCTGCCTGCTGCGCAAGATGAGCGAACCCAGTTTCTTGTTCATAGCCCAGTTATCACACCCTTCTATCCCTGCTTGACCCACCCAAAAGGGTTCTACAGAGAAAGGACACTGACTTGATGACAGCTTAAGTATCGTGGAGAGTGCAACAACCTGTGTGCGACAACTCCGTTGTGACGCAGAGTTCAGTAAGGTGTGGGACACGGCCTTGGCTGCGAGTGAGAGTGCATCACCAATACCTGTAGTACCCAAACCAAGACAGAAAGCAAACACGAATTTGAACATGTATGTCGTTCTGGGATCGACAGGTCACAGGGAGGAGGAAGAGCAAAAAGCCCAAAATGAAGAAAATTGGACAATCCAGTGCGTTCTATCAAAATATCACACATATCAGGCCGCAATGCCGAGCTGACTGCTCTAAAACATGCCCTTACATACTGATCCTCCACCGCCATGTGTGAGAATTCATTCTTCACACTGAGAAACATCTTCTCCGATAACAGACGTGCAGTGCTCCTCAGGAGAAAGGCCAAGCTGGTTCAGCTTGCCTTTGAAAGAGACTTAACCCGCAAATGTACCACGGAGTGGAAGGACACTGTTCTGAGGAGGTTTAGCAGCAACACTCGCCGCCTCCAGCCTTTTTAGAGGTACAGCTATCTTTAAAGTTCTGTTACTGTTTTTTCATTGTTTACGTAGACATTTTGTGTTTGTTTGCTTTAATGTTGGTGCACAAAAGCGTGCATAGTTGAGTGCACACTAGAGGGAGAGAATGGAAGAGAGAAAGAGAGATTCGCGACTTTCAGCTGTGGTTTAGCGCCTTCTTGTGTGCGCAAATTTGAACTTTGTACAATGTGTTAAGTGATTCTTGATGTGTGTGTAAATGGCAAACATATGCATAGCCATACAAAATAAAACCAGACATGAGCAAGACCTTGTGCCCCCTCCGACTGATGCCGACTCTGCTTTTCTCTCATGTCTTTATGTTACTAACTAACACAGCCCTTCCTGGAGTTTCTCTAAAACAATTAGACAGTCTGTCACCAAACATGGACAAATCACATTATTACGGACACATTGAAGACTGCAGGATAAATACTCACCTTATTTAGCTTTTCAGTTCCTCCTGTGCACTGTTTTCACAGACTGTAGCTCAGAGTTCAACACCTTCATAAATATCAGGACTTTGAACCGTCTGTTTTGATCCAGCTCAATGATTAAAGGAAGAAGAGGGAAGTAATATGAAGAATCAGCTTTAACCCTTTAACTTCAGCATCAACTGTTTGGCAGAGGTCAATAAATTCAGAAATACTTAATGTATCAACAAAGAACCCATTATTGTTTTTTTATCAGTGTATTTGGATACAGAAAAATCTGCAAACAGACCAAAAGAACTGATATTTCCTTTGTGTGGGATTTAAATGTATAAAAAGTAAATTGTTTTTGTTATCACCATTATTATTTTTTTAGCATTACCACTATGTGTACATCATCAACCAGAATATAACAGAAATATAAACAGATAAAGCAGCACACTACCAGACTCCCGCCCATATCCCTCCCACATATTCTTTGAAAAAGTTAAATAAATTCAAATTCATAACACAACCATCAACTTAAAAAAACATAGAAGTTCAACATTTGAAACAAAAACATCTATATAAATTTATAAAACACTCTTGTCTGTGTGTGTCAAGAGTCTGTGTAAAACAGATTTGTCATAAACTAAAAACTCGTTGCTAAGCCAGGGATAAACTCATGGAGGAGTCTAACGACAGTTTCTGATTATTTTAAGCTTTACTTTTGCTAAAGGTTTCCTGTTTTGTTTTGATGTCCCTTTAGTTTTTTCCTTACGGATGTGTTGGTAAATTTTCTGAGGATGTTGCTCACGGGAGCCAAAGGTCTGAAAAATGTAGCCTCTCTTATTCTTTTCTAAAGTCAATCTATCTAAAGGTGGAAACTCAGAAATCTGCTCAAGAAACATTTTAAAGTCAGGGGGAATTCATTTTTCCAAAATAAAAGAATACACTTCTTAGCAAAATATGTTATGATTATTAATAATGTGCATTTTTTCTGATCAAACTGGAAAACTGTTTTTTTCAATAGATACACACCGGGTATTCAAATTCTGTTTTTAAATCTTTTTTTTTTTTTTTTTTAAATAATGAATTGAATTCCAGAGGCTTTCAAAAGTATCACAATGCCAAAAGAGGAGCATAAATGTTCCTTCTCTAAATTTACATCTTGGACAGTTTGGAGGGATATCTTTGGATATTTTAAACATCCTTAATGGAGTTAAATAAAGATGATGAATAAATCTAAAGTTTGCCTCTTTAATTTGGTTGCTTTTCAATGGAAAATATGAATTTTATAAAGTACTGTCATGAATTTTCATTGAATTCCATCCCAAAATCCATTTCCCAAGTTTTTACCATTGAAATAAACGATAATTGACTTCCTTGGGCTAATAATTTATAAAATTCTGCAGTTTTACCTTTAATTACTGTTGATGACACTATTTCAGATAGTTCAAAACTCAACAGGTTTTTTTCATAGGTGCAAGAACAGAATTTCATATTTGTAAGTATTTGAAGAAGTCTGTATTTGGGATCTTAAACTCTGTTCTCAGCACAATAAATGACTGAAGCTTTCTATTTTCATTGAAGTTTAAGTTGTTTTATACCTAGATCACTCCACTCACTTAAACTGACATCAGGCAGGTGTTTCTTTACATCAGGTTTATGATGGAGAGGAGCATAGAGGGAGGTAGCTGTAGCTACAGCACAGTTCTTAGTGCAGTCCCTCCAAGCCATGAATGTTATAAGCTGTGAAAAACTAATCTACATTTACTGAAACATTTATGAACATTAGAGTACTCAGAGGTACAGGATGCATAGACTGGCTTTCATCTGAACCCAAAGTGATTCTACTCTCTCGGTTGACCATGACACTAGGTTTCGTAATTTTGAGCTGACCAAAAGTATTGTTAAAAGTTGGGAAGGCCAAGGCCAAAAAGGTTAACATTCAAGAGTTTGAATTACTTCTGTATTTTTTTAAAGAGATTAATAATACTGTCATGGAGAAGATGATTATTGTCTTAATGCTGCCATCATTAAATAAAAAAATATATTTCAGTATAAATGTCTGCTTCTGTGTTTATGTATTTATATACATGTGTGTTCAGGTGTGTGCTGGTGCAGCTGTTATGCCCAGTGTGTGTGTGTGTGTGTGTGTGTGTGTGTGTGTGTGTGTGTGTGTGTGTGTGTGGCGCTCTTGTTTCTCCTCTTAGCGAGGACCTTGTTTTGAAACTGCAAAGTGAGGACGTCCTCGTTTGTCTTAGCCGTGCCCAGTTGCTCTCCGAGAAGTCTCTGCAGATCCCTTGGACCAGCTGCGGGACAAACTCACCAAGTCCGGTGAACTCTCGGGTGAAGAAGGTGTGGCTGCCTTTGGGCTCTGATTACATTAACCCGAGGTCAACCATCGGCGCCCAGGCCACGCCCACCGAGAAAATGGTGATCCCTGATGGCATTAACAAAAGTCAATAAGTTGAGTTAGAATGTTCTCCTAAACTTTTTGTTTTACTTCCTCATAGGTCACGGTTACATTATATGTTTTTAATTTGGAATGAATTATTAAGAATTAAATAATTCAGAATTAAAGCTTCTTCTTCATGTTAACATGGAAATAGGAATTCCAGATAAAGGTTTACACGGTGTTAATTAGATGTTATTCAAGGCCTGGCAGTTGAGAATGGTTCTGATTGGACAGATGGCGGAAGTGACGAAGTGACGTATTTACGTCTTCCAGAAGAAAAATTACAGTTCAGCGTCTCCAGCATCTCCATCAGGGAAACCTCATCCAACTTGAATGCTACAGCTTTAAAAAGGTCCACATTTTC
The DNA here is from genome assembly GCA_036419115.1 of Scarus forsteni. Taxonomy (NCBI): domain Eukaryota; kingdom Metazoa; phylum Chordata; class Actinopteri; order Labriformes; family Labridae; genus Scarus; species Scarus forsteni. The sequence continues at coordinate 584,280 of JAZDUH010000134.1, read as the reverse complement.
AACAGCTAGATAGGTCAACTGTGTCATTTATCTGGAATAAATCCAACCCTAGAATGAAGAAAATTTATTTGGAGGTGACTAGAGAGGCAGGGGGTCTTGGATTGCCAAGCTTTCTTTTCTATTATTGGGCGGCAAACATTGTAAAGCTGTTACACTGGGTATACACATATGAAAATAAACAAGGTGCAGAGTGGGCACAAATGGAATTACTTTGCAACTCGCTATCTATGCTTACTTCCCCACTACCATATAGTCAAAAGATAAAAGTCATAAATCCAGTTGTCAACGAGTCACTTAGAATATGGCTTCAATTTAGAAGGCATTTTGAATTGAAACAGGCCAGCTGGTTTTTCCCAATAGCAAAGAACCCTTTCTTTCCCCCATCAGTGATGGATAATGCTTTCCATTATTGGCATAGAAACGGTCTGCTGTTTTTTAGTGACTTGTTCTCAAATGGTACATTCTCTCTATTTGAGACACTCAGGAAGGACCACAATCTGAATAACTCTCACTTTTTTAGATATTTACAAATACGTAGTTTAGCGAAGAAAGTGTTTCCCTCGTTTCCTTATCTGCCACCCAAAAGCCAAATGGATGTCATTTAAGAACTAGGCCCCTTTGGGAAAAAAACGGGTTTCAATAATATATACCTTAATAAGGGGTTTAAAACAGATATCTTGGGAAAAAACTAGAATAGTGTGGGAGAGGGATCTGGGCATGGTGCTCTCGGAGGAGGCGTGGAGAGACAGCCTTTCTCGTATACACACTTCCTCGTTGTGTGTACGCCATGGTTTAATTCAATTTAAAATACTTCACCGCCTTCATCTCTCAAGGGACAAACTTGCTAAGATTTTCCCCACTATTAACTCTGCCTGTCTGAGGTGCGGCATCAGCCCGGCCTCAGTGGGACACATGTTTTGGGCATGTCCCTCTCTATATAGTTATTGGGTCAGAATTTTTAAAGTAATCTCTTGTATTTGTAAAAAGGCCATGGCTCCTGACTTTTATTCAGCCATTTTTGGTATAGCGCCCCCAAATTGTAAACTTACAAATTTACAAGCGAATGCTTTGGCATTTGCCTCACTGCTAGCTCGCAGGCAAATAAATCTCCATCTTTTCTGCAGTGGTTGAAAGATGTGCTCTCCTTTTTGCCTTTGGAAAAACTTGGCTATAAGATAAGTAAAAAAAGCAGAGACTTTGCTACGACTTTGAGACCTTTCATGGACTACATTAAGAGTTTCCCCCTGCACTAAGTGTTCTGCTTACTCAGTAGCAATGGCTCTATATTTCTATGGTTTTGAATGTATTGTGTTTAAATGTAAACAATGAATGTTTGTAAGAAGACCCTGCAGTAACCTGACCCCTTTATGTTCATTTATTTATTTTATTTATTTATTTTTTGCATCCGAGCCTGGGGAGGGAGGGTGTGGGTGGGGGGTTGGGAGTTGACGATTTGTATTTGTCTTTGTTTAATGTTGGTTCTTCTTTTCTGTATGCAATGAATATTTGTTTTATATATGAAAAGCAGAAAATAAAGTGTTAAAAAAGGGTCCACATTTTAATGCTTATGTCCATCCACACTTTCATTGTTTCCAAATCATCTGGAATGACCACAGAATGACCGAAATCAATCTAAAGCAGAATGAACGTGTACATGATCAAGGAATAATCTGATTTAAATCAGAATAAACCAGCCACTTACTTTGGAATTAATTTTATTCAGAATTATCACTTTCATTCAGAATGATGTGTTTACATGGTCATGTTTAATCTTTTTGAAAAAGGTTTTAGTTTTATTTGGAATTAAGGGGAAATAAAGTTCCAATGTAAACATGATAAATGTCACATACTCACCTTGTTCTTGCACCTTGGCCTCCAACATCATCGTATGATTGGCTGTCAGTCACCATGATGAGGAAGCCGCGACCTGGTCCTGTTCCCCGTTAGGACAAATACGATTATTTCATTTCCTCCACTAAGGAAATCATGTTATTGCTGACGTCGGTTTGTTTGTTTTTTTATTTGTTTATTTGTTTCTGGTACAAAAACCGTTTAGAACCAGGATTTTTTTTTCATAATTTTCTTTTGATTGAACATTCTGATACATACTTTGCATACATCTGGTACATATTAACTGACCAATTTTTTCGGCCAATACTGCATCCTTACATGATGTCCTTCCTCAGTCTCTCAGCTTGTATCACAGTCATAAAATAATCTTACCTATTAATTTACACCTGAGGTCAACTACTGTCATATTTTTAATTAAAGGAAAAGATAAAGAAAAGACAGGGAACATTAAAACTTCAGTAGCTACAAACAAGGATACTTTTCCTTCCAGTAATAGACATCTTAAATAAAGTCTGACCTAATTGGTTTTATGTACCTAACCCAACTTTCCCATATTCTTTTGAATCTGTCGTCCTGCAGTCTCAAGGAGAAAGTTAATTTTTCCATCTTATAAATATTGTGAACAACCTCAACCCCGTCCTCAACCTCAGGTAACTCCTTCTCTGGCTATTTTCTGTAATTGCTTTCTTCCTTGCAATCAACATTGTTCTAGTGATATGTTTGTCTCCCATTCTTGTAAAATCTATGTCAACTTTTCCCAAATCTCATGCCTCAAATGTAAGTGGAAGGTCTACCTTGAGTATTTTATCCAAACACTTTTTAAGCTCCTGCCAGTAGCTGCACATGGAGGGAAAAGTCTGGAATACGTGAAATGGATCCTGGAATTTTTTAAAGGATTCTTTAACATTGCGAGATAGGACCATTTTCAGCAATTGTGCATATTATTTCACCAAAAATAGTCAGGGCGTTTGGAAAAAAATACAGGACAAGTTTCCAACAGGTTCAACAAGATATTAAAGACTGATCTGGATCCTGGAAAAATTCGGATTTTTCTGATCCAGAACAAGAAAAATTTAGATATCCTTGGAATTTTCGTCATAGCAAGGGAACAAATAAAAGGATAGACTTGCAACAAACGCCAAAATATAGCCAAGATACTGTGGAATCTGGAGTATTCAATTTGATTTGTTGCATTTTCAAAATGAAATAAAACAGACATCATTATGAACCCAATTGCAAATGGTGTGTTTTCATGGTCAAGGAATCAAATTTTTTCTATGAAATTAAAGCTGGGGTTGGCGATTTTGGAGAACTAGCTGTCTGTCTCTAGCCTGAAGGGGGCGGTAATGCTCCAAAATGATGGATGCCAACCACCGAAGAAGAAGAAGTCTCGCGAGAATTGCCAGCTGCAGTAGCATGGATGGCAGTTCTCGCAAGATTAGAGCCAACAGCGGAAAAAACTTAGAAAAACAGAATTTATTTTAGAATTCTTGTACATCTGTCTTAAATCTGAGGGATACTGGAGCTTGGTTGGTGTTGTGGGACGGCTCACAGCGGACTTCCCTTATTTTCAAAGACAAAACTTGAAAGGTAAGCATTCTCCAGCGGAGTCTGTTCCCTACATGCTACATGCTACATACTACATGCTACACGGTACACGCACTGTCGGTGCACTCTGGGAAAATGCACGCTCAGCAGGCACGCAGAATGGCGATGGGATTTGATTGGTGTAAAAGAAGGTATCCCAGTAAGATTATTGGTTGGTGTTTTCTCTGTTTTACTCCTGCTGTAGATAGCGGATATTTTTCACTCTGTTTTAAGAACACATTATGAGTTGATTACCATCGGGTCATAAAGACCATTTTAACCAGTATTACAAAAAGTGTATCTAAATCAGATCGCCAACCCCAGCTTAAGGAAGGGCTAATACTTATAATGAAAATAACAATATGGGTGAGGACTGTGGCGCTGGGACCAAGGTACGTTTTATAAGTCTGTTTCCTGTGTATAAAAGACACAAGCAGAATCAAAAAATCAAGCTGTTCCCACTTCAGTCAAAAAACAAAATAACAGGAAACAGCTCCATTTTCGTTTTTGTGCTTTGCGCCAAAAAAAAAAAAAAAAGAAAAAGAAACGGCCCGTTTTTCATTTTCACACAAAAAATGAAAATTCCACTCCATATTACATTTTGTGGGCGGGGCTCTGAAGCTCGACAGTGCTGTGCCCTTCACAGTAAAACTCCTTCTCTGGCAGGCATGGAGAACCGGACTTTCAGTGCACTGCCTGCATTTATTCCAAATCAACACAAGTCGTGTACACAGTACAGGATTTACACTGAAGTAATCTATCTATTGATTAAGAGAGAGAGAGGCCTATTTATCTATTTTTTAAAGTGCACAAGATAGAAAGTAGGCATTTAAATGACCAGCAGGTGTTACCATGCCTTAACGATGCCATCAATCATCCCTATATGTCCAAGTGATCCATACTTGGATCTGCATTGGAACAAGGATTCAAAGGTTTTGTCACGGCAAAAAACATTTGAATAACAATTCATTAAAATAGAAAAGCAACTGTCACCCTCTACTGGAGGTACTGCAAACTACACACACAGCTGGTTGACACAGCAACTCACACGTGACGTCACCACATAAGGTAAAAACCCTCCGGCTGCTCTGCACAGGTTGTTGCCTTTTTCCTTTGCTTCTGTGTCATTGGTATTTATCCAGAATGATTAAATGAAAGAGATAACTTAAGTGAACCATAAAGTACAGTTACATCTGTTAAATACACTGAATATGCACTCAGAACCAGTACTGGCAAAAAGAAGCATTCTCATGGTCAACGGAGCCATCTTATGGTGAAATAGCGCCAGTACAACTTAAACAGACACATGTAAACTTACTGCAACCACCAAGAAAAAATGCTTTAATCTACAGGACTCCAAATACTCTTCTTGAGCAATTTACTTTTAATATGTATAAGAAAAGTCCTTTATCTGAAACAAGTTAAACTCACATTTGAGCAGGTACGCACATGACTGGTTTCTGCTACAACACACCTGGAAAAACCATGTGCTGAGTGAAGGCATAGTACAGACAGGAAGTGATGACATCATCATGGTTCTTTAAGGACACTGAGTTTAAAGCACTACCTGCATAACTATCACAACAGAAAACTGTGGACTTCCTCACAGTCATGCTCATGAATCGCATTAGTTTTCGCTTACATTTTTGTTACCTAGTTTATTATTCACGATTAGAAAATAAACACATAATACCTACTATCTGTAAGTTACATACAGTAAGTGGGGGGGTTTCGTTGGCATGTGCAGCATCTATGCTCCGCCAGCAGAGGTCACACTTCACCATCAATTTTCTATGATTTTCAAATGGTGCCTTCTGTTTAGGTAGAATGAGTAGACTGTGTTCTGCATTCACGTCAAGCAATGCTGTTCATTTGTCACATAGAAGATGGGATGTTGATTTCTGTATTGTTAAATTGAAAATATTATGTTTGAGTCAATTGTTTTATTGCAGTATTGTTAGTTAAAACAGGCTAGATTGTTAGCCATACATTCATTTGACTTGGCAAATTGATTAATGTATATAAATGTATGTTTGGTTTACTGTTTTTACCACACGCATTTCAACTCAGGGCCGGGACAAATGACTGGGCCCTATAAACGCAAAAAATAAGCTCATGACGACGGCATGGTCACTAATCATAAAACAGCACAAAGCAGCATCGCACCATGGTGAGTGACGATGTCATTTGAAAGTCAATCAAGTGGACATGAAGTAAAGCAAACCAAGAGAAAATAAAAACATGAGGCCATGGTCACTAAAAATTAAACAACACAAAATCGTGTCAACTGGACCAAGCTCGTGTGAGTGGAAAACGTTTCGCCTCTCATCCAAGAAGCTTCTTCAGTTCCAAAGATCCTGGTGGGGAGTAAGGATATTTATACACCAGGACGGAGGTAGCCAAGTACAAAAACAAGCTATTATGTGACTGAGCCAGCGGCTCGTGAGGTGTTAAAGTGGGATAATAGCCCTGCTGGGAAGTTGTTCACCCCCGGCTCTCCTATGAGAGTCATCAGGGTCACCTGGCTGACGGTGTGAACGACGGCTGTGCCTCCTTGGGAGGGCTCCAAAGACAGCATTGTATGTGGGAGATAAGTGGTGTCTGAGGCCCCCTCCTCTGTTTAAAGATGGCCGTTCTAGTTTGACATGAATGGCTTCTTTTACCCCTCTCTCAAACCATCTGTCCTCTCTGGCTAGAATGCGCACCTTGTGGTCATCAAAGGAGTGCCCCTTCTCCTCGAGGTTGAGGTGGACTGCTGAGTCCCAAGTGTATCTGTCTGCGGCTTGCAAGACGGAGGCGTGTCCTGTAGTGGGCGTGTCATGTAGTGGGTTCTGTCGCGTAGTGGGCGTGTCGTGTAGTGAAATCACTACGTGACAGAACCCACTAGACTCTTCTTAAAGAGATATGAGCCCGGGTAGCATTTAAAGTTTGAACGTTCTGTTCTGTTTCTACACTAAATACCGTTTTGCTTGTTGCCTTATAATGAATTGATTTAAAAGCATTGAAATGTTAATATTGTTTGACTCTGCCACGAAATAATAATAATAATTAAACAACTCGGGACAAGAATGAATGAGCTAAAATACATACATACATACAATATGTAGGCTATATATAAGTATGTATGTATATTTATATTCAAGGGGAAACTTAGATTTAGGCACTAAAAGAGTGATGGTTAGGTTAAGGGTTAGCAGATGGGTGACGTTAGGTTTTATTTGTGTAAGAGAAACCACAGACCAAACGTTCTTTTCCCTCTTATTTTTTGTCTTCTTCCTTTTTATAAACTTTTAACAGTGTCTCGCGTGGTTTTCCGTGATTTCCGTCTTAGCTAGTGGGCGTGTCGTGTAGTCATTACGTCATTACCCGACACGCCCACTACATGACACGCCTCCGTCTTGCGGGCCGCAGACAGACCCTTCTCCTGAGTCCTGGCCTGTGGTCGTGGCCCTCCTGTGTTGTGACATGCGTTTATGTAATGGTTGCTTAGTCTCTCCAATGTACAGGTCAGAGCATTCCTCATTGCACTGTACTGCGTACACCACATTGCTTTGTTTTTTCCTTGGAATTTTGTCCTTGGGATGAACAAGTTTCTGCCTCAAAGTGTTGCTGGGTTTGAAGTGTACGGGGATCTGGTGGGTGTTAAAGATCCTCCTGAGTTTCTCTGAAGCTCCTGCCACATAGGGTATGACAATATTGTTTCTCTTCTTGTGGACCTCGTCTTTCCTATCCTCCCTGGGCTTTTTAGCAGTTTTGCTAAAGGCCCAGTTTGGATAGCCACAAGTTTGGAGAGCAGAATGAATGTGTTCGTGTTCCCTTAACACCGTCAGCCAGGTGACCCTGATGACTCTCATAGGAGAGCCGGGGGTGAACAACTGCCCAGCAGGGCTATTGTCCCACTTTAACACCTAACGAGCCGCTGGCTCAGTCACATAATGGCTTGTTTTTGTGCTTTGCTACCTCCCTCATGGTATAAATATCCTTACTCCCCACCAGGATCTTTGGAACTGAAGAAGCTTCTTGAATGAGAGGCGAAACGTTTTCCACTCACACGAGCTTGGTCCAGTTGACACGATTTACGCTTTGATTGACATGAGTCATGGCCTGGATGACTGAGAATATCCACAGATTTAAACGACACAAAGCAGTTCAGCACCATGGAGAGCTACTACGTCACTTGAAAGTCCATCAATTGGTCATGAAGTAAAAAAAACAAAACAATAAAAACATGAGGCCATGGTCACCAATATAAACAAACAGACAGCAGTTCAGCACTACGGAGAGTGCTGTTACTGGAAGTTGAGCCAGTGGATGTGAAGTAAAGCGAACCAAGACAACAACAAAAAGATGAGACCATGGTCATTAGTCATAAAATAACACACATCAGTTCAGCACCAAGGAGAATGACGATGTCAACTGAAAGTAAAATGTGTGTATATGGAGTAAAGCATACCAAGAGAACAACAAAAACATGAGGTCATGGTCACTAACCATCAATCAACACAAAGCAGTTCAGCACCATGGAGAGCTACTATGTCATTTGAATGCCCATCAAGTGGACATGAAGTACAGCAAACCAGGAGAGCAACAAAAAAGTGAGGCCATGGTCACTAATCATAAAACACAAAGCAGTTCAGCACCACGGAGAGCGACTATGTTACTGGAAGTCAAGTCAGTGGACATGAAGTAAAGCAAACCAAGACAACAACAAAAACTTGAGGCCATGGTCATTCATCATAAAACAGCACAAAAGGTGTTCAGCACCATGGAGAGCGACAGCATCATTTTGACACCCACTCAATATGTTGGGGAGTGGCACATTTTGGACAGGAGCGGATTCCGGCTGGTTTCAGTGAGTTTTCATAAACAACAGTGTTCAAATGAGTAATCCATTTTAATCAAGAATTCAGGGCTGTAAATAAAACAGATATCCAGACCTTGTTGGTGTCTGGGCAACCACTGATCCACAGTGGCATCCAAGGCACGGAAAATAAGTACAATGTCATAAGCTTTGATTTCAGCGCTGCACACTCCCCACTTATAATACCTGTGACTTGAAAGACGCCTGTGCCACTGTCTGAAAGTAGAGGTCTTGATGGTGAAGACTTTTCCTTCATTTTGTTTCCAGTACATTGATCCTTCAAAGAAGAAATGCAGAAAAAAGACACAAAGAGAGCAGTTAAGAAGAGTAAAGAGTAATGTACAGCCTCTACTTTCTGACCACTGATGTTTTGCTGTTTTTTATGCATTTGGAGTAGTCTAAATGAAGATTAATAAAATATTTTATTTACCTGTTGTCCCTTCTGAATCGATAATTTCATTGCCGTTGGGGTCAGTAAGGGTGTAATCCTCATCATCTGCCATGGCGACCTTTAGTTTTTGCAGGACGCATGAGACGGTTCCCTCTGCTTCTGTAAATCACACCATGACCACTCTTGTTGAAAATAGCTTCCCCTCCATCACCTCGGACACATGAAGGGCCCTGTAATGCACAAATAATGAAGAAACCGAGCTACATAACTACATTATTTTGGTCAAACAGCTTGTGTGAGCCCATGCTAAACTCTAAATGCATCATTCTTCTGTTTTTGTCTTTAGTAATGTTGTTTATGTCCAGTATGCTCAGTTTGATTAATATTACATCTAATTTCTATCAAACATAAATGAAGAGCTCTTTTCAAAAACACTATAAATTATTTTTAATTTAGAAAAATGAAATTATTTACCCAGACCCACCCTTGGATTGGCTGGGGAACTGAACTTTGAAATACAGTTTAAACAGGGATATAGAGCTTTCTGGCATTAAATACTGATAGGGCAGGTAGTACAATCAGTATACAAAAGAACAGCACTGAGTAATGGTGTTTTTTTATTTAATTTAGAAGTTCTTTTTGGAAAAGAACTCTTCAAATATAATTATCATTATAATTTGTCCTTTTAATAAGAGCTTTCAGTTACCATATGTCCCTACCTTTGAAATGTGGCGTGGAAACCGATCTTTCCAGTATGCTCATGTTCACAGTGGCCCAAATTGTGGAGATGTGGATGGCGGTGTTATATAGGCCGGTCCTGCCCCTGTCCCTGGATTCTCCCCAGCTTCTCCATGGACTTCATAATGATCATGGTCATGGAGGTCCAGGGAGCTGAAACTGCCATCCTCAGCTGGAAAAATGGCAACATTTGCAGGATCGACATCGGTATCTTTTCAATTCAATACTTCATATAAAATCTAAATATGAAGCGATGTTCCAACTCTGCTGATCCAGACTTGTATGTTGCTCAGCGGTCGTGGAAAAGCTCAGTAACTGATGTTCATGGTGGAGGTCTGCGTGCTCGGGCTGCTTTTGGAGTTTGAATCATGAAGTGACAAGTTTGAATCTGTGGCTTCTTTCATTTACATGATTTCTTCATCAAGATTCATTTTGTGATTTTGAGCTGCACTTGATAAAGATTTATGAGAAATAAATAGACAATAATTTTGTCATAATTTACCTTTTAAAGACAAAAAGACAGAACATTAATGTTTCTTTGTCATTTTAGATGTTTCAAGTCTTAAAAGATCCAGTCTGTTATTTACAATTCAATATAATCTAACACAACATAAAACTCATTTCTACTTTCACTGATGATTTTTTTTAAAGTACCACCAATTTGGCTGTTAAAAAAACTTTTTAAAGAATACATCCAAACCATATACCATATACAAGCTCTTTTACTGTGTTGTTTCAAGTAATGGATGCTTAAAGAACAAAGTAAACACAAATTTCAGACATGTTTTATGAAATTTGGTGTTGAATTAAATACTTTTCTTCCATTAGTAACTTGGATTTCTCTAAAATCAAAGAGTAAAAGTACTTCCTATTGCATGCCCATGTAGTCCAGAGTGTATTCTCTGCAGTTATTTAAGTTTCATGTGGTACTAAAGGAAGAAAATTGTTTTACTGGACATCAAATTCATTGACCAGTCGATTTCATTTCATTTTAAGTCTCGCGCCATGCATTCATGACCCCTGACCTCTGCTGATTAACACAGTTCTATTATTACACATCTGCTTCATTCAGGAAGCACAAAGAGCCATTTCTGACCTCATGTTTCCCGTTTCCCTCAAATGATGCTGAAGGGAAAACAGGAACACGTGAAGACGCTCAGGAGGCCTCCTTTAACGCGCAGCATTTACCGTAAAGTAGTGATGCTATGAGAGGTGCCGAGGCTTTGAAGCGTGTGCCGAGTAATGGAGGGGCGTTTCTGCAAAGCGCGTATCGAGGCTCGCTTCATTTAGGGGAGGGGACAAAAACGATGACGTCCGAAGCCTCGCGACCCGGCTGTACCACGTGACTGCTTCAGGAAGCGGTTCAGATTGTGCCGAGAGGTTTGACAGCGATATAAACCCCTCAGGCTCCATTCAAGATGTAGGTGTTTGTAGGGGGTTAGGGGTTTGGATAGCGTTTATATGGTTGGAGATATTTTGGCGTGTTTGGAAAGAGAGTTGGAGAGATAGATTGGAAATTTAAGACAGTGAGGAGAGGATAGGTGAGAGGATGGAGCCAGATGGGAAGAGGAAGATTTCCCCTGTGTGGAACATTTTAATTTGATTAACCCGAATAAGGTGAGTGAATAACATCAGACAATATTTCAGAGACATTAGGTTGTGTCCAAAAAAAAAAAGGAATTATTTAAAAAACTTTTCAAAAACTGTTGAAAAACTGCTATTTCTGAATAAAAAGAATAAAACCTCCCCTGTTCTGTACATCATTGTCCAAGTTACACAAGCATATTGAGTTCCTTCTTCTTAGTCCACAAGCACTTTCACCTCTGCTTAAGCACATGACACTCTCCAAAAGTGACAGACAAACTTTACACAGCCTGCCATATCATATGCTATGCCACTACTGTAGTGCTGGTAAGGGCCAGAATTGTGAAATTGATATTAATAGGGCACCAGACATATGACTACATATGTTGTCAAGAAAAACACAATTTTTAGGGTTAGGCCTATTGCTCAATTAAACCACACTACAGAAAAATTAAAGTCGATCATAAAATAATCAATGAACATTTCAAAAAACATTTCAGTTTCATTCAAATGTAAAGAGTCCCAAAAAGCTAAGCATTGAAGTCCAAACTTTTCATAAATAGTAATATGTATATATGTATATATGTGTATATATATATATATATATATATGTATATATATATATATATATATATATATATATATATATATATATATATATATATGTATATATATATATATATATATATATATATATATATATATATATATATATATATATATATATATATATATATATATATATATATATATATATATATATATATATATATATATATATATGTATATATATATATATATATATATATATATATATATATATAAATACTAAGATTGTGTGTAATATCTGCAAATTACACAAATGTGCCATACTGCTTCACCCTGTTATCACTGCATGAAAGCCAAAGGTATTTTTAATAAAATGTATTAAAGGTGTTTTTCTTATTTTGTATGTTTTGCGGATTTTTTAAAGGGAAAGCTTTGTGCGCTGGTGTCAGTGCTGGTATCAGAGATGATAAAGTCAGATAAATCAGTATTGTGCATACTTCAGAAAGTATAAAGTTCATCAAAGCAATTCTTCAAGTTTGTTCTCAGGCCATCAAAGAGAAATAATCAGAATGTTGCAAAGCAGTTCATCAAACCCAAAGATGTAAGAAAAACCCATTCAGATCCAAAATTCAAAATAGCCAAAGTTCTTTGTCAATTTAAAATCTCAAACAGCACAAAATACAACCCAACAAACTCAGTTCTCAGTCCTCCTGATGCCCCCACCCCTCCTAAACACCCAAAAACAAACAAACAAACCCAAATCAAATGCAATTGGCAATGAATGAACATAAAAAAAGAAAAGTCATACATTTAACACACAGCCCATTCAAAAATATTTTGTTCAACACGTGTTAAATTATGGCGAGAAAAAAAGTACTTGATAATATATGTACATTTTTTAATTGTCATTCCCAAGAGCCACAGCAGACAATGCTTCACACATTTGCCTGCGATTATACACCTGACCAGTGGGTGGTTTTGTGTGCACATGAAGCTTCATGAGATGAACCCTTTCTCGAACCAATTGGCTCAAGTGGTTCAATGCCTCATGAGGCTTCAACTCACCACCACTATGGTAAAGTTATGAGGACAGGCGCACTTCGAATTCAGGAGCGATTTTTTCTGTTTCTGTCAGGAATGATCACTCCCCCAGACAAACCCCTGTCCCTCCTCGAACTCTCTGTTCATTTTTCAGACCTCTCTTCATCCATTCTCACTCTCTCAGCCTGAAAATGCTCCTACCTTGATGCGCCATGACGCCTCCCCTTGTGTTTGAAGGCCGCACCTGAGCGCGTCACTTCCTGTTTTTAAAGCAGGTCATGTCGCGCCAGCTGTGGTCACATGACTGGGGTGGGTCCACATTAAAAGCCTGATTTTGTGCAGGGAGCAGGGCCGCCCATAGAGGGGGATAAAGGGCTCTCAGGGGGCCCAGCCTCAAAGACATTTACCCACCTTTTTTAAAAATATAAATGTTATTGACCTTTTTTAAAAATAATTACATAAAGACATTTGGACTCAACTTTCTGCTCCAGCACGGTTTATTTCAGTGAATATCTTCCAGAAAGGGCCCCTAAAGGCTCTGTCAGGGGCCCAGCTTTTCCTTTATGCAGCCCTGGCAGAGAGTAATTCTATAAATATGAATAAAATGTCTTAAATATGAAGATTAAAAGAGCTGGTAGACTGATGGAGGGGCTGATGTGGCCCCACATCACTTCATATCATTGAGTATTTCATTGACAGGTTTGTAGTAAATATACATTTGTAGTAAATATAGGTTAGTGGTCAATATCGTACTCATATTTATTTATGAACAGAAAACAGCTCTTGGCGTTCACATATACGAATCTGCTTAAAGAGCTAATTCATTCTTGAACTTCACTTAATAATCTTTCTGATCAAAGTGTCATAAAACACAACAAACATGTTTTATTTTCACTTTCACTGCATCAGATCTTTTCAACAACTTCAAATAGAGCCATAGATATATTTTTTTCCTTTACATTATTTCTTTTTCAGTCATTTTTTTCAAAAGAACACAAAATTACTTCAAATGAGAAAATAAATTTGCAATATGTTCCAGAAATGAGGTGCAAAGTGGAATATTCGAGGTGAGGTTTTTACAGCAATGACTGGTCAATAACTGATGACACTGGTGCTGTTATTTTGTAATAATGATATGATAATAATAATAATAATAATAATAATAATAATAATATTCGGCTCATTTCGGCTATATTTTTTCATCCATCTCCAGTGTTATCATAAAGTCAGCTCATCTACCCTCTTCAGGTGGGTCAGCTGACCTGGTAAACAAACTTTTGATGACATCATAGCCGCACGACACAAAGGTACAGCTGACCTACTTTTAGCCGGCATTGCTGAGCAACATGGCAGAATATTTATCTGATGCCGAAGAGTCAGACTACGACGACCGGTTTGAGTCTGAGTACACGGACGAGGAGCTCCATGAAAGAAGAAAGTGGAGGGAGAGAGACTAACAGCTGGCTCGAGAACAAAAAACAGGAGCACGTCCACGACTCAATGCTAACTGGTGGTGCGCTTGTGGACAGTGTTCGCCTATAGCAATAGAAGAGGAGTGTGTTTGCTGCTCAGAGTGGGACTTGAAACCGGCTGACATGCTTATGGATCCATTCAGGAATATATGTCTGACTATTCTGGAGGATTTCTCTGCAATTACAAACCGGGCTGAGGTAGAGACGAGCGATTTTGCAGAGATTATGTTCCGCACTGAAGCTCCATTGCCGTGGCCCCCGCTAAGTGCGGCGACATCGGTTGGATCTAAATATCTTCTGAAGGACTCCGAACTGCACGATGTTTGTCTGACTGAGTATATGAGCATGCACAAACCTAAAAATAAGGTCCAGGTGTCAAAAAACCGGAGTTTCCCTTTAAGAGATGAAAACATTCTTCAAATAATGGCAAACCCATCAAAAGAAATTAAAAAAATATTTTGGGGTAATGAGAGTTAATTAAAAAAAACTTACCTTTGTAGCTCTCAAAAAATCCCTCTCATAAAAGAGATATCATAAAATTATATATTTTTTTCACTTTCACTGAGTCAAATCTTTTCACCTCCTTAAACCTAAATATAGATATAAAGGGTTTTTTATTATTTTATTTATATCTTATATTTTTACTCCTTTTAGTCCAAACCCCTGATCTCTTCTGATCAAGAAAATAATATAATCATAATCAGAGCCAATTTGGCCTCTGATGATTCAAATCTCACAAACACAATCCAAATCTTTTCTCAGTCACTGTCACATCACTTTTAGAAACATCCCTATTCACCACTGAAACTCTGTGTGAAGAAGCTCTGCTGCCCCTGGTGGTGTGGGGGCGCCATCACACCTACAACCTGCTTTTCCATTGTTTTGAAGTAGAGGCTCAGATTTATTAGGCATCAATCAATCAATCTTTATTTGGATAGCAACACTCGTTATCTCAGTAACTGAAGAATAACTTTTCAAATGTAGGACCAACAGATTGAGAAACTCCTTTGTCCCTCAAGATATCAGACTGTACAACTCCTAATTGGAGGGGAGGAGGAGTGACAGGAAGACAGAGGATGGGAAGGAGCAGCAGCCAGCCTGTAGCACTGTATTTTTATATTATTATTTTATTTTATTTACATTTGTTAACAATTTTACTTAGATCTATTTTTTCTTTTTTATATATCTTTTAATCTGTAATAATCAACTGCTACTGATTCTTAATTTCCCTGAGGGAGGATTTCACTCAGAGATAAATGACGTACAATCTAATCTAATTTAATCTAATACACACAAATGCATCCAGTTCATAAATTGAATTGCAGCTCAAATTGCTTTAGACAAAAAAGATTAAAAATACATATATACATATACATCCATATGATAATCACTTTCTTTAAACCACTTAGCAAATAAACACTCAGCAGAGGTCCGTCTACTAAGAATATTCCTCTGGAGTTGTCATGAATAGTTGGTAGGATGTCAAGAGGATTTGGAGGCTAATGCATACAAGAAAAAGCAAAGCAATAAAACCAAGAAACATCAGACTAATAAATAAAACACTAAAAATACATTTAAAACAAATACATTAAAACATGTTGAAAGATTAAAATGAAACCTTAAATGAATATAATCTGCAGAGGAATGATGTTGATTAATGTAGCAGCGTCTACCTGAACTGCTATTAAAATGGTTGAACTGGTCTAAAAGTTCATGGAGTGGAGCAGGTCATCATGACTGTTTGTCAGGGTAACACTGATATATGTGTGCTGTCTGCAGGAACTACCATGTGTTTAATGTGGTTGATCTGAAGTTAATATCAGGGACGGTAATGATGAAGGAATGGGGCTAAAGGAAAGGCTGGAGTTCCTGAAGCTTAGTAATCAAAAGCTGCCAACAAGACAAGAGCCAGAGAGGAGAGCAGGAGCAAACAAAAAGATCCCCGGCAGTCTGAGCCTGATGCAGCAGAACGACGAGCCATGAGCTGCTCCAGGACTGAAATACACTATCAAACCCTATAGCCTGTCAACAGAGTCTGCAGTCTATACCCCGGATTCTCCACAAAACCACACAGCAGCTCCAATCCTGATTCCTGCAGCCCTGTTCCTATCAGCTCCAGCTCTCTCAGGCAGGAGGGGTTGGACTTCAGAGCAGAGGCCAGGTGATCACAGCTGATCTCCGTCAAACGGCAGGAAAACAATCTGAGCAGAGACCAAATAATACAGCTTTAGAAAACAATGTCTCCTCACTGACAGTCTCACCTGCCTTATTTGTTCATAATGCCACCTATTGGACAAACTACGGAAGAGCCTTAGGGCCATCTTAGATGGAGAAAATTATTTTAGGGAAGACGACATTCAAGTTGAATAAAGTCAAAATGTGGAGAATAAAGTTGATAGTTTGACTTTCATCACAAAAAATTTGTTCAACTTTATTCTTAAAAGTAAACTTCCCCAAAATAATTTTCTCTATCTAACATGGCCCTCATATATGGAGTTAGATCAGTCTCATTATAAATAAATGCACACAGAAGGATTCACAAATGTATACTGGGATTAATAAATAAATGTCTCTCAACCCACAAATATTTTTTGGGTACATAACGCCCTTGGCCGTGATGGCTGCATAGGCGGCGGGATGGAGACGGTTGGTGGTGTGTACATAACGCTGGTGGCGGCAGGGGAGGGTGGATACTAGCGGCACTAGCAGTGGTGGATACAGAGTTAGCCCTGATAGCACTGGTGGCGTTAGAGACCGGGTTACCCCGCTGGCACTGGCGGTAGTTTCACATTTCATACAATTCTCCACCTATCTCAGCAAACCTCCCAACTAGAGAGAGCAAAGAAAACCCGGATAATGTTTCATTTACACTTTGCAGATAACCAGGTGCTGACGACTTGTCCACCTGGATGACAACTTCGTTTCCTCAGTCCAATGAGTCGGTTAAGCTGTACGAACAAGTTCTTGTGATTGGCTGAAAGGAGGGAGACATCTGATTGGCTACAGATACTTCCCTGTTGAAAAAAGCGCATGTGTGGATCGAGACACGTCAGGGGAGTCTCAAAAAGATTCACACACAAATGCAGCGATGTTCACAAATGCTGTGCAGTTTGTGAATGCAGATTCAACAGTTTGTGAATAAATATCACAAAATACATATTTGTTTTAACCGAAAATTGCAAATTATTTTAAATATAGACATTTGTGGAATTCCATTAAAAATATATAAAACAAGTAATATTTGTGTGTGCATCAGAAATACATTTGTGAACTTTGAAAAACATTTGTGAGTTGAGAGACATTTATATATTAATCCCAGTATACATTTGTGAATCCTTCTGAGTGCATTTATTTATTATGAGACTGATCTAACTCCATACTCATGCTCTTCCATAAAAACATATGTATGCTGTCTATCATAGAATATATTATATTATATTATATTATACTAGGTAAGATTATATTAGACTAGATTTGATTAGATTCGGTTAAGTGCACTTTATTAATCCCTTTGGGAAACTCCCTCAGGGAAATTAGGATTCAAATAGCAGATGTAAAAAAAAGTTGAATAATAAAATATTATATATTATAATAAAAAGTATATACATGTAAAAAAAATGATAAACTCTATGAAATGATTGAATTGAAAAAAATAATAATAAAAATAATTGACGAAAATTAAATTGATAAAAAAAATAATACATAATAAATTAAAAATCATGGTACTGGCTTAAATATATCCCATTTATCTCAGCACAGATTTTAAACGTGGAATCTGACCTCAGAGCTTCCAGTCTACACCCCGGCTCCTTCAGAAAACCACACAGCAGCTCCACTCCTGAATCATGCAGCTTGTTTTCACTCAGGACCAGCTCTCTCAGGTGGGAGGGGTTGGACTTCAGAGCAGAGGCCAGGTGAGCACAGCTGATCTCCGTCAAATAGCAGAAAACCAATCTGAGCAGGGACCAAATAATACAGCTTTAGAAAACAATGTCTCCTCACTGACAGTCTAACACAGGGGTGGGCAACTGGCGGCCCAGGGGCCATATGTGGCCTTAAACCTCTCTCAAATATTTTCTCTAACCTTAGATTGCTGCAGTTATGTTTTGTATGAGTAATTAAAAGTCTTACTATGCTATGATTGGATCTCTCAAAATATTATATGAGGCATTAAAATATAATTTATATTATTGGTAAAAATCATAATTGGAAACAATGGTAATGGGAACATGTGCTTTAAAAATGGGTAAACATTCATTCTTTTATTGCATTAAAAAGCTCGCATTAGTTTTAGTTATGTGTCATGCTCATTCGATTTAGTTTTTTTTGTGTTGGCGTTACAATATATATGTGTTGGTATAATCCTTTGTTAAGCTATATTGTTACTATTTTTAGTTTTTTGTGTGTTTTTCCTCATTGAGAGTGGAAACAAAATGTAACAATGTGGCCCTCAGGCCCTGAAATATAAATGAATGTGGCCCTTTTCTGTTGCTCACCCTTGGTCTATCTTGTCTTATTTGTTCAAACTGCCACCTAGTGGACATACATATGGATACAGTACATATTAGATTAGATTAAAGCTATGGTGTACGATTTGGTGTACATCTTAATAACAACGTTTATAAGCATGTTATGGTCCTATGATCCAATCTAGGCAATATAAAGACCAAAAAGAACGAAAAAAATCCATTCAGTATATCCGCTGCGCAGCGTAATAGTTGACCAATCCGAACCCCGGGAACGGCGGTTTGGATTGGTCCATGAGTCCATCCAATCCCCTGTCTCCCCTGCTACGCACCCTCTCGCCCATGGTACCGCCTCCTCCCCTCTACGTCTCTGGTGAGCAGCTAGCAGCATTAGCTACTGAAGCGTCATGAAGCCGGGAGGCTGCTTCTGTTACCCTCCACATCGAAGAGAAGGAAACGTAAAAGTTTCGAGGAAACGGCTGAAGTAAGGAAAAAATATGAGCAATACAGGTCCCAATGGAGACTTAACATTGGATTATCATACGGTGGAAGAAGCTGCAGAATGATTTGGGATTGTTGAACACCGCTGCGGCCGCCAGCGACCGAAAGGCTGGCTGCAGCGGGTCACGGGCTGGCAAACGACCGGAGCTCAGACCGCAGAGCTGCCCGCGGGTTGAGGACTGAGTGCTGGCTGGCGAACGGCCTCAGCGCCGGCCGCGTCCGACCTTCAGCACCGCCGTTCCGCCCCTGGTTGAACAGGTAATAGCTTTGTTTACTAAAGAGGGAGATGTCTGCTGAATAACTCTGGTTAGTCTGTGCCTGTACTGACTAATGACTGGATGTTGTTGGTCGGAACGGGTAGGCTCTGTCAATAGATGTTAGCCTGTTAGCCCCTCATCGTTAGCATTGTAAACTGAGCTGGTGAGGACAGAAAGATAAATCCTCCCCCACAATCGGCTCCGCTCTGGCGACGTCAGACCCGCTTCGCCGCCCGATCCAATTGAAATGGCTACTGCTGTGTGTTACAAGGGGGATGACTGTTGTGTTTGTTACTTTCAGTTGAGCTGAGTTGTTTTTGGTTGTTGTTGATATTTTATGCCAGCTGGCTGGTTGCTCTGTCAGAGGGGGCGTGTTGTTAGGAGGCGACACGAGCTGGGGGCGGGATATTGGAACATGGAGGGGAGGGGTGAGTGAAGGGGGGGCAGGCTGTGTTTTTCAAATCTGTGTCAACAGCCAAACTGGTTTTCAGAACGTAGACCATAGCTTTAAATTAGATTAGATTAGATTAGATTAGATAGCACTTTATGAATCATTCTTTCTGTATGTCACTGTTTTAATTGATGACTTTCATTGTTTTCCTCAATTATTGGTACTGTATTGAGTCTGTGTGACTGTTTGTTGAAACTGTGTTTTGCTGTCATTCTTGGTCAGGACTTCCTTGGAAAAAAGAGATCTGCTGATCTCAATGAGACTAACCTGGTGGAATAAAGGTTAAACAAAATAAAAAACAAAAAAAGTATGCCTTAAGGAAACTCCCTGAGGGGAAATAGGGTTCCAATATCGGTTAACAAAAAAAGCTTGTAGAAAACACATAAAAAATATAAATATAAAATATAATAATAAATCTTAAAAAATAAAAGGGCGAATGAATGACTGGGAAAAACGACAAACTGAAAATCATGGTACTGGCTTAAATCTATCACATTTATCTCAACTCAGATTTTAAACGTGGTATCTGACCTCAGAGTTTCCAGACTACACCCCGGCTCCTTCAGAAAACCACACAGCAGCTCCACTCCTGAATCCTGCAGCTTGTTGTCACTCAGCTCCAGCTCTCTCAGGTGGGAGGGGTTGGACTTCAGAGTGGAGGACAGGTGAGCACAGCTGATCTTTCTCAAACCGCAGCCCATCAGTCTGAGCAGAGACCAAATAATACAGCTTTAGAAAACAATGTCTCCTCATTGACAGTCTAACACAGGGGTGGGGAACTGGCAGCCCAGGGGCCATATGTGGCCTTTCACCTCACTCAATGTGGCCCACCAATCACCCCCACCCCAAAAAAACAAACAACCAAACAAAAAAACAAACTGGAAAACAAAAAAAAAAATGTTGCGGAATTTGATTGATCATGAATAACCAGTACCATGTCATGCATAAATTCAGATAGGTGATTTTTATTTTCTCTAACCTTAGATTGCTGCTATGTGCTTTGTTTTTTACAGGTAATTCAAGTTCTCACTATTCTATGATTGTAAGCCTAAAAATTTTTTATGAGGTATTAAAATATATCGATAGTATTGGTAAAATCATATTTGGAAACAATGATAATGGGAACAATCTTATTTTAAAGTGCAACAATATGCAACATTGTGGCCCTCGGGCACTGAAATATAAATGAATGTGGCCTTTTTCTGTTTTCCACCCTTGGTCTAACCTGTCTGATTTGTTCATACTGCCACCTAGTGGACATACATATGTATACAGTATACATAACATTAGATTAGATTAGATAGAATTTTATGAATCATTCTTTCTGTATGTCACTGTTTTAATTGATGACTTTCATTGTTTCCTCACTTATTCATACTGTATTGAGTCTGTGTGACTGTTTGTTGAAACTGTGTTTTGCTGCCATTCTTGGTCAGGTCTTCATTGGAAAAGAGATCTGCTGATCTCAATGGGACTAACCTGGTTGAAAAAAGGTTGAATAAAATAATTAAAATAAAAAAATCTCTTCAACTCCCTCAGGCTAAATAGGATTCCAAACAAAGTTTACAAATAAAGCAGGTAGAAAAATATTTAAAAAATATATAAATATAAAAAATAATTATTAATCTAAAAAAATTAAAGGATGAATGAATGAAGAAAAAAAGATAAACTAAAAATCATGGTACAGGCTTAAATATATCACATTTATCTCAGCACAGATTTTGAACGTGGCATCTGACCTCAGAGTTTCCAGTCTACACCCCGGCTCCTTCAGAAAACCACACAGCAGCTTCACTCCTGAATCCTGCAGCTTGTTGTCACTCAGGTCCAGCTCTCTCAGGTGGGAGGGGTTGGACTTCAGAGCAGAGGCCAGGTGAGCACAGCTGATCTCCGTCAAACCGCAGAGAGCCAATCTGAGGAAGGACCAAATAATACAGCTTTAGAAAACAATGGGTGCATCTCAAAGCTCCAACGTTTCATCCTCGCCTCCTCCACTTGGGTCTTAGTCCCTCCCACCAGAGATGCATGCCAAAGACATGAGAAAACGAAGAGAGGAGACGAGAGTATTCATTTTAAGAGCATTGAGATGTCCTCTCCTCCGGAGCGTCACATGAAGCGACGTCTTTTAGTGATGATGGCGTCACAGCTGAATAAACTGGTCTGAGCGCACGGGAGAAAATGAATTAAGGAAAATAATGTAAACTCCAGGGGGATCGACCGCGGTAAATTCATATCCACTTTTACTTCAATTTAAAGTGGATATGTACATGAATGAAAAAGAAAAATGTCAATTTTTACCCAAGCCCAGAATGATAGGAGTTTTAAATTGTTATATTGCGGCCACTTTGTGTTCATAAATAATGTTTTTATTCTGCTATAAGCACTTAAACCCCCTCTCTGCGCATTTATATAGAAAAAAAATGTAAAGGCCTGAGATAACAATGTACAATTCACTACTTTCTCTCCTTATTTATGCTTGGTTAGATCAGGAACTACATAAAACATGCTTTTCGTTAATGTGCATTATCATCTGCTGACCCCAGGATCTATTGGGTGCTGATATTTGTCAATGAGCATCTCTTTATTTATTTATTACTGTCTGTATGTATGTATGGTCTGGGTAGACTGAAAAAAATGAATTTCCCTTTGGGATAAATAAACCTGAAAGAACTGCCCCATGATAGTGTTCAATATTTTCTGTGATCAATCTGTCCAGCTTAGAATTCTTTTAAATGAGTCAAATATTTCTTTGCACAGTGAAGAAAATAAAAAAGAGATAAAAGAGACACTGAAATTTAGTAACTGCTCACATTCTGAGGGAACATCAGGCCTACACATCGACTGCTTTGTGTGAGATGTGGATATACACATTACAATGACTCCCAAGAAGTTGCTAATAACACTTTCTCTTGCTCCATGATGTTTTCATTTCACACATGTTGGCAGCTGACGCTTTACAGCCGGCTGCTGATATGTCACAAGGGGGCGTGTCTGTCAGTGAAAAGACTTCTGCGAAGCCTGCACTTGTGTTTCCTCGATTATCCCTCCTCCAGATCAGTCTCCTCTCTCCTCTCTCCTCTGAGCACATTTGGCGCTTTGGAATGTCCTTCAATATGACTGCTCACAAAATACTTCCGGTGTCGCGGAGGAGAGAGGAGACGGCATTTTGGCACATTGGGATGCACCCAGGGGCCATGTGCGGCTTTAAACTCCCTCACTGCGGCCCACCAGTCAAACCTCCCCCCCCCCAACCAAAAAAAACAAACAAACAAATAAACTGGAAAAAAAAAAAAAAAACAGTTGCTTAAAGAGACTGTGAAGAGTTTCTAAATAATTACAAAAAAGTCTCCCTTTAAGATATATGCCTGATGGAAATACACACTTATTGATGAGTTTTATAGCATCAAAATAGGTTAGCTATAAATGCTATTCCTTAGCTTCGCTGTCGGGTCGGACAGGGCTGGACTGGCCTGGATACTCAACTTCCGGAACAAGACAATTAAAACTAGAGCAAATTTTTTATTATTTTATTATTTATATTACACGTCTTAGAGCACCGGGCTGTAAGTAGCGATAAATAGCCGGCTACAACTACGATAACAAGTTTTCAAAAACACGTCTTGTCACACATCAAAAACTACCACTACGTAACTAGAAAGAGATACATTACCTCGTCGCTTTCCATCCTGTAAGTTGTTGAAAAAACAAAGCTGTAAAGCAATGCAGAGTTCTGAGGAAGGTCCTTATTGCATCCATAGCCTCAAAACAAACACACGCTGTGGATTGTGAACGTCTGTGATGCGTTCCAGTTGTTGTCAGAAGTAGGAATTTTGAGCTCCGAGTAGGAAACTGCAACTGGAACGTCCCTCAAAGTCTTAATTTCCTTCTGGGAACTCAGTGAAACCTCGCCACCCCCGAGCTGACAATCAAAGATGGATGCCCCCAGTGTGAACAGTTATTTAGCTCCTGTATTAAACAATTTATTGTCACTTCTGACTGGGGTGTGTCGCTCTAGATCAGCTGTATACATAGTATTGTTAGACTTATATTTACAAAAATGCTGCCATAGTGATAATCACATTCTTCATGTGATATTTGTGAAAAAGAACGCAGGGCGTGCTAACAACAGCTAACAATAGCCTGGTAGATCAGCTTGTTTTTTCCGATTTTAACTGGAACGCTGATAACTCTGAGATGATGTCACTCCCATTTCCGAGATTACTGGAACGCAGCACTATGACAGTCACCTTGCGTGCTCATGGGTAGCAGAGTCTTTTACGTTGCCGGTAATAGATTCTCCTCACAGTCCCTTTAATTTGATTCATCATGAGTAACCAGTACCACATCATGCATAAATTCAGATAGGTGAATTTTTTTTTCTCTAACCTTGGATTGCTGCTACATGCTTTGCTTTTGTTTTTTACAATTAATTAAAGTTCTTACTATGCTTTGTTGGATCTTTAAAAATATTTTATGAGGCATTAAGATATATTTTATAGTTTTGGTAAAAAACATATTTGGAAACAATGGTAATGGGAACATACATGTGCTTTAAAAACGGGTAAACATTCATTCTTTTATTGCATTAAAAATAAGCTTGAATTAGTTTTAGTGATGTGTCATGCTCATTAGATCATGAATTTTTAATTGTGTTTGAGTTAGAATATAGAAGTGTTGGTATAATCCTTTGTAAAGCTTTATCATTGTCATTTTTTTTTTAATTTATATATTTTTCTGCATTGAAAGTGCCAACAATTTCCCTCGGGCCCTGAAATATGAATGAATGTTATTTCAGTCACCATGTGGGCTTTTCTTTCTTTAACAGAAGGGTACCAACATTTTTGTCTGCGTGTGAACATACCGTGCAGCAGACTGGTTTCAGCAGGGTAGTCAATAACCCCATTCACCTGCAGTTTCAAGCTGTAATGTTCCCTATGGTCACACGTGGCCTCACACAACTCCATCATATCAAATTCATCTCAGCACAGAGGGAAAGAAATGGTGTCTGACCTCAGAGTCTCCAGTTTACAGTCTGGACTCTTCAGAAAGCCACACAGCAGCTCCACCACTGAATCCTGCAGCTCATTACCACCCAGGTCCAGCTGTCTCAGATGGGAGGGGTTGGACTTCAGAGCAGAGGCTAAAGAAGAACAGCTGATGTCTGACAAAGAGCAGAACCTCAAACTGAAAATGAACACAGAGAAATATTTACTGCAGTGGTCCTCCGAGGGGACATTCAACCTGGAGATGAGACTTTTCTCTTAGGGGTGTGTACTGTGTGTAGTTACATTGCTGCTGTTGTGGACATATGGAGCTTAAATAACTACTGTTACAAATATTCTGACATTCCTCTAGCCCAGGGGTGGGCAACTGACATGCGTGAAGCTGGCCCCCCTCTCCAAGCAAAAATTCGGGAAAGTAGTCCATTTCGTTAGTGCTTTGTTTGTGCTGGTTTGTGCCGTAAAAATTGTTGTTTGTGCTGCTATGGTTTTTAAGTTATCACATATTATTTTATAGGTCATCCAGAGTTCATCCAGCCCCCCATTTCCTCCAAATGGACCAGAAATGGTGCCGTTCGTTAGTGCCGCATTTGTGCTGGTTTGTGCCATCAAAACTTTTATTTGTGCTGCTACAGCTTTACAGATATTACACACTTCATTTTCCATCGATGACGTCACAACCGGAAATGCTCTCGTGCCGCAGCTCTTCATTTGTTTTAGCTCAGGAAGACCCTTGTCACCTTTCACAGATTAAAAAAACAATAACAAACATGAAAAAATAAAAGTATCTCATTGCAATTTGATCAAAATTAATCTGTAATTAATTAAAAATCTCCAGGATGACAGTAAGGGACCAGAGAGAGAAGAACCCTGTGTAAGATTTTTGTCACCTAGCACAGGTTTATTTTTTTTATCAGAAATGAGAAAAATATAAAAGCTCTCATTGATATCTGACCAAACTGAAAGTAGAAATATGTTAAAAACTTCTTAGACAAACAGTTTAAATGTGAAGGTCTATATTATTAATGTTAATATTACTGTTTTGTTTCAAGTTTGTGTCATATAATAAAAAATAATACGATTTTGAAATATGGGACAATATTCATGCTGTCTGGCCATAGTCAAAAAAAACTTTTTTTATGTGTCACTCCAGGTGCTCTGAGTATGAAAAATGCACAGAAACATACAAAGGTAAATGGAATTACAATCCAAATGAGTGATTCACTCGGCGTGGCCGCACGAGCCGATCCTTGTGAGACCGCAGCTATTTTCCCGAATTTTTGCGTGGGGTGGGGCCAGCTTCACGCAGGTGGGCGACTGGTGTTCCAGGGGCCACATGCCGCCTTTCACCTCACTCCATGTGGCCCACCAATGCATAATGCACAGCTTATGTAGGTGATTAAATATTTCTACCAACCTTAGAATGCTGGTACATTTTTTTTACAAGTCATTAAAGAACTTTGATATAATTTTTCCTCTAAATATATTTTACCAGGCCTTAAAATATAATATACAGCATTATTAAAAACTATATTTAGAAACAATGATGAAGGTAACATATTTGTGCTTTAAAACCTGAGAAACATTCCTAATTTTATTGCATTAAAAAGAAGCTTACATTGGATTTACTTAGGTGTCAGACTCACTAAATTTTGAATTTTGAATTGTATACAAGTTAAAACATAATATTGTTGGTATAATTCTTTTTTGAAGCTTTATATTTGATATTTTTTGTTGATTTATAATTTTTTTCCAACAATTTGTAACAATGCAGCCCTCATATACTGAAAAAAATGGATGCAGCCCTCCTGATAGTCAAAGTTGCCCACCCCTGCTCTAGTCCATTCCTTTATCATTACAGTTCCTGAATTTAACTTTAATCCAACCCTCAAGTATCAACACAAAGAAATGTGAATTTTCCCTCATTATGGACAAACCCCAGCCTCAGTCAATGAGCAGAGACCAACAAACCAGAACACAGTTTATGAACTCACTTCAGAGACTCCAGTCTACAGTGTGGACTCTCCAGTCCAACACAAAGAAGCTTCACTCCTGAATCCTTGAGCTGGTTTTTGCTTAGATCCAGCTCTCTCAGATGGGAGGGGTTGGACTTCAGAGCCGAGGCCAAAATCACAAAGTGAGTGTCTGACAGTTCGCTGTCAGAAAGTCTGTGATGACAAAAACATCATGGAATTACTGATGATATGAAAGACAATTTACCCACTTAGAAATGGAATTTAGGGAACTAAAAAGAAAAATACTTAGTCATGATTATGAGATAATAAGTTATATTAATCAGATAAGTCACAATCATGAGATATAAAATCAGAATGATGAGATAGTATAATAATTATGACAAAAAAGGCAAAATTATTTGATAAAAAGTTGAAGTCATGAGATGAAAAGTCATAATTATGAAATACCATTTGTGCATGTGCACCACGTCCAAAGCAGTTTCCTGATCCACTTGCCTTTTTATTTGATATCTCTGTAAGAGCCAAGTTTTTGATTGATTTAAATTAAAATATAATGCAAATTCATTGTTGAGTTATTGGTAATATATTTCATGTTTTTTCTTATAAAAGATAAATAATGTTTAAAAAGGTTAAAAGTTAATTCATACTTTGTTTATAAGGCTTTGCTTCATTCTTTAAAAAAATTGCTGTACCCCTTTAATTTGAGAAGTGATGTCATGAGCAGTTTTACGTGCCTGGAGGTCAGAGCTGGGTCAGATGAGAGAGAGCTGCAGACATACACGGGAGCTCACAGTTTTCCTACCCTGTGACTGGACTGTATGGTAAACTTTGTTTTTTTCATTAAACACTGTTTTTTGAATGGAACTACATCTCCTGTCATTCGTGTGAGATTAAGTTGCCGTGTCTACAGCTCAAGTGGTTTTTTTAGTCCTGAAAGAACACCACTACAATCTCATAATGGCTGTATATCTCATAATTATGACTTTCTTTGTTCCCTACATATTTAGTTTTTTTTTCTAAGAGGAGGAAACAGGCTTCCATATGTTGATGCTTCAGTTCACATCAGGGATCATTTCTTTGTTTTTGTGTCTGATGATATTTTACAAGTCTTCTTCTTTTGCCACTTCATGAACACTCACAGTCGGCTATGCATTTTTATTTAACATCACAAACACTCCACAAATCTGAATTCATTAATGTTTGCATATTTTAATAAACTATTAATATTCTCCTGTGACTGACTTTACAGAACTGGGTGGGGTGGCAATAGATCAGTGTGGAAGGACCAAGAGTTACCGTATGGAGGGACACGGGCACCACCACATGGCCAGTCCATACCAGAAGTCCAAACCGGATGTTGGTCTTCATGTATATTATTCACCTCTCCATAACACGATCGTGATCTGCTTAAAGTTTCCAATCCACCATAAAAACAAGAATTTTAAATGTGTATATATTAAACTTAGTAGACTGCAAAGACAAAACTGAATCTGTTAAAAGATCTATAGTGGACAAGGGCGTGGCCATAATCTAATCCACACTAAAATAGACCACCTCTTTCAGGAGACCTTGGCGCAGTTATTCAAACAGAAACAGGACTGATTGCTTTGCTCAGCAGGCTCTCACTTGTAATCAAACAACTCCCAATTGATCCTGGTGTGAAAAAGACTTAATGCTGCATTCCAGGCAACCCGTAACTCGTGTTTTTCCTACCTGTAACTCATGAAAGTGCACTGGAACAGCTGTCAAACTCCTAATTCCCAACCCATGAAAATCGTACCAGATCGATGTACTCCGAAGT
This sequence comes from Scarus forsteni, assembly GCA_036419115.1. NCBI lineage: Eukaryota > Metazoa > Chordata > Actinopteri > Labriformes > Labridae > Scarus > Scarus forsteni. Next base: position 555,754 of record JAZDUH010000134.1, on the reverse strand, counting down.
TACGACTTGTGATGTCACATTACTGCCTAAGCAATATGGCAGCCTATGAATAATGACAAATTCTGTAAAGTATAAGCTTCTGTTACCTTATGTGCCATTTCCCTTACTCTGTTTCCCTCAAATGAGCCAGTTGATAAAGCATACATTTTATAATGCCTGCCATGTTGGTTTGTTTACAGACCAGAATTCCTTGCTTTTGGTCAAACTGAAATCGTAATTCGCCTGGCACACTCTCAGGTCGGAGATTTTAACTGGTAAATTTCCGAGTTACAGTTTGCCTGGAACGCAGCATACGCAGATACGCTGGAATGGAAAATTTGACTGCAGCAAAAAGTCATCTTTGACACAGGCTGACCAATTTAGAGGGAATGTAGAGGAACAAAGCTGAGGCACCATAGTCTGAAAGTCCTTCAAGAGAAGCACAACTAACTTTTAATGGAATCAGATCTGGACTTACCGAGTTTTTCTGCAGTTCCTCACCACTGGAATCAGTCTGAGTTTTCCTTCATCGGAGACATAGCACTTCTCTAAGTCTAGTTCATCCACAACCTCCTCTGACATCTGCAGCATGTAGGCCAGAGCGGAGCAGTCAAAGTCAGAGAGATCCTTCTTTGATCTGTAGTCTGATTTCAGGAGCTCTTGGATCTTCTGATGTACGGAGTGGTCGTTCATTTCTGTCAGACAGTGTAAAGTGTTGATGCATCTGTCAGGAGAGACATTTTGGCTTGTTATCTCTTTTAGGGACTTAATTACTCTTTGAATGATATCTGGGCTGTCGTCTGTTTGGCCCAGAAGTCCTTGTAGGAGTCTTTGGTTGGACTTCAGTGAAAGGCCATGAAGAAAGCGGACAAACAGGTCCAAGTGACCGTTCTCACTGAGAAGAGATTTCTGCAGGGCTCTCCTCAGGAAGACATCCAAAGATGCACAACTCCAATCATCACCTTCGTTGTGCAAAGACCTGTCCTCATAAAATACCTGCTCATAACTCCCCTGTCTTTGCAGGAAAGCCTGGAGTATTTCTGTGTTGTTGTTTGTGAAGCAGTTGAACATGTAGACTGCAGCCAGGAACTCCTGAACACTCAGGTGAATGAAGCAGTAGACTGTCCTCTCAAAGATCACGCTCTCTCTTTTGAAGATCTCAGTACAAACTCCTGACTGCACCAAAGCTTCAGTGACATCCAGACCACACCGCTCCAGATCTTCTTGGTAGAACATGATGCTTCCTTTATCCAGATGTTCAAACGCCAGCCGCCCAAGCTTCAGGAGAACTTCCCTATCAGAGTCCATCAGCTCCAAAGACCTCGTGTCCTGACCCTCCTCGTACTTGTGCTTCCTCCTCTTCATCTGAACCAGCAGGAAGTGTGAGTACATGTCGGTCAGCGTCTTTGGCAGCTCCTGTCTTTGTTCTGCAGTTATTGTGTGCTCCAGAACTGTAGCTGTGATCCAGCAGAAGACCGGGATCAGACACATGATGTGGAGGCTCCTGGACGCCTTGATGTGTGAGATGATCCTGCTGGACAGATCTCCATCTCCAAACCTCCTCCTGAAGTACTCCTCCTTCTGGGCGTCAGTGAAGCCTCGAACTTCTGCAATCCTGTCAACACATGATGGAGGGATCTGATTGGCTGCTGCGGGGCGGGACGTGATCCAGATGAGGGCAGATGGGAGCAGATTCCCCTTGATGAGATTCACCAGCAGGGTGTTCAGCCCAGATTTCTGTGTGACATCGGACACGGCCTCAGAAGAACCAAAATCCAAGGACAGCCTGCTTTCATCCAAGCCGTCCAAGATGAACAAAAGCTTACAGAGAGCAAGAGTCTCCGCGGTTAGCCCCTTTAAAGTTGGATGGAAAACCCAGAGAAGATTAAGAAGACTGTAACTCTCATTTCTGATCAAGTTCAGCTCCCTGAACGAAAGCAGAACCACCAGCTTGATGTCTTGGTTCTGCTGACCTTCTGCCCAGTCCAGAGTGAACTTCTGCACTGAGAACGTTTTTCCAACACCAGCAACGCCGTTGGTCATAACCACTCTGATGGGTTTCTGTTGGTCGGGGAAGGCTTCAAAGAGTTCATGGGGCTTGATTGGAGTCTCATGGATTTTTTTCTTGTTTGCTTTTTCAAGCTGCTGAACTTCATGTTGAGTGTTCACCTCTTCACTCTGCCCCTCTGTGATGTAGAGCTCAGTGTAGATTCTGTTGAGGAGGGCTCTGCTTCTTTCTTCACCCGATCCTTCAGTCACACATTCACATCTCTTCTTCAGACTGGTCTTATGTGCATCAACAACCTCCTGCAGGCCTCCTTTAGACAACGACAGAGACAAAAACAGCATCATGACCATTGTTTTATTGTTTATGAGAATCAAGAAAGAACACACCTTTCCCCTCTCCATTTCTAGCCCATTTCATAACATGCTCATGTTTCCATTTTTGCAGAAGGATTTTACAAATCTGAAGAGAATTTTATCTGTTAAAAGGCCCAAACAGGAAGATAAAAATCAGGCATTGAACTGTTTTAATTGTATGTTATGTGCTGTGCTCTGATAATCTCAACACTCATAACCATTCTGTCCCACCACCGATCTAGAATCTAGTCCTCCAAGACAGAAATCTGATCAAATGTGATCAAACAAAATGAAGAAGAAGAAACAGCATCAACTGGAAAACACAACAGGGAAGAGGGTAGAGAAGAGGGGATGATGGGGGTCTATGGACTACTTTTGACAGAATAATCCTGGATGAACAAAAAGAAAAGACTGTGGAAAAAAGACTGCGTGAACATGTGAGCCATTCCTCCATTCTGAGCTCTACCCAACTTTATGTTTCAGGTCAACCATGTTTGTTTTTATTTACGCCTGCTTCCTTGTTCCTCAGTCCGCTCGTTTCTTGATTGGTTATATTTACGTCACAATTCATGGAGTCATGACTCCGTAGCTTTCCTCACACATGAAGATTTTTGGTCGTAAATATTGAACAAGTTTAATATTTACGATTGTCTGCCTCAACCTGTTTTGAAGCTGATTATCTGCACGAACTGACTCTTTACACCTCAGACAACAGGACCGTCTTTAAAGATAATGGTGTAAGACAGTTATCTGGTGTTTGCTGTCATTGGTTGGGAAAAGGGAAAGTCGGGACAAAAACAGCCTGATAAAAACTGTGTAGTAAGTTTGAAAGTAAAACATTTACATTCAGTTAGAAAGAAAAATAAGTTCTTGTCAATTGCAACACAAAACTTCTTTAATTCCCATGAAATTTAACTTTACTGCTTGGCATTGAGTGTGAATGGTTGAATATAGATTCCAGTAAAATACAGATCTTTTTTGCTATTAAATTAAACATTTTATTATTTTATTGATAGTACCCTTTTATTTGTAACAATCTGAAGCTGACAGGGACGCCAATGGGAGCCAAAGTTGTTCATCCCTGCTGTAGGAAATATAATCCAAATGTTTCAGAGACAGTCGATGAGCAGCAGACCAAAATATATCCCAAAGCAAAGAGGCACAGCCCTAACATTTATAACAAACATCAGCAAGCTGTTGTCTGGTCTTTGTAAAGTGCAGGTCTTACCATCTGTCTGCTGCCATGGTCTTGCTGCGTCGGACACGAGGCTCCTGTTTCTGGATAAAGAAAATATCACCTCAGATTTTTGTGCTGACCCTTGACCTCAAGCTCAGCAGGTCACACACACCTTGTACAGAACACTACGCTGGTGGATTATGTAGAAACTGTCCATATTAGTAGCTGATCACATTCATATGGCTTCATATTCATTTACACACATGATTCAAAAGGTGGGAGAAACTGAGGGTAGGTATCCTGTCTGAGCGAACACTGACATGTGACTGTATCAAACTCCTGGATTTCATTTTAAAAGACGACGTCCCTACCAACTGAGGCCCTGTTTACACGGAGATACTCTCACCTGAAACACACAGGTTCTTTCTTTGCATTTTTTAGAAGCAACGCACGTTCACATGGAGACGCCAGAACAACTGAAAACACTGTAGTGTGCATGCTGGTTCAGTAGATGGTGATGTAGGTTTGCAGACAAACAGCGCTGCTACAACACATGTACGAAGAAAAAAAACTTCTCAAAAACAACAATGGTGAGTGGATGCACAAAGACGCAAGAGTTTCAATAAATCTGTTTGGATAGTTTTGTCTGGATAACAAACCGAGCACAGTAAGCAGCTCACATGTTACTCTGTAGACACTGAAGCTGTTGTTGTTCCTGGTAGCCTTCATGTGAAAGAGTACTGCACAGGCAGTGAATCCCGTTCACATGAAGCCGGGCGGCGATGCATTTTCAAAAGGCTCCGATCTGGACCCTGGTTACAAAAGTTTGTGGATTCGGGCACTTGAGGCACTGTTCCAATGAAAACTGGAGGCAAAGCCGCAATGAAAACTTCAGATTCTACCAAAAATAGAGCCGTGTAAACACCACCTGAACCTCCGCCACCTCGAACAAGAACTGACACTAAGTCTTGAGGCCTCCTCAAACACTAGCAGGACATACAAATTTTGCCAAAATATAGTTGCATTATGAGAACACCTGGACAAAATGTAACTTAACTAAGACTTAAATTAACATTATCACCCTGTCATGCTAACAATGCTAATGCAGTCACCATGTAGATGCACTGCCCCTGTTACCAACCTCTGACCTGTTGGTGCTTTGCATTATGTAAACAATACACAAGGTAGACTGGGCCAAATTCAGTTTTCAACTGTTCAAAACTGTCGTGGAGAATCTCCGCTCTGAGTGTAGCAGAGTGGAGGTCTAATGCAGTCCTAAGGTGAACGGTGTTACCGTGGCATGTACAGGGCTCAATCAGGCTGATTGTGGCTCAATCCTGAAAGCTTTCTGTTGAAAACTGACAAGGACGTATCACTTTGTGCCTCGACTGTGTTTCATGATCAACACGGACTGTTGGACGACAGAATCACACACTGAGTTCCTCTAAGAGCTCTTACTTTGTCCCTGAAGCTCCAGGTTGATCATTACAGTTGTCAAACCAGCCTTGGGACTGGTCACTCTGCAGAGACAAACATCCAGATACCTCAGACTCTGCCATGTCTTCGTCTTCCACAGGAACACTCATCTTATCTGAGGAGAAAAAACAGGTCAAAGACCAGAGAACAGGAGAAAACTCACATGCAAAGAGACAAAGGCCAGAGGAAACAGCTTAAGAAGAGCAGTGCAGCACCACAGAGGCTCACTTTACTCTCATGTCTTTATGTTACTAACTTACGATGGAGGATGAGAGCCACGTTAAAAACAAAACAAAAAAAGAAGTAATAAATAAGAATAAAGTCGAAAAGTTACGAGTGTTAATTAATATGTATAGAAATTAATAACTGAAATGATTTTATTGTTGGTAACTGTAGTGACACTAAAGCAACACTAATGATCAAACATCTCTTCAGTATTATACTACATCTCCAATTTTATTATACTACTTCTCCATTTTTAGCGAAATTGTTCTTAATGTAATTTATATGATTTTTTAAAATATTGATAGATACTCATTTACAGGTAATGATGATGGAAACTGTAATAACTTAACTGTTTTTTGTTACAGTGACACCAAACTCAGCCTGATGATCACACATCCCCTCTGCCATGTACTACAGCTCTTACTTTAAAGAAATAGTTTTTCATGAATTTTACATGATTTTCTTTTAAATATTGGCATATATCAATAAGTACACTGAAAAAGTGATTTTGACCCTTAGTAAATGTTGCTTATATTTATTAACCATATTTTAATAGAAATATTTATGTTATTTAACTCAACTTATAAAATATAAGTAATTTCAACCTTTATCGTGAAAAAACATGATAATCTTATTTTATTTAATTAAATGTAGCTTAAAAAATCCCCATCCGGTTTGGATTTTGAAGTTTGGGCATGCGCACTAACGTACCGCCTTTTGAGGATTTTGCGTGCACGTGGGTTACTCACACTGGAGTTTGGACACTCTGCAGGTGTGTGCTGCTGTTGCTACAGACTCAACTTCAAATTGCTGGGGTAAGTCTTTAATAATTATTGGTTTATCGTGTAGATTTCACCACTGTGTCAGTCCTATTTGCTTTATTTAAATGATTATATACTCAAGTAGTTACAGCTATGGGCCTATCTAACTCGGTAGTTAAGCTAGCTATGTGAGGCTGTGTTAGCCTGTTAATGCTCCTGGTATTAGATTGTCCATGCGGCTAAACACGAGGCTCTATGGCTCCAGGCAGAGTGCCAGAAACGGTGAGTTAAGTTCAACTGGGGTGGGCTGGGGCGGCGGGGACCGCCGAGGAGAAGGCAGAGGAAGGCTGCGGTCCACCCGTGTAGAGGGTGGGGGACCTGCCCAGGCAGCAGGTGTGTGTGTGTGTGTGCGGCCGTCACCTCCTCCGTGTCCGTCTCTCAGCGGACCGTCCGACTCACATGCTGCCCGGTCCCGCGGCTCACTCGTTTAGTATGTTTCTGCATTTATCGTCGGTTTACCACTGAGGTGGACTCGTTTTTCATTATCAGTGTTTTAAAAACAACGATGTCTGTATAGCTCCTGTTAATACTGGCATGCAGAAGTTTAATGCCATAGTGATACTGTGTTTAGTCAGACATGCCATACAGCAGGGGACATGACATTTATTACAACGATTTAAAAGAGTAACTTTAGGCTTGTGAGCGTCTCATTGCACTGTAAATATGTTCTCCAGAAAGGATGAAACAGCTAAAATTCTAGCATTTTTTGTACATGGGATTTTATTTACTGTATTTAATATCAATGATTTTTTTTTTTTAAATCATCATTATCAATGTTAATAAATTAAATATACATTTTTTGATTAATAATTTTGGCAACTTTTGAATGCTGTGAAGTGATCTCTAACCATTTATAATAAGTAATAAGTAGCACATAAAAAGTTATCTAGTAGTGAATAAATAACACAGCATCTCCTTTCTTTCCCAAACTCTTGTGCATTTCCACTATGATTTCACTGTGTGTATTACAGGAATCATCATTACGTAAGTAACTGAGCACAGTGTTCTTTGTCTTCTGCCACTTCTTTTATGTGCATCAGAGAAATGCTGCATTTCAGTGAATCACAACATATCCACTCGAGATGACTTTCATGGCACGGTTGGACAGTCTTCAGCATCAGCTGACATCAGTTTTTCAGAAAAAGGGAGGTGTCACTGGCCAGAAACTAACCAAACATCTGCAGATCTTACAAGAGGTAACTTGTTCATTCATTGTAGTCTATATGTGTGCTTTATTGTGTTCTGTTTCAGTAAAGCCTGGATCATTAATGTAAGACACTTTCCAAAGTAATCTTTTACTTGTTTACATGTGCCAGCCCTGTTTTCTCTGGTGGTACAGTTAATGTTCACCACCTTCACTTAGCAAGATTTTTGACCATGCTTAGCACAAAATATTCATACATGTCATTGTAACCACACCACAATCATTTTGTAAAAAAATGAATAAGATTATTTATAGTATAACCGTGGGTAGAGAAGTTTAAATATTTTTGTGATTACTTTTGTGCCTGGAAATGTTTTTCAACAGTTAAATCTCTTCACACAGGCTACAGGTGATGTTCATTCCAAAGGGGCAGCAGTCCTTAGAGCACTTGGCCTCTACCTCGGGGAGGATGATGGACATCTGATTCATGAGTACAGGGTAAGTTTTATGTTCTGAATGTAACTTGTATTTAACCTTTGTGGGATGTTTTTCCTTTCTGGCAATTTTTTGTTCAACTTTTGGCCACAAATTGGTTTTGTTAATCACTGGAATGATTTTTGTAGGATGGTGTTATTCATGAAGAGCCTTTAAATTTAAGGTTTCTTTTTTTCAGAGGTCAAATGGCTAACTGGGGACAAATTAACAACCTTTTGATGTTACCAGAAAAAAACTGCTATAAAAACATAACTTTGTTTGCCCAAATAACTCAGTCAACTTCAGTCCTAATCCAGAAAACTAAATGTTTAATTATTGTTTATATTTTAACCCTTTAAATGCAAATTCAGTTACATAATATCAGTGTTTTTATGAAATTAGCTCTTAAAAATTATTGATGTTCAATAAGATAAACTGAGAATTTTGAAAGACCAGGCATACAAATACATAAGATTAGTGATAAAATTGTTTTTCATGCATTGTTATTTTTTTTCAGTGTCAGATTTATAATTTTAGCTTTTTCAGGTCACTAGAGGACACATATGTCACAAAAGCTTCTAAAAAATAATGGATAAAAAATTTAATTTCCTCTAACAGAGATCATTCGATCAACTTCAGCCTTCATCAAAAACATTATTTAACTGTTTTTATGAAAAAACACATCAAATTCCATATGATAAATTTTAGATGGCTGGGAATTTTTTTTAAAAAACATCAGGCTTAATTATTCATGAGATTGGGAAAAAAATGTATGTTTTTTATGCCTTGTTTTTTTTTTTGAATGTCAAATTCTAACTAACTATCATTTTAGGTAAACAGCACAAAAATGTCCAGTTGAGTCTCTTTAGACCCAGTTCTTTTTAAATCCCACCACAATTTTACAATGAAATCATGCATTCCTTAATTTCAGGCACTGTATTCCAAGGTGTTCTGAAAAAAAATAAAAAAGCACGAAAAACAACTTTGTTATGTATAGTTAAGCCTGATCTTTTATTTTTTGAAGTCTTCAGCCCTCTAAAATTCATTATATGGAAAATAACTCATTTTATATATTTTTTTTCATAAAGATGGTGAAATCATGTAATCAAACTGGCAAATTGGTAATTAAAGGGTTAAAACAAAATAAATATTTAAATATTTGGTAGTTTTGATAAGGACTGAAGCTAATGATTTAAGCAAAATAGAAGCAAACATATGAATCTTTCTTATTTTATAGCAGTTTTTGGGAGAGAACATTTTTGCCCTCAAGTGACGTCAAAGGTTCATAAATAATGAATCTGACACTGCTAAAAATAAAAAAAACAATGCATGAAAATCAATTTTATCACTAATCTTAGGTATATTTAAGCTTGATACTAAAAGAAATCCCCAGCCCTCTAACATTTATTTTAATGCATATAACTCATGTTATGAGTTTTTTTGTTATGAAAACAGTGACATTATTTAATTGAATTGGCATTTGAAAGGGTTAAAACAATATAAACAATTACATATTTGGTATTTGGGCTGAAGTTAATTTAATGATTCATGCAAAAAAAAGTACAAAAATATATTACTCTGTTGTATTTTTTAGCAGTTTTTGTGAGAGGACATTTATGTCCTCTGGTGACCTCAAAGGAGCTTAAATTAAAGCAAAACCACAAGGGTTTAGAGGCTGAAGTTGTTTGTGCTGTAGTTTTGGCTCCCTACTGGGTCTCTTCACTGTACAGCAGAGGTGTTGTTGTGTTAAAAAGAATAATTTGCTGTTACTGTGCACCATTATGGAACCTTTGGAATGTCAGTTTAGTGAAATGTCTTTTTCCTGTTGCATATAAGAGCCAGGCAAAGAGTCCAAGCACTAAAGAACACCTTAGAACACAGTGCCAGTAAAACACTTGATGCACAAGCAGACAGTGCTTTTATGGAAATATGAAATTCTGTCATACAGATGTACAGTGTATGGTAAAAACAAATGTTTATTTGTGGCAAAGCATTCTGATGTTTGCTCTTTCTCCAATTTACTTAAAATAAGCAGGACATCGAAGAAAATGCCATCCCGACATCATGCAGAAGTGGGCCATGGGCATTTACGTCATCGTCAAGGAGAATGGAGATCCTGGACATCATGAGGACATCAGAATATCTGTTGATGGATCGATCATCTTAAGCAGCATTGGATCTGCAGCGCAGGCTTGTGCAGTGATGTTTGGGGTCATCTATGCATTAAACCTGGCCTACTCCAAGGAACTGAGACACTATTACGAGTTCATTCAAAAAGTACTCATGGGAAAGCTTTCCCCCAAAGTCCTTGGACTACAGAACTAAATCTGTGTTGCACTGTAGAAGTTCTTCAGCCACAATTTTTTTTTGTGAATTATTTAATGAATGTTTAATGTGATCTGAACATCAGTATCACCAAGAGTTCAACACAAATGAGAAATGCTTTTTTAGAGGATAGTATTCACGCAGTCAGTGGTGAGGACACTACAACAAATAAACTTTCTGGTAGTTCTATGCGTTAGGGCAGTAATAAGGGATCGCCTCTTGTTCTTGTTCTCCTGTTTAAGGCCAACATCTGGAAGAGTGTCAGGATATGCACTTGAATAAATCTTATTATACTCAAAAAAGCCACTTGGTTTATCAGTCCAGTTGCCTCAGTGAAACATTGCCTTTCAATAATGTTTTGTCATTTCAGAGTCAGGGAACCTGTGTTTTTTCCAGATGTGGCCCACATAGTATGGTTTGAGTTTTGATTGTTAAAGTTTTTGTTTTTTTACTCTGGGTAATGTTCTCAATTTAAGGCATAGGTGTATTTTTGCAAAAAAAGCTGTAAAGTAAACTATCAAGAGTAAAAGCCACTAAACATGTAGCTGGGATGGAACTATCTGCTGCCTAGTCTCTGATCAGGACTCTACACAAAAGACTTTATTTTGTTCGTGTTGTTTTTGATTATGGTTGACAGTATCTGATTAGTGGGTTTCTGCTTTCTTGTGTTTAAAACCTTTAGTAGAGGCTATTATGATGTAAGGGTTTAAAGCTAAAACAAGTATTGTTGTTTATGCAGTTTGCATTTCACAGGTTCTTGTCTTATAAGAAGTATCGTACATGTTGAGAGCAAGTGTTGCCTTCTGTCTTATCGCATGTCAAGAGACTTCATCTAACTTGTGTAAGTTTATTCTTTATTAACGGTTGGTTACACAATCAGAAACATTTTTCTTCTGAAAACAGATTAATGTATCTGTGTATCTGTTAATAGTGTTGCAATCTATGCACTGAGTATTTTACAGTTTTTCATGATAAAAACATTCATTAGACAGCTCTGATGTAAGGTGTTAAATATTTATACTATAATAAAGTTGGTTGTCTAAACCTATTTTTGATTCTGTGTTATGTATGATATCTACAAATATTTCATTATGATCAGTTTAAAAAAAATAGGTAGAATTTAAACAATTTAATTGATTTGAAAATGCACAAAAAACACAATTTATTTAAGTAAATGTAAAATGGGATTAATAGAAAATTTGAGTAAAGTCAACTCAAAATAGTTGAGGAGGATTTACATAATAAAACTTAATTAGATTTACTTAAAAAAAAATAGTTCAGTCAACATAATAAAAATATCTGGCTTCAGATAAAAGTATTACATGCAACTGCTAAAATTAATAAAATTATGTTCATTCAACATAACATTTTTTTCAGTGTAGGTTTTGACTATAAAACTGTAATAACTGGACTGTTTATGACTGTACCTACACTACCAGTCAAAAGTTTTAGAACACCTCAATTTTTCCAGTTATTAATTGAAATTCAAGTCACTCAAGTCCAATCAGTAGCTTGAAATGATACAACGGTAAGTGGTGAACTACCAGAGGGTAAAATAAAAAGTAAGGTTCCCCAAAACTGAAAAAACAAAGTACATTTCAGAACAATAACACAAAATGGGTTAACAATTGATAGCTGTCCTGCAGCAACGGAGGGTGACCAAGCCTTAAAAAGCTGGTGCTACTAATTCCTACAGGTGTTCCAAGTTTGCTTGATTACTAACAAGCCCCTCTGTCAGAATAAGAGCAGTGTTTGAACACAATGTGGTACCATGCCCTCGTGAGCATCAGTTGAACAGTATTGTACTGCAGAAAGTAGTGTGTTGCTACAGAAATGGCAAGAAAAAGGCAATTAACAGTGGAAGAGAGACAGACCATCATAACACTGAAAAATGTAGGTCTTTCCTACAGAGAAATTAAAAAGAAAGTCAAGGTGTCAGTGAGTAGAGTTTCCTTCACCATCAAAAGGAAGTCAGAAACTGGGGCAAACTCTGACAGGAAGAGGTCTGGCAGACCCAAAGCCACAACTGAATCAGAGGACAAGTTTCTGAGAGTCAACAGTTTGTGTGATAGGCGGCTCACAGGACAACAGCTTCAAGCACAGCTTAATAGTGGTCGTAGTAAGCAAGTCTCTGTTTCAACTGTGAAGAGAAGACTTCGAGCTGCGGGTTTGACTGGACGAGTTGAAGCAAGAAAACCATTGCTAAGACGTCAGAATAAGACAAAGAGGCTTGCCTGGGCCAAGAAACACTGCCATTTGGACTACTGAAGACTGGAAAAAGGCGTAGAGTAGGTGAAAGGATGCTTCCACAGTGTGTGGCTTCAACTGTCAAACATGGAGGAGGAAGTGTGATGATCTGGGGTTGTTTTGCTGGATCCAGGGTTGGTGACTTGTTCAGAGTGAGAGGCACCCTGAACCAAAACGGCTACCACAGCATCCTGCAGCGCCATGCAATACCCTCTGGTATGCATTTTGGTTGGTCTGGTTGGTCAGGGGTTCATCTTACAGCAAGATAATGACCCAAAACATAAGTCCAAGCTATGCCAGAACTATCTTGCGAAAAAAGAACAAGCTGGTAAACTTGAAAACATGGAGTGGCCAGCACAGTCTCCAGACTTAAACCCCATTGAGCTGGTTTGGGATGAAATGGACAGAAGAGTGAAAGCAAAGCAACACACAAGTGCCACACATTTATGGGAACTTCTGCAACAGACATGGGAAGAACTTTCTGAAGAATATTTGATTTCTGTTGTAGAAAGAATGCCACGTGTGTGTTCAGCTGTTATATCTGCCAAAGGTGGCTACTTTGATGAGTCAACAGTTACATACATACATTTTGGTCTATAAATTGATTCCATAATTTCTTTTTTGACTCCAATTGCTTATTTGTACTATGCTTTGACGTCTGAGTGCAATGAGACATTAAATGGCATAATTTTCAGTAAAAACACTGGAAAAATTGGGGTGTCCTAAAACATTTTGACCGGTAGTGTAAGTAACACCTCTTCCAGTTAATACTTCAGGTCTGACTTTAGAAAAATAGGTGTTAATGTACTTTATATTATTATTATTGTTATTATTATTATACTGATGTATATTGATAAATAGGTAGTGACTAAAAAAACTGTAATAACTTAACTATTGTTCACTGTATTCTCAATGCTCAAACATCCCTTCTAGTTCTAGATCATCCCTTATACTAAAGCACTGAATTTAAAGGCACATGCTTTAATGTATTTTTATGTTTGTTTGTTTTTTTAAATATTGATGAATATTATATATAGCCTAATCCGTGCATATTGAAACCAATTGAAGTCGTCTGGCTCGCATGACGACTCGTTTGGAGGAAAACGAGCTTGTAGCTCAGTCTTCATTTCAGTGATCAAAAAGAGGGGTCGAGTTTGGAACTACGTTCTTTTGTTGATGAGTTATTGAGCAGCAAAGTCCGAATCTGTGAATATCTTTCCAACAATACACAAGTAGCCTAGATGTTTCCTAGTTTGATCTAAAAGATTTATGACTTAATTCTCGTCACTTTACAACTCTATTCTCCTAACTTCTTCACTTTATTCTCATAACCTTACTTTTTGGTTGTTTTTAACGTGGCCCTAATCCTCCGTCATACTTCCTGAAGTTTCTCTCAAACATTTGGACAGTCTGTCACCAAACATGGTCAAATCACATTATCACTTCCACCTTGGTGTCTTTGTTCACGAGTAACAGTGAGCAGAGACACTGACGGACACATTTGAAGACTGCAGGATAAATACTCACCTTATTTAGGTTTTCAGTTCCTCCTGCGCACTGTTTTCACAGACTGTAGCTCAGAGTTCTACTTCTGATTTCGTTCTGCGTCATTCTGGTCCTGTGTCATGGTCTGCCTGCTCCTCCCCTCCTGTCAGGGGGAAATGCAGAGCAGCAGGAGGGGCAGTGGAGGACATGCCAGACCATTTCAGAAGAATTCAGCTAGGACTGCAACACCTTCATAAATATCAGGATGCTGAAGTCCATGTTCAGTTTGGAAGAAGGCACAAGTCCAGATTAGATCGGTTAGCCAACCATTTATTGACAATATGTGAGACCATACATAAAATAATAAAAATACTCAGCTGCTGAGGGCTCAGTGCTGCACCTCACCAGGGATGGACAGGAAAACAGCCTTGAACAATAGCATACACAAGATCTTATACACATCGGGATCTGGGGACTACCAACTTGTCACGTGTTAAGACCATGTCTGGTTTTATAAGCTGTGTCTGTCAAGAAGATAAACATAGTGGCTAGATAAAGATCAGACTTTAGGCAGAAGTTCAACTAAGAGTTTAACGAAAGTTCTCACAGCTTCACAAAACCACAAGACCAACTACAGGATGTGAAAGGAGGAAACTGGCCCCCCTCAGACCTTAACTGAAACCACAGTCCTGTCTAACTGCACTTGCACCTATATGACTTGTGAAACATTTGACCTGTTGAACAAACATGCTTGAACTGATCTGCCGTAACATAATATTTTTGAATAGCTGTTAGCATAAAATGACATCTTTGGACAAATGTTAGCATTAGCTTGTATATAATTCTAACAAGGTCTGTTTTGATCCAGCTCAATGATAAAGGGAGGAAGAGGGAAGTAATATGAAGAATCAGCTTTAACCCTTTAACTTCAGGGTCAACTGTTTCAGAAATATTTAATGGGCCAAAAAAACAACACATCATTGTTTGTTTTTGTCAGTGTTTTAGGATACAGAAAAATCTGCAAAAAAAACAAAAGAACAGATATTTCCTTTAAAAAAAAAATGCCCATTGACCACTGCCAAACTGTTCGACTGGACTCCCTGTGAAGTTGGTATATTCCATCCTCAGGATATCTGCATCTAGACTATTTCCCCCCACACTCTGCTACAGTTGGTATGGTCCGGCTCTGCAGCAGCGCCTGCAGAGTGAGAGAGGGACCGAGTGCGCAGTTTGGTGGTAGCAAGGGTGTTTTATTGTGTGTATATCCTGCATTGTGTGTGTCCACTGAACTGTAAGTATGTTTACTGCTGTTCTAGCTAAGCAGGGCCGGCCCAAGCCTCCATGGGGCCCAAGGCAAAATTTGATTTTGGGGCCCTCACAGCCAATATTGATCATTCACATACTTACCATAACTCATTTCATGTTCAACTCTGTCATTACAAATACACTTGTAAAACTAGATGTCCGATCTTTTTGTTGTAGTTAGATTGTAATCCACAGTGATTAAGGTCATGGAAGCAGACAACAATTCTTTCAATTAATATTTGGCAAAGTTAGCAACTACCCCCACTAGCCACACGGGAATCAATACATAAAACCTCAAAGAGCAGCCTGGCGTGTTTTACCTATGGTTTAGAATCTGAAATGGTACGAAATTCAGCTACAAGAGCAGCCTGGGGTTGATTTACACTTAATATTCAAGGTGATATAGTACTAAGTGGGACACTGAAAGTCATCTGGGCCAACTAAAAGTGACAAAATACTTAAAAACTTAAACAGATACTTAAATAATGATGTAAATGCACAGAGGTACCTGACACAGAGGGGACAGTGGTCACAGTGGATGAGGCAGAGGATGGAGATGGACCTAAGAGGAAAATCAACAACAACAACAAAAGCTAGCCATGTTAGATGTCATATTAAAATTATGCTGTTTATTTTCTGAACAAATAAACAGTAAAATGTGAGTAAATTAACATTTTTGGACAAAATTATTCATCTCAGAATGTTCTGCAGTACACTGAGTAATTACAAAGGCTGTTTTGTTGTCAACTTACCAGGTAGAGCTGAGGTTGCAGCAGCCACAGAGGGGACAGTGGGCACAGTGGATGAGGCAGAGGATGGAGATGGACCTAAGAGGAAAATCAACAACAACAAAAGCTAGCCATGTTAGATGTCATATTAAAATGATGCTGTTTATTTTCTAAATAAGTAAACAGTAAAATATACAATATATTAAGCTAATTATATCTTATATTAGCAGATTTTGACTAGAGATTAAATATGTATGGTGCCAGTTTTTCCCTCCCCTGATCCAGTTGCCTTGGCTGAGCCTGAGGGGATGGACTGTCCCTGAGCTGTGTCGGTACCTCCTCCAAAATACTTTAACAGTGCTCCTGGGGAAGTTTCACATAACTTAGGAGCATAATAAATAGTTGATGTACTCACATAAATTACTATGCTCTGCAACAAACAATTGCAAACAACATATCTCAGACTATAAGTTCACTAAGTCAATTCATTAATGCAAAAACATATTGCTGGCAAACGTCACCACCTTTGTAATTGACTTGAGTTGTTATTAAACATTTGCTATCAAACGTTGTCAAAAACTCTAGCTTTGAACTCACATTAGCTAGCTAAATTGCTATTATAGGCTAATAGGCTAGTTAGGGACTTTACTAATTTGAGGAAACTTTTAAAAATCTCCTTGGCACCAAACCAGCCAACCAACCAACCGACATAATGTGGAACCTGCACCTAGCCTCTTGGATGCGCAGTGCGCACTGCACAGCTGGATGCACACGTTACTAGCGGAGCTCTGACATCTAGAGCGGAGAGGCAGTAGGAAACTACACTCTGTTCACATAACTTAAAGGATTATGATCTCATTGGCTCTCATAAAAAAAACAGATCCTTTCCTTGAACCAACAAAGCCTGTTCAGCAGAGTGAAGAGGTCATTGAGGAACAGGATGGTGCATATGGTGGTGCATGTTCAGCATCTCCCATCAGCCAGGAGGACCTTTCCTCTCCACAGTGGACAGTGAGGGAGCAGTGGCCTTCGAATCAAAAGTCTCAAAAGACAAAGGATCCTAGAATAGATGCACTTCTTTTGTGAGCTAGAGGTATTAGAGAGGAAAAATGCCGAGCTTCGCCATGAGAGGGAACATGGTCAGCACAAGCCAGAGCAGCTTAACCTTCAGAGCTCCTTTGATGCTAACTCTTTCTACAAACAAGTAGAACACCTGGGAGAGATGATTCAGCAGCTGCAGCTGTAGAACATGGCCCACACCCACCATTCCCGACATGAAGCATCCAAATCCCAGGCAGTTTAATTGTCTCAGTATTGCTCTGGAAAACCTACTTCCTCTTGATACCTCAGAGAGATTCAAGTACCAGATACTTGTGGATCATCTCAAGAATGAAGAGGCGCTGTTAATATCTGACTTCTACTTTAGTAGGGCCCCATTTACTGATACCATGGCAGCCCCCAAATTGGAGCTCAGACAGCCCCACCTGTTAGTCTTACAGTGCATGGCCGAACTTATGGACGGACCTTACATCCCAAGTGGTGATACACGAGTCTTTAGGATGTTTGCTCTGCATGTGCGCTCCCTCGGTAGGATTGTTGGAGCAACTGGATGGAAAGGGCAAAGTCGAGCTGGAATGTGGCTCTGATGTTACTCGTCTGTTGGGCAAGCTTCCCCATGATCTGCGCTCAAACTTCCGCCGTTATATCCATCCTCTTAGATTGCCTGTACCAACTTTCCTTGACCTGTCTGATTGGCTCATGTATGAGCTCCAGGCACAAGAAGACAACACCAGGTTCAGTAGCCGCTCAAAGAGGGAGAATGAGACCAGGTTCAGAGTGCAACAAAAACCTCCAAAGTCTGCAGCGGGGCCTTCAGTAGTTCTTATGATCACAGCAGCCACATCTCCGAGGGCAGCTAATCCACCATCAGCCTCAACTTACATCAGTAAGAAATACTGCCCCTACTGTGACAACGACAAGCATTCCCTCAACAACTGTGCTAATTTTCAGTTGCTCAGCTCCAGCCAGAAGCAGACCTGGATTCAGGAGAAGCACCGTTGCTGGCGCTGTGGCAGAGGTCATTGGGCTGCAGGATGTAATCTCAAGATATGCTGCAGGACTGCAAGAGCAGACACCTCCTTGCACTACAAGATATCAATGGTGGGGCCAAGGATGGGAAAGAGCAGACCGGAGTCAAAACAGAGAGCCGTAATGACCCCCTTAACAGCACCTGTGAGGAGATCTTATATATTGATTGACCATTAGAGAGCCGCAAAGTCTTTCTTAAGCTCAGCAAAGTGGTGTTGAGGAGTGGCACAAGAACAATGGATGCTTACACAATCCTGGATGATGGATCTGAACGCACCATCCTTCATTATTAAGCAGCCCAACAGCTAGGCCTAAAAGGGGAATCCGAAGACCTCCCTGTATGGACTGTCAGACAAGAGTTTCAGATCCTGCATTGTGCCACAGTATCACTCACTGTTTCTCCTGCAGCAGAACCACGACATGTCTACTCTGTCATCTGAGCATTCACAGCCAAACACCTGGGATTAGCAGAGCACACACATCCAGTGGAGGTTCTGCAAACGAAGTACAGGCAACTGAGAGGTCTGCCCCTGCAGTCAATGCAACTTGTATGTCCTGTGCTACTAACTGGCTCTGATTACCCACATTTGATCACCCCAGTTGACCCAATGCACCTGGGACCTCCTGGAGACATAGACTATGGGGCAGTGATCACTTAGTCCAGGACCAAAGACATCAGAGGCAGAAATTTTTCTGTTACACAAAATTAAATCAATTAAAGTTGATCTGGAGGGGTCCTTTAAATTGGGTCTGGTTGGCTCGTTAACAATCTGTACCAGATTCAGGTCATCATACCTCTCTTTAAGGTTATCAGAGTCCTTTGATAACCAGTTAATGTTAAAGTCACCAAGGACTATTAACTCGGATTTGTAAAGTTCTGATAGTAAATGTGCTATATCAGAGACAGATGAAGAAATGGCTGAGGGTGGTCTGTGGACACCGACAATATTGACTGAATTGTTTTTTTGAGAGGGAAATATTTAAAGCTATAAATTCAAAGGAAGTGGGTACTGAAACAACTTTTAAGGGAGTAACAGACAGGCATGACTTAACATACACAGCCACACCACCTCCTCTTCCTACTCGATCTATTCTGTACAGGTTATAATTCTGTAGGTTAAACTCAGAGTCAGGTAAACTCTGCTTAAGCCACGTCTTAGTTAAAACCAGGATGTCAGGATCTGTTAGTGAAAGCAGGATTTTTAACTGGTCTAATTTAAGCTCATTGCACAGACTTCTTATATTTAAGTGCATTAGACCAAGACCATTCCTGGATTTAAAAGCAGACTGATTAAAGGGTGGTGGCTCTGAGTTGTGTTTACTTGTGGGGGCAAAGCTTGCTGGAACAATGGGCTTTACAGTGATTAGATTTTCTGAATTATGACCTGTACAGTAATTAGACTTATGATGTTTATAATGAGTGATTCTGACTGGAATGTTATAGGCAGGAGTGACATTAAACAGAGGATGAGGTGTGTGTTGGCTGTCATACCTTCATACAGTGACTGATTTACAGGAGTGTAGAGTCAGCTCAATGTTCATTGACAAAAGGCGAGATCCTGAGAGGTTTGGATGAAGACCATCATGTTTGAAGAGGTCTGGTCTGTTGTAAAAAGTTGTGAAATTATCCACATAGGGGATGCTCTTAGAGCTGCAGTAGTCTTTAAGCCAGATGTGGAGCTGCCTTAAACGGCTGAACTTGACATCTCCAAAACTAGGGGAGGGTAGTGGAGCGGAGATTATGCATTTTTTATTTGCTTGCTCAATGTTACTAATGAGGATGAGGAAATCCTTCTTAAGTTTCTCACACTGTTGAAGCCTGAGGTCACTGGAGCCAGCGTGAATTACAACAGTAGAGAGAGATGGGTGATGAGGTAGCAGCCGGTGGGCGGAATTGTTTATGTCACTGACGAGAGCACCTGGATGACATGATGTGCTGCACCTGCTGATGCGCACGTGCCTGACCATTGATGATCCCACAAGAAGCACAGATGTATGGCTTGAGTTTTGGTCCACCAAGGCTGCCTGGTGTGATGTTTTTGGATGCACAGAGGCAGGACGAGACGGCCCGATGTGGGGCTCAGGATGAGCACAGGGGTCAGCAGCGGCGGAGGTGTCGGTGGAGCGCCTCCTTGAGCGGCGCGCAGTCTGGCTGTGTTCAGGCCAAGGAGGGGAGACTGGTGCAGGGTGCTGGGTTCGCTGACCCAGCGGTGGAAACTCCTGCTCATCTTGGATGTCTATCGTGGGCTCCAGAGCTTGAAACTTGTTCTCCAGATGGAGAGGCTCAAGGAAAGCAAACCAAGAGACACTAATCATAAATCAATGCAAAGTAGTTCAGCACCATGGAGAGTGACTATGTCAATTGTAAGTCCATCAAGTAGACAAGAAGTAACGCAAACCAAGAGAACAAAAACATGAGGCCACTAATCATAAAACCACACAAAGCAGCACCATGGAGAGCGACTATGTCAATTGAAAGTCAAGTGCGTGGACATGAAGTTAAGCAAACCAAGAGAACAACAAAAACATGAGGATATGATCACTAATCATAAAACAGCGCAAGTAGTTCAGCACCATGGAGAGTGACTATGTCATTGGAAAGTCCATCAAGTAGACATCAGGTAAAGCAAACCAAGAGAACAACAAAAACATGAGGCCATGGTCACTAATCATAACACAACACAAAAGGTTTTCAGCACCACAGAGAGCAACTATGCCATATATGTAAGTCAATCGGGTGGACATGAACTAAAGCAAACCAAGAGAATAAGAAAAAAACATGAGGCCATGGTCACTAATCATAAAACAACACAGAGCAGTTCAGCACCATGGAGAGTGACAACGTCATATGTAAGTCCATCAAGTGGACATGAAGTAAAGCAAACCAAAAGAACAACAAAAACATGCGGCCATGGTCACTAATCATAAAACAACACAAAAGCAGTTCAGCACCATTGAGAGCGACAGCATCATTTTTGACACCCACTCAATATGTTGGGGAGTGGCACGTTTTGGACTGGAACAGATTCTGGCTGGTTTCAGTGAATTTTCATAAACAACAGTGTTCAAATGAGTAATCCATTTTAATCAGGAATTCTTGGCTGTAAAAAAATCAGACCTTGTTGGTGTGTCTGGGCAACCACTGATCCACAGTGGCATCCAAGGCATGGAAAAAAGTACAATGTCATAAGCTTTGATTTCAGTGCTTCACCCTCCCCATTTATAATACCTGTGACTTGAAAGACGCCCGTGCCACTGTCTGAAAGTAGAGGTCTTGATGGTGAAGACTTTTCCTTCATTTTGTTTCCAGTACATTGATCCTTCAAAGAAGAAATGCAGAAAAAAGACACAAAGAGAGCAGTTAAGAAGAGTAAAGAGTAATGTACAGCCTCTACTTTCTGACCACTGATGTTTTACTGTTTTTAAGCATTTGGAGTAGTATAAATGAAGATCAATAAAATATTTATTTACCTGTTGTCCCTTCTAAATTGATAATTTCATTGCCGTTGGGGTCAATAAGGGGGTAATCCTAATCATCTGCCATGGCGACCTTTAGTTTTTGCAGGATACATGAGACGGTTACCTCTGCTTCTGTAAATCACACCATGACCACTCTTGTTGAAAATAGCTTCCCCTCCATCACCTCGGACACATGAAGGTCCCTGTAATGCACAAATAATAATGAAGAAACCGAGCTACATAACTACATTAATTTGGTCAAACAGCCCATGTGAGCCCATGAAAAACTCTAAATGCATCATTCTTCTGTTTTTGTCTTCAGTAATATGTTGTTTACGTCCAGTATGCTCAGTTTGCTTAAAATTAGATAAAATTCCTATATGATATAAATGAAGAGTTCTTTTCAAAAACGCTACAAATCCATTTTCATTTAGAAAAATGACATTATTTACCCAGACCCACCATTGGATTGGCTGGGGAACTGAACTTTGAAATACAGTTTAAACAGGGATATAGAGCTTTCTGGCATTAAATACTGATAGGGCAGGTAGTATAATCAGTATACAAAAGAACAGCACTGAGTAATATATTTTTTTTAATTTTGGCATTTAGAAGTTCTCTTTTGGAAAAGAACTCATCAAATATAATTACCATTATAATTTGTCCTTTTAATAAGAGCTTTCAGTTACCATATGTCCCTACCTTTGAAATGTGGCGTGGAAACCAATCTTGCCAGTATGCTCATGTTCACAGAGGTCCAAATTGTTGAGATGTGGATGGCGGTGTTATATAGGCCGGTGCTGCCCCTGTCCCTGGATTCTCCCCAGCTTCTCCATGGACTTCATAATGATCATGGTCATGGAGGTCCAGGGAGCTGAAACTGCCATCCTCAACTGGAAAAATGGCAACGTTTGCAGGATCGATATCGGTATCTTTTCAATTCAATACTTCATATAAAATCAAAATATGAAGTGATGTTCCAACTCTGCTGATCCAGACTTGTATGTTGCTCAGCGGTCGTGGAAAAGCTCAGTAACTGATGTTCTTGGTGGAGGTCTGCGTGTTCGGGCTGCTTTTGGAGTTTGAATCATGAAGTTACAAGTCTGAATCTGTGGCTTCTTTCATTTGCATGATTTCTTCATCAAGATTCATTGTGTGAATTTGAGCTGCACTTGATAAAGATTTATGAGAAATAAATAGCCAGTAATTTTGTTATAATTTACCTTTTAAAGACAAAAAGAAAGAACATTAATGCTTCTTTGTCATTTTAGATGTTTCAGGTCTTAAAGATCCAGTCTGTTATTTACAATCAATATAATCTAACACAACATAAAACTAATTTCTACTTTCACTGATGATTTTTTTTAAAGTACCACCAATTTGGCTGTTAAAAAAACTTTGTAAAGAATACATCCAAACCATATACCATATATTAAGCTCTTTTACCGTGTTGTTTTCAAGTAATGGGTGCTTAAAGAACAAAGTAAACACATATTTCAGACATGTTTTAGTAAATTTGTTGTTGAATTAAATACTTTTCTTCCATTAGTAACTTGGATTTCTCTAAAATCAAAGAGTAAAAGTACTTCCTATTGCATGCCCATGTAGTCCAGAGTGTATTCTCTGCAGTTATTTAAGTTTCATGTGGTACTAAAGGAAGAAATTTGTTTTCCTGGACATCAAATTCACTGAGCAGTCGATTTCATTTCATTTTAAATCTCGCGCCATGCATTCATGACCCCTGACCTCTGCTGATTAACACAGTTCTATTATTACACATCTGCTTCATTCATGAAGCACAAAGAGGCATTTCTGACCTCATGTTTCCCGTTTCCCTCAAATGATGCTGAAGGGAAAACAGGAACACGTGAAGACGCTCAGGCGGCCTCCTTTAACGCGCAGCATTTACCGTAAAGTTATGAGGACAGGCGCACTTCGAATTCAGGAGCGTTTTTTTCTGTTTCTGTCAGGAATGTTCACTCCCCCAGACAAACCCCTGTCCCTCCTCGAACTCTCTGTTCATTTTTCAGACCTCTCTTCATTAGTGATGTTATGAGATGCGCCGAGGCTTCAAAGCGCGTGCCGAGTAATTGAAGGGGCGTTTCTTCAAAGCGCGTATCGAGGCTTGCTTCATTTAGGGGAGGGGCCAAAAACGATGACGTCCGAAGCCTCGCTGCCCGGCTGTACCACATGACCGCTTAAGAAAGCGGTTCAGATTGTGCCGGGAGGTTTGACAGCGATATAAACCCCTCAGGCTCCATTCAAGATGTGGGTGTTTGTAGGAGAGTTGTGGTCAGTTGAGAGTTTGGATAGTATGGATACAGGAGTTTAGATAGCGTATATATAAGTTGGAGATATTTTGGCGTGTTTGGAAAGAGAGTTGGAGAGATAGATTGGAGATTTAGGAGAGTGAGGAGAGGATAGGTGAGAAGATGGAGCCAGATAGGATGAGCAGGAGGATTTCCCCTGTGTGGAACATTTTAATTTGATTAACCTGAATGAGGTGAGTGAATAACATCGAACAATATTTCAGACACATTAGGTTGTGTCCAAAAAAAGGAATCATTTAAAACCAAAAACTGTTGAAAAACTGCTATTTCTGAATAAAAAAGAATAAAACCTCCCCTGTTCTGTACAGTTCCACAAGCACTTTCACTGTCCTCTGCTTAAGCACATGACGCTCTCCTGAAGTGACAGACAAACTTTACACAGCCTGCCTTATCATATGCTATGCCACTACTGTAGTGCTGGTAAGGGCCAGAATTGTGAAATTGATATTAATTGGGCACCAAATATAACTAAATATGTTGTCAAGAAAAACACAATTTTTAGGGTTAGGCCTATTGCTCAATTAAACCACACTACAGAAAAATTAAAGTTTTTCATCAAATAATTTAAAAACATTTCCAAAACATTTCAGTTTCATTCAAAAGTAAAGAGTCCCAACAAGCTAAGCAAAGAAATCCAACATTTTCATAAAGTATAAAGTTTATCAAAGCAAGTCTTCAAATTTGTTCTCAGGCCATCAGAGAAAAAAAATCAGAATGTTGCAAAGTAGTTAATCAAACCCAAAGCTGTCAAAAAAACATTCAGATCCAAAATTCAGAATATTCAGTTCTTTGTCAATTCAAAATCTCAGAAAGCACAAACTACTACCCAACAAACTCAGTTCTCAGTCCTCCTGATGCCCCCCACCCCTCCAAACCCCCAAAAAACCAAACAAAAAAAAACCCCAAATCAAATGCAGTTGACAATGAATATCAAGAAAAGTCATACATTAAACACACAGTACATTCAAAAATATTTTTTTAAACACATATGTGTTAAATTATGTCGAGAAAAAATTACTCGATAATATATATATATATTTTAATTCATAGTCATTCCCAAGAGCCACAACAGACAATACATCACACATTGTATGGTTAAGATGAAGCTGCCTGCCATTATACACCTGGCCAGTAGGTGGTTTTGTGTGCACATGAAGCTTCATGAGATGAACCCTTTCCCGAACCAATTGGCTCAAGTGGTTCAATGCCTCATGAGGCTTCAACTCACCACCACTACTCTTCATCCATTCTCACTCTCTCAGCCTGAAAATGCTCCTACCTTGATGCTCCATGACGCCTCCCCCTGTGTTTGAACGCTGCACCTGAGCGCGTCACTTCCTGTTTTTAAACCAGGTCATGTCGCGCCAACTCTTGGTCACATGACTGGGGTGGGTCCAGATTAAAAGCCTGATTTTGTGCAGGGAGCAGGGCCGCCCATAGAGGGGGATAAAGGGCTCTCGGGGGCCCAGACTCAAAGACATTTACCCACCTTTTTAAAAAATATAAAAGTTATTGACCTTTTTTAAAAATAATTACATAAAGACATTTGGACTCGACTTTCTGCTCCAGCATGGTTTATTTCAGTGAATATCTTCCAGAAAGGGCCCCTAAAGGCTCTGTCAGGGGCCCAGCTTTTTCTTTATGCAGCCCTGGCAGAGAGTAATTCTATAAATATGAATAAAATGTCTTAAATATGAAGATTAAAAGAGCTGGTAGACTGATGGAGGGGCTGATGTGGCCCCACATCACTTCATACCATTGAGTATTTCATTGACAGGTTTGTAGTAAATATACATTTGTAGTAAATATAGGTTAGTAGTCAATATCATACCCATATTTATTTATTAACAGAAAACAGCTCTTGGCGTTCACATATACGAATCTGCTTAAAGAGCTAATTCATTCTTGAACTTCACTTAATAATCTTTCTGATCAAAGTGTCATAAAACACAACAAACATGTTTTATTTTCACTTTCACTGCATCAGATCTTTTCATCTTCAAATCGAACCATAGATATATTTTTTTACCTTTACATTATTTCTTTTTAAGTCATTTTTTGCAAAAGAACACAAAATTACTTCAAATGAGAAAATAAATTTGCAATATGTTCCAGAAATGAGGTGCAAAGTGGAATATTCGAGGTGAGGTTTTTACAGCAATGACTGGTCAATAACTGATGACACTGATGCTGTTATTTTGTAATAATAATAATAATAAATTGT
This sequence comes from Scarus forsteni, assembly GCA_036419115.1. Taxonomy (NCBI): domain Eukaryota; kingdom Metazoa; phylum Chordata; class Actinopteri; order Labriformes; family Labridae; genus Scarus; species Scarus forsteni. The sequence goes on along the minus strand of JAZDUH010000134.1, from coordinate 529,906 downwards.
ATTTCTATTGCACTTCACATTTTTGCAATGTCAAAGTACTACAGAGTAAGAGAAAAAAATAAAAAAACAATTTAAAAAAATGTATTAAGAGATGAAAACATTCTTCAAATAATGGCAAACCCATCAAAAGAAATTTAAAAAATATTTTGGGGTAATGAGAGTTGATTAAAAAAAAACTTCTTACCTTTGTAAGTCTCAAAAAAATCCCTCTCATAAAAGAGATATCATAAAATTATATATATTTTTTCACTTAGATGGACATGAAGGGTTTTATTTTGTTTATATCTTATATTTTTACTCCTTTTAGTCCAAACCCCTGATCTCTTTTGATCAACAAAATACTATAATCATAATCAGAGCCAATTTGGCCTCTGATGATTCAAATCTCACAAACACAATCCAAATATTTTCTCAGTCACTGTCACATCACTTTTAGAAACATCCCTATTCACCACTGAAACTCTGTGTGAAGAAGCTCTGCTGCCCCTGGTGGTGTGGGGGCGCCATCACACCTACAACCTGCTTTTCCATTGTTTTGAAGTAGAGGCTCAGATTTATTAGGCATCAATCAATCAATCTTTATTTGGATAGCAACACTTGTTATCTCAGTAACTGAAGAATAACTTTTCAAATGTAGGACCAACAGATTGAGAAACTCCTTTGTCCCTCAAGACATCAGACTGTACAACTCCTCACTGGAGGGGAGGAGGAGTGACAGGAAGACAGAGGATGGGAAGGAGCAGCAGCCAGCCTGTAGCACTATATTTTTATATTATTTTATTTTATTTACATTTGTTAATAATTTTACTTAGATCTATTTTTTCTTTTTTATATATCTTTTAATCTGTAATAATCAACTGCTACTGATTCTTAATTTCCCTGAGGGAGGATTTCACCAAGGGATAAATACTGTACAATCTAATCTAATTTAATCTAATACACACAAATGCATCCAGTTCAAATTGAATTGCAGCTCAAATTGCTTTAGACAAAAAAATATTGAAAGAAGACATTTATACATATACATCCATATGATAATCACTTTCTTTAAACCACTTAGCAAATAAACACTCAGCAGAGGTCCGTCTACTAAGAATATTCCTCTGGAGTTGTCATGAATAGTTGGTAGGATGTCAAGAGGATTTGGAGGCTAATGCATACAAGAAAAAGCAAAGCAATAAAACCAAGAAACATCAGACTAATGAATAAAACACTAAAAATACATTTAAACAAATACATTAAAACATGTTGAAAGATTAAAATGAAACCTTAAATGAATATAATCTGCAGAGGAATGATGCTGATTAATGTAGCAGCGTCTACCTGAACTGCTATTAAAATGGTTGAACTGGTCTAAAAGTCTGAATTGATGTTAAATGATGTTTCTGTTGATGGTTGATGCTCATGGAGTGGAGCAGGTCATCATGACTGTTTGTCAGGGTCACACTGATATATGTGTGCTGTCTGCAGGAACTACCATGTGTTTAATGTGGTTGATCTGAAGTTAATGTCAGGGACGGTAATGATGAAGGAATGGGGCTAAAGGAAAGGCTGGAGTTACTGAAGCTTAGTAATCAAAAGCTGCCAACAAGACAAGAGCCAGAGAGGAGAGCAGGAGCAAACAAAAAGATCCCCGGCAGTCTGAGCCTGATGCAGCAGAACGACGAGCCATGAGCTGCTCCAGGACTGAAATACACTATCAAACCCTATAGCCTGTCAGCAGAGTCTGCAGTCTATACCCCGGATTCTCCACAAAATCACACAGCAGCTTCACTCCTGATTCCTGCAGCCCTGTTCCTATCAGCTCCAGGTCTCTCAGGCAGGAGGGGTTGGACTTCAGAGCAGAGGCCAGGTGAGAACAGCTGATCTCTCAAACCGCAGTAAAACAATCTGAGTAGGGACCAAATAATACAGCTTTAGAAAACAATGTCTCCTCACTGATGGTCTGACCTGCCTTATTTGTTCATAATGCCACCTATGGGAAGAAGACAGCAGCCAGCCTGTGGCACTATATTTTTTATATTATTTTATTTTATTTACATTTGTTAATAAAGTTGACAGTTTGTCTTTCATCACAAAAACTTTTGTTCAACTTTATTCTTAAAATGAAATCTTAAAAGTAAACGTCCCCAAAATAATTTTCTCTATCTAACGTGGCCCTCATATATGGAGTTAGATCGGTCTCATTATAAATAAATGCACACAGAAGGATTAATAAATAAATGTCTCTCAACTCACAAATATTTTTTGGGTACATAACGCCCTTGGCCGTGATGGCTGCACGGGCGGCGGGATGGAGACGGTTGGTGGTGTGTACATCACGCTGGTGGCGGCAGGGGAGGGTGGGTACTCGCGGCACTAGAGGTGGTGGATACAGTGTTAGCCCTGATAGCACTGGCGCCGTTAGAGACCGGGTTACCCCGCTGGCACTGGCGGTAGTTGCACATTTCATACAATTCTCCACCTATCTCAGCAAACCTCGCAACTTAAGAAAGCAAAGAAAACCGGGATAATGTTTCATTTACACTTTGCAGATAACCAGGTGCTGACGCCATGTCCACTTGGATGACAACTTCGTTCTCTCAGTCCAATGTGTCGGTTAAGCTGTACAAACACGTTCTTGTGATTGGCTGAAAGGAGGGAGACATCTGATTGGCTACAGATACTTCCCTGTTGAAAAAAGCGCATGTGTGGATCGAGACACGTCAGGGGAGTCTCAAAAAGATTCACACACAAATGCAGCGATGTTCACAAATGCTGTGCAGCGTGTGAATGTAGATTCAACAGTTTGGGAATAAATATCACAAAATACATATTTGTTTTAACTGAAAATTGCAAATTATTTTAAATATAGACATTTGTGGAATTCCATTACAAATATATATAACAAGTAATATTTGTGTGTGCATCAGAAATACATTTGTGAACTTTGAAAAATATTTGTGAGTTGAGAGATATTTATATATTATCCCAGTATACATTTGTGAATCCTTCTGAGTGCATTTATTTATTATGAGACTGATCTAACTCCATACTCATGCTCTTCCATAAAAACATATGTATGCTGTCTATCATAGAATATATTGTATTATATTATATTATACTAGGTAAGATTATATTAGACTAGATTTGACTAGATTCGGTTAAGTACACTTTATTAATCCCTTTGGGAAACTCCCTCAGGGAAATTAGGATTCAAATAGCAGATGTAAAAAAAAAGTTGAATAATAAAATATTATATATTATTATAAAAAGTATAAACATGTCAAAAAAAATGATAAACTCTAGGAAATTATTGAATTGAAAAAAAAATTATAAAAATAATTGACTAAAATTAAATTGATAAAAAAAATAATACATAATAAATTAAAAATCATAGTACTGGCTTAAATATATCACATTTATCTCAGCACAGATTTTAAACGTGGAATCTGACCTCAGAGCTTCCAGTCTACACCCTGGCCCCTTCCGAAAATCACACAGCAGCTTCATTCCTGATTCCTGCAGCTTGTTTTCACTCAGGTCCAGCTCTCTCAGGTGGGAGGGGTTGGACTTCACAGCAGAGGTCAGGTGATCACAGCTGATCTCCGTCAAATAGCAGAAAACCAATCTGAGCAGGGACCAAATAATACAGCTTTAGAAAACAATGTCTCTGACAGTCTAACACAGGGGTGAGCAACTAGCGGCCCAGGGGCCATATGTGGCCTTAAACCTCTCTCAAAGCAGCCCACCAGTCCCCCCCCCCCCCCCCCCAAAAAAAATAAAAAAAATTAATTGATCATAAGTAACCAGCACCACGTCATGTATCAACTCGAATAGGTAATAAATATTTTCTCTAACCTTAGATTGCTGCAGTTATGTTTTGTATGAGTAATTAAAAGTCTTACTATGCTATGATTGGATCTCTCAAAATATTTCATGAGGCATTCAAATATAATTTATAGTATTGGTAAAAATCATAATTGGAAACAATGGTAATGGGAACATGTGCTTTAAAAATGGGTAAACATTCATTCTTTTATTGCATTAAAAAGCTCGCATTAGTTTTAGTTATGTGTCATGCTCATTAGATCTTTTTTTTTTGTGTTTGCGTTACAATATATAAGTGTTGGTATAATCCTTTATTAAGCTATATTGTTACTATTTTTTAGTTTTTTATGTGTTTTTCTTCACTGAGAGTGGAAACAAAACGTAACAGTGTGGCCCTCAGGTCCTGAAATATAAATGAATGTGGCCCTTTTCTGTTGCTCACCCTTGGTCTATCTTGTCTTATTTGTTCAAACTGCCACCTAGTGGACATACATATGGATACTGTATATATTAGATTAGATTAAAGCTATGGTGTACGATTTGGTGAACATCTTAATAACAACGTTTATAAGGCCGTTATGGTCCTATGATCCAATCTAGGCAATATAAAGACCCAAAAAGAATGAAAAAAATCCATTCAGTATATCCTCTGCAAAGCAGCATAATAGTTGACCAATCTGAACCCCGGGAACGGCGGTTTGGATTGGTCCGTGAGTCCATCCAATCCCCTGTCTCCCCTGCTACGCACCCTCTCACCCATGGTACCACCTCCTCCCCTCTACGTCTCTTACACAGCGGTGAGCAGCTAGCAGCATTAGCTACTGAAGCGTCATGGAGCTGGGAGGCTGCTTCTGTTAGCCTCCACATCGAAGAGAAGGAAACGTAAAAGTTTCGAGGAAACGGCTGAAGTAAGGAAAAAATATGAGCAATACAGGTCCCAATGGAGACTTAACATTGGATTATCATACGGTGGAAGAAGCTGCAGAATGATTTGGGATTGTTGAACACCGCTGCGGCCGCCAGCGACCGAAAGGCTGGCCGCAGCGGGTCACGGGCTGGCGAACGACCGGAGCTCAGACCGCAGAGCTGCCCGCGGGTTGAGGACTAAGTGCCGGCTGGCGAACGGCCTCAGCGCCGCCGCGTCCAACCTTCAGCACCGCTGTTCCGCCCCCTCTGTGTCAACAGCCAAACTGGTTTTCAGAACGTAGACCATAGCTTTAAATTAGATAAGATTTGATTAGATAGAACTTCATGAATCATTCTTTCTGTATGTCTCTGTTTTAATTGATGACTTTTATTGTTTTCCTCAATTATTCATACTGTATTGAGTCTGTGTGACTGTTTGTTGAAACTGTGTTTTGCTGTCATTCTTGGTCAGGTCTTCCTTGGAAAAGAGATCTGCTGATCTCAGTGAGACTAACCTGGTTTAATTAAAGTTAAACAAAATAAAAAACAAAAAAAAGTATGCCTTAAGGAAACTCCCTCAGGGGAAATAGGGTTCCAATATCAGTTAACAAAAAAAGCATTTGGAAAACACATAAAAAATATAAATATAAAATATAATAATAAATCTTAAAAAATAAAAGGGCGAATGATTGACTGAAAAAAATGACAAACTGAGAATCCTGGTACAGGCTTAAATATATCACATTTATCTCAACTCAGATTTTAAACGTGGTATCTGACCTCAGAGTCTCCAGTCTACACCCCGGCTCCTTCAGAAAATCACACAGCAGCTCCACTCCTGAATCCTGCAGCTTATTGTCACTCAGGTCCAGCTCTCTCAGGTGGGAGGGGTTGGACTTCAGAGCAGAGGCCAGGTAATCACAGCTGATCTTTCTCAAACCGCAGCCCATCAGTCTGAGCAGAGACCAAATAATACAGCTTTAGAAAACAATGTCTCCTCATTGACAGTCTAACACAGGGGTGGGCAACTGGCGGCCCAGGGGCCATATGTGGCCTTTCACCTCACTCAATGTGGCCCACCAATCACCCCCACCCCCCAAAAAAACAAACTGGAAAACAAACTGGAAAACAAACAAAAAAAAAAAACAGTTGCCGAATATGATTGATCATGAATAACCAGTACCATGTCATGCATAAATTCAGATAGGTGAATTTTTTATTTTCTCTAACCTTAGATTACTGCTACGTGCTTTGTTGTTTACAAGTAATTAAAGTTCTCACTATTCTATGATTGTAAGTCTAAAAATTTTTTATGAGGTATTAAAATATACCGATAGTATTGGTAAAATCATATTTGGAAACAATGATAATGGGAACAATCTTTTTTGAAAGTGCAACAATATGTAACAGTGTGGCCCTCGGGCACTGAAATATAAATGAATGTGGCCCTTTTCTGTTTTCCACCCTTGGTCTAACCTGTCTGATTTGTTCATACTGCCACCTAGTGGACATACATTTGTATACTGTATACATAACATTAGATTAGATTAAATAGAACTTTATGAATCATTCTTTCTGTATGTCACAGTTTTAATTGATGACTTTCATTATTTTCCTCACTTAATCATACTGTATTGAGTCTGTGTGACTGTTTGTTGAAACTGTGTTTTGCTGCCATTCTTGGTCAGGTCTTCCTTGGAAAAGAGATCTGCTGATCTCAATGGGACTAACCTGGTTGAAAAAAGGTTAAATAAAATAATTAAAATTAAAAAAAATCCCTTCAACTCCCTCAGGTTAAATAGGATTCCAAACAAAGTTTACAAATAAAGCAGGTAGAAAAATATTGTAAAAATATATAAATATATAAAATAATTATTAATCTAAAAAAATTAAAGGATGAATGAATGAAGAAAAAAAAGATAAACTAAAGTTATGGTACTGGCTTAAATATATCACATTTATCTCAGCACAGATTTTAAACGTGGAATCTGACCTCAGAGTTTCCAGTCTACACCCCGGCTCCTTCAGAAAACCACACAGCAGCTCCACTCCTGAATCCCGCAGCTTGTTGTCACTCAGGTCCAGCTCTCTCAGGTGGGAGGGGTTGGACTTCAGAGCAGAGGCCAGGTGAGCACAGCTGATCTCCGTCAAACTGCAGAGAGCCAATCTGAGCAGGGACCAAATAAAACAGCTTTAGAAAACAATGGGTGCATCTCAAAGCTCCAACGTTTCATCCTCGCCTCCTTTACTTGTGTCTTGGTCCCTCCCACCAGAGATGCATGCCAAAGACTTGAGAAAATGAAGAGAGGAGAGAGGAGACGAGAGCATTCATTTTAAGAGCATTGAGATGTCCTCTCCTCCGGAGCGTCACATGACGCGACGTCTTTTAGTGATGATGGCGTCACAGCTGGATATGCCGGTCCGAGCGCACAGGAGAAACTGAATTAAGGAAAATAATGTAAACTCCAGGGGGATCGACCGCGGTAAATTCATATTCACTTTTACTTCAATTTAAAGTGGATATGTACATGAATGAAAAAGAAAAATGTCAATTTTTACCCAGGCCCAGAATGATAGGAGTTTTTAATTGTTATATTGTGGCCACTTTGTGTTCATGAATAATGTTTTTATTCTGCTATAAGCACTTAAACCCCCCTCTCTGCGCATTTATATAGAAAAAAAATGTAAAGGCCTGAGATAACAATGTACAATTAACTACTTTCTCTCCTTATTTATGCTTGGTTAGATCAGGAACTACATAAAACATGCTTTTCGCTAATGTGCACTATAATCTGCTGACCCCAGGGTCTATTGGGTGCTGATATTTGTCAATGAGCATCTCTTTTTTTTATTCATTATTGTCCATGTTTGCTGTTTGTAAATGTTTGTATGGTCTGGGTGGACTGAAAAATCTGAATTGGCCTTTGGGATAAATAAAGTTGTCTAAACTAAAATGTGTTTTCCTGAACAGACCTGTCTGCTGTAGCAGCCTCAAAGTTACAGACATAAACACAAACAGCACAGAAAAATCAGGACAGACAACAGATGGAAAACCTGAAAGAACTGCCCCATGATATTGTTCAATATTTTCTGTGATATCAATCTGTCCAGCTTATAATTCTTTTAAATGATGAGTCAAATATTTCTTTGCACAGTGAATAAAATAAAAAATACATAAAAGAGACACTGAAATTTAGTAACTACTCACATTTTGAGGGAACATTAGACCTACACATCGACTGCTTTGTGTGAGATGTGGATATACTCATTACAATGACTCCAAAGAAGTTGCTAATAACACTTTCTCTTGTTCCATGTTTTCATTTCACACATGTGGGCAGCTGACACTTTACAGCAGGCTGCTGATACATCACAAGGGGGCGTGTCTGTCAGTGAAAAGACTTCCGCGTAGCCTGCACTTGTGTTTCCTCGATTATGCCTCCTCCAGATCAGTCTCCTCTCTCCTCTCTCCTCTGAGCACATTTGGCGCTTTGGAATGTCCTTCAATATGTCTGCTCCCAAAATCCTTCCGGTGTCGCGGGGGAGAGAGGAGAGAGGAGACTGCATTTTGGCACAGTGGGATGCACCCTGGGGCCGTGTGCGGCTTTAAACTCCTCATTATGCCCACCAGTCAGACCCCCACCACCACCACCACCACCAAAAAAAACAAACAAACATATAAACTGGAAAAACAAAACAACAGTTGCTTAAAGGGACTGTGAGGAGTTTCTAAATAATTACAAAAAAAGTCTCACTTTTAGATATATGCCTGATGGAAATACACACTTTAAGATGAGTTTTATAGCATCAAAATAGGTTATCTATAAATGCTATTCCTTAGCCTTCCGTTCGGGTCGGACAGGGCTGGACTGGCCTGGATACTCAACTTCAGGAACAAGACAAATAAAACTAGAGCAAATTTTTTATTATTTTATTATTTATATTACAGGTCTTAGAGCACCGGGCTGTAAGTAGTGATAAATAGCCGGCTACAACTACGACAAGTTTTCAAAAACTTGCTTGTTGTCACACATCAAAAACTACCGCTACCTAACTAGAAAGAGATACATTACCTCGTCGCTTTGCACCCTGTAAGTCCTAGGTTGAGGTTGTCCGCAATCCGGACCGCTGACCACCTTATTGCACCTCTTTGCGGACTCAGGACAGTAAAAACACGCTGTCACGCCTTCTGACTGACTGACGCGAGGTCATGACTGGCCGAGAGAGGAGAGAGAGAGCGTAGAGAGAGAGCGCAGAGCTGGAGCGCGCTTACGCAAAGCTTGCTTATGGGCTGTCATTCCTGACAGCAATGCCGGTAGAGCAGGAGCTCGCCACACCCGAGTTGACAATGGCAAGATGGATGCACTGAAAATCGCTGATTTAATGATCCTGTAATAATATGTTAATCTTACTTCTGACTCAAAGGGGTGTGTCGCTCTAGATGTGTATAAAAAAGTGAAAATTTAAACTTATCATTTAAAATCATTAGCGCCATATTTTGATAGAGATTGCCCCACAAAATCTTTTAATGTGCCATAGTTTTTTTTTTCCACCTTAGTGACTGCTACCAGAGAACAGTATGAGGGTTTAGTTTTATTATTTTAGCTCAAAGGAAAGGGGCACTTTGTTTTACTTTAGAGATGTGATGAATATTTGAATTCTCAAGACACTTGATTCACCTTAAGTGAACGTTGTTTATTTATTTTTATTTTATTTTATTGAGTAATACTAAGTAGGAAAGAATTTTAGTGTGATACTGAAGATCAATGTTTTTGTGCCTTCCAGTAACCCCTGCCTATTACTGTAAGAAAACATCCAGACTAAAACTACAAACAAAATAAAAAAAATAAAAAAAAATTATATATATATATATGGCTTAAAAAAAGGTCAAAATTTTGACGGCACGCATGGCTGTGGACCCTTGACTTCCTCAAAATTTATTTTCTGGACCTTTTGCATTTCTAATTGAGAACCCCTGCTGTAAGTTGTTGAAAAAACAAAGCTGTAAAGCAATGCAGAGTTCTGATGAAGGTCCTTATTGCATCCATTAGCCTCAAAACAAACAACATTCATTGTAAACGCCTGTGATTAGTTTTAGTTGTCAGAAGGAGGAATTTTGTGTTTGAGTAGAACTGCAATCTGGAAGATGGATGCCCCCAGTGTGAACAGTTATTTAGCTCCTGTAATAATCAATTTATTTGCACTTCTGACTGGGGTGTGTCGCTCTAGATCAGCTGTATACATAGTATTGTTAGACTTATATTTACAAAAATGCTGCCATAGTGATAATCTCATTCTTCATGTGATATTTGTGAATGCAGGCATGCTAACACCAGCTAACAATAGCCTGGTAGATCAGCTTGTTTTTTCCGATTTTAACTGGAACGCTGATAACTCTGAGATGATGTCACTCCCATTTCCGAGATTACTGGAATGCAGCATTATGACAGTCACCTTGCGTGCGTAGCATGTGTGGCAGAGTCTATTACGTTGCCGGTAACAGATTCTCCTAACAGTCCCTTTAATTTGATTCATCATGAGTAACCAGTACCACATCATGCATAAATTCAGATAGGTGAATTTTTTTTTCTCTAACCTTAGATTGCTGCTACCTGCTTTGTTTTTGTTTTTTACAAGTAATGAAAGTTCTTACTATGCTTTGTTGGATCTTTAAAAATATTTTATGAGGCATTAAAATATATTTTATAGTTTTGGTAAAAACCATATTTGGAAACAAAGGTAATGGGAACATACATGTGCTTTAAAAACGGGTAAACATTCATTCTTTTATTGCATTAAGCTTTATCATTGTCATTTTTTTTTTAATTTATATATTTTTCTGCATTGAAAGTGCCAACAATTTCCCTCGGGCCCTGAAATATGAATGAATGTTATTTCAGTCACCATGTGGGCTTTTCTTTCTTTAACAGAAGGGTACCAACATTTTTGTCTGCGTGTGAACATACCGTGCAGCAGACTGGTTTCAGCAGGGTAGTCAATAACCCCATTCACCTTCTGTTTCAAGCTGTAATGTTCCCTATGGTCACACGTGGCCTCACACAACTCCATCATATCAAATTCATCTCAGCACAGAGGGAAAGAAATGGTGTCTGACCTCAGAGTCTCCAGTTTACAGTCTGGACTCTTCAGAAAGTCACACAGCAGCTCCACCACTGAATCCTGCAGCCTGTTGTTGTATTTAAGATCCAGCTCTCTCAGGTGGGAGGGGTCGGACTTCAGAGCAGAGGCCAGGCGAACACAGCTGATCTCCGTCAAACTGCAGCCAGCCAATCTGAGCAGAGACCAAATACAGCTTTAGAAAACAATGTCTCCTCACTGACAGTCTTTTACCTCACTCAATGCGGCCCACTAGTCACCCCTAAAATTGCTGTTTCAAGCTGTAATGTTCCCTATGGTCACACGTGGCCTCACACAACTCCATCATATCAAATTCATCTCAGCACAGAGGGAAAGAAATGGTGTCTGACCTCAGAGTCTCCAGTTTACAGTCTGGACTCTTCAGAAAGTCACACAGCAGCTCCACCACTGAATCCTGCAGCTCGTTACCACCCAGGTTCAGCTCTCTCAGATGGGAGGGGTTGGACTTCAGCGCTGAGGCTAAAGAAGAACAGCTGATGTCTGACAAAGAGCAGAACCTCAAACTGAAAATGAACACAGAGAAATATTTACTGCAGTGATCCTCTGAGGGGACATTCGACCTGGAGATGAGACTTTTCTCTTCGGGGTGTGTACTGTGTGTAGTTACATTGCTGCTGTTGTGGACATATGGAGCTTAAATAACTACAGTTACAAATATTCTGACATTCCTCTAGCCCAGGGGTGGGCAACTGACATGCGTGAAGCTGGCCCCCCTCTCCAAGCAAAAATTCGGGAAAGTCGTCCATTTCGTTAGTGCTTCGTTTGTGCTGGTTTGTGCCGTAAAAATTGTTGTTTGTGCTGCGAAGGTTTTTAAGTTATCACATATTATTTTATAGGTCATCCAGAGTTCATTCAGCCCCCCATTTCCTCCAAATGAACCAGAAATGGTGCGGTTCGTTAGTGCCGCATTTGTGCTGGTTTGTGCCATCAAAACTTTTATTTGTGCTGCTACAGCTTTACAGATATTACACACTTCATTTTCCATCGATGACGTCACAACCGGAAATGCTCTCGTGCCGCAGCTCTTCATTTGTTTTAGCTAAGGAAGACCCTTGTCACCTTTCACAGATTAAAAAACAATAATAAACATGAAAAAATAAAAGTATCTCATTTCAATTTAATCAAAATTAATCTGTAATTACTTAAAAATCTCCAGGATGACAGTAAGGGACCAGAGAGAGAAGAACCCTGTGTAAGATTTTTGTCACCTAGCACAGGTTTATTTTTTTTATCAGAAATGAGAAAAATATCAAAGCTCTCATTGATATTTGACCAAACTGAAAGTAGAAATATGTTAAAAACTTCTTAGACAAACAGTTTAAATGTGAAGGTCTATATTATTAATGTTAATATTACTGTTTTGTTTCAAGTTTGTGTCATATTCAATAATAAGATTTTGAAATATGGGACAATATTCATGCTGTCTGGCCATAGTCAAAAAAACCTTTTTTTATGTGCCACTCCAGGTGCTCTGAGTATGAAAAATGTACAGAAACATACAAAGGTAAATGGAATTACAATCCAAATGAGCAATTCACTCGGCGTGGCCGCACGAGCCGATCCTTGTGAGACCGCAGCTATTTTCCCGAATTTTTGCGTGGGGTGGGGCCAGCTTCACGCAGGTGGGCGACTGGTGTTCCAGGGGCCACATGCCGCCTTTCACCTCACTCCATGTGGCCCACCAATGCATAATGCACAGCTTATGTAGGTGATTAAATATTTCTACCAACCTTAGAATGCTGGTACATCTTTTTTTTACAAGTCATTAAAGAACTTTGATATAATTTTTCTCTAAATATATTTTACCAGGCCTTAAAATATAATATACAGCATTATTAAAAACTATATTATGAAACAATGATGAAGGTAATATATTTGTGCTTTAAAACCTGAGAAACATTCCCAATTTTATTGCATTAAAAAGAAGCTTACATTGGATTTACTTTGGTGTCAGACTCACTAAATTTTGAATTTTTAATTGTGTACGAGTTAAAACATAAATTGTTGGTATAATTCTTTTTTGAAGCTTTATATTTGCTATTTTTTGTTGATTTATAATTTTTTTCCAACAATTTGTAACAATTCAGCCCTCATATACTGAAAAAAATGGATGCGGCCCTCCTGATAGTTGAAGTTGCCCACCCCTGCTCTAGCCCATTCCTTTATCATTGCAGTTCCTGAATTTAACTTTAATCCAACCCTCAAGTATCAACACAAAGAAATGTGAATTTTCCCTCAGTATGGACAAACCCCAGCCTCAGTCAATGAGCAGAGACCAACAAACCAGAACACAGTTTATGAACTCACTTCAGAGACTCCAGTCTACAGTGTGGACTCTCCAGTCCACCACAAAGAAGCTTCACTCCTGAATCCTTGAGCTGGTTTTTGCTTAGATCCAGCTCTCTCAGGTGGGAGGGATTGGACTTCAGAGCCGAGGCCAAAATCACAAAGTGAGTGTCTGACATTAAGCTGTCAGAAAGTCTGTGATGACAAAAACATCATGGAATTACTGATGATATGAAAGACAATTTACCCACTTAGAAATGGAATTTAGGGAAGTAAAAAGAAAAATTTTTAGTCATGATTATGAGATAAGTTATATTAATCAGATAAGTCACAATCATGAGATATAAAATTAGAATGATGAGGTAGTATAATAATTATGACAAAAAAGGCAAAATTATTAGATAAAAAGTTGAAGTCACACTCTTGTTTCTCTTCAGATCGTATAAATCTTTTGCCTTTTACTAAAGATTTCCATGGAGACCCCTGGTCACTAAGTACTCGCTTCCATCGGTCAAGCTAATTCAAACGCTTCGACAAAACTTTCAACGAATGCTGGGCAATCACTCTGCATTCCAAGATTGCAGATTGATTGCAGCATTTAGAAAAAACAACAACTTAAAGGACATATTGGTCAAAGCCAAAGTGCGACCGTTAACGACACGAAAATCGACAGCTCAAGTTCAATTCTACCAACATTGACTTTGGATACAAAGCAATGCGAACAAACGAGTGGTTAAAGGTCAAGCTCGGGGTGACCCCCACCTTAAAAATTGCGTTTACCTCATTTGGAACATGCGGAACACAATACGTTGGGGAAACAAAAAATACACTCCTCCAACGATTCGCTCAACACAGATACAACATTTTACGACAGAAGGAAACCACAACCCCTCTGGTTCGCCACTTCCTGAAGCATGGTTGGTTGGCTCTTAAAGCAACAATCATACAACACAATCGAACATGGACGACTCGTCAGAGACTCCAGGCTGAAAGAAGCTGGATTGATAAGCTAGATACTGTCTGTCCCAAGGGCCTGAATAGAAAATAGGCCGATCACTGCGAAGGATCTGATGATGGCCCGTGCCCAGAATTTTGTCGCTGCTTCGCGGTTCCGAAATTCTTTAACTTCTTCACAACTTCTTCAAAGCAGTTTCCTGAACCACTTGCCTTTTTATTTGATATCTCTGTAAGAGCTAAGTTTTTGATTGATTAAAATCAAAATATAATGCAAATTCATTGTTGAGTTATTGGTAATATATTTCATGTTTTATTCTTATAAAAGATAAATAATGTTTAAAAAGGTTAAAAGTTAATTCATACTTTGTTTATAAGGCTTTGCTTCATTCTTTAAAAAAATTGCTGTACCCCTTTAATTTGAGAAGTGATGTCATGAGCAGTTTTAGAGGTCAGAGCTGGGTCAGATGAGAGAGAGCTGCAGACATACACGGGAGCTCACAGTTTTCCTACCGTGTGACTGGAGTGTATTGTAAACTTTGTTTTTCTTCATTAAACACTGTTTTTTGAATGGAACTACATCTCCTGTCATTCGTGTGAGATTAAGTTGCCGTGTCTACAGCTCAAGTGTTTTTTTCGACGTCCTGAAAGAACGCCACTACAATCTCATAATGACTGTATATCACATAATTATGATTTTTTTGTTCCCTATATATTTAGTTTTTTTTCTAAGAGGAGGAAACAGGCTTCCATATGTTGATGCTTCAGTTCACATCAGGGATCATTTCTTTGTTTTTGTGTCTGATGATATTTTACAAATCTTCTTCTTTTGCCACGTCATGAACACTGACAGTCGGCTATGCATTTTTATTTAACATCACAAACACTCCACAAATCTGAATTCATTAATGTTTGCATATTTCAATAAACTATTAATATTATCCTGTGACTGACTTTACAGAACTGGGTGGGGTGGCAATAGATCAGTCCAGAAGGACCAAGAGTTACCGTATGGAGGGACACAGGCGCCACCACATGTCCAATCCATACCAGAAGTCCAAACCAGATGTTGGTCTTCATGTATATTATTCACCTCTCATAACACGATCGTGATCTGCTTAAAGTTTCCAATCCACCATAAAAACAAGAATTTTAAATGTGTATATATTAAACTTAGTAGACTGCAAAGACAAAACTGAATCTGTTAAAAGATCTATAGTGGACAAGGGCGTGGCCATAATCCAATCCACACTAAAATAGACCACCTCTTTCAGGAGACCTTGGCGCAGTTATTCAAACAGAAACAGGACTGATTGCTGTGCTCAACAGGCTCTCACTTGTATTCAAACAACTCTCCAAAAAGATCATGATGTGAAAAAGACTTAATGCTGCATTCCAGGCAACCCGTAACTCGTGGTTTTCCTACCTGTAACTCATGAAAGTGCACTGGAACAGCTGTCAAACTCCTAATTCCCAACCCATGAAAATCGTACCAGATCGATGTACTCCGAAGTTACGACTTGTGATGTCACATCACTGCCTAAGCAATATGGCAGCCTCTGAATAATGACAAATTCTGTAAAGTATAAGCTTCTGTTACCTTATGTGCCATTTCCCTTACTCTGTTTCCCTCAAATGAGCCAGTTGATAAAGCATACATTTTATAATGCCTGCCATGTTGGTTTGTTTACAGACCAGAATTCCTTGCTTTCGGTCAAACTGAAATCGTTATTTGCCTGGCACACTCTCAGGTCGGAGATTTTAACTGGTAAATTTCCGAGTTACAGTTTGCCTGGAACGCAGCATTAGATACGCTGGAATGGAAAATTTGACTGCAGCAAAAAGTCATCTTTGACACAGGCTGACCAATTTAGAAGGAATGTAGAGGAACAAAGCTGAGGCACCATAGTCTGAAAGTCCTTCAAGAGAAGCACAACTAACTTTTAATGGAATCAGATCTGGACTTACAGAGCTTTTCTGCAGTTCCTCAATGCTTGAATCAGCCGGAGTTTTCCTTGATTGGAGGCGTGATACTTCTTTAAGTCCAATTCATCCACAACCTCCTCTGACATCTGCAGCATGTAGGCCAGAGCAGAGCAGTCAAAGTCAGAGATACGCTTCTCTGATCTGTAGTCTGATTTCAGGAGCTCTAGGATCTCCTGATGTACGGAGTGGTCCTTCATTTCTGTCAGACAGTGTAAAGTTTTGATACATCTGTCAGGAGAGACTTGTTGGCTTGTCATCTCTTTTAGGGACTTAATTACTCTTTGAATGATATCTGGACTGTCGTCTGTTTGGCCCAGAAGTCCTTGTAGGAGTCTTTGGTTAGACTTCAGTGAAAGGCCATGAAGAAAGCGGACAAACAGGTCCAAGTGACCGTTCTCACTGAGAAGAGATTTCTGCAGGGCTCTCCTCAGGAAGACATCCAAAGATGCACAACTCCGATTGTCATCTTCGTTGTACAAAGACCTGTCCTCATAAAATACCTGCTCATAACTCCCCTGTCTTTGCAGGAAAGCCTGGAGTATTTCTGTGTTGTTGTTTGTGAAGCAGTTGAACATGTAGACTGCAGCCAGGAACTCCTGAACACTCAGGTGAATGAAGCAGTAGACTGTCCTCTCAAAGATCACGCTCTCTCTTTTGAAGATCTCAGTACAAACTCCTGAGTGCACCAAAGCTTCAGTTACATCCAGACCACACCGCTCCAGATCTTCTTGGTAGAACATGATGCTTCCTTTATCCAGATGTTCAAACGCCAGCCGCCCAAGCTTCAGGAGAACTTCCCTATCAGAGTCCATCAGCTCCAAAGACCTCGTGTCCTGACCCTCCTCGTACTTGTGCTTCCTCCTCTTCGTCTCTATCATCACGAAGTCTGTGCACATGTCGGTCAACGCCTTTGGCAGCTCCTCTCTTTGTTCTGCAGTCATTGTGTGCTCCAGAACTGTAGCTGTGATCCAGCAGAAGACCGGGATCAGACACATGATGTGGAGGCTCCTGGATGACTTGATGTGTGAGATGATCCTGCTGGACAGATCTCCATCTCCAAACCTCCTCCTGAAGTACTCCTCCTTCTGGTCATCAGTGAAGCCTCGAACTTCTGCAATCCTGTCAACACATGATGGAGGGATCTGATTGGCTGCTGCGGGGCGGGACGTGATCCAGATGAGAGCAGATGGGAGCAGATTCCCCTTGATGAGATTCACCAGCAGGGTGTTCAGCCCAGATTTCTGTGTGACATCGGACGTGACCGCGGAAGAACCACAATGGAAGAGCAGCGTGCTGTCATCCAAGCCGTGCAAGATGAACAAAAGCTTACAGAGAGCAAGAGTCTCTGCGGTTAGCCCCTTTAAAGTTGGATGGAAAACCCAGAGAAGATTAAGAAGACTGTAACTCTCATTTCTCATCAAGTTCAACTCCCTGAATGAAAGCAGAACCACCAGCTTGATGTCTTGGTTCTGCTGACCTTCTGCCCAGTCCAGAGTGAACTTCTGCACTGAGAACGTTTTTCCAACACCAGCAACGCCGTTGGTCATAACCACTCTGATGGGTTTCTGTTGGTCGGGGAAGGCTTCAAAGAGTTCATGGGGCTTGATTGGAGTCTCATGGATATTTTTCTTGTTTGCTTTTTCAAGCTGCTGAACTTCATGTTGAGTGTTCACCTCTTCGCTCTGCCCCTCTATGATGTAGAGCTCAGTGTAGATTCTCTTGAGGTGGGCTCTGCTTCTTCCTTCACCCGATCCTTCAGTCACACATTCACATCTCTTCTTCAGACTGGTCTTATGTGCATCCACAACCTCCTGCAGGCCTCCTTTAGACAACGACAGAGACAAAAACAGCATCATGACCATTGTTTTATTGTTTATAAGAATCAAGAAAGAACACACCTTTCCCCTCTCCATTTCTAGCCCATTTCATAACATGCTCATGTTTCCATTTTTGCAGAAGGATTTTACAAATCTGAAGAGAATTTTATCTGTTAAAAGGCCCAAACAGGAAGATAAAAATCAAGCATTGAACTGTTTTAATTGTACATTATGTGCTGTGCTCTGATAATCTCAACACTCATAACCATTCTGTCCCACCACTCATCTAGAATCTAGTCCTCCAAGACAGAAATCTGATCAAACGTGATCAAACAAATGAAGAAGAAGAAACATAGCATCAACTGAAAAACACAACATGGAAGAGGGCAGAGAAGAGGGGATGATGGGGGTCTATGGACTACTTTTGACAGAATAATCCTGGATGAACAAAAAGAAAAGACTGTGGAAAAAAGACTGCGTGAACATGTGAGCCGTTTCCTCCATTCTGAGCTCTACCCAACTTTATGTTTCAGGCTCCACTCATGTTTGTTTTTATTTACGCCTGCTTCCTTGTTCCTCAGTCCACTCGCTTTCTTGATTGGTTATATTTACGCTACAATTCATGGAGTCATGACTGTAGCTTTCTCACACATGAAGATTTTTGGTCGTGAAATGTTGAACAAGTTTAATATTTACGATTGTCTGTCTTGACCTGTTTTGAAGCTGATTATCTGCACGAACTGACTCTTAACACCTCAGACCACAGGATCATCTTTAAAGATAATGGTGTAAGACAGTTATCTGGTGTTTGCTGTCATTGGTTGGGAAAAGGGAAAGTCAGGACAAAAACAGCCTGATAAAAACTGTGTAGTAAGTTTTAAAGTCAAACATTTACATTCAGTTAGAAAGAAAATTAAGTTCTTGTCAATTGCAATACAAAACTTCTTTAATTCCCATGAAATTTAGCTTTACTGCTTGGCATTTTGTGTGAATGGTTGAATATAGATTCCAGTAAAATACAGATTTTTTTGCTATTAAATTAAACATTTTATTATTTTATTGAGAGTACTCTTTATTTGTAACAATCCGAAGCTGAGAGTAACGCTAATGGGAGCCAAAGTTGCTCATCCCTGCTGTAGGAAATATAATCCAAGTGTTTGAGAGACAGTCGATGAGCAGCAGACCAAAAATATCCCAAAGCAAAGAGGCACAGCCCTAACATTTATAACAAACATCAGCAAGCTGTTGTCTGGTCTTTGTAAAGTGCAGGTCTTACCATCTGTCTGCTGCCATGGTCTTGCTGCATCGGACACGAGGCTCCTGTTACTGGATGAAGAAAATATCACCTTAGATTTCTGGGATGACCTTTGACCTCAAGCTCAGCAGGTCACACACACCTTGTACAGAACACTAAGCTGGTGGATTATGTAGAAACTGTCCATATTATTGGCTGATCACATTCATATGGCTTCATATTCATCTACACACATGATTCAAAAGGTGGGAGAAACTGAGGGGAAGTATCCTGTCTGAGCAAACACTGACATGTGACTGTATCAAACTCCTGGATTTCATTTTAAAAGACTACGTCCCTACCAACTGAGGCCCTGTTTACACGGAGATACTCTCACCTGAAATTCACAAGTTCTTCCTTTGCATTTTTTAAAAGCAACCCACGTTCACATGTAGATGACAGAACATCTGAAAACACCGTAGTGTGCATGCTGGATCAGTAGATGGCGATGTAGGTTTGCAGAGAAACAGCGCTGCTACTACACACTTACGAAGAAGAAATACTTTTCACAAACAACAATGGCGAGTGGATGCACAAAGACGCAGGAGTTTCAACAAATCTGTCTGGATAGTTTTGTCTGGATAACAAACCGAGCACGGTAAGCAGCTCACATGTTACTCTGTAGACACTGAAGCTGTTGTAGTTCCTGGTATTTGAGTGCAGCCTTCATTTGAAAGAGTACTGCACATGCAGTAAATCCCGTTTCCAATGAAGCTGGGCTGCGATGCATTTTCAAAAGGCTCCGATCTGGACCCTGGTTACAAAAGTTTGTGGATTCGGGCACTTGAGGCACCGTTCCAATGAAAACTGGAGGCAAAGACGCAATGAAAACTTCAGATTCTACCAAAAACAGAGCCATGTAAACACCACCTAAACCACCTCCACCTCAAACAAGAACTGACACTAAGTCTTGAGACCTCCTCAAACACTAGCAGGGCATACTGACTTTGCCAAAATATAGTTGCATTATGAGAACACCTAGACAAAATGTAACTTAACTAACACTTAAATTCACATTATCACCCTGTCCTGCTAACAATGCTAATGCAGTTACCATGGAGATGTACTGCCCCTGTTACCAACCTCTGACCTGTTGGTGCTTTGCATCATGGTAAACAATACACAAGGTAGTCTGGGCCAATTCAGCTTTCAACTGTTCAAAACTGTCGTGGAGAATCACCGCTCTGAGTGTAGCAGAGTGGAAGCCTAATGCAGTCCTGAGGTGAACGGTGTTACCGTGGCATGTTCAGGGCTCAATCCGGCTGATTGGGGCTCAATCCTGAAAGCTTTCTGTTGAAAACTGACAAGGACGTATCACTTTGTGCCCCAACTGTGTTTCTTGATCAACTCGGGCTGTTGGATGAGAGAATCACACACTGAGTTCCTCTAAGATCTCTTACTTTGGCCCTGAAGCTCCAGGTCCAACATTAAACTCCAGATTAAAGTCTTCGGACGGGTTACTCAGCAGGGACAAACATTCGGACACCTCAGACTCTGCCATGTCTTCGTCTTCCACAGGAACACACATCTTATCTGAGGAGAAAAAAAACAGGTCAAAGAGCAGAGAACAGGAGAAAACTCACATGCAGAGAGACAAAGGCCAGAGGAAACAGCTTTAGAAGAGCAGTGCAGCACCACAGAGGCTCACTTTACTCTCATGTCTTTATGTTAAAAACTAAAAAAAAAGTAATAAATAAGAATAAAGTCAAAAAGTTACGAGTGTTAATTAATATGTATGTAAATTAATAAATGCAATGATTTTATTGTTGGTAACTGTAGTGACACTAAAGCAACACTAATGATCAAACGTCTCTTCAATATTAAACTACATCTCCATTTCAAGAGAAATTGTTCCTAATGTAATTTATATGATTTTTTAAATATTGATGGATGCTCATTTACAGGTCATGATGATGGAAACTGTAATAACTGTTTTTTGTTACAGTGACACCAAACTCAGCCTGATGATCACACATCCCCTGTGCCTTGTACTTCAGCTCTTACTTTAAAGAAATAGTTTTTCATGTATTTTATATGATTTTCTTTTAAATATTGGCATATATTGATAAGTAGGTTTTGACTATAAAACTGTAATAACTGTACTGTTTATGTCTGTACCTAAGTAACATCTCTTCCAGTTAATACTTCAGGTCTGACTTTAGAGAAATAGGTGTTAATGTACTTTATATTATTATTTTTATATTGATGTATATTGATAAATAGGTAATGACAAAAAAACTGTAATAACTAAACTATTGTTCACTGTATTCTCAATGCTCAAACATCTCTTCTAGTTCTAGATCATCCCTTATACTAAAGCACTGAATTTAGAGGCACATGCTTTAATGTATCTTTATGTTTGTTTTTTTTTATATATTGATGAATATTATATATAGCCTAATCCGTGCATATTGAAACCAATTGAAGTCGTCTGGCTCGCATGACAGCTCGTTTGGAGGAAAACGAACTTGTAGCTCAGTCTTCATTACAGTGATCAAAAAGAGGGGTCGAGTTTGGAACTACGTTCTTTTGTTGATGAGTTATTGAGCCGCAAAGTCTGAATCTGTGAATATCTTTCCAACAATACACAAGTAGCCTAGATGTTTCCTAGTTTGATCTAAAAGATTTATGACTTAATTTTCGTCACTTTACAACTCTATTCTCCTAACTTCTTAACTTTATTCTCATAACTTTTCGCCTTTATTCTGGTAACATTATTTTTTTGTTGTTTTTAACGTGGCCCTAATCCTCCATTGTACTTCCTGAAGTTTCTCTCAAACATTTCGACAGTCTGTCACCAAACATGGTCAAATCACATCAACACTTCCACCTTGGTGTCTTTGTTCACGGGTAACAGTGAGCAGAGACACTGACGGACACATTTGAAGACTGCAGGATAAATACTCACCTTGTTTAGGTTTTCAGTTCCTCCTGCGCACTGTTTTCACAGACTGTAGCTCAGAGTTATACTTCTGATTTCCCTCTGCGTCATTCTGGTCCTGTGTCATGGTCTGTCTGCTCCTCCCCTCCTGTCAGGGGGAAATGCAGAGCAGCAGGAGGGGCAGTGGAGGACATGCCAGACCATTTCAGAAGAATTCAGCTAGGACTGCAACACCTTCATAAATATCAGGATGCTGAAGTCCATGTTCAGTTTGGAAGAAGGCACAAGTCCAGATTAGATCGGTTAGCCAACCATTTATTGACAATATGTGAGACCATACATAAAAATAATGAAAATACTCAGCTGCTGAGGGCTCAGTGCTGCACCTCACCAAGGATGGACAGGAAAAGAGCCTTGAACAATAGCATACACAAGATCTTATACACATCAGAATTAGGGAAGTACCAACTTGTCACGTGTTAAGACCATGTCTGGTTTTATAAGCTGTGTCTGTCAAGAAGATAAACATAGTGGCTAGATAAAGATCAGACTTTAGGCAGAAGTTCAACTAAGAGTTTAACAAAAGTTCTCACAGCCTCACAAAACCACAGGACCAACTACAGGATGTGAAAGGAGGAAACTGCCCCCCTCAGACCTTAACTGAAACCACAGTCCTGTCTAACTGCACTTGCACCTATATGACTTGTGAAACATTTGACCTGTTGAACAAACATGCTTGAACTGATCTGCCGTAACATAATATTTTTGAATAACTGTTAGCATAAAATGACATCTTTGGACAAATGTTAGCATTAGCTTGTATATAATTCTAACAAGGTCTGTTTTGATCCAGCTCAATAATAAAGGGAGGAAGAGGGAAGTAATATGAAGAATCAGCTTTAACCCTTTAACTTCAGGGTCAACTGTTTCAGAAATATTTAATGGGCCAAAAAAACAACACATCATTGTTTGTTTTTGTCAGTGTTTTAGGATACAGAAAAATCTGCAAAAAAACAAAAGAACAGATATTTCCTGTAAAAAAAAAATGCCCATTGACCACTGCCAAACTGTTCGACTGGACTCCCTGTCAAGTTGGTATATTCCATCCTCAGGATATCTGCATCTAGACTATTTCCCCCCACACTCTGCTACAGTTGGTATGGTCCGGCTCTGCAGCAGCGCGTGCATAGTGAGAGAGGGACTGAGAGACTGCAACCTGCTGTGCAGTTTGGTGGTAGCAAGGGTGTTTTATTGTGTGTATATCCTGCATTGTGTGTGTCCACTGAACTGTAAGTATGTTTACTGCTGTTCTAGCTAAGCAGGGCCGGCCCAAGCCTCCATGGGGCCCAAGGCAAAATTTGATTTTGGGGCCCTCACAGCCAATATTGATCATTCACATACTTACCATAACTCATTTCATGTTCAACTCTGTCATTACAAATACACTTGTAAAACTAGATGTCCGATCTTTTTGTTGTAGTTAGATTGTAATCCACAGTGATTAAGTCCATGGAAGCAGACAACAATTCTTTCAATTAATATTTGGCAAAGTTAGCAACTACCCCTACTAGCCACACGGGAATCAATACATAAAACCTCAAAGAGCAGCCTGGCGTGTTTTACCTATGGTTTAGAATCTGAAATGGTACGAAATTCAGCTACAAGAGCAGCCTGGGGTTGATTTACACTTAATATTCAAGGTGATATAGTACTAAGTGGGACACTGAAAGTCATCTGGGCCAACTAAAAGTAACAAAATACTTAAAAACTTAAACAGATACTGAAATAATTATGTAAATGCACAGAGGTACCTGACACAGAGGGGACAGTGGTCACAGTGGATGAGGCAGAGGATGGAGATGGACCTAAGAGGAAAATCAACAACAACAACAAAAGCTAGCCATGTTAGATGTCATGTTAAAATTATGCTGTTTATTTTCTGAACAAATAAACAGTAAAATATGAGGAAATTAACTTGACATTTTTGGACAAAATTATTCATGTCAGAGTGTTCTGCAGTACACTGAGTAATTACAAAGGCTGTTTTTGTTGTCAACTTACCAGGTAGAGCTGAGGTTGCAGCAGCCACAGAGGGGACAGTGGGCACAGAGGATGAGGCAGAGGATGGAGATGGACCTAAGAGGAAAATCAACAACAACAAAAGCTATCCATGTTAGATGTCATGTTAAAATGATGCTGTTTATTTTCTAAATAAGTAAACAGTAAAATATACAATATATTAAGCTAATTATATCTTATATTAGCAGATCTTACTGAGATAATTTGACTAGAGATTAAATATGTATGGTGCCAGTTTTTCCCTCACCTGATCCAGTTGCCTTGGCTGAGCCTGAGGAGGTGGACTGTCCCTGAGCTGTGTCAGTGCCTCCTCCAAAATACTTTAACAGTGCTCCTGGGGAAGTTTCACATAACTTAGGAGCATAATAAATAGTTGATGTACTCACATAAATTACTATGCTCTGCAACAAACAATTGCAAACAACATATCTCAGACTATAAGTTCACTAAGTCAATTCATTAATGCAAAAACATATTGCTGGCAAACGTCACCACGTTTGTAATTGACTTTAGTTGTTATTAAACATTTGCTATCAAACGTTGTCAAAAACTCTAGCTTTGAACTCACATTAGCTAGCTAAATTGCTATTATAGGCTAATAGGCTAGTTAGGGACTTTACTAATTTGAGGAAACTTTTAAAAATCTCCTTGGCACCAAACCAGCCAACCAACCAACCGACATAATGTGTAACCTGCACCTAGCCTCTTGGATGCGCAGTGCGCACTGCACAGCTGGATGCACACGTTACTAGCGGAGCTCTGACATCTAGAGCAGAGAGGCAGTAGGAAACTACACGCTGTTCACATAACTTAAAGGATTATGATCTCATTGGCTTTTCATAAAAAAACGGATCATTTCCTTGAACCAACAAAGCCTGTTCAGCAGAGTGAAGAGGTCATTGAGGAACAGGATGGTGCATATGGTGGTGCATGTTCAGCATCTCCCATCAGCCAGGAGGACCTTTCCTCTCCACAGTGGACAGTGAGGGAGCAGTGGCCTTCGAATCAAAAGTCTCAGAAGACAAAAGATCCTAGAATAGATGCACTTCTTTTGTGAGCTAGAGGCATTAGAGAGGAAAAATGCCGAGCTTCGCCATGAGAGGGAACATGGTCAGCACAAGCCAGAGCAGCTTAACGTTCAGAGCTCCTTTGATGCTAACTCTTTCTACAAACAAGTAGAACACCCGGAAGAGATGATTCAGCAGCTGCAGCTGCAGAACATGGCCCACACCCACCATTCCCCACATGAAGCATCCAAATCCCAGAGAGTTTAATTGTCTCAGTATTGCTCTGGAAGACCTACTTCCTCTTGATACCTCAGAGAGATTCAAGTACCAGATACTTGTGGATCACCTCAAGAATGAAGAGTCGCTGTTAATATCTGACTTCTACTTTAGTAGGACCCCATTTACTGATACCATGGCAGCCCCCAAATTGGAGCTCAGACAGCCCCGCCTGTTAGCCTTACAGTGCATGGCCGAACTTATGGACGGACCTAACATCCCAAGTGGTGATACACGAGCCTTTAGGATGTTTGCTCTGCGTGTGCGCTCCCTCGGTAGGATTGTTGGAGCAACTGGATGGAAAGGGCAAAGCCGAGCTGGAATGTGGCTCTGACGTTACTCGTCTGTTGGACAAGCTTCCCCATGATCTGCGCTCAAACTTCTGCCGTTACATCCATCCTCTTAGATTGCCTGTACCAACTCTCCTTGACCTGTCTGATTGGCTCATGTATGAGCTCCAGGCACAAGAAGACAACACCAGGTTCAGTAGCCGCTCAAAGAGGGAGAATGAGACCAGGTTCAGAGTGCAACAAAAACCTCCAAAGTCTGCAGCGGGGCCTTCAGTAGTTCTTATGATCACAGCAGCCACATCTCCGAGGGCAGCTAATCCACCATCAGCCTCAACTTACATCAGTAAGAAATACTGCCCCTACTGTGACAACGACAAGCATTCCCTCAACAACTGTGCTAATTTTCAGCTGCTCAGCTCCAGCCAGAAGCAGACCTGGATTCAGGACAAGCACTGTTGCTGGCGCTGTGGCAGAGGTCATCGGGCTGCAGGATGTAATCTCAAGATATGCTGCAGGACTGCAAGAGCAGACACCTCCTTGCACTACAAGATATCAATGGTGGGGCCAAGGATGGGAAAGAGCAGACCGGAGTCAAAACAGAGAGCCGTAATGACCCCCTTAACAGCACCTGTGAGGAGATCTTATATATCGATCGACCATTAGAGAGCCGCAAAGTCTTTCTTAAGATCAGCAAAGTGGTGTTGAGGAGTGGCACAAGAACAATGGATGCTTACACAATCCTGGATGATGGATCTGAACGCACCATCCTTCATTATTAAGCAGCCCAACAGCTAGGCCTAAAAGGGGAACCCGAAGACCTCCCTGTATGGACTGTCAGACAAGAGTTTCAGATCCTGCATTGTGCCACATTATCATTCACTGTTTCTCCTGCAGCAGAACCACGACATGTCTACTCTGTCATCTGAGCATTCACAGCCAAACACCTGGGATTAGCAGAGCACACACATCCAGTGGAGGTTCTGCAAACGAAGTACAGGCAACTGAGAGGTCTGCCCCTGCAGTCAATGCAACTTGTATGTCCTGTGCTACTAACTGGCTCTGATTACCCACATTTGATCACCCCAGTTGACCCAGTGCACCTGGGACCTCCTGGAGACACAGACTATGGGGCAGTGATCACTTAGTCCAGGACCAAAGACACCAGAGGCAGAAATTTTTCTGTTACACAAAATTAAATCAATTAAAGTTGATCTGGAGGGGTCCTTTAAATTGGGTCTGGTTGGCTCGTTAACAATCTGTACCAGATTCAGGTCATCACACCTCTCTTTAAGGTTATCAGAGTCCTTTGATAACCAGTTAATGTTAAAGTCACCTAGGACTATTAACTCGGATTTGTAAAGTTCTGATAGTAAATGTGCTATATCAGAGACAGATGAAGAAATGGCTGAGGGTGGTCGGTAGACACCGACAATATTGACTGAATTGTTTTTTGAGAGGGAAATATTTAAAGCTATAAATTCAAAGGAATTGGGTACTGAAACAACTTTAAGGGAGTAACAGACAGGCATGACTTAACATACACAGCCACACCACCTCCTCTTCCAACTCGATCTATTCTGTACAGGTTATAATTCTGTAGGTTAAACTCAGAGTCAGGTAAACTCTGCTTAAGCCATGTCTCAGTTAAAACCAGGATGTCAGGATCTGTCTGTGAAAGCAGGATTTTTAACTGGTCTAATTTAAGCTCATTGCACAGACTTCTTATATTTAAGTGCATTAGACCAAGGCCATTCCTGGATTTAAAAGCAGACTGATTAAAGGGTGGTGGCTCTGAGTTGTGTTTAATTGTGGGGGCAAAGCTTGCTGGAACAATGGGCTTTACAGTGATTAGATTTTCTGAATTATGACCTGCACAGTAATTAGACTTACGATGTTTATAATGAGTGATTCTGACTGGAATGTCATAGGCAGGAGTGACATTAAAGAGAGGATGAGGTGTGTGTTGGCTGTCATACCTTCATACAGTGACTGATTTACAGGAGTGTAGAGTCAGCTCAATGTTCACTGACAAAAGGCGAGATCCTGAGAGTTTTGGATGAAGACCATCATGTTTGAAGAGGTCTGGTCTGTTGTAAAAAGTTGTGAAATTATCCACATAGGGGATGCTCTTAGAGCTGCAGTAGTCTTTAAGCCAGATGTGGAGCTGCCTTAAACGGCTGAACTTGACATCTCCAATACTAGGGGAGGGTAGTGGACCGGAGATGATGCATTTTTTATTTGCTTGCTCAATGTTACTAATGAGGATGAGGAAATCCTTCTTAAGTTTCTCACACTGTTGAAGCCTGAGGTCATTGGAGCCAGCGTGAATTACAACAGTAGAGAGAGATGGGTGATGAGGTAGCAGCCGGTGGGCGGAGTTGTTTATGTCACTGACGAGAGCACCTGGATGACATGATGTGCTGCACCTGCTGATGCGCACGTGCCTGACCATTGACGATCCCACAACAAGCACAGATGTATGGCTGGAGTTTTGGTCCACCAAGGCTGCCCGGTGTGATGTTTTCGGATGCGCAGAGGCAGGACGAGACGGCCCGATGTGGGGCTCGGGACGAGCACAGGGGTCAGCAGCGGCAGAGGTGTGGTAGCCGGTGGAGCGCCTCCTTGAGCGGCGCGCAGTCTGGCTGTGTTCAGGCCGAGGAGGGGAGACTGGTGCAGGGTGCTGGGTTCGCTGACCCAGTGGTGGAAACTCCTGCTCATCTTGGATGTCTATCGTGGGCTCCAGAGCTTGAAACTTGTTCTCCAGATGGAGAGGCTCAAGTAAAGCAAACCAAGAGAACAACAAAAATATGAGGCCATGGACACTAATCATAAATCAATGCAAAGTAGTTCAGCACCGTGGAGAGTGACTATGTCAATTGTAAGTCCATCAAGTGCACAAGAAGTAACGCAAACCAAGAGAACAAAAACAAGAGGCCACTAATCATAAAACCACACAAAGCAGCACCATGGAGAGCGACTATGTCAATTGAAAGTCAAGTGCGTGGACATGAAGTTAAGCAAACCAAGAGAACAACAAAAACATGAGGATATGATCACTAATCATAAAACAGCGCAAGTAGTTCAGCACCATGGAGAGTGACTATGTCATTGGAAAGTCCATCAAGTAGACATCAGGTAAAGCAAACCAAGAGAACAACAAAAACATGAGGCCATGGTCACTAATCATAAAATAACACAAAAGGTTTTCAGCACCACAGAGAGCAACTATGCCATATATGTAAGTCAATCGGGTGGACATGAACTAAAGCAAACCAAGAGAATAAGAAAAAAAACATGAGGCCATGGTCACTAATCATAAAACAACAGAGCAGTTCAGCACCACAGAGAGCGACTATATCATTGGAAAGTCCATCAAGTGGACATGAAGTCAAGCAAAGAGAACAACGAAAACATGTGGCCATGGTCACTAATCACAAAACAACACAAAAGGTGTTCAGCACCATGGAGAGTGACAACGTCATATGTAAGTCCATCAAGTGGACATGAAGTAAAGCAAACCAAGAGAACAACAAAAACATGCGGCCATGGTCACTAATCATAAAACAACAAAAAAGCAGTTCAGCACCACCGACAGTGACAGCATCATTTTTGACACCCACTCAATATGTCAGCGAGTGGCACGTTTTGGACTGGAACAGATTCTGGCTGGTTTCAGTGAATTTTCATAAACAACAGTGTTCAAATGAGTAATCCATTTTAATCAGGAATTCTTGGCTGTAAAAAAATCAGACCTTGTTGGTGTCTGGGCAACCACTGATCCACAGTGGCATCCAAAGCATGGAAAAAAGTACAATGTCATAAGCTTTGATTTCAGTGCTGCACCCTCCCCACTTATGATACCTGTGACTTGAAAGACGCCTGTGCCACTGTCTGAAAGTAGAGGTCTTGATGGTGAAGACTTTTCCTTCATTTTGTTTCCAGTACATTGATCCTTCAAAGAAGAAATGCAGAAAAAAGACACAAAGAGAGCAGTTAAGAAGAGTAAAGAGTAATGTACAGCCTCTACTTTCTGACCACTGATGTTTTACTGTTGGAGTAGTCTAAATGAAGATTAATAAAATATTTACCTGTTGTCCATTCTAAATTGATAATTCCATTGCCGTTGGGGTCAATAAGGGTGTAATCCTCATCACCTGCCATGACAACCTTTAGTTTTTGCAGGATGCATGAGACGGTTGCCTCTGCTTCTGTAAATCACACCATGACCACTCTTGTTGAAAATAGCTTCCCCTCCATCACCTCGGAAACATGAAGGGCCCTGTAATGCACAAATAATAATGAAGAAACCGAGCTATATAACTACATTAATTTGGTCAAACAGCCCATGTGAGCCCATGAAAAACTCTAAATGCATCATTCTTCTGTTTTTGTCTTCAGTAATGTCGTTTATGTCCAGTATGCTCAGTTTGCTTAAAATTAGATAAAATTCTTATATGATATAAATGAAGAGTTCTTTTCAAAAACGCTACAAATCAATTTTCATTTAGAAAAATGACATTATTTACCCAGACCCACCATTGGATTGGCTGGGGAACTGAAGTTTGAAATACAGTACAGTGATATAGAGCTTTCTGGCATTAAATACTGATAGGGCAGGTAGTACAATCAGTATCTAAAAGAACAGCACTGAGTAATATATTTTTTTAATTTTGGCTTTTATAGCATTTTAGAAAAGAACTCTTCAAATATAATTACCATTATAATTTGTCCTTTTAATAAGAGCTTTCAGTTACCATATGTCCTTACCTTTGAAATGACGTTGGCATGGAAACCGATCTTGCCAGTATGCTCATGTTCACAGAGGTCCAAATTGTTGAGATGTGGATGGTGGTGTTGTATAGGCCGGTGCTGCCCCTGTCCCTGGATTCTCCACAGCTTCTCCATGGACTTCATAATGATCATGGTCATGGAGGTCCAGGGAGCTGAAACTGCCATCCTCAACTGGAAAAATGGCAACGTTTGCAGGATCGATATCGGTATCTTTACAATTCAATACTTCATATAAAATCTAAATATGGAGTGATGTTCCAACTCTGCTGATCCAGACTTGTATGTTGCTCAGCGGTCGTGGAAAAGCTCAGTAACTGATGTTCTTGGTGGAGGTCTGCGTGCTCGGGCTGCTTTTGGAGTTTGAATCATGAAGTGACAAGTTTGAATCTGTGGCTTCTTTCATTTGCAGGATTTCTTCATCAAGATTCATTGAGTGAATTTGAGCTGCACTTGATAAAGATTTATGAGAAATAAATAAAAACCACTCCTATTGTTATTGTTAATTATCAAGACAAATGCCAGCACATTTATATTTCACTGTCATGTTAGATGCTTCTGGTCTTAAATGATCCAGTCTGCAGATTATAAAAACATAAATCAAAATAATGCAACACAAAATAAAACTCATTTCTACTTTGGCTGCTGTTTTTTTTAATGTACCACCAATCACCACTTTTGGTGTAATTCTCCCTCAATGCCAATATATTTACATATATTAATATTATAATAATGTCCAATAAAAACACTCTTCTTCCATCAGTACCTCATAAATCTGAAATCATTGTGAGAGTACATCCTGGCAAACAATATGAAGTACTTTAAATCTGTGTAAACCTCTCTCACACCACACAGTATATTCCTAAAATCAGACACTGACACTCATTTCAATGGACAATAAAATGATTTTTTTTCATTAGTATT
Organism: Scarus forsteni; assembly: GCA_036419115.1. Lineage (NCBI taxonomy): Eukaryota > Metazoa > Chordata > Actinopteri > Labriformes > Labridae > Scarus > Scarus forsteni. Next base: position 498,449 of record JAZDUH010000134.1, on the reverse strand, counting down.
TAATAAAACTAGAATCTTTGTCAAGAGTACATCCTGGACCGTAGCCCATAGAAATATAAAACACTTTTACTGTGTAGGTTTCAAGTAATGTGTGCTTAAAGTACAAAGACTTAAAAAATACATGTTTCAATGTGTGGCTTCTTTCATTTGCAGGATTTCTTCATCAAGATTCATTTTTTGATTTTGAGGTGCACTTGATAAAGATTTATGAGAAATAAATAGACAATAATTTTTGTCATAATTTACCTTTTAAAGACAAAAAGAAAGAACATTAATGCTTCTTTGTCATTTTAGATGTTTCAGGTCTTAAAGATCCAGTCTGTTATTTACAATTCAATATAATCTAACACAACATAAAACTCATTTCTACTTTCACTGATGATTTTTTTAAAAATATCACCAATTTGGCTGTTAAATTTTTTTTGTAAAGAATACGTCCAAACCATATACCATATATAAAGCTCTTATACCGTGTTGTTTTCAAGTAATGGATACTTAAAGAACAAAGTAAACACATATTTCAGACATGTTTAGGAAATTTGATGTTGAATTAAATATTTTTCTTCCATTAGTAACTTGGATTTCTCTAAAATCAAAGAGTAAAAGTACTTCCTATTGCATGCCCATGTAGTCCAGAGTGTATTCTCTGCAGTTATTTAAGTTTAATGTGGTTCTAATGGAAGAAAATTGTTTCCTGGACATCAAATTCACTGACCAGTCGATTTCATTTCATTTTAAGTCTCGCGCCATGCATTCATGACCCCTGACCTCTGCTGATTAACACAGTTCTATTATTACACATCTGCTTCATTCATGAAGCACAAAGAGGCATTTCTGACCTCATGTTTCCCGTTTCCCTCAAATGATGGTGAAGGGAAAACAGGAACACGTGAAGACGCTCAGGCGGCCTCCTTTAACGCGCAGCATTTACCGTAAAGTTATGAGGACAGGCGCACTTCGAATTCAGGAGCGTTTTTTCTGTTTCTGTCAGGAATGTTCACTCCCCCAGACAAACCCCTGTCCCTCCTCGAACTCTCTGTTCATTTTTCAGACCTCTCTTCATCCATTCTCACTCTCTCAGCCTGAAAATGCTCCTACCTTGATGCGCCATGACGCCTCCCCCTGTGTTTGAACGCCGCACCTGAGCGCGTCACTTCCTGTTTTTAAAGCAGGTAATCTCGCGCAATCTCTTGGTCACATGACTGGGGTGGGTCAGATTAAAAGCCTTATTTTGTGCAGAGCGCAGGGCCGCCCATAGAGGGGGATAAAGGGCTCTCGGGGGCCCAGCCTCAAAGACATTTATCCACCTTTTTTAAAAATATAAATGTTATTGACATTTTTTAAAATAATTACATAAAGACATTTGGACTCAACTTTCTGCTCCATCACTGTTTATTGAAGTGAATATCTTCCAGAAAGGGCACCTAAAGGCTCAGGGGCCCAGCTTTTTCTTTATGCAGCCCTGGCAGAGAGTAATTCTATAAATAAGAATAAAATGTCTTAAATATGAAGATTAAAAGAGCTGGTAGACTGATGGAGGGGCTGATGTGGCCCCACATCACTTCATATCATTGAGTATTTCATTGACAGGTTTGTAGTAAATATACATTTGTAGTAAATATAGGTTAGTAGTCAATATCATACTCATATTTATTTATAAACAGAAAACAGCTCTTGGCGTTCACATATACGAATCTGCTTAAAGAGCTAATTCATTCTTGAACTTCACTGAATAATCTTTCTGATCAAAGTGTCATAAAACACAACAAACATGTTTTATTTTCACTTTCACTGCATCAGATCTTTTCAACAACTTCAAATCAAACCATAAATATTATTTTATTATTCACATTTTATGTTTTTATGCCATTTTTTCATAAGAACTCCATATTATTTCAAATGAGAAAAACAAAATAAATTTGCAATATATTCCAAAAATGTGGTGCAAAGTTGAATATTCGAGGTGAGGTTTTTACAGCAATGACTGGTCAATAACTGATGACACTGGTGCTGTTATTTTGTAATAATGATATGATAATAATAATAATAATAATAATAATAATAATAATAATAATGAATTTAACATGTATTGCAATTTACATTATTGCAATCTGAAAGTGCAACAGAGTAAGATTAAAACAATTAAAAAACAATTTAAGGTAATTATATCAAGAGATAGATAGATTCTTCAAATAATTTGAAACCCATAAAAAGAAATTATCATCAAAAATATTTTTGGGGCAATGAGAGAACATGCTATTTTTATTTTTTAAGGTTACTTTTTGTGTTTGTTTTGTTGTATTTGTTTATTTCGTAGCCTATATTTAGGTCACATTAGTTCACTTTTAGTTCAGTAGTTCCATCACACTGTTCACTCCCAATGCTGTCTGTGTTTGAATAAAGTTCATTTTATTACAACTTTTATTACAAATGTAGTATTTTGATTTGTTCAGATAAAATATGAATGACATTCCTGAAACATCACTATCATTGACAGTTTTATTGACATGCACTGTTGTCTACCTATTTTCTGAGTGTTTCATGACAGTGACAGTATTTTGAATCCCAGACAGAAAATAGACACCAGGACAATATGGCCTAACAATAAATACATAACTAAATACATAAATATAATTGTGACAGTATTCATTAGAACAAGCAATTTGTTTATTCAAGAAATTAAAAGAAAAACCTCTTGATTCTTCTCATAATAGTTTGATAAAAATGATAAATCTGAATTTTTTTCTACTTTTACTGCTTAAAATCTTTTCCACATCTTCCTACCTAACCACAGATATATATAGTTTTTAAATATTTTTTCTGTATTTAATGTTTTTATTTTTTTGCCGTACTCTCTCTGTTGATCAAGAAAACACACAGACAGATCTGTCTTTGAGCCAGTTTGACCTCTGATGACTTGAACTTTGCCTCAAGGGTTAACAAAGTAGATAAAACTTATAAATGAACAGAACATTATCAGAGAAGCCAGTCTTAAAGGAACACTACACCCAAACAACGCTTTGGCCTCATTTTCTACTCACCCTCATGCTGAACAACACTGTGGAGTAGTTTTGGAACATCTAGGATGCAGCCGGAGATCTGGGGGTATACTCGCTGTCCACTGACATTGATATCATGACTTCGGTCAGAGCCCGAACAAACAGTGTCCTTAAAAGTCCACAAAAAGTCCACAAAAAGTCGGCAATATTCCTCCATACTGCTCGTGCGCTGTAATCCAAGTGTCCTGAGCGGGTAACATCCACCATTTACTCGAAACGACATCATTTAGCACATGTTTGTAGCCTAAACAGTACTACTTCACATTTCTATGATACACTTACAGGTGCCTACGGACCAAACCAAAGGAATGCGCACTCTGCAATAACTAGGAGCGTAGAACAAGAAAAAAGAACCCAAGAAATCCCACATTCTGCTGACCCCTCTTGTGTCTGTCCACGGCTCCGTCGCTCACAGCAGAATGTGGGATTTCTTGTTCTACGCTCCTAGTTATTGCAGAGTGCGCATTCGTTTGTTTGGTCATCCGCGGCTCCCGTAGGCACCCGTAAGAGTATCATAGAAATGCCGAGTAGTACTGTTTAGGCTATAAACATGTGCTAAATGATGTCGTTTCGAGTAAATGGTGGACGTTACCCGCTCAGGACACTTGGATTACAGCGCACGAGCAGTATGGAGGAATATTGCCGACTTTTTGTGGACTTTTAAGGACACTGTTTGTTCGGGCTCTGACCGAAGTCATGATATCAATATCAGTGGACAGCGAGGATTCCCCCAGATCTCCGGCTGCATCCTAGATGTTCCAAAACTACTCCACAGTGTTGGTTCAGCATGAGGGTGAGTAGAAAATGAGGCCAAAGCGTTGTTTGGGTGTAGTGTTCCCTTTAATCTGGGTTTCATCCCCGGGTTCCATCCATGGTTCATCTAAAGACTATAAGATTGCCTATCAGAAAAATAAAAAGAGAAAATGAATGGGTAACACAGGACTTTATGCATTGTTAAGAACAGTATGACATTTACAAAGCCTCATTAATATGTCCATGACAGTTTGTTGTGTTTAATCCCATGATTTTAGACCACGGTCAGCTGTAGAAAGTCATTAGATAAAAATCACTCGTCTTAAACTCTTATTATGAAGACTTATTACGTGTATAATGTCATTATATCACATCGTAGTCAGATCATGTGCCCTAAAACTCATCATTTGAGTTTATACACCTCTCATACTGTAAATTTCATCCGTGGTAGATTTTTGTCGTGGCCGCGCGCCACTTCATTAAGACCGCGCTTCACTCGTTCCCATTGACGTAAAGCATTATGGGAGATGACTCTACTGCGCCTGCTCTATGGGCCCAATAACGCAGAAGTAACCCGGAAGCCAGAAACTTTTTCGGCGTATGCGCTGGGTGAGCAACTCCCATAGAAATGAACGGGCGCCATGTTTCCGTCCGGCATCCAGTTAGAATATATATATATATATATTTTTTAAATAATACATCCATGGTCCAGGGTCCTTTTCTGGAGAGGAGAACACTTCCTGTTTGTGACGTCACCAAAGTTCTTCCACAGAAATGAAACTCAGATCCTGGTCGGTTGCTCAAGATGGCGGCCAGTCCGGTTGGATTGTGAGGAGCTCCGATACTATAAGTAGTACCACGTCAAAAATGGGACAATAAACCTTAGTTTATCACCGCTGACACATCGTGGAAGAAAAGAAAGACACTGTGAGTAAAAAGAAAAAAAGAGGAAGAATGGAAGGAAGTAAATTCAACAACGTGATAGCTAGCTTAACTGAGTTAGCTTAACTACCATGGCGAAACGACCGGCTAAGAGTAGGAGCAATGAAGGAACTTCATTAATCGAACAAGATATTCACAGTTTCGACGGATTGTGTGCGCCACTACCAGTAACACCAACAAAGAGTCCGGACCCAAAAAAACAGCGGTCCAAAGATACTAATGAAAGCACTTCAAATGATGATATCCTGAAGGCAGTGGTGGAATTAACAAACCGCTTCAGCGCTCTTGAGCAAAAGCTATCCTGCAACACCAATGCTATTACAGCAGTGTGTGACCAGCTGAAAGGAGTGGAAATACAAGTTCAGAAGAACGAAAAGCAAGTGAAGGAGTTATCGGAACAAGTCTCCAAACTGCAGCAGAGATGTGACGAAGCCGAGAGATACAGCCGACGATGGAATCTACGGCTGTACGGGATGAGAGAGACGCCTGCAGAAAACATCAGGGTCGACATCATGAAGCTTTTTGTGATGCTTGTTCCAGAGGAAAAGGAGAAAATCGGCTTTCTTGTCGACACAGTGCACAGGGTAGGAGTGCCCCGTGACAACTCAAGTCGCCCCATCATCATTCAGTTCACAATGAGGCACTTTAGGAATAAAATCTGGAAAGTCTCCCGTGAAAACACGATGTTAAAAGAGAAGAAGCTGATGCTCAAGGAGGATTTAACACACGCCGACAGGATGGAAAGAAACCGGCTGTGGCCACTCGTGGAAGCAGCCAGAAAGCAAGGGAAACGTGCTGGATTCCGGGGACCTGATGCTTACATCGAAGGGAAAAAAGTGACTCGTTAGGTCGCTTTTCTCAAAGTGTCTGTCATGAGAGACGCAGCGGTGCAAAAAGGACAACAGTTAAGAATGTTAAATGGTTAAAAATCCACGATTAAAAGAGACGGTACTTATAGTTGAGGTTCGAGGTTTGTAAGTATCCATTTCTCTGATATAGTGTAAAGTTCATCTGTTATTCAGACATCAGATAACCTTTTGTTAAATATGGAACGTTTTAGTTTTAAGGCACTGAATTTGTGTTCTGTTAATGTAAGGGGCTTGCGTGATAATACAAAAAGGAAGGCAGTATTTTTATTTTGCAGAAGCTGCTGTACTGATATCGTTTTCTTACAAGAGACTCATTCAGACATTGATGATGAAAAATTCTGGAAATCACAGTGGGGTGATGGAATATATTTTTCTCATGGCTCAAATTACTCAGCTGGAGTTGCAATATTATTAAACAGATGTAATGGTGATATTTTGGAGTCCACAGTGTCAAAGGAAGGCCGTTGGATTATTTTAGTTTTGAAAATGGATAACTCCCTGTTTATTATTTGCAATGTTTATGGACCAAACAGAACAGCTCAAGCAAAGGATATGTTTTCTGAACTTTCTTTAAAGCTGGACACCTTAAAAGAAAAATACAAACCTTCTACCACTATCATAGGAGGGGATTTTAATGACGCTCCAGACGATTACATGGACCGGCATCCTCCAAGACCTTCGTCGTTATCGAACTTTAAACCTTCCTCATTTATAAGTGATCATTTTTTACTGACAGATGTGTGGAGATTTATGAACCCTAGTGTCACAGACTACACATGGTCTAATTCCTGCAGGAGTTTACAGTCAAGAATTGACTTTTGGTTAATGTCATCGCAGAGTTTACAGTTTGTTTCAGATGTCTCTCATTCTCATGCTCCTTTGTCTGACCATAAAGTGATAAAACTAAGTTTAAGAGGATCCAAAGAAAAATCAAACATTAGAGGTTTTTGGAAATTAAACAACAATATTCTAGATGATGAAAAATTTAAAGAAAGTGTTAATTTGCTTGCCAAAGACATATTTAACAGAAATGAAATTAATTCAATTCAGAAATGGGAATTCTTTAAATTTAAAATCAGGAAGTTGCAATTAAACAAAGCAAACAAATAAAAAAACTGAAAGATGAAAGGATGAATGCCCTAATGAATCAGTTGCAGCCCCTAATTTCCAAACACGATTTATCTGAGGATGAATTAATAACACTAAAAAGACTCAGTGAGGAGCTTGATAGAATGTACGTGAATTTGGCTAAAGGCGCCTTCATCAGATCCCGAGCCAAGTGGTTAGAAGAAGGAGTGGAAAATTGCAGTTACTTTTTTGCACTAGAGAAAAGGAATAGAAAGAGAAATAGTGTGGCATCTCTTATGATAAACAATGTCATATGTTCTGACCCTAATAACATCTCTGATTATATCACCTTGTTTTACAGCAAACTATATACCTCTGAGTTTAACCAGGTACGGTGTGACACATTTATGAAACATATACAGAACTTTACACCCTTGATTTCAGAAAATTTTAAAAAGAAATGTGACGCTGAGCTTTTATGTTCAGAAATCACTAGTGCTGTACATTCAATGAAACTGAAGAAATCACCTGGAAGCGATGGCCTTACAGTAGAATTTTACCTCTATTTCTGGGATTTAATAAAAGATAATCTTCTATTAATGTATAATGAATGCATAAATAAACAAGAAATGACAACAACCATGAAGCAAGGTTTGATAACCTTGATTCCTAAACCAGGAAAAGACCCTTTAATGATAGAAAACTGGAGACCTGTTTCACTCCTAAATATTGATTATAAAATATTAGCGCAAGCTTATGCTAAGCGATTGAAAAATAATTTAGATGAGATAATAAGTGAAAACCAAAATGGCTTCATGGCAAAACGCCATATTAGCTCTAATATTAGATTAGTATTAGATTTAATTGACTATTCTGACTTTATAAACTCCAAAGCGTTGATGATCTTTCTTGACTTTTACAAAGCATTTGATTCGATTGAGCACCCCTTCATTATACAAACCCTGCAAATTTTTGGTTTTGGTGATAAATTTATTAGTAACATTGCCATGTTTTATAAAGACATAAATAGTTGGGTCATTCTATATCCTAGGATGTCCAAAAGGTTTCCTGTTTCCAGAGGAGTACGCCAAGGTTGCCCTATTTCCTGCTTTTTGTTTTTGGTTGTTGCCGAACTTCTATTTTTGAATATCTCGCGAAACCCAAACATTCAAGGCTTAACAATCTTTAATCGAGAGGTAAAGATTTCACAGCTGGCTGATGACACGGTTTTATTTCTCAAGGACAAATCACAAGTACAAACTGCGCTGCAGGTAACTGGTGAATTTTCTGAGGCATCAGGTCTTAAACTTAATATCAATAAGAGTGAAATTTTATGCTTATACGAGACTGATGAACAGCTAATATTTAATATTCCTGTTAAACAAACTGTTAAATATCTGGGAATTAACATTACAAAAGATATTAATCTTAGACAGCAACTTAATTTCCATCCAAAAATTAAAAAACCAAGTCAATTCTTAATATGTGGATGCAGAGAGACCTCTCCATTTTTGGAAGGGTGTTATTGTCAAAAGCTGAAGGTGTATCAAGGTTTGTTTATCCTACTCTGTCACTATATCTTAATGATGCACTTTGTAAAGAAATCAATAGATTATTTGTCAGTTTTGTTTGGAAAAATAGACACCACCATCTCAAGAAAGAAATCCTTAGTTTAGAAAGAGCAGAAGGAGGTCTAGAGATTTTGATTTTTTTTCATTTAAATTCTACATTTAAGGTTAAATGGCTGAAGAAATGTTTGGAACAACCAGAGTCACTGTGGAATTTCATTCCGCATAATATATTTAAAAAAGTTGGAGGCTTAAATTTTTATTGAGCTGCAACTTCACAGTTTCTAAATTGCCACTGAAGCTCTCAAAGTTTTATCAACAGGCCTTACTCTCTTGGAATTATGTTATGTTCACAACTTTTCTCCGCACAAGGAAATAATTTGGAACAATGGGCATATTACTATCAACAGCAAAAGTATATATAAAGAGAGCTGGATTGAGAGGAACATAATTTTTGTGACAGCTTTATTTGATGAGAATGGAAACCTTTACAGTTATGAAAACTTTTTGAAAGCTAAAATTCTTCCAGTCAAATACAGAGAGTTTGTTTCCATTACAAAGGCCATACCCACTGGCATGATTGAGTTAATAAAATGTCACTTAAGTTACCAAAATATTAATTTTCAGACACCGTCTCTGAAGGTTGACGGAATTGACATAATAGATAGAAAATGTACAAACAAACATCTTAGGAAAGTTTTACAGAGAAGTAATAAAATTTCGCCCAGAGGTAAATTCATTTGGGACTCACAGTTGGTTGATATTAGATGGTGCAAGGCCTGGTTATGTCCCTTTCAATTCTGTCTTTCAAATAAAATACGAGAAGTTCATTTTAAAATTTTACATTGTATTTACCCTTGTAACAAATCTATTTCCAGATTTACTGAGGTGGATGAAATGTGTACCTTTTGCGAGCTTGAGCCAGAGACAATTTTGCACTTGTTTTGTATTTGCCCATCATCATCTGTGTTTTGGGGGGACTTGGAGAAATTTGTTTATAATAAAACTAAACAATACATAACAATCAGACCCAAAGATATTATTTCAAAATTTGAATGTAATGACAAATCAATTTGCTTCATAGTAAATCTAATGATTCTCATGGGTAAGTTTCATATTCATAAAATGAAGTTCTCCAAATCCCTACCTAATTTTCGTATTTTCATAAATGAATTCTATTTTTATATAGACACCTTAAGAGTAATGACAAACAAGAAAAGTGAACACACACTGCTTTGCCTAAACAATTCATTTTCACTTACCCCAAACCAAGAAGTGCCTTAATTAATACATTCATGTTAAGTACATGTACTTATTTTATTTCAACATGTACATTTATTTTGTTTTAATTTGTTTTTATATTGCCCCATTACGTCTTCCTTAATAGTCTGACTGTCTGTAATTTGTTATCTGTTCAATAAAGATTGACATAGAAAAAAAAAAAAACTCAGATCCTGGAGCTGAGGTCCCTCAGACTGACTCCTGTCCACCATGCTCCTGCTGGTCGTGGTCCTGCTGCTGGGTAAGAGAGCTGACTCTGTGGTTTTGTCTGACAGGGTGAGGGTTTGATTCCTCTGCAGACATGAAGGGAAAAGTTCACCTGAGCTTTAAAAGTGAGGGTGTTCTAGAAGGGTTCTTACCATATGCTAATTGAAATTGAATTTATTTTTGATTTTCATTACAATAATAAGCAAGTAAAATAGCATTAAGTATCAAAATGTACATTGATGTACCACACACTCCACACTAACATCCTTTTGCACTGTTCTCATACCATTATTGTTAAATTATGCTGTGATTTAAGTCTTTTTTTATGTAATATAGCACTAACCATGCCCATGACTCATATCCAATCTTTGTGGGTGATACTTTAAGAATACAGAACCTTTTACATAGTGTCTTAAATCTATTTTAAATTAGTCAACTTAAAATTAGTGTCAGAAAAAGTAAATACTTTTAGCAAGCTTATTTCCCAAAGAGCTTTATACTGATTCATAAAAAAAATCACCGGGTCTTAATGCCTTTTAACTTAACAGCACAATGTTTTATCCAATTGATCAAGCTGGTATATCTGAGTGATATGACCTACAATGGTACAATTTGTACCCTAATGTAAAAAAACAAACAAACAAATGTTTGTAAAAATCTCTGTAAAATCTAATCTCAATACAATAATACAAATCTCTGTAAAAAGTGAGTGGGATGATTTTTTGTTTCTGTGAAAGTGCGGCTGTCTCAACACCCGCAACCCCCATGGGTGTGACGCCCATGCAGGTGCTGCTGTCAGGTGAAGCTGCTGCTCAGAGCCTGTGTGTGTTACATTATTATTAACAGGACTTACTCTGATTTTATTCCGGGAGAATGAACATGAGCAAAAAGTAGTATAATGTCATTTTATTAGGTATACCTGAGTTTAGGTAGAAGTTTAGCAAGTAGCCTACTGAATTGGAACATTTTAAGATTAGGAAAGTAAAGTTTAAATCTACTTTATGAGGTAATTTTAAGTTTACAACATGTTAAAGTATACAGGTATACTCATCTGATATATCCTGTATGATTGGTTGTGCCTGTTAATCACCCATACACTCTTATACACTGCCACTGTACATGTTACTTCTCATTCACGTTTTAGTTTATTGAAAAACACTTTATGTAGACTTCAATAAACTAAAAATGACTGTTTTATACTATTTACTAGTTTACCTGTTGCTATGTTTTAAATATAACTAAGTTTGCTTAGTGCATTACTTGTAGCATACTATTTATTTACTTAAAATAAACTTAAGTATTCTCATTGTTTTATACTGTATGTACACTATCTGCCATGTATTTACAAAATCAAGACAGAATGCTGAGAAAAAATTTGATTTGCTAAACATTTTAAAGTAGTGTATTTTCAGATAACTACTTTAATTATTAAAGATGTGCATTTCAAAACAAAGAGCCTCGATGAAATGGAGCTTTTTTTTTGATGAAAAAAATTAAAGAAACATTTGCATGTAAAAATAATAGCCTCATGATCAAGCCTGTCTTTGTCAAAGATAGTAAAGGAGAAAGTGTGCATTTCCTTATAAAAATATAAACAGTTTCTCCAACTGACAACTGAGTGAAATTGAGCACAAATATTGTTTACTGTAAACCTTAAACTCCAGCTCTACATGATTCTGATCATGTAAGTTATTAACAAAGGTGAAACCTCAAAGCTAATGTGTCTAGAGACATATATTTTTATTTCGCAGTTATATGTAAGCACAATGACTTGACCTATTTCTGTACCTAGATTAAAATATACCGACTACAAGTTATTTGTGGCAGAAGGAAGTAAAAAGTATACTAAAGTACAAGTATAAGTTTTTAATATCAAAGTATAAGAGTAAGTCTTAGTATTAATGTACTTAGTCTTAGACTTTTCTTCATACTTTTCAGTGTAAGCTAATTATACTTAATTATACTATTCCTAAGTACAAAACCCAAAACCAGTGAAGTTGGCACGTTGTGGAAAACGTAAATAAAAACAGAATACAATGATACTTAATGTTCAAACTGGTAAACTTTATTTTCTTTTGCAAATAATCATCAACTTAGAATTTAATGGCAGCAACACAATGTAAAAAAGTTGTCACAGGGTCATTTTTACCACTGTGTTACATCGCCTTTCCTTTTAACAACACTCAGTAAACGTTTGGGAACTGAGGAGACCAATTTTTGAAGCTTTTCAGGTGGAATTCTTTCCCATTCTTGCTTGATGTACAGCTTAAGTTGTTCAGCAGTCCGGGGTCTCCGTTGTTGTATTTTACGCTTCATAATGCGCCACACATTTTCAATGGGGGACAGGTCTGGACTACAGGCAGGCCAGTCTAGTACCTGCACTCTTTTACTACGAAGCCACGCTGTTGTAACACGTGCAGAATGTGGCTTGGCATTGTCTTGCTGAAATAAGCAGGGGCGTCCATGAAAAAGACGTTGCTTGGATGGCAACATATGTTGCTCCAAAGCCTGCATGTACCTTTCAGCATTAATGGTGCCTTCACAGATGTGTAAGTTACCCATGCCTTGGGCACTAATACACCCCCATACCATGCTGGCTTTTGAACTTTGCGCTTATAACAGTCCGGATGGTTCTTTTCCTCTTTGGTCCAGAGGACACGACGACCACAGTTTCCAAAAACAATTGTAAATGTGGACTGGTCAGACCACAGAACACTTTTCCACTTTGCATCAGTCCATCTTAGATGAGCTCGGGCCCAGTGAAGCCGGCGGTGTTTCTGGGTGTTGTTGATAAATGGCTTTGGCTTTGCATAGTAGAGTTTTAACTTGCACTTACAGATGTAGACGAACTGTAGTTACTGACAGTGGTTTTCTGAAGTGTTCCTGAGCCCATGTGGTGATATCCTTTACACAGTGATGCCGGTTTTTGATGCAGTACCGCCTGAGGGATCGAAGGTCACGGGCATTCAATGTTGGTTTTGGGCCTTGCTGCTTCCGTGCAGTAATTTCTCCAGATTCTCTGAACCTTTTGATGATATTACGGACCGTAGATGATGAAATCCCTAAATTCCTTGCAATAGCTGGTTGAGAAATGTTGTTCTTAAACTGTTGGACAATTTGCTCACACATTTGTTCACAAAGTGGTGACCCTCGCCCCATCCTTGTTTGTGAATGACTGAGCATTTCAGGGAAGCTGCTTTTATACCCAATCATGGCACCCACCTGTTCCCAATTAGCCTGTTCACCTGTGGGACATTCCAAATAAGTGTTTGATGAGCATTCCTCAACTTTCTCAGTCTTTTTGACACTTGTGCAGCTTTTTTGAAACATGTTGCAGGCATCAAATTCCAAATGAGCTAATATTTGCAAAGAAAAACAAAGTTTACCAGTTGGAACGTTAAGTATCTTGTCTTTGCTGTGTATTCAATTGAATATAAGTTGAAAGGGATTTGCAAATAGGGATGGGTACCTTTCACATTCAGAACATATTATTCAGAAGCTGCTCCATTTTGTGCGCCGGTTATGGTTGTTGTTTGACGTGCTTAACGTTACCTGTGTCTCTGTGACACCACTAATCTGAACAACACGGTTGCGTGCCTGGCAGAAGCAAGGAGTGACAACGACGCGCAGAGAGGGGGGCGGGGTGTTAAATACGTCAGTTGACTGCATTTTGTCTAACGGTGCAAAAAATGTATATGTACATTAGACAAAAAGTAGCGAGCATTTTGAGGAAATGTAAGAAGTAGAAAGTATCACCACACACAATAAGGACCTTGTTTATATTACTGAACAGGCTAAATATTGTTTGATTGAAACTATCCACAGGTGATCCAGGTGTTCTATACAGACAACTGACAATAATATTTGTAGATTTCCCCACCAAAATTTCTACTGTCAAACATTCCAAAACCCCATCAATAGTGATTGATTTACAGTCAATTTTTTTACTTCTCAAACCAGCATCTACATATAGTGCAACTCCCCCACCTCTTTTGTCAATCCTATTAGTAGTAAACATCTCATATCCTTCCATTTGTACTTCACAACACCTCTCTTCATCTAGCCAAGTTTCTGACACTGCAATGACACTAAACTTATCAAATTTATTAAGGTAGTCTTTAATATTATTATAATTCTTGTACAGACTCCTGCTGTTGAAATGTATTATGCTAAAGGCTCCATTTATGTCAATCCCCCTAAATTTCTCATCACTATAATATTCACAATCACTAGTTATATTATTAAACAGATGTTCATCTGGATCTAAATCATAACCAAAATCATTACTTTTATAATCAGCTGAATCATGCACATTCAAGTGTCCACTAATATTATCATCTTCCATATCTCCAAATTCATTATTATCAGTATCATTTATTTCATCCTCACTTAACATTAATATCAATGCTATAAGTCATACACACACACGCAGCTAGCACAGCGCACAGCGCACCACATACAACAGAACCTAACAGGACACTGTCCACTCCCACTCACAGAGCACACACTATATGCACACACAGAGGGCATACAAACCTCAAGCACACACACGTAGCACACACTGACACACACAAGTACACGCACTTTACAAGCACACAGCCAGAATACACACACATCCCAGGTCACGTCATGTCCCACACAGTCCCAAGTCATATTGGTCCCTTTATCAAGAATCGCCCGAAGCCCCCAGTCCTGAGTCCTCCATATGTCCTCCTTATCCATATCCGCTTGTTGACTCTTCCACTAAATGTCTTACACACAACCCAAGATCTCTGCCAGAAAGTTTAACACAAAATGTCCCCAAACTCCATAGTTCCACAAGCCAAAATAAAACAGGCATTTGACTCCGTATATTAACAGAGCTATCGCCGTTTGTCCACAGTCCAACCAAAGAAGCCCAAACGTTAATCCATCCGATTGTTCGCTTTAACTTAATCCTCCAGAACGTCTCCCATTTGTCCCATCTGTGCAGAACCATAGTCACTCCCCTAGTATTTAACGCAAATTGAGTTGTATCAAGAATACCCAGTGGAATGAGCAACATTATCTAAATTGCCCAAGTTCTTTAAGTTCTCTTACCAATATGACTTTAGCTTGTTCTGGTGTTGACCCGTTGAGCTGAATAAATACCTTACAATTCCTGGTCCAAGTAGCCTTAATCCGTCCATTTTTCTTCAAGAAACGTGCTTCTCTTGCAATCTCAGCCGTTTTCTTCGTAAGATGCTCGTTCAAATACACCGCCGTTCCTCGTAACTTCTTTCCTTGACGCAATAGTTCTGTTTTAACTTTTCGATTCACAAAGCGCATGATGATTGCAGGCTTAGACTTATCCTTTCGCGGGAGAGTATGGCACGCCGAGATGGTAGTCGGGTCCAGATGTATGTCCTTCTCTGCCAAAAAATGCAGAACTTGTCCCTCCAGCGTATGCAAGTCGACCCTCGCCAACATTTCCTCCACCCGCAACAGCTTTAGCATAGGAGCGGGGCTTAATGGTTAGACCAGAAATTATTACGTCTTCCATTCGTGTGCATTGTTCCAGGTTGTCAATTCTGCTCTCGAGTTCATTGATGATTTTATCTTTTTCTCTGATCGTGTCTTTCAGTTGTCTCACTTCTTCTACAAGTTGCGTTAGTTTGGTCACCTGTTGAGTTACACGGGCCAGCTCCCCAGACATATGGCTGAGCGACTTACGGATTTCCTCCAAGTCGTTCTCCATCTTGCCATCAGTCGTTGCTTTCTTCGCTGGCATTGCCAAGTTTTCCCGTGCTTCTTATAATTTTCTTCCTTCTATTTTAAACAAAAACCGAGGTTTTAGTCGCTCAAAGCTGCCGCGATTTACAGGGCGCAGCCATCTTGAAAAGTCCAAACAGTCCAAAAAGTCTAAACATCACATGCACAACACAGTATTAAGAATGAGAAGAAGCAGGAACATTTAAGGTACTACAGAGGAAAAAGACAGAACATAACGGTAAAATGCAAGACATGTCTGTGGTTTACTCTGATAATGCCACAGACGGATGTAACACCACCGTCCGGCCGTTACGAACCGTTAACGGAAAAACAACAGCTGACCTCTTTTACAATTTTACAACTTATTACACACACTCCGGTTGTTGAAGCTTCGCTTCTGCCGCATTGCATTGTGGGTAACAGTAGGCGAAGCAGACTGGTCCGATGCATACTGTGGAATTTTCCCAATTCAGTAAGTCATGCGGGTATTTTTCGCATACTGCAACTTTGACATTTATTCGCATACTGCATACTGCATACTACATTTTGGTCGAATCAGTACGCACTGCTAGTATAGTACGCAAATTCAAAAACGGCCAGAGCTTTCTTTTCATTGGATGGCTTGTTGCCTAGGTGATGTAAGGATTTGTTAACTGCAGGATATAGGGCATTTCTCCAAATTTTTGACAATGGAATATGCTGAGGAACACTTACATATCAGTTGGAACAATCTGTAATCATACAGACAGTACAGACTTGTAGGCGTTTATGCAGTTGAAGGAGTCTGGCAGTATTAGTAATGCTAATGTTAGCCACTACTGTGGTGACATTTGGCCAAATTCAAACCACAATGTGCTGCTTTTTGCTTGACTTTCCTTGTTTTGTCAATTGGGCCATGTAGGATCTTGTGTCTTTCACATCTTGGCTGTTCACATGTGCACTGAACTCTGTTCTGTCTGGGAGCAAACAGAGACCCCTAGGTAAGAGGAAGACCACCATTCAGACCTTGGGTTTGGACTAGGGATTACAAGATCTTTACACCACCCAGAACCAGCTGACTTTCTAAAAGTGCAAACCAGAGTTTTGTTTGGTCCCAACAAACCTTGGGTTTGTAAGCAACCTTAGACAGGATGGTTGCACAACATGATTTATTGCACTGATTGATTGTTTTGTCAAAATCCCTTTTTAAATTAAAGATATTCTTTCATTTAGACACATTTAACTTGCTTCTTTCAATATGCAAGTAAATACTCTACCTTAAAGCACAGTTATTTCTTTTTGGCATGAATCATGAGGTCAGAGTGAAGGAGATAGCACATGGTTGCAAGTATAAAATGAGGAGTATGGCTTCATTCTGATCTATTGTGAAGTGAATTGAATTGGCACTAAATGAATAAAGATTGATTGAGGTTTAATGCCTTGCTTTAGGACACATCGGCAGAATTCTAAACCAGCATTCCTCAAGCAATGGCATACAATCTTAAACTGCTTTCAAGTGAAAATGAACCTAGGGTTTCCACACTAATTTGCATTTTTTATTTGTGGCTTTTCCCCCTACAGTTATCAGCTCAGCTTGTGTTACTGCCTGCTGCACTCCTGAAGCTCTTGCAGTGGTTTGTTGCAGCTGTTTAATAGTTCTTTCAATTCTACTTTTATATTCTCAGTAATGCAGATATACAAACTACCTGAAACCATGATGTTGCACAATTTCTGCATTGCGAACAGTCTGGTAGTTGATAATCTGTACAAGTAGCCAATAATACTGAAAGCATTCATGGCTGAGATGAGAGAAATAAGGAATGGAGTGGGCTGGGAAATTTCAACACCTGGCAAAGTCATCACTGGTCTGAGTCACTCAGCTTGATTAACAACACCTGAAATAAATCTCAGAGTCATGTCTTCTGGTTTACAAGGCAGTGTGTTTTTGCAGATGTGATGTAGCATGATGGTGCTTTTAATCAGTCAAACTAAAAGCGACGGCAAAGCCACATGGCAAGATCAAACAATCAGAAATGAAACCTCAGAGAAGAATGAAATCCTCTTTGACGTAACAAACATCAATGCTAAACCTCTCAGCCAAAAACATGTTGCTGGATTGTTGCAGCAGATTGCGTAACTCTCTATTTCCCCTCATTGTGTGTCACTGTCCCTCTGTTTCCCCCAGGACAGCAGAGGCTTCACTGTGACATCAGAGCACACCATGCTCTCTGAAAGTTTGGACACATCGCATTAAAGTGCAGAAAATCTGTTTTACTGGAGCTAAACCTGCCAGCAGCAGACCCCCTGTGTGGGTGTTTAATGACTATGGAGATCCCTGCTGTTCAATCTGTGTGTGTATGTGGGTCTGAGCAAGATAGATAGATAGATAGATAGATAGATAGATAGATAGATAGATAGATAGATAGATAGATAGATAGATAGATAGATAGATAGATAGATAGATAGATAGATAGATAGATAGATAGATAGATAGGCAAAAATAATGATAAATAAAAATAAGCAAATGAAAATCAGACATTGTTTTTGAATTGTGCCTCAACAGAATAATTTTAAAAATCTAAATAATGAAACAGGCCTGGACAAAAATGATGGAACAGCTAGAAAAGATTGAAAATGAATTGACCATAGGGACATGTTAAACAAAGGTGTGTCCTGTAATTAGCATCACAGGTGTCTTCAAACTTGTTGTCAGTCATCTGGCCTATTTAAAGGCTGAAAAGTGGTCACTGTGCTGTTTGGTATCATGGAGTGTACCACACTGAACATGGACCACAGAAAGCTAAGGGGAAATTAGAGACAAGCATGTTAAAGCAGCTTGATGTTCCTGTGACTACAGCTGCACATTTTATTCAGAAGTTTAAGGTCCACAGGACTGTAGTCAGCTTCCCCAGATGTGGCTACAAGAGGAAAATTGATGACAAGTTGAAGAGATGGATAATATGAATGGTAACCAAAGTGCCAAGAACAACTTTAAATGAGATTAGAAGTGAACTCCAAGGTCAAGGTACATCAGTATCAGATAGCACCATCTGTCGCTGTTTGAGCCAACATGGACTTAATGGAGGACATCAGTGTTTAAAGCAAATAATAAAAAAGCTAGAGCTAAATTTACCAAAATGCATATTCACAAATCACAAAGTTTCTGGGAGAATGCCCTTTGGACAGATGATAAAAACCTGGAGCTTTTTGGTAAGTCACATCAGCTCTATGTTCACAGACTCAGATATGAAGCATACAAAGAAAAGAACACTGTACCTACTGTGAAACAACAACAGGAGGCTCAGTTATGTTCTGGGGCTGCTTTGCTACATCTGGCATAGAGTTTCTTGAATCTGTGCAGGTACAATGAAATCTCAAGACTATCAAGTCATTCTGGAGTGAAATGTGCTGCTCAGTGTCAGAAAGCTTGGTCTCAGTCACAGGTCATGGGTCCTCCAACTGGATAATGAGCCAAAACACACAGCTAAAAACACCCAAGAATAACTCAGAACAAAACACTGGACTATTCTGAAGTGGCCTTCTATGATCTCTGATCTAAATCCTGTTGAACATTTGTGGAAGGAGCTGAAACATGCAGTCTGGAGAAGACAGCCTTCAAACCTGAGACAGCTGGAGCAGTTTGCTCATGAGAAGTGGGCCAAAATACCTGTCGAGAGGTCCAGAGGTCGCATTGAGAGTTACAGAAATTGCCTGATTGCAGTGATTGCCTAAATAGTTGTGCAACAAAATATTAAGTTAAGGGTAGCATCATTTTTGTCCAGGCCCTTTTCATTATTTTGTTTTTCAAATGATCCTGTTGAACCACAACTCAAAAGTAATGTCTAATTTTCATTAGTAAATTTTCAGTAATGTTTGATTTATTATTACTTTTGTCAGTTTCAAGATATTTCAGTGACCATCTTGGATTTTTCTTTCCTTAACACAAAACAATTTTGTCCATGTCTGTACATACATGGTATTTGTTTTATTATAGTGTGTGTGTGTTCAGGTGAGTGTGCTCCTCTTGTGTGGTCTAAAGGTCGATACAGTCTGGTTTGAGCCCACAGGGCTGCCTGTCAATCTGTCCTCTCCCATCAAATCTTGGTCTTTTTAATGATGAGCTGAGATAAGGTCTGAAGCAGTAAGAAATCTGAATCAATCAATCTGGCTGCAGACATGGGTACATACACATGCACCCTCACACTCTCAGTGATAGCTCAGGTTGTGCATTTTTTCAAGACTGAATTTGCATCTTAAGAATGCATGTCTGGTACATTTTTAAACTATGGCTGCCATGATTAGTTGACTAGTCGTGACTAAGTCGACTATCAAAATAGTCGACAACTAACTTAATAGTCGACTAGTTGTTTTGTTTTTTAGGTGTGTCTTCTCACAAAACTGCCGCTGTACCTCTGCTGTCTTGTCTGCCTATCTGTCCTGTTTTCTGGTTATCACACCTGCAGGAATCAAAACAACACACCCTGAAACACACTCATGCATGTGGCGCATGCACAACTACGCAGGCACCAAAGTTGCCAGATCTGCTCATAATAAGCGATTTGGGCCACCAGCTGCATGCTGGTGCAGTACGCTGCAGTTCATGCATGAAGTGACTAGTCGACTAATCGCAAAAGTAGTCGTTGACTAGACGACTATCAAAATAGTCATTTGTGGCAGCCCTATTCTAAACAGAAGGTCAACCCACAGTTCAGTGCATTACAATATAATATGATGTAGGTTGATACATGTAATGATAGAGCATACATAGAGCTGATATATGTGCAACGTTACAGAATCTACACAGGATATAGAATAATATGATAGTTTTTTACATAACACAAGAAAAATAAATATGATAGGATATGATATGATGCAGTCTGATACAACTAAATACAATATATGACCCCTTCAATACACATAAGTGATATGCATCCAAGATGATACTTACAATATATTTGATTCAATACAGTTCAATAGAGTACAATATCATATACCATAAAAACAATACAATACAATAATTATTATACAATAGAATAACACTCAGTGAGATACACTTTATCACCTATTTTGGAAATTTTATGTCTTGAACTCCATGTCAGGATGATTTGCTGATTCAATATGATATGAGGAAATGTGACTCAGTGTGACACAATCTGATCCAAAAAAAATCTTTGCTGTCTGGCATGAACTTTGAATCTCTATTTTACATGATCTTTATTGTACAAGTAGGTTTTCTCATCTAAAAAGAATGAAGATCCCAGTCCCAATTACCATATGACAAATTCAGACATGTACATATCTAATCTGTTTTTCCATTTCCTGAAGGTAGTGGTTTTTCAGAAAAAAAGTATTCCTGTATGACAACATCAATATACAATAATCACAATATGAATTTCACATTTGAACTCAATGATTACACACTTAAATATCACACAGATGAGAAGCCATTTCACCACATCAATAAGGGGAAAGGATAAATGAGTTATGAAACATGACTGATGAAAAAAGTTACAGGAGATTATATACAAAATGGTAAATGCTAACAGAAGTGCACTTGAGCTTGTGCACATCCTATTCACTCAGTTGATGTCTCTACAGGCTTTTATGCAACATGGTTAACTTTCACTGTTCACATCCTTACAAATGGTTTTAAATGTTAACATTAGTTATTCATCACTTTTAGCCTCTCACATTTATACCCTATCATATACAAAACCATATCATGCCATTTACTTGATGCAGCTGCAGGAACAAGTCAAGTTCCTTACTGGAGGAAACATCCACATGTTTATTTGGGGTGGCAGTAGCTCAGTCTGTTAGGACTTGATCTGGGGACAGAATGGTGGCCATTTTTCTCTCCAGCTACCAAACCATGTCTGGAAATTGGTTTGGTAGCTGGAGAGGTTCCAGTGGACTTCGTGAGCACTGCTGAAGTGCCCTTGAGCAAGACACTGAACTTCAAAACTATTCAGGAGCACTTCTTCAGTAGCAGCAAGAGATCACTCTGACGTCTCTCCATTAGTACATGAACATAGGACCTGTTTGTGCATGTGTGTTTGTATTTCAGCCTATGTGTCTCAACAACATTTTCCATAAGGGAATAATAAAGTATCTCTTCTTATACTGCTAGAACTGGACTGGAACCCTCAATATTAACAGATCATATACAATAATTTGCACTGTTTAAAGTGGAATCATTACTGTAAAGAATTGTTTTGAATTATAATTTATTAATTGATGTAAATACACCATGATTTTTGGGCATTTAAGAGACTATCATGACTGTCTTTTATTTCCTGTTTACATTTTTAGAGTATATTGAATGTCACTTGTGTATTCTGATGTAGTTTGTTTTAATGTGTGAACCCCAGGAAGAATAGCTGTTGCTTCAGCAGTAGCTAATGGGGATCCAAATAAAATAAATAAATAAAAAGATGAAGAACAGAACTCGACAAAATAGAACGTCTTGGTCCCATGGCAGCAACATTATAGAGCCCGGACGATGATCAATAACGAGTTCTCAATTATACCACTCATTTAGAAGCTTTTATGCCTTTATAAGAGGAATAAGATAATGGATGGTGTCAGAAACTGGGCACGGAAGAGTGGAGAAAAACATGCTGGAACAAAACCACAGAAATGTGGACAACAGACTCTGTACATGGGTCGCACTGACAATACAATGAGGCCTTCACTGCCCCCAAATGATGAATTCCATTGCTGGATAAGAGCACCATGTAATTATTGTTAAGACAGCTTAGTTGAACCATATATACTGATACTGGACTTAATTTCGCTTGATTGAATTGTCCTTATTTATCACATGGTTAAATCAGACAAAACTATTTTAACTCTTGTTAAAACAAAATCTTTTTTTTTGGGATGAACTTTATTTTTAAAATTCACAAAACTGCTAATCATATTTGAATAGGAGACACCATCAGCACTTTTTTACCTTGACCAAAAGGCAGACCCACTAAAAAATCGAAAGCTACAGTGGCATCTCTGTAACAAGCAGAACTCATTTGGATGTTGTAGCGTAGAGACGTCTCCGGCTCTGCTGGAGGAAATCCACAATCAGCGTCTGTGTTTTCTGGTCTCATGACATCTAAATTGGCTGGTATGACCATGAAAGAACTTGATTTTCTTACCCTTTATTTACCCTTCTTTGCCTTTAAGTGTTCGCGCATGCTGCAGATGCAGTGATGTTTAAAAGTGTGTCAAATTATGGAGAGCTGAGTGAATATAATGTGTCTATTATCAAAAGTCAAAAACACACACTAGTTCACTAGTTGGGTGCAGAAACTCTGACTTGTTAACTTGTCAATCAGGTCACTAGTTTAGTAGTGCATAAAATTGCATAATACTATTTAACTAGTGAAGGCCAACATGTCCACAAGTTAACTAGGTTGAGCCTTTCTCTCCCCCTTATTAGTGAACTAGATGGATCCAGCATGTTTACTAGTGAGCTCGTAATATTGACATCTAGGAGTTGACTGGTAAACTCATTTTACCAGTCTCAAAAACAGCTTCTTCCCCACTGCCATATCTCTGTTAAAGAACTGACCTGTCTGCACTATTGTATGCACAATTGTTCTGGATATATATTGTATAAGATATTGTATATTACATTGTGTATAGTATATAGTATATTGTATAGTATTCTTCTTATTTGCACATATTCTTCTTTTTCTTCAATATTTAAGTATACAGAGTTTGATATTTTTAGATATTTTGTATTGTTATTTATTTCTTCTTTCCTGTGAAGCAGTACCACCTGCCGAAAACAAATTCCTTGTATGTTCTGAACGTACTTGGCGAATAAAAGACGATTCTGATTCTGATTCTGATTCTGATTTGCAACTAGTGGGGCTAAAAGTGAACACTAGCTTACTCGGTGTAAGGAAAAACAACAATTAGTTAATGAGTTACAGAAAAAAAAATACTAATGAGGTGGAAGGTGCGTGCACTGAGGCTTCCTGTTGGCTCTCCAGTCCGATATGAAACATGATAACCAATTAAAACTCAGGATTTTGTTATTATCCCATCTTCTTCATTTGCACTAGTGAACATTTTTCCTCAGGAAATACAGCATGTTAACTTGAGAGGGAGTCTTGGTGTGTACATGTTAAAGGTGCTATGAGGAGAATCTATTTCCAGCAACATTAAAGGATAACTTCGGTTCCTGCAGCTTTTACATTGTTTATAGAATGAAGAACAACAATATACTCACCCAGAAGGCTTTCCTGATGCAAACGGTGCTTCGGGAGATATTTAGATCCAAAATCGAGCAGCGGACACCGATATAATGGTAGCCTGTAGGGCATGTTAGCGCCGCTCCTAAAAACTGCATTAATCGTCCAAAAACTCATGTTTTTCACCAATATTCCATCATGATTTGCTCTGAATGGATGGCCGTTGCAGCCTGTGTCTCTCCACACAGCGCTGTGTGGCTGAACTAACCTCTGAACTGACGAGTCTGTTTACATGCTCTTCACGCATGCGCAGTGCGGCTCATTGTTTCAGGGGAAGACAAATCGACTTCCTTCTTCCAGTTTTGTGCAAAATGGACGAATATCTATGGGATGAAGATGTTGTGGAGGAGGACTTTGAATATGATGGACGTCCTCACAGTTTGGAGCCAGATTATACAGATAAGGAGCTCTTAGAAATGAGGAAGCGATCGCAACGCTCCAGAGAGTACTGCGCATGCGCGAAGAGCATGTAAACAGACTTGTCAGTTCAGAGGTGAGTTCAGCCACACAGCGCTGTGTGGAGAGACACAGGCTGCAATGGCCGTCCATTCGGAGCAAATCATGATGGAATATTGGTGAAAAACATGAGTTTTTGGACGATTAATGCAGTTTTAGGAGCGGCGATCCATGCCCTACAGGCTACCATTATATCGGTGTCCGCTGCTCGATTTTGGATCTAAATATCTCCTGAAGCACCGTTTGCATCAGGAAAGCCTTCTGGGTGAGTATATTGTTGTTCTTCATTCTATAAACAATGTAAAAGCTGCAGGAACCAAACTTTTCCTTTAAGACTCTGCTACCCATGAGCACGCACGGCGACTGTCGTAATGCTGCGTTCCAGTAACCTCAGATCTGGGAGTGACATCATCTCCGACTTATCGGCGTTCCAGTTGAAGTCATAAAAAAAACATGCTGATCTACCAGGCTATTGTTAGCTGTTGTTAGCACGCCCTGTGTTGTTGTTCACAAATATCACATGAAGAATGTGATTATCACTATGGCAGCATTTTTGTAAATATAAGTCTAACAATACTATGTATACAGCTGATCTAGAGCCACACACCCCAGTCAGAAGTGCAAATAAATGGATTATTACAGGAGCTAAATAACTGTTCACACTGGGGGCATCCATCTTCCATTGTCAACTTGGGGGTGGTGAGGTTTCACCGAGTTCCCAGTAGGAAATTCAGACTTGGGGGGCGTTCCAGTTGCAGTTTCCTACTCAGAAATTCCCACTTCTGGCTACAACTGGAACGCACCAAAAGACGTGACCCAAGCCAAAGCGTGTGTTTGTTGTGATGCTAATGAATGCAGCTCAGACCTTCCTCAGAACTCTGCATTGATTTACAACTTCTTTTTTCAACAACTTACAGGATGCAAAGCCACGAGGTAATGTATCTCTTTCTAGTTACGTAGCGGTAGTTTTTGATGTGTGACAACAAGCAATTTTTGGAAAACTTAGCATAGTAGTTTTGTATCCGGCTATATATGGCTACTTACAGCCTGGTGCTCTAAGACGTGTCTGAATAATAGAAATTTTCTCTAGTCCCGAAGTTGAGTATCCAGGCCAGTCCAGCCCTGTCCAATCCGACCGTGAAGCTAAGGAATAGCATTTATAGATAACCTATTTTGATGCTATAAACTCATCTTAAAGTGTGTATTTCCATCAGGCATATATCTAAAAGTGAGACTTTTTTATAATCACTTAGAAATTCCTCATACCATCTTTAATAGATGAAAGGAACTGTGTTTACTAGTTAGGGTCTGTTGTGAATTTACATGCCAACTAGTGAGGTTTCAAAATTATACATGTCAACTACTAAGAGCCACAGTGTCCACTGCTTTTGGTGTCTCTGTCTTTCCATGTTAATGTGCACATGTATAATTTAGTTTAAGTTATGATATAAGCATTGTATTAATGTCTGTCTGCCTTGTGCCTTCTTGATAACATTAGATTAACTTTATTTTTTTCTTAAATCTTTTATCTGAATGTAGATGATCCAACCGTTTAAAAGCACAGAAGCCAACTGGAAGCCCGAGAGTAACCAGCCACTGTGACTCTGGGAAGCCACAGTGCCAGTATCCTTAACATTAACACAATGGTTTGTACTGAGAATTCAAACATGTGAAAGGAAAACCCTCTAAAGGCAGTAAGCACACACTTGAAAGATTTGTTTTTATTTTTCAAAGGATCATTTCATAAAGCTATGCTATATGGAATACAAATCAATCTTTATTTATTTTAAACAGCAGATAAATCTGTTATAGGGTTTATGTGGATTCTTGAAGGCAGTGTTATTGAAAAGGATCATCTTACAATGCATTGCAATGCAGATCAGTGAAGAAGCAGCTCATCAGAGCATTGTCTTCCTTCAGCTTGGTCTACCGCACAGGTTCCCAGACTTTTCGCAGACACTAAACCTTCAGCCATGTACCCCCTACTCTCACACACTTAAAGCAGCTAGAAAAAGAAATGTGTTTGTAAGCTTGCCTCATATTACAAACTCAGTTCTTTGAGTACGTAATATAATTAAAGGAATATTCTGACCAAATTTACACAAAAATAAATGTCAAAGTTTAGATGTCTCTTTGTCTTTGTAGCATTAACTGACAGTGTAGCATCTGACAGTATCACACATTATTTGCCCTCTCAAAGTTTTCTCTTGAAGATGGGGCTTTGTAGAATAATCTTTATCTACAAATCTACAATGAATGAATTGTACCATCATCTCTGCCTCTTTTCTTATCAGTTAGTGAAATCCTTTTAAAAACAACAAACAGTAAATGGGTTAACTAGCCAAATGCTGTGCCCTCTTGGTCCTGTAAATGGTATGTTGTATTCTGGTGGACTTTGTAAGGATGTAATGATTCAGTAAGGAAAATAAAATAATTGGATTTTACTTGTAGTTATTTTTTTTATTTGTGAGTTTCATCCAGCACACCCCTGTATGCAGCCAGTTGGACAATTTGGTAGACGGCTGCCGAGATGGGTATGATGGTGCACCAACGGGTGGGAGGGAGTTTTGTGCCAACAGAGTGTGTGGAGAGTGCGCTGAAGCTCACGTGCTTCAACCTGGTCTGTTCTGTGCACAGGCGAGGCATACCCTGCGCAGTGATAATTTGGCTCACAGTGCACACAGTGTAGCCTTGCAGAGCAGATGGATTTTTAGAATCAGGCAGGTGCCTGAGAGGATTGAAGGTGTAATGGCAAATCACAAAGGACTGATTGCAGCATCAGCTAGTCTATATGCTGTGGACACTTTAGCCCAGACTGTTACCAGATTAGCTGCCCAGTTGTAACAACAATCTGCGGCTGATCCTGCACCTGCTTCTGTCACTCCTGCTGCGGCGTCTCTAGCTCCTGTCCTAGCCTCAGACTCTCCAGAGCCTCATGTGGGATCTCCTGAACGCTACAATAGGGATCCTGAGACCTGCTCTCTGTTCATCACCAACTGCACCCTGCTCTTCGCCCTCCAGCCTCACACGTTTGCCTCTGAGTTAGCCAAAGTGGCTTTCAACATCAATCATCTGACGTGTCATGCACGGCTGTGAGGAACTGCTGAGTGGGATCATCAGTCTCCTCCCTGTATGAGCTTTACTGCCTTCGCTGCTGAGACCAGCAAAGACCAGCAAGGTCTTTGGACACAGCCCAGCCAGATCAGAGGAAGCAGTGGGTGTGCTGAATCTCTGACAAGGACAGCACTCTGTAGCGGACTTCTCCATAAACTTTCACACTCGAGCCAGCCATAGTGGCTGGAATCCCTTAGCTCTGGTCGATGCATTCATGCATGGACTGGCAGACTACATAAAAGGTGAACTGGTCTCCCATGAACTCCCATCATCCCTTGACGACATTATCGACCTGGCTATATGCATCGACCTCCGCATCCAGGCCCGGAGAAGGGCACGACACCAGGGATCCAGTCGTCCATCAAGACAACCAACAGACTCAATGCCCGCCAAGCCCGTTGGTCCCTGTTCTTCACCAGTTTCCACTTCAGCCTGTCTTACCGTCCTGATGCCCTGTCACGTCAGTTTCTCCGAGATGACGACAGCAGTGTTTCTGTGTTGCAGAAGCCCAGAGCGCCCAGACCAAACCCCCCTCCCTGCTCGTCTGCCGGTTTCCTCTGCACTCAGACGGGGCCATATTTTACTTGACCAAAAACACACATAAACGGACTCCCAGCGAAAAAATCTGATATCAGTCTGCATTCACGCTTTATTTAGAGAATTTTCAGCGCATTACTTTCACACAAAAACACCGCTAAATAAGGCTCTAGTAAAACGGCCTCCGCTGCAGGCTCTGCCTCCGCTGCAGCGGAGATAATGAGAAAATAATAATATAATAACAATAACAATAATAATAACAATAACAATAATAACAACAATAACAATAATAATAATAATAATAATAAATGGCAATAATAATAATAATAATATACAATAACAACAACAATAGGCAGAGCAGCTGCAGGCTCTGCCTCCACTGCAGCGGAGGCAGAGCCTGCAGTGGAGGCCGTTTTACGACGCTATGAGAACTAGAGCCTTATTTAGCGGTGTTTTTTTGTAAAAGTAACGCGCTGAAAATTCTCTAAATAAAGCGTGAATGCAGACCGATATCAGATTTTTTTCGCTGGGAGTCCGTTTGTGTGTTTTTGGTGAAGTAAAATATGGCCCCGTCTGACTGCAGAGGAAACCGGCAGACGAGCAGGGGGGGTTTGGTCCTAGCGCCCTGGGCTTCTCCAACACAGAAACACTGCTGTAGAGGTAATTTCTGCCCTAAACCTTGTGATAGGACCCAACTTGTTCCATCCCGGAATATCGCTTTAACACTAAAACCCAAGGTAGAAAGGTTACATTAAGGGCCCTAATTTCCTGGCGCAGCACAGGGTGGCGCAACCTGGTTCACCCCCTCACAGTGGTAATTTCCTCTGGTATCTAGAGCGTCACTGCATTCTTTGTTGCATGTTGTGTGCCATATAATGTAGTCTTACAACATGGATGCCACTTAGACCTCATGGAGTAGACATAGGACTTTAGACGGAGAGAGGCCGAACTGCATGTGCCATATCAACAGGGAGAGCAGCAGAGAGCAGGGGAGAGGAGAGAATATCTGGCTATACAGCTCTGTCCTTCAATGTGCTTGTTCGCTGAGCATTACCTGGAGGCGAGCCAGGAAGAGTAGAGCCATCCTGAGGGAGAGGCTGTATGGATCAGCCATCACAGTCCAATATTTGGATAGTGGCATCGGCACTTCTGGAGCATAGTTCTCGAAAATTTGGACAGATGTTCCTCGATATTGCCGTTTTCCTCTTCTTTAGTGGGTTTCTTTTGTTTGATAGCGTTGTAGGCAGATAATAACCTGGAATAATCTGGAACCTGGTGTCAGCCTAGCAGCCAAAGACCTGTGTGTCCAGTCGAGTCAGGAGGGTGATTCAAAAGTCTTCTCCACAAGTAGTTCCACCAGGAGCTCGGAAAAAAGCTTGTAGGTTCAGGTCCCTTTATCAACTCAGGGAGGCCAATGATGCGGATATTGTTCCTTCACTAAAGCTCTCAAGGTCATCTTCAGCAGTAGATTGTTGTTGCTATTGGCTAAGGCCGCACACCTCGTTTCCAGAGCACATATATGCTAACCATCCGATCAGCACAGGTCTCCAGAGAAACAATACATGCCCGTGGTCTGCTATTGTAGTTTGCATCTTTTCCAGTCATGATTCCAGGGCAGCCAAAGAGTTTTTCAAGTCCCTAAGGACCACAAGGACCACAAATGTAACAATGCAGGTAATCGGAGAGTGTGTCTTGTTCTTCTTCAGTTGTTTCAATGTTTTAGAATTATTCCAGGTGGCCTGGGTTTACTTTGTGGTAAACTCAAATGACAGTAGTATGAAAAAGAGAAGTGTTTTTTCAAGTTTTTTCTAACTCACATGCTCTCCCACAACAACCCTGTTTTGTTTTTGCCTGTGTTTTCTTGTTGTTGTTTTTTCTAAAGATTTTTGATATTTTGTGCCTTTATTGATAGGTTTAGACTATCAACAAAGGCACTATCTCCCTGGTTACCCCCTAGTTACTTTCATCCGAACTTTGCACCTCTGATTTGGAACTTTCCATTTCTTCACAGTCTAGAAGCCTTCTTCGTAACTCAGTTCTGGATTTCGCAAACTGCTTCTGTTGATCCTTCTTGCTCTGCTCAGCCTGTTTAAGCTTACCTTCATAAAAAGTCTCCTTAGCTCTGAGCTTTTCCTCAAAGCGTAATTTATCTTCATTCTTTTCTGAGATCTCTTGTTGTAGGGTAGATTTTAAAGTCTCTATCTCTAAGCGGAGAGCCTCCTCTATCTTGTCAGCTTCCTTATGCTGATTTTCAGACAATGTCCTCTGAGCAGTGAGCTCCTCTTTATAGGAAAGCTCCATTTCTCCTTTCTCTATCATCATTTTTGACAACTCTGTTTGGGCACATCCGTATAGCGCTCACAATATTTTTTCTGAATCAGTGTGGCCTGATGAAGCTCACTTTCATAGGAACTTTTCTGAGATCTGAGCCTCTTCTCATAGGATGACATCATGTGTTCATTCTCTGTGGTCTGTTTCTGGAGGGCACTTTTATGGGACCTTTCCTGAGATCTGAGCTTCTCCTCATAGGATGATATTATGTTTTCATTCTCTGTGGTCTTTTCCTGTAGGGCACTTTCATAGGAACTTTTCTGAGATTTGAGTTTCTCCTCATAGGATGATATCATGTTTTCCATCTCTGCTCTCTCCTTTGACAGCTGCCCCTTGGTCATTTCAAGACTATGATTTAGGTCCTTCATGCTCTCTGTCAAAGATCTGTTTTCTTTACATTTTGCATTAAATGTAATGTTTTGCCTTTCAAGATCGCTCTGAATATTGTTGAGAGCCTTGTTTTTTTGCTGCTCTCTTCTAATAAACATTTCTTTGTCTCACAGAGCTCCTTTTCATTGGCCTCATTTCTTTTCTCAGCAATATTTTTGTCTTTTGCCAAAACTTCATACTTCTTTTTGAAGACATTGAGCTCCTCCAAAGCATTTTTCAGGTGCTGATTCACCTCCTGAAGTTCCTCAAGTCTTTGTTGTGATGCTTTTTCATCATCTTGAACTCTTTTCTCGGTTGCCTGAATGTTACATTTCAGTTCCTCAAGTGCTCCCTCACAGTCATGGTTTTTCCTTCGGTGCAGGACATTTTGATTTCTCTCATGTCTTCCTCTCTTTCAAGCAATCTTCTATCTGTGTCCTGCAAAGTCTTGTTCAACTCCTCAAACTCCTGTGACAACAAATTCCTCAAGGTCTCATTTTCCCTGACAAAAACCTCTTTGCTGCTGCTTAAATTCTGAATTGTCTCCTTTTGGGCCTCATTCTTGCTGCTTAAATCCTGAATTGTCTCCTTTTGGGCTTCATTCTTGCTGCTTAAATCCTGAATTGTCTCCTTTTGGGCTTCATTCTTGCTGCTTAAGACTTGAATTGTCTCCTTTTGGGCCTCATTCTTGCTGCTTAAATTCTGAATTTTCTCCTTTCGGGTCACATTCTTGCTGCTTAAGACTTGAATTGTCTCCTGTTGGGCCTCATTCTTGCTGCTCAAGACTTGAATTGTCGCCTGCTGGGCCTCATTTTTGCTGCTCAAGACTTCATTCTTGCTGCTTAAGTCCTGAATCGTCTCCTTTTGAGTTTCACTTTCTTTCAAAAGGAGGTCATTTTCTATTATGAGTTCAACTTTCTTCCTATCCCGAGTCTTGTCAAGTTTTTGCCGCAGATCGGTTATAGTTTTGTCCTGGGCCCTGCACATCTCAGAAAGATGCTGCATCATCTCCTGTTTTGTGAGTTGGGTTACTGACTGCACTCCACTCTGCTTAACCACGTACAAATGTGACATGTTGCCTGTAAGTGATGGCAGTCTAACTGCCATGGGGCCTTTATAGAAGGGTTTGAGTCTTTGATGACTCAAACCCACCAATCAAACACCATGGATATGGTGATTGATGCCCATATATGGTTATTTGCAAATCACTGTAAAGGCCTCTGATTTCAAAGGCAAACATTCTTTGGAATGTTTCGTTTTGAATCAAAGGCGTTTGCCTTCTTTGGAATGTTTCTCATATGTATATAGATTAGATCAGATTGAACAAAACAATACTGATCAGATTAGATTGTACTTTATTACGTCTCGATATGTGTTGGATTAGGAAAATCACAATGCAGTCAGCACCTAGGCTCTCTAATGAGGAGAAGATCAGACAACTTTCTGAGGAGATCAGACATCTTTATGAGGAAAGGAGGGCCCAGAAAAAAGTCATAATGAATCTGCGCCAGAAACTTGAGATGACTCGGAAAGATAAGAAAAAGAACCTCATAATAGAAAATGACATCATTTCTAGTGAAAATGAGGCCCAAAAGGAGAAAATTCAGGATTTGAACAGCAAGAATGAGGCCCAAAAGGAGAAAATTCAGGATTTAAGCAGCAGGAATGTGGCTTTGGTCATGGAAAATGGGACACTTAGAGCACAGTGTGATGCCATGAGGAGTATGATGCTACAGGATTTCAAGGAGGTGAAGGAGCAGAACAAATTCCAGACAGAGCAATTTAGGCTGCTTAACAACCAACTCCAAGAGTTCAGGGATGTTCAGTCTAATGGAAGTCAAAAGGAAATCAGTGAGAAAAAAGAGGACCAAAGGTTTAATGATCAGGTCACAGAAGAGCTGTTGAAAATGAAGAAAGAGAACAGAGAAGCTAACGTAGAGTTAGAGACTGTCAAAACTGCTCTACAGAAAGAGACCACGGAGAAAGAAAGCATGAGATTATCCTATGAGGAGACTCTGAGATCTCAGAAAAGGTCCTATGAAAGTCAGCTTCATCAGGCCAGAATGATTCAGATTGAATATTGTAAGCACTATGATGATGTCCAAACAGAGCTGTCGAAAATGAATGAGAAAAGAGAAATTGAGCTTTTCTATAAAGAGGAGCTCACTGCTCAGAGGAGATTGTCTGAAAATCAGCATAAGGAAGCTGACAAGAGAGAGAGGGCTCTCCGCTTAGAGTTAGAGACGGTAAAATATGCCCTACAGCATGAGTCCAGAGAGAAGGAACACATGAGACTATCCTATGAGGAGAAGCTCATATCTCAGGAAAGTTCCCATAAAAGTGCCCTACAGGAAAAGACCACAGAGAATGAAAGCATGATATCATCCTATGAGGAGAAGCTCAAATCTCAGAAATGGTCTTCTGAAAGTGCCCTACAGAAAAAGACCACTGAGAATGAAAACATAATATCATCCTATGAGAAGAGGCTCAGATCTCAGAAAATTTCATATGAAAGTGAGCTTCATCAGGCCAAAATGACTGAGAAAAAATATTGTGGGCGCTACACGGATGTCCAAACAGAGCTGTCAAAAATGATGATAGAGAAAGGAGAAATGGAGCTTTCCTATAAAGAGGAGCTCACTGCTCAGAGGACATTGTCTGAAAATCAGCGTAAGGAAGCTGACAAGATAGAGGAGGCTCTCCGCTTAGAGATAGAGACTTTAAAATCTACCCTACAGCACGAGACCTCAGAAAAGAATGAAGATAAATTACGCTTTGAGGAAAAGCTCAGAGCTAAGGAGACTTTTTATGAAGGTAAGCTTAAACAGGCTGAGCAGAGCAAGAAGGATTTAAAGAAGCAGTTTGTGAAATCCAGAATAGAGTTACGGAGAACGCTTCTAGACTGTGCAGAAATGGAAAGCTCCACATCAGAAGTGCAAAGTTTGGATGAAAGTTCTCTTTCAACCATACTGGAGTTGCAGACTGTCAGAAAAAATCTGTCTACAGCAACTTTGGAGAATGAAAGATTACAGGCCAAATGTCAAGATTTAAGTGAGGAATTGCAGTCTGTCCAAACTAAGCTAGAGGATATGACCAATACAGCTTACAACAGAGAGGCCAGCCCATGTGTGCCATCGAAGACTGCCATAACTGAGCTACAGAAAATGACTGAAGAGAAAGAAGAAATCGGAGTATCCTATGAGAAGCTCAGATCTGAGAAGTGTGAGTGTAAATGTGATCTAGAGAAAACAACAGCCAAGAAAGAAAAGATAAACAGATCCCATGAGGAGAAGCCTAGATCTGAGGGGTGCTTGTCTGGAAGTCAGTGTCCTGAAAGTAATGAGAGAAAGAACGGTCTACGTGAACAACTGCAGACTGTCCAAACTGAGCAAGAGTCTGCGACTGAGGAGACAGAAAAAATCAGTGTCCCATTAGGATGCTAATTTACATGAGGGATGTCATGTAAGTGAGCATCTTCAAGAGCACTCACAAGTTCTTTAACAAAAGAAGACAAAAAACTCAAACAAAAAACTCTCACACAAAGATTTGTCGAGCCTCAGATTCAGGAGGAGCAAGAAGAGAAGGAAACAATTTAATTTAAAATGTGAAGTAAGCATCCATAAAGAGCATTGCCTATTTTTAAGCATACTGCTGCAGTACGCACGCCATACTGCACTATGTAAGCCGCGGCAGACCAATCGAGACGGCATACATGGAGCGGGGAGCGCAAGGAGACGTGCACTGCAGAAGTACGCTATAGCACTGTTTAGGCTCAAAAATGTACTAAATGACTTTGTTTGAATTAATTATGGACGCATCCGCTTCAGGACACTTGGATTACAGCGACGAGCAGTATGAAGGAAAATAGACACGTTTTTGTGGACTTTATGAACCTTTTTTCACGGGCGCTGCCGTCTCTGTTAGATGGACCTTTGTTGACAGCGAAAATGCCCCCGACCTCCAGCTGCATTTGAGACATCAAAAAAGTGCTCCAGAGTGTTGCTCAGCATTAGGGTGAGTAGAAAATGAGGCCAAATCATTGTTTGGGTGTAGTGTTCCTTTAAGGACCTTTATCATAGACTTAAAATGACCAAGGAGCAGTTGTTACAGACGAGAGCAGAGACGGAAAACATGAGACTACTTTATGAGGAGAGCCTCAGATCTCAGAAAAGTTCCTATGAAAGTGAGCTTCATCAGGCCAAAATGATTCAGACTGAATATTGTAAGCACAATGATGATGTCCAAACAGAGCTGTCAAAAATGATGATAGAGAAAGGAGAAATGGAGCTTCCCTATAAAGAGGAGCTCACTGCTCAGAGGACATTGTCTGAAAATCAGCGTAAGGAAGCTGACAAGAGAGAGGAGGTCTCCGCTGAGAGATAGAGACGGTCAAAACTGCCCTGCAGCAAGAGACCACAGAGAAGAATGAAGATAAATTACGCTTTGAGGAAAAGCTCAGAGCTAAGGAGACTTTATATGAAGGTAAGCTTCAACAGGCCGAGCAGAGCAAGAAGGATCAACAGAAGCAGTTTACGAAATCCAGAATTGAGTTACTGAGTAAGATGCTCGACCATGAGGAATAGAAAAGAACCCAATTAGTGATGCAAAGGTCGGATGAAAGTTCTCTTTCAACCATACTGGAGTTGCAGACTGTCAAATTAAATCTGTCTACAGGAACTTTGGAGAATGAAAGATTACAGGCCAAATGTCAAGATTTAAGTGAGGAATTGCAGTCTGTCCAAACTAAGCTAGAGGATATGACCAATACAACTTACAACAGAGAGGCCAGCCCATGTGTGCCATCGAAGACTGCCATAACTGAGCTACAGAAAATGACTGAAGAGAAAGAAGAAATCAGAGTATCCTATGAGAAGCTCAGATCCCATGAGGAGAAGCCCAGATCTGAGGGGTGCTTGTCTGGAAGTCAGTGTCCTGAAAGTAATGAGAGAAAGAACGGTCTATGTGAACAACTGCAGACTGTCCAAACTGAGCAAGAGTCTGTGACTGAGGAGACAGAAAAAATCAGTGTCCCATTAGGATGCTAATTTACATGAGGAATGTCATGTAAGTGAGCATCTTCAAGAGCACTCACAAGTTCTTTAACAAAAGAAGACAAAAAACTCAAACAAAAAACTCTCACACAAAGATTTGTCGAGCCTCAGATTCAGGAGGAGCAAGAAGAGAAGGAAACAATTTAATTTAAAATGTGAAGTAAGCAGACATTTGACAGAGAGCATTAAAGGAACACTACACCCAAACAACGATTTGGCCTCATTTTCTACTCACCCTCATGCTGAACAACACTCTGGAGCACTTTTTTGATGTCTCAAATGCATCTGGAGGTCCGGGGGCATTTTCGCTGTCAACAAATGTCCATCTAACAGGGGACGACGGCGCCCGAAGAAAAAGGTCCATAAAAGTCCACAAAAACGTGCCTATTTTCCTTCATACTGCTCGTCAGCTGTAATCCAAGTGTCCTGAGCGGGTAACGTCCATAATTAATTCAAAACGAGGTCATTTAGTACATTTTTCGAGCCTAAACAGTGCTATAGCGTACTTCCGCAGTGCACGACGCTCACTGCACTATGTAAGCCGTGGCAGACCAATCCAGACGGCTTACGTAGTGCAGGGAGCGCGAGGAGACGTGCACTGCGGAAGTACGCTATAGCACTGTTTTCGCGGAGTTCCCTCCACCATCGGAAAGCAACACCAATGTTGATCCGGGTCTTCGCTTTTTCATGGTCATAGCCCTTCTTTTCCACTTTTCACTTCTCTGACCTCTTTCTTTGGGCTGTTTTCAGCCATTGCTACCGCAACTATTGTATCTCTCTCTTACGCTAACTGCGCACGTTACGCAAACTACGACTCCCCCTCTCCCCTCTGTCTGATCTGTGCACGAGTATGATCGCCCCCTGGATGTGGGGGGGTTTACTCTGTTTTGGTAACTCGGTCCGAGCCACAGTATTTACCTGCTGAAATTCAGAGCCAAGGCTATATATTGAGACCAGATTTTTTTTTCAACATGCTGTCGGTGGTGACATCTTGTGGATGGAGAGGAGAAATACGGTGAATTTCACAAATATTGCATTTGATTAGAAGATTAGAAGATCGCTGAGTACACCTTTAAGTGGCAAAACTATTTGTGCTAAAACAAATAAATACAATAATCAAGTAGAATTACATGCCCTGTCAAGTGCAATAGATGACAATGAAATTAAAATAAATAAAATTTACTTGCCTTACTCTCCAAATAAGGTGAAAAAAGGCTTCAAAATCATTTTAAACAAAAGAGGCAGTTTTATATTCCAAAAAGAAGCAGTTTTATATTCAGTTGTCAATAAATAATAATGAAAATAGATAAATAAAACTAATTAAAAAAATCAAATTGAGACATACTTCTGATAAGCAAATAAAAAAAATCTCCTTTCTCTGCACACTGCACTCCTTACCCTAATCATGAAACCTATTAGCACTTACCAGTTTAACCTAAACCAGACAAATTTGCAGCTAATGACTGAACAGAATAAGACCAAAATTATGATAAACTGCAATTCTCCTCTAATTATAACGTCACATCCAAATTCTTAAACTTTATCCTGAAACAGAACAGTGTTTCCTCCAGGACTTTTTTCAGCAGTGGGGGCAGGCTCACCGGGGAGCTGTGGCAGTGAACAGATGACACTTGACAGCAGATTTAAATTGGGATTCTACGATATTGACGATTTTTTAAATCTTTAGTTAGCTTTTCTAACACCAGTGAAAAAGATGAACAATGATGATGCCTACAGACTATATCAGGAAAAATACACATCACATGTGAGTCTGTATTTAGGATTTATTCAGCAATATATTTTAACCAGCTGTTTATACTCTCTCTTCAAGACTGGACTGCATTTAAAAGTGGATTATTAACCCTTCATGGCACCAGAATTTTTCAAGAAAATATTCAATTTTGCTATCAAGATTTAAAAAGGCTATAGTTTCAAAGTGGTTAGTTTCATCATTGTAATTTACGGGCAGACCACGAACGCCTCCGCTGCCTGCACTGTGCTTTTACCCCCAGCTTCTCCCTCGTTTGCCCAGAGCTCCACGGTCTTTCTCATTCCCGCTAACACCGTCCTTTTTCACCGTGTTTTGAGCTTCTCTGCATCCCAGACCACGTCCCCTCACTCTACGGCCCGGGAGAGGCAAAGCATCGGCCTCAGTATGTGCTGCTCGGGGACTGTAAAGGCGCACGGACCCGCTCCCGCTGCCAGTTTGGTCCTCACTGGACGACTGACCGTCATCCTCAGAGAGTAAATATTCCTCAGATTCAGAGTCAGCCAGAGAAAAACATCACATCTGAACCATAATTTGTTATAGAGCTTGACTAAACTTCTTTATGATCAATTGTTCTTGAATATTTCTTTGTTATTACATCAAATTTCATAACACGGCTGTATGTAACTGTGCAATCAATGTAAATGTTGTATAATTTTTGAAAATACTGATTTTATTGTTATTGTTATGTTTATTTATTATTGTATATGACTGTTTATGCTTTGACAACAATGTATTTTTTTCATTCATGCCAATAAAGCTTTTATTGAATTGAATATATATATCTATATATCTATATCTATATCTATATCTATATCTATATATATATATATATATATATATATATATATATATATATATGTATATATATATATATATGTGTGTATATATGTATTCGCAGCTTATGGCTAATCCTCTGCCATCATCTATGCATTGCACACTAAGGCTATTCTCTCTGCATAATTATAAACCAATTTCCCTGCATCTATGACTATTTGTCCTGCATCTCTGTTTGTTTGGTTTTCTTTTTTCTGTATCTCTCTTTCCAACTTCCTCACACAGCAACTGTTTCGTTAGAATCACTTTGTGTGGTTGGATCCTCGGAGGCCCCGGATCAAGATGGCGGCGTAGCCTGAAAGCTCCACACAACCGAACATAAACTTTTGAAAAACCCCACAAATGCAATGATATTTTTTGAGCAAATAGAGCGGACCCTTGGTATGTCAGAACCATCCGAACCGAAACCCTACGAGATTTTCACCAGGTCACGCAAGGCAAGTGTCGCTAAAACAACTTTCCCGGCAACGGTGGTGGCTAACGAGGCTAGCAGCATGGCAAACATAGCTGATTTGGCAGAGCTGAAATCCCTCCAAGCTGATTTTGGATCAAAACTGGACAACACTGACAACCGTTTGTCGGACATGGTAAACTCAGTTGAGTCGATTGAAAGCAAACTTTCAGACCTGGAACAAGAAGTGGGTGCAAATAAAACACATATCGGAGAGGCACAATCACGTATAGCAACAACAGAAGACCAGTTGCAGCACACTCAAGAGGCACTGGCCTCGGCCACTAAACGAATCGCCCATCTGGAATCAAAAGCAGAAGATTTGGAAAATCGAGCCAGAAGAAAGAATTTGCGACTTGTGGGACTGCGTGAGCGAGCCGAAGGGAGCAAGCCCCTCTTTGACTTTGTCAATGACATGTTGCCGCGGTGGCTCGGCTGTCCTGATAAAACTTTAACTCTGGAGCGAGTTCATCGCACACTGGCACCGGCTCAACCTAATCAACACCGAGCTGTTCTGGTTCGCTTTTTGAAGTCTCAGGAGAAGGAATTCGTGTTTCGTGAAGCAAAGAAGAGAGAGATTAAACACAACGACTGCAAACTCTTTTTCTCCCAGGATCTGTCTGCTGAAACGGTTCATATTGGGCGAGAGTTTGCCCCAGTTGTGAGACAGTTTGTGGCCATGGGAAACTTTCGTGGATTTCAACATAATCCCTGTAAATTGAGGGTGCTTCACCATGGAAGAATCCATCTCTTCTCATCACCACAAGAAGCCAAAAGGTTTCACCAGGACATAACACGACCAGTATAAAGACTGTGCTGAAGCACGGATGAAAGGCACAGTTTCTGAAATTATGACGGACACTGAACGCATCAAGAAAGAAAACAACAGTCGAACAAGGTAACATAATCGATATGCAGTGACTAATAAAGACTGTTTCTAAGATGAGACCGAAAACTTAAACAAGGGAACATGACAAAAGCAGGAGCACTTTGCTTTATTATGTTATTACACTAGTTATATGGTGCAATACAATAAGTCAACATTATTTGAAGTGCAATTTGGTTTTATGCTTGACTTTAACTGAGAGCAGAGAAAGGGGCTAATGTTAAAATATGAGACATTATGGTTGTGTGGACTTGAAGCTGTTCTGTCCAGGGTACGGGGCACACGGACTGGCTGCTCCTCAGTACTAGTGGATCAGCACCCTCCAAGCTGCTTTATTAATAGGGGGTGGGGGAAAGCATTTTTGTGAAAATGCCAGGGGGTGTGATTGTTCTATTTTTTCTTGTTCCAGTTACCACTGTTCTAATGGTTTTGGTTGTTTCTGTTTTCCCCTCAAATTTGTGCTACATTCATGTGTGTGGTTTTGGCAGAATCAGCAACATTTATAACCTTGTCAGGATATCAGCAGGTGTTATTGATGGCAAAAAACTATGTCTGTGAAAAACTCAGAAATTAAGATCATCAGTTGGAATGTTAGAGGGCTTAGAAATTAATACCCAAAACCAGTGAAGTTGGTACGTTGTGTAAATCATAAATAAAAACAGAATACAATGATTTGCAAATCCTTTTCAACTTATATTCAAATGAATACACAGCAAAGACAAGATAATTAATGTTCAAACTGAGAAACTTTATTTTCTTTTGCAAATAATCATCAACTTAGAATTTAATGGCAGCAACACAATGCAAAAAAGTTGTCACAGGGTCATTTTTACCACTGTGTTACATCGCCTTTCGTTTTAACAACACTCAGTAAACGTTTGGGAACTGAGGAGACCAATTTTTGAAGCTTTTCAGGTGGAATTCTTTCCCATTCTTGCTTGATGTACAGCTTAAGTTGTTCAACAGTCCGGGGTCTCCATTGTTGTATTTTACGCTTCATAATGCTCCACACATTTTCAATGGGGGACAGGTCTGGACTACAGGCAGGCCAGTCTAGTACCCGCACTCTTTTACTACGAAGCCACGCTGTTGTAACACGTGCAGAATGTGGCTTGGCATTGTCTTGCTGAAATAAGCAGGGGCGTCCATGAAAAAGACGTTGCTTGGATGGCAACATATGTTGCTCCAAAACCTGTATGTACCTTTCAGCATTAATGGTTCCTTCACAGATGTGTAAGTTACCCATGCCTTGGGCACTAATACACCCCCATACCATCACAGATGCTGGCTTTTGAACTTTGACCTATAACAGTCCGGATGGTTCTTTTCCTCTTTGGTCCGGAGGACACGACGACCACAGTTTCCAAAAACAATTGTAAATGTGGACTGGTCAGACCACAGAACACTTTTCCACTTTGCATCAGTCCATCTTAGATGAGCTCGGGCCCAGTGAAGCCGGCGGTGTTTCTGGGTGTTGTTGATAAATGGCTTTGGCTTTGCATAGTAGAGTTTTAACTTGCAGTTACAGATGTAGACGAACTGTAGTTACTGACAGTGGTTTTCTGAAGTGTTCCTGAGCCCATGTGGTGATATCCTTTACACAGTGATGCCGGTTTTTGATGCTGTACCGCCTGAGGGATCGAAGGTCATGGGCATTCAATGTTGGTTTTGGGCCTTGCTGCTTCCGTGCAGTAATTTCTCCAGATTCTCTGAACCTTTTGATGATATTACGGACCGTAGATGATGAAATCCCTAAATTCCTTGCAATAGCTGATTGAGAAATGTTGTTCTTAAACTGTTGGACAATTTGCTCACACATTTGTTCACAAAGTGGTGACCTCGCCCCATCCTTGTTTGTGAATGACTGAGCATTTCAGGGAAGCTGCTTTTATACCCAATCATGGCACCCACCTGTTCCCAATTCAATCAATCAATCAAACTTTATTTGTACAGCACTTTTCATACAAAATTTTGTAGCACAAAGTGCTTCACACAGAATGAAGAAAATAAAATTAAAAGTAATCAAAGGTAAAAAATAAACACAATGAAAAATACAACCCTCCCTCCCATCCTCACCCCCACCCTTGCAATCCACATACACCACACACACTCACTTACACACATACACAAAGACATGAAGAAGAGATTCTAACAGAAAACAGAGTAAGAGAACTGAGGAAACGCCATCTTTCACTAAAAAAATGAGGGAACACTGGAAGTAAGACTAAAATAATAATTAAAAACAATAACAGTAACTAAACAAATAAAATGAAATAAAATCTTGATAAAGAATAATATTAAGATAAACAGATATAAAAATAAACAAGTAAATAAAATGCAATTCAAATAGTAATATATTAAAATAAGATAAAAATGCCCTGAAGTGGAAAGAAAATAAATAAACAGATAATAAAATTCCAAACAATATTTCTTTACTAAATGGGAGACTAAAATATATTAAGGTGTTAAAAAAACAAAAATACATAAATAAGATTAAATAATTATCACAATAATGATAATAAAAATGACAATAATAAAAATAATAGGAAATTTAACCTTGGCTAAAAAGGTAGGTCTTGAGTTTGCTTTTAAAAATATGAACAGTAGGTGCTGCTCTCAGGTCTTCAGGCCGACTGTTCCACAGACGAGGGCCATGGTACTGGAATGATGCTTCACCGTATGTTTTAGTTCTAACTTTGGGTACTATCAGAAGGCCACTACCTGAAGACCTGAGGGCTCTACTACATAGGGTAAAAGCAGATTGGATAAATAAAATGGAGCAAGACCGTTAAGAGATTTAAAACTAATAAAAGAACCTTAAAATCTATTCTAAAAGATACAGGCAGCCAATGCAGAGACTTTAAAATCGGGGTGATGTGGGCTCTCTTTCTGGTCTTCATCAGCATACGTGCAGCTGAGTTTTGGAGGAGTTGAAGCTGTGAGGTGTTCTTTTTAGGAAGACCAGAAAGAAGAGCATTACAGTAATCAATCCTACATGTGATAAAAGCATGGATAACAGTCTCTGCATTGGCCTGAGAGAGAAACTGGCGCACTCTGGAAATGTCCTTTAGGTGATAAAATGACTTTTTTGTCATATCTCTGATGTGCAATTCAAAATTAAGGTCTGCATCAAATAAAACACCAAGGTTTTTGGCCTGCTGACAGGGATTAAAAGACAGTGCTTGGAGTTTGCTCTCCAGTGTCTCTCTCTGTGTACCTGTACCTGAGTTTTGTCCTGGTTGAGCTGAAGGAAGTTGTCTGCCATCCAAGACCTGACATCTAAAATACAGTTAAAAAGGGCATCAATGGGCCCTGTGTCATCAGGAGACACGGGGATGTAAAGCTGAGTGTCATCCGCATAGCTATGAAAGTTGATGCCGTGTCTCAGCATATAAATATTAAAAAGTGTAGGACCTAAAATTGAACCCTGGGGGATGCCACAGTTAATATTGTAGAGTCCTGACTGGCATTTCCCCATGTTCACATAAAACTTTCTTTCTGTTAGATATGATTTAAACCAATTAAAAACAGTGCCAGAGATTCCAATAAAACCATTGAGTCTATTTAAAAGGATTTGGTGATCTACAGTGTCAAATGCTGCGCTCAGGTCGAGCAGCACAAGCACAGAGAGCATTTTCTGATCCATGTTTGACCTGAGATCAATCACTATTTTAACTAATGTCTCTGTGCTGTGGCCAGCCCTAAAGCCAGACTGATACATTTCACCAATGGATAAAGTTGTCATAAAATCCTGTAATTGGTTAAAAAGAAGTTTCTCTAAAATCTTACTTAAAAATGGCAGATTGGAAACTGGCCTGTAGTTATCTAAAATCAGTGGGTCCAAATTGTTTCTCTTCAGGAGGGGTTTGACCACCACTGTTTTAAAAGCATTAGGAAAAACACCCATCTGAAGAGAATAATTAAAAATATTAAGAAGATCAGGTTTAAAAGAATTATAAAATTGTTTAAAAAAGAATGTGGGGACGGGGTCTAAAAGGCATGTCACAGGTTTTAGCTGGGAGACAACTTTGTCAATCATTTCAGAATCAACCAGGAAAAACGTATCCAGTGTTTCCTCATTAGAATGAAAAACTCAGTAAAATCTCTCCTGCACTCAAGTTGGTTGCGGGACAGATTTGCTCTTATTGCTTCAGTTTTACTGCAGAAGTGGACTGCAAAATCCTCACACACTGACTGCGTGGAGAAGTGATCAGGAGGGTTAAAAACAGGGTTAATTAAAAGATTAAAAGTGGAGAAGAGGATTTTTGGGTTATCGTGGTTTTCAGATATTAGTTTTGAAAAATGATTTCTTCTGGCTTTTTTGACTGCTTTATTGTATATTGACATTTTTTCTTGAAAGATTTGAAAATTGACTGTTAATTTAGCTTTTCTCCATCTCCT
This sequence comes from Scarus forsteni, assembly GCA_036419115.1. Classification (NCBI taxonomy): domain Eukaryota; kingdom Metazoa; phylum Chordata; class Actinopteri; order Labriformes; family Labridae; genus Scarus; species Scarus forsteni. The sequence continues at coordinate 454,537 of JAZDUH010000134.1, read as the reverse complement.
TTCTGCAATCCAACAGTTTCTTTTTAGTTGCAGAATTTCTTCACTTCTCCATGGAGGTGTTGGTTTTGTTTTTAATTTTTTGAATTTAATTGGTGCCACAATATCAAGGGCTGATTTGAGTTTGTTCTTAAAACTATCTACAATAAAATCACATGAAGAGGGTAAAATATCTGGGGGGGCATTTCTTAGAATATGAATAAAATTTGCAGCCACTTCTGCAGTAAAATAGCGTTTCCTTACAGTTCGCTCTGGGATATCCTGCTTGCTAAAATCACACACATCAAAATATACACAAAAATGATCACTAAAACCAACGTCTTTCACTGCAGTAATGTTTGCTGACAGTCCATATGTTAAAATCACATCTAAAATCTGTCCTTTCTTATGTGTTGGAGTGTTGACATGTTGTTTAAAATTCATACAGTTAATGAGGTTTAAAAAATCTGAGGTAAAAGAGTTTGATTGATTGTCCAAATGGATGTTAAAATCACCTAAAATAAAAAATCCTGTCATATTTTGTATGAATAATTGACAGCAGTTCTGAAAATTCTGTGATAAAAGTGGTGCAATACTTGGGGGGTCTATACAGAGTTAAACATAATGTAGTTGGACTGTTAAAAACAAAAGAGTGATACTCAAATGATCTAAAAACCCCAAATAAAATCTCCTTAAAACCAAGTGATGTTAAAAGAATAGATGCTGTACCCCCACCCCTTTTTTCCTGTCTAAAAGAATGTAAAAAACCATAATTACTTGGTGCTGCTTCAAGCAGACTGAAGGGTCCATCAGAATTGAGCCAAGTTTCAGTTCAAAACATGCAGTCAATCTTGTGGTCTAAAATAAAGTCATTAATTAAAAAGGATTTATTTAAAAGGGATCTTACATTTAAAAGTGCCATGTGCAGGGTTTGTCTTTGTGATGGATCTGGTTGTGGTCTCTGAGTGATGGTTATGAGGTTACCTGGAGGTGCAGCTGAAGGTTTATTGCAGGTGAGTCTCTTGTAGTGTCTTCTGTCAGTGATAATGGTGGGTATTTTAGAGATTGTGGATGGATCAGGGGGTCCGAGTCCGGTGGAACATGTGATGCTGCTAAAAGTGGAACTGAAAGCATACGAACAGGGACCAGGGGACATCAGTCACTGCCGGACACATCAGCTGGTGTTGCGGACGAAGCATGAGGGTGAACATGTTGTTTACCGTAGGCCAAGTTGATGGACAGCAGACGGCTCCCAGCCCTGTTTAAGTGCAGCCCGTCTGCCCCAAACAGATGAGTCCTGTCCCAGAAACTGTTAAAATTGTCTATAAATCCCAGGCCGTGGGCTCTGCAGACCGAGGACAGCCAGGTGTTGAGGCTCAGAAGCCTACTGAACCTCCCCATTCCTATGCCACAGGTGGGGGTGGGGCCGGAGATGAAGGCTTGGAGATGGAGCTGTTTGATGGTGGTGAAAAGCTGGAGAAAGTCCCGTTTTAAAATTTCCGACTGCTGTTTGGAGATGTCGGTGCCAGCGTGGATCAGGACTGTGTCAGCCTCGGGATGTGCCTGCACAATTCCTGGAATTTTATCCGCGATGTCGAGAACAGTGGCACCGGGGAAGGACAGGGTGAGAGCGCCTCTCACCCAAACGTTCCTCAGGATGGAGTCTCCGATGATGAGAGTCGTCGGGACCTCTCTTGGCCTGAGGCCGACTTAGCAGCCACAGGTGAATGCCGAGAAGCGCTCACTTACAGAGGAACTCTGGAGGATGTTAAATCTGTTGGTCAGTGGATGCTCCGCGGGCGAGGGAAAGGTTGTCAACGGCTGTGGAGTCCCCTGTGAGGAGTGGTCTTGCCTCCGCTGTCGCGCCCTCTCCGGTCCGATACCCTGCACCGGACTGTGCCCAGGCAGGGGTGAAATGGGCGAGGCCGGTTGAGAGGTCCATGCCCGCGGATGATAAGCCGGTGCCTTCCTTTTGCTGCGGCCACTCACTGCAATCCACGTCCCCCCGTGTGATGGAGTGGAGCTCACGGGGGCCTTGGGTTTAGCCCCGAGCCGGAGCCAGTGATCATTCGGAGATGAGAGCGGAGCAGGAGCCGGCACCTTACTGGGAACAGCAGCAGGAGCCGCGGGAGGAGGAGACGCGGTGGCCGGTAAGGCAGCAATGTAGGGGGCTGTGTCCTCGAGCCCATTTGTGCTGGTGGTGGCTGGAGCGGGGCCGAGTATGATTGTATCCAGGAACCTTTCAGCGTCCTGGATTTTGTAGAGAGTTGATATTCTTTGCTCTAACTCCAGTATTTTCCTGCTGAGGTCAGTACAGCTCTCGCAGCCGGATGGCGAGGTACGGGGTGCCATTTGCCGGTATGAGCCCAGTTTTGTCTCTCAGGTCAGGTAGTTTGAGATCGAGAGAGATCCTTTATTAACAACTCTTGCGACGCAAAAAGGTTATCTTAAAAACAGCAACCATCGAAGAAGTATCCAGTAAAAGAGTTTAAAACCAGGTAAAAGTTAGTTAAAAACTGGTCTTTCTCAGAGCGATCTGGCGGGCTGTTCCCAAAAGCTTCCTGGAAACACTCTCATCAAGCATGCCCAAACGACTTTTTGAAGTGATTAACAAGAACGGTGGAGCTACTCATTACCGAGTCCTACTGAGAAACATTTTTGTTCTGGTTTGGAGAGTTTTTTGTTATTTTTTGAGCGATGGTCTCAAACTTTTGATCAGCTGATAAACAGCCTATTTCAGTTTATTGCTTTTGCGTATTGTAGCTCTATTTAAAACCTCATTAAGGTCCAAATGTGCAAAATGCATATTCTAGCAATTTTCAACTGGTCTTAATATTTTGATCAGGACTGTATCAATAATATTAATAATAATACTCATAACAATAACAATAATAATTATTATTATTATTATAAAATGTATTTCTATTGCACTTTGCATTACTGCAATGTTAAAGTACTACAGAGTAAGATAAAATGATGAAAAAACAATAAAAAGCAATTTATAAAGAGATGAAAAGATTCTTCAAATAATGACAAGCCCATAAAAAGAAATTAGCGAAAAAATATTTTCGGGCAATGAGAGTTTATTAAAAAAAAAAAATCTCACCTTTGTAGGTCTCAAAAATCCCTCAAAAAGGGGTATCATGAAATTATATATTCTTTTCACTTTCATTGAGTCAAATCTTTCAGCTCCTTACACTTAAACATATATATATATATATATAGAGGGTTTTTTATTATTTTATTTATATCTTATATTTTCACTCCCTTTTAGTCCAAACCCCTGGTCTTTTTTGATCAAGAAAATAATATAATCATAATTAGAGTCAATTTGGCCTCTGATGATTCAAATCTCACAAACACAAGCAAAATAGCCAGAGCCTGATGTAGCGGAACAATGAGCCATGAGCTGCTCCAGGACTGAAATAAACTAACTATAAGGCATATAGTCTGTCAGCAGAGTTTCCAGTCTACACCCCGGCTCCTTTAGAAAATCACACAGCAGCTTCACTCCTGAATCCTGCAGCACGTTTTCACTCAGGTCCAGCTCTCTCAGGTGGGAGGGGTTGGACTTCAGAGCAGAGGCCAGGTGATCACAGCTGATCTCTGTCAAACTACAGACCATCAATCTGAGCAGAGACCAAATAATACAGCTTTAGAAAACAATGTCTCCTCACTGACAGACTAACACAGGGGTGGGCAACTGGCGGCCCAGGGGCCATATGTGGCCTTTCCCCACTGAATGCGATAAAAAAGATAAAATAAAATAAATCAAACTGGAAAACAAAACAACAGTGTCTGAATTTGATTCATCATGAGTAACCAGTACCACGTCATGCATAAATTCAGATAGGTGATAAAGTATTTTTTTACTAACCTTAGATTGCTGCTACGTGCTTTGTTTTTACAAGTAATTATAGTTCTTACTATGCTATGATTGGATCTCTGAAAATACTTATGAAGCATTGAAAATAAATTATAGTATTGGTAAAAAAAAAATATTTGGAAACAATGGTGATGTACGGAAGCCCTAAAGGGTCACGTTTTTCATGTTTTTTAGCACTGTTTTCTCGTGATAACGACAAAATTTCAGTCATTTTCCCGAGATCTCAAGTTATTTATGTCGTTATCTCGGGATAATGAAGCTTGTTTTCTCCAGATCTCGACATAAATAAGTCGTTATCACGGGATAACTACATAATTAAGTCGTTATCACGAGAAAACGGTGCGAACAAAACATGGAAAAACCCTGGCCTTTTAGGGCTTCCGTAGTGATGGGAGCATATATGTGCTTTAAAAACGGGTAAACATTTATTCTTTTATTGCATTAAAAAGAAGCTTGAATTAGTTTTAGTTATGTGTCATGCTCATTAGATCATGAATTTTTAATTGTGTTTGAGTTAGAATATAGAAGTGTTGGTATAATCCTAAGTTAAGCTTTATCGCTGATGGTTTTTGTTTATTTATATTTTTTATTGAAAGTGCCAACAATATGTAACAGTGTGGCCCTCGGGCACTGAAATATAAATGAATGTTATTTCAGTCACCATGTGGGCTTTTCTTTCTTTAACAGAAGGGTACCAACATTTTTGTCTGCGTGTGAACATACCGTGCAGCAGACTGGTTTCAGCAGGGTCGTCAATAACCCCATTCACCTGCTGTTTCAAGCTGTAATGTTCCCTATGGTCACACGTGGCCTCACACAACTCCATCACATCAAATTCATCTCAGCACAGAGGGAAAGAAATGGTGTCTGACCTCAGAGTCTCCAGTTTACAGTCTGGACTCTTCAGAAAGCCACACAGCAGCTCCACTCCTGAATCCTGCAGCTCGTTTCCACTCAGGTCCAGGTCTCTCAGATGGGAGGGGTTGGACTTCAGAGCTGAGGCTAAAGAAGAACAGCTGATGTCTGACAAAGAGCAGAGGCTCAAACTGAAAATGAACACAGAGAAATATTTACTGCAGTGATCCTCCGAGGGGACATTCCACCTGGAGATGAGACTTTTCTCTTAGGGGTGTGTACTGTGTGTAGTTACATTGCTGCTGTTGTGGACATATGGAGCTTAAATAACTACAGTTACAAATATTCTGACATTCCTCTAGCCCAGGGGTGGGCAACTGGTGCCCCAGGGGCCACATGAGGCCTTTCACCTCACTCCATGTGGTCCACCAATCATTTCCAAAAAAAAACAAACAAGAAACAAATGGAATTATGAAGAAAACATAACATCAACTGCTGCACATGATTTATCATGAGTAAGCAGAACTGCATAATGCACAGATTATGGAGGTGAAAAAATATTTCTACCAACTTTAGACTGATGGTACATTTTTTTTTATTTTACAAGTCACTAAAGAACTTTGTTTTATTGTTGTCTCTAAATATATTTTACCAGGCCTTAAAATATAATGTATAGCATAAGTAAAAACTATATTTGGAAACAATGATGAAGGTAATATATTTGTGCTTTAAAATCTGAGAAACATTTCTGATTTTATTGAATTAAAAAGAAGCTTACATTGGATTTACTTTGGTGTCAGACTCACCAAATCATTACTTTTTAATTGTGTTTGAGTTAAAATATAACAACGTTGGAATTATTCTTTTTGAAGCTTTAAATTTGCTATGTTTTGTTTATTTACTATCTATATTTTTTCAAACAATTTGTAACAATGCAGCCCTCATATACTGAAAAAATGTATGTGGCCCTCCTGATAGTCAAAGTTGCCCACCCCTGCTCTAGCCCATTCCTTTATCATTACAGTTTCTGAATTTAACTTTAATCCAACCCTCAAGTATCAACACAAAGAAATGTGAATTTTCCCTCATTATGGACAAACCCCAGCCTCAGTCAATGAGCAGAGACCAACAAACCAGAACACAGTTTATGAACTCACTTCAGAGACTCCAGTCTACAGTGTGGACTCTCCAGTCCACCACAAAGAAGCTTCATTCCTGAATCCCTGGGATGATTGAAGCTTAGATCCAGCTTTCTCAGATGGGAGGGGTTGGACTTCAGAGCCGAGGCCAAAATCTCAAAGTGAGTGTCTGACAGTCTGATGAAAGAAAGTCTGTGATGACAAAAACATCATGGAATTACTGCCATGTGGACCATTCTGATGATATGAAAGACAATTTACCCATTTAAAAATGGAATTTAGGGAACTAAAAAGAAAAATACTTAGTCATGATTATGAAATAATAATAAGTCTTAATAATCAGATAAAAAGTCACAATTATGAGGAAAAGAGTTGAAATTATGTGATAGTCGTAATTATGAGATAAATTATGACAAAAACAGGCAAAATTCTGAGATAAAAAGTCTAAATCATGAGACACCATTCGTGCATGTGGACCACGCCCATAGACTTTTCCCTAGCCACATGCCTTTGATTTTGTATCTCATAATTATGACTCTTTTTTTTCTCCCAAATTAATTTCCTTTTAAGTGGACGAAACGCACCTCCATATTGTAGCGATATCAAACTGATCAACTTTAAGGAAACTGTAAAAGGATAAAGAACATTCCTCTCTGACTCTGTGCCTCCATGACCGTAAATCTTCAAGAGGCCTGTAGCGCCATGAAGCCTGTGTTTTTCTCCTAAGGACCACAACAAGAAGACATGGCATCCGATGTGTTTACTTCTGATTGGCTGAGAGAGTCCGTTCCAAAGTCATAAACTTCTTAGGTGACATCTAAGTTGACCTTTGATCTCCCTGGCCATCTTGGACCCCTCATCCGCTCCAGATGTGGTCTCTGTCTAGCCCAGAGAACCACAAACATTTTAAAACTCTTTAAATAAAATCATGGACTTCTAACAATGTGATGTTTTATCCTGTCATGACAAATGCTTTCTAATGATGTGACTTGTGTGTTTTTAGCTCTAAAAATGCCTAAGATACAAAAAGTCTGTTTATCTGTGAAAGTCTTCTGACAGATGGAGAAGATACCTTTCTCCTCCCGGAATGTGCCTGTACTCTGCATTATTTCATCACTCTGATTACTGAAGAATGCTATAATAGGATTTCTACACTTTATTTTGGTTGCAAACCATCTTAAGGGCATGTTGACTGATATATCTTAAGTTAACAACCTCTATTGTGTTTAATTGACTGTTTAATAGGATTTGAATTGTTTAATTCTTTCTTATACTTCAGATATATAGTATTTGGTATCAAATTGATCACCGTGAGATTTTCTATCCAGTTGGAGTGCTTATATTGGATGTTTAATCAAAATATAACTTAATATTGGCCAAGTATTAGTTGATAAAGCGTTGTTAACTCATCCAAAAGCCCTCCCCCTGCGAGTAGCTTAAAACAGAGAGACATGCGGTCTTCTCTCTCTTCTCTTGTCCTGTTGCTGTCTCTTCTCCCTCTTTTTCTTCCTCCTCATCCTCGTCACCACTTTTGCTTTTTGGCTCACATATTTTTCCTTGACTCTTTTGTCTAAGTTTTGTGACATGCCCGCCGATTCTGCTGATTCTTTCTTTATAAGCCAGTAAGACTTCAAAGATTTGCTTCATAGTAAATGGACTTTCGTTATTAATTTCAGAATAGAATTTGTTTGGCCAATGAATTCTTGATTTTTGGAATTAGTTACAAATCCACTTTTTATACAATCGAGACACCAACGCCCAAGCTCCAGCTTCACCTTGACAGAATCTGCCAGTCCAATCTAAGACTTCTCTCCCGGGAAACCTGGGACCACATCGGACAACCTCTTTGGATCCATCGCACTGGATAGAGTGTGGACTTCAGCCCTCTGGACGACAACCAGAACCAGAACAGTTCTTCTCTCCAGTAGCTCCAGGACCAGATGAGGCCCGATTCGTAAGAGGCAGTTCTATCTTCTTTCAGATGGGCTTGAGCGTGTCTTGGTTCAATTCTCTAATAATTTCCCTTTGATTTGACCTTTTACAAGTAGGTTAGTTCGGAAATTTATCCTCTATAACCACTCCATATGCTTAAATGTTCCTTGAGGGTTCATATCTTCTTTCCTGATTGATAGCATCATTGAACAGTATAACTCTGACATTTATTCCTTCTTAAGTGTTTATTTTATTTTATTTTGTCTTATATATTCATTTTAATAAATCACCCTTATATATTTATAGTTCTGTCTGTTGGTATTCTATTTGGAAGATTGACATCACTGCATGAGAGTTCTGTCTTTAGATTTGAGATTGATTAAACTGATAAGTTTGACTTAATTGATTTATCTAATTTATATGAAATAATTAATAAATCAGCTAATTAAGTTAATTTTGCCTTTTTTGTATAAAAAGGATGGTGCCCCTTTAATTAACGAGAGCAAACCTGGTTATTAAATGAATATTAATTAATTTAATTAATGTCCAGTAATATCCAGAAAATAATCGCTACAATATGTTGATGCTTCAGTTCACATCAGGGATCATTTCTTTGTTTTTGTGTCTGATGATATTTTACAAATCTTCTTTTGCCTTTTCATGAACACTGACAGTAGGCTACACATTTTTATTTAACATCACAAAAAATATGCTGGAATGGAAAATTTGACTGCAGCAAAAAGTCATCTTTGACACAGGCTGACCAATTTAGAGGGAATGTAGAGGAACAAAGCTGAGGCACCATAGTCTGAAAGTCCTTCAAGAGAAGCACAACTAACTTTTAATGGAATCAGATCTGGACTTACCGAGCTTTTCTGCAGTTCCTCACTGCTGGAATCAGCCTGAGTTTTCCTTGCTTGGGGGCGTTGTACTTCTTTAAGTCCAGTTCATCCACAACCTCCTCTGACATCTGCAGCATGTAGGCCAGAGCAGAGCAGTCAAAGTCAGAGAGAGGCTTCTTCGATCTGTTGTCTGATTTCAGGAGCTCTTGGATCTCCTGATGTACAGAGTGGTCGTTCATTTCTGTCAGACAGTGTAAGATGTTGATGCATCTGTCAGGAGAGACATCGTCGCTTGTCATCTCTTTTAGGGACTTAATTACTCTTTGAATGATATCTGGGCTGTTGTCTGTTTGGCCCAGAAGTCCTTGTAGGAGTCTTTGGTTAGACTTCAGTGAAAGGCCATGAAGAAAGCGGACAAACAGGTCCAAGTGACCGTTCTCACTGAGAAGAGATTTCTGCAGGGCTCTCCTCAGGAAGACTTCCAAAGATGCACGACTCCAATTGTCACCTTTGTTGTACAAAGAAGTGTCATGAAAAAATACCTGATTTGAATTCCCCCGTCTTTGCAGGAAAGCTTGGAGTATTTCTGTGTTGTTGTTTGTGAAGCAGTGGAACATGTAGACTGCAGCCAGGAACTCCTGAACACTCAGGTGAACGAAGCAGTAGACTGTCCTCTCAAAGATCACGCTCTCTCTTTTGAAGATCTCAGTACAAACTCCTGAGTGCACCAAAGCTTCAGTGACATCCAGACCACACCGCTCCAGATCTTCTTGGTAGAACATGATGCTTCCTTTATCCAGATGTTCAAACGCCAGCTGCCCAAGCTTCAGGAGAACTTCCCTATCAGAGTCCAGCAGCTCCAAAGACCTCTTGTCCGACCCTCCTCGTACTTGTGCTTCCTCCTCTTCGTCTGAACCAGCAGGAAGTGTGAGTACATGTCAGTCAACGTCTTTGGCAGCTCCCGTCTTTGTTCTGCAGTCATTGTGTGCTCCAGAACTGTAGCTGTGATCCAGCAGAAGACCGGGATCAGACACATGATGTGGAGGCTCCTGGACGACTTGATGTGTGAGATGATCCTGCTGGACAGATCTCCATCTCCAAACCTCCTCCTGAAGTACTCCTCCTTCTGGGCGTCAGTGAAGCCTCGAACTTCTGCAATCCTGTCAACATATGAAGGAGGGATCTGATTGGCTGCTGCGGGGCGGGACGTGATCCAGATGAGAGCAGATGGGAGCAGATTCCCCTTGATGAGATTCACTAGCAGGAGACTCAGCCGAGATTTCTGTGTGACATTGGACACGGCCAGAAAAGAACCAAAATTCAAGGACAGCCTGCTTTCATCCAAGCCGTCGAAGATGAACAAAAGCTTACAGAGAGCAAGAGTCTCCGCAGTTAGCCCCTTTAAAGTTGGATGGAAAACCCAGAGAAGATTAAGAAGACTGTAACTCTCATTTCTGATCAAGTTCAACTCCCTGAATGAAAGCAGAACCACCAGCTTGATGTCTTGGTTCTGCTGACCTTCTGCCCAGTCCAGAGTGAACTTCTGCACTGAGAACGTTTTTCCAACACCAGCAACGCCGTTGGTCATAACCACTCTGATGGGTTTCTGTTGGCCGGGGAAGGCTTCAAAGAGTTCGTGGGGCTTGATTGGAGTCTCATGGATTTTTTTCTTGTTTGCTTTTTCAAGCTGCTGAACTTCATGTTGAGTGTTCACCTCTTCGCTCTGCCCCTCTATGATGTAGAGCTCAGTGTAGATTCTGTTGAGGAGGGCTCTGCTTCTTTCTTCACCCGATCCTTCAGTCACACATTCACATCTCTTCTTCAGACTGGTCTTATGTGCATCCACAATCTCCTGCAGGCCTCCTTTAGACAACGACAGAGACAAAAATAGCATCATGACCATTGTTTTATTGTTTATAAGAATCAAGAAAGAACACACCTTTCCCCTCTCCATTTCTAGCCCATTTCATAACATGCTCATGTTTTCATTTTTGCAAAAGGATTTTACAAATCTGAAGAAAATTTTATCTGTTAGAGGGCCTAAACAGGAAGATAAAAAAATCAGGCATTGAACTGTTTTAATTGTACGTTATGTGGTGTGCTCTGATAATCTCAACACTCATAACCATTCTGTCCCACCACTGATCTAGAATCTAGTCCTCCAAGACAGAAATCTGATCAAACATGATCAAACGAAATGAAGAAGAAGAAACATAGCATCAACTGGAAAACACAACATGGAAGAGGGCAGAGAAGAGGGGATGATGGGGGTCTATGGACTACTTTTGACAGAATAATCCTGGACGAACAAAAAGAAAAGACTGTGGAAAAAAGACATCGTGAACAAGTGAGCCGTTCCTCCATTCTGAGCTCTACCCAACTTTATGTTTCAGGTCAACCATGTTTGTTTTTATTTACGTCTGCTTCCTTGTTCCTCAGTCCGCGCATTTCTTGATTGGCTGCATTCATGTAGTCAAAACTCTGTTGCTTTCCTCATACATAAGGAATTTGGTCATAAATACTGAACAAGTTTAATATTTACAATTGTCTGGCTCGACCTGTTTCTGAGCCGATTATCGGGACGAATTGATTCTTAACACCTCAGACCACAGGATCATCTTTAAAGATAATGGAGTAAGACAATAATCTGGTGTTTGCTGTCTTTGGTCGGGAAGAGGGAAAGTAGGGACAAAAACAGCCTGATGATCTTTGTGTGCAAAGTTTTATAGTAAAACAATTCAATTCATTTAAAAAGAAACAAGTTCTTGTCAATTGCAAAAAAAAAAAGTCTTTAATTGGACATAATTCCAAATTTATCTCATGAAATTAAGCTTTACTGCTTGGCATTGAGTGTGAATTATTGATTACAGATTAAGGTAAAATACAATTTTTTTGCTATTAATTTAAACATTTTATTATCATATTATTGATAGTACCCTTTTATTTGTAACAATCTGAAGCTGAGAGTAACGCCAATGGGAGCCAAAGTTGCTCATCCCTGCTGTAGGAAATATAATCCAAGTGTTTGAGAGACAGTCGATGTGCAGCAGACCAAAAAATATCCCAAAGCAAAGAGGCACAGCCCTAACATTTATGACAAACATCAGCAAGCTGTTGTCTGGTCTTTGTAAAGTGCAGGTCTTACCATCTGTCTGCTGCCCAGGTCTTGCTGCATCGGACACGAGGCTCCTTTTTCTGGATAAAGAAAATATCACCTTAGATTTTTGTGATGACTCTTGACCTCAAGCTCAGCAGGTCACACACACCTTGTACAGAACACTACGCTGGTGGATTATGTAGAAACTGTCCATATTATTTGCTGATCACATTCATATGGCTTCATATTCATTTACACACATGATTTAAAAGGTGGAAGAAACTGAGGGGAAGTAAATTTCTTGCGGTAATAACAGATGAAAATCTTAACTGGAAACCGCACATAAAACATCTACAGTCAAAAGTTGCAATAATTATTGCTATATTAAATAAAGCCAAACAGGTTCTGAACGATAAATCACTTCACATTCTGTATAGTTCTCTAGTTTCACCATATTAAACCTGCTGTGCTGAGATTTGGGGCGACACCTAAAGAGCTCACTCCAATCTCTGTTCATTCTCCAAAAAAGAGCAGTAAGGGTCACAAACAGAGCAGCTTATAGAGATCACACACATTCACTGTATTTGCAGTTAAAACTGTTAAAATTCACTGATCAGATAGAATATCAAACAGCAAAAATTATGTTTAAAGCAAAAAAAAAAATCAACTACCAAGAAATATAAAGGGCATTTTCAAGCAAAGAGAGGGGAATTATAACTTAGGGGATTGTTTCATTTTAAGATTGTAAAAGTGAGAACTACCAGGAAAAGATTTTGTGTGTGGTGTAAAATTTTGGAATAGTCTGAGTGATGAATTAAAACAATGTCCAAATATTGAGCAGTTTAAAAAAAGTATAAAACCATGATTTGGAAAAGGTACAGAGATGAGATTGTATAAAGATCACTGCAGGTGGATTTAGATTCTGTTGTTCCTTTGTTTGTTTATTTTATTTTATTTTATTTTATAATATGATTTGTGTGATATTATTAATATTTTGTGTATTTGGTTATGTGTGATTATTTTGTCAGTACTGTCTTTGTGACTTGGAAGTGGGTAAATTACTGACTAGCTGTGTAAGGTGAAGGGGTGGGACTAGACAAGTTTAGACTTCCTCCTACTCCCTTTTGAACATGTAAATGACACATTTTGTTGTTTTACACTTTGGTTTCTATTTTTACTTTTTTTGTTAAAAAAATATTTTTGTTATGTTCAAATAAATAAAATAAGAAAATAAAAATAAAGTATCCTGTCTGAGCAAACACTGACATGTGACTGTATCAAACATATGTAAGAGGCACACATGTTACTCTGTAGACACTGAAGCTGTTGTTGTTCCTGGTATTCGAGTGCAGCCTTCATGTGAAAGAGTAATGCACATGTGGTGAATCAAGGTTTACAAAAAGCTCGGTCACGATGCATTTTCAAAACACTCCGGTCTCGCTAAACGGTTTGACGACGCTGGTTATCAACCTCGTAAGTGGATCCAGCTTTGCAATGAGCGCGAGCACGCATATAAGGCGGAGCCCGCCGCATCTGACCAATCGTGAACATGGGCCAGTCTGGAGCGTCAGAGCAGGCCGGAGAGCGAAGGACCGCATACTTCACACAGGAGGAGCAAGAGGTGATCATGACAAAGTATGAAGAATTAAAACATGTAATAAATGTCAAAAGGAACACCGTCACCGCTGCTAAAGCACGGACGGAGTGCTGGCAGAAAATTGCTGACAGTCTCAATCCATAAGAGTAGCGCGCAAAAAATCTTCGGTGCCATTATCATCCTGAAATAGCACTGTTCAACATGCACTTTTACTGTAACATGCACCAGACATGCCTAATTCATTTCCAAGATGAATTCATTCATTTGTTCATTCCTATCTGTTTACATTTTTTGTGTGATATGTAGGCCACATGAGCCCGACATGAATTCCTGTCACAATTTTAAGACGGGCAATAAAATATTTTCATTGAACAGAATTCTTGGCATTGAAGATCTTATTACGGCAATGAGAGTTCTTCATTCCCTTTAACTACCTGTAGCAAGTGTCATGTACTGTGTAGTGACTCTAAATCTGAGTCTTATTTCAGCACCAATCAAAGTACACAAAAAGATCTGGGGGGGATTCCTCCCTCAGATTTTACTCCTGCAGAGGAGCTGGCCCTCTGCAGCCATCGAGTCAGCTCATTGGTCAGTGGGCGGGTTTTTTATAGTCCAAGAGTTCAATCTGGAACCTAACCTGCCCCGGAGCAGGTTAGCCATTTAGTGTATGTTGCTATGGAGACTCGCCTCACTAAGAAGTGAACCAGTCTCGTAGAACAGGGAACCCGGAACTTACCCTCAAAGCTACCTCGCTAGGCAGTAATCCTGCTTCGTAGAACAGGGCCCTGAGTCGTGGAAACACCACCACCTCAAACAAGAACTAACACTAAGTCTTGAGGTCTCCTCAAACACTAACAGGGCATAATGAGAACACCTAGACAAAATGTAACTTAACTAACACTTAAATTCAAGTTATCACCCTGTCATGCTAACAATGCTAATGCAGTTACCATGGAGATGTACTGCCCCTGTTACCAACCTCTGACCTGTTGGTGCTTTGCATTATGGTAAACAATACACAAGGTAGACTGGGCTGAATTCAGTTTTCAACTGTTCAAATCTGTCGTGGAGAATCTCCGCTCTGAGTGTAGCAGAGTGGAAGCCTAATGCAGTCCTGAGGTGAACAGTGTTACCGTGGCATGTACGGAGCTCAATCAGGCTGATTGTGACTCAAACCTGAAAGCTTTCTGTGGAAAACTGACAAGGCCGTATCAGTTTGTGCCCCAGGTGTGTCCCGTTCAAGAAGATGCAAGTGACGGGGCTCAGTCTGGGCTTACGTGATACAAACTGAGCTTGAGTGGGGTTGAGGTCACATCCTCATACTCTGTAAAAAGGTTGTTGTAATTTTTACTGTAACTGACTAGAAACAAGATGCCAGTAAGTTACTGTAAATATCTTTACAGAAGCAATAACCAATTTTAATTTGCATCATAACTATTGTACTTTCAACAGTAGGATAACTACTGTATATTTATTCAAGTTATCATTACTGTAACATGGTTTACACCAGAAAAAGTGTATTTTCATTCAAAGTATCATGCTATATTTTATTATGTGCATTTAAAATAAAACTGAACTTGCCTGCCTGCTAATGGCTAGTTTTCCTGGACAAACTAGAATTTTCTCTTGACCTATTGCCCTTCTCAGTAACTGACTATGTAGACATTTTACAGCAGGTAACTGTAGATTTGATGGTAAAATGCTGTTAAGTTTATATAAATCTGTATGTTTCCCACAAACATTGACATTTACAGTAGATGACTGTTTGTTTTTACAGTAGGTAGCTGTAGATATTACAGTAAAATACTGTTGAGTTTACAAAATCAGTTACAGTGTACCTAAAGGCAACTTGGAGTCACCAATCAACCTGATGAGCCCGCTTTTGTTCTGTGGGAGGAAGTCAGAGTGCCTGGAGAGAACCCATGCATGCTTGAGGAGAACATGCAAAGGCCCTGACAGACAAAGGGATCGAAACAGCAACCTTCTTGCTGTGAGGCACGTGCACTAGCTGCTGTGCCACCATGTGCCGCTGCATAGAATAAATCAATTTTGATTAAAATTCAAAATCAAATCATGTTTAAAGATTCAGAGCAGTGCTGTAAATTAAATGGTAATTGAAATATATTGTTAATAAGACTGATAAAATGTTACAGTGCAGCAGTGTTATAAAAGAGAAGAAAAGAAGACAATATAATCTACTCAATGGCAACTATAAACTATGGATTAGGATTAGAGCCACTAAAATACTTTTTTTGGAGGTTAACTTTTTCTGAAAAAAAAAATCAGATTTTAATCTAAGAATCTAAAATTCAAGATTCTGGGCCAATGACAAACATTATTGGAGAGCTCATGAGAAGTCTGAGATTAAAGGTGTACTATGCGACTTTTTCTCAGTAGGTGTCACACTAGAGCTCCTGAGGAAAAATCCAAACAAGGGGTGAATAATGAGAGTCTGTCAGCCACACCTCCTCCACTCCAAACCTCCTGCTGATCATTATCATGAAGAACACATTACAGTGGCCCTAAAGGTCAATTGAAAAAAACATAAAAAAAACACAAAAACATGTCACAAAACACAAAAACATTTAAGAATACACAAAACATTTTATAAAATACACAAAAAAATCACAAAACACAAAATCATTGAACAAGAAAAACCACTTCACAAAGCACAAAAACATTAAAAAATGCAAAAAATATAAAGAATACGCAAAAACATTTAAGTATGCACAAAAACATTTGACAAAACACAAAAAATTTCACAGAACACAAAAACATTTGACACACCACAGAAACATTCAAGATACACAAAAACAGTTAACAGAACAGAAAAACATTTAAGAATTCACAAAAACATTTCACTGAACAATAAAACATATAAGAATTAGCAAAAACATGTCACAAATTAAAAAAACATTTTTTTGTGTTTTTGTATGCTGTTGCATTTTCTAAAATGTTTTTGTGTTTTTAAAAATGTTGTTGTGTATTCTTAATTTTTGTGTGTGTTTTTTTTAAATGTTTTGTGTATTCTTAAATATTTTTGTGTATTTTTAAATTGTTGCCGCGGTCTGTGAAATGTTCTTGTGCTTTCTTAAATTTGTGTGTCTTTTCAAATGGTTTGTTTTTAAGTTTTTGGGTAGTCTTAAATGTTTTTGTGTATTCTTAAAAGTGTTTTTGTATTGTGAAATGTTGTTGCATTTTTTTTAAATGCATGGTGTCTTCTCAAGTGTTCTTGTTTTGTGACATGTTTTGGTGTATTGTTAAATGTTTTTGTGTATGTGAAATGTTTGGCTCTTTTTAAAATATTTTTTTCCCATTGACCTTCAGGGCCACCGTATTCATCCTCTCTGAGCGACTAAAGCATGGAGGTCAAAGGTCATTTTTATGAATTCTCACCTGTTCTCAGCAGGTCTGTCCTTCTGAAAGTTTAAAGGAGGATCTATTGAGCGGTCACTCTTCATGGACACACCGCTGGGCTCAGGAGACTCTGGTCTCTTCATCCTGATGAAACAAAAATCATCTTCATCTATGGTGGCCCTGATGGTCAATTGAAATTAACATTTAAAAAAAACACAAAAAAAAAACATTTCACAACACTCAAAAACATTTAAGAATTTGCAACAATTCACAAAACAAAATCATTTAAGAATACACAAAAACATTTAACAAAACAAAAACTTTTAAGAAATTCACAAAAAACATTTCACAAACCACAAAAACATGTAAGCATGCACAAAAACATTTCAGAATAAGCAAAAATACTTCACAAAACACAAAAGTACATTGAGTATTGTTAAATGCTTTTGTGTATTTTTAAATGTTTTGTGCTTTGTGAAGTGTTTTTAATTATTCCCAAATGTTTTGCGTATTCTTAATTTTTTTTGTGTATTCTTAAATGTTTTCGTGCTAACACAATATTTTATGGACTGGTTAATACAGAGTATAAAATACGGCCAAGCAAGAACTTCATAAAAGGTTCTTCATTGTTCTAATTTTGTTTTATTTTAATTTGATGTTCCAGATGATGGATTGGTTGGTAGGTAGGTAGGAAGAGACAGACAGACAGAAAGACCAGCCTGTGTTTCATGATCAACACGGGCTGTTGGACGACAGAATCACACACTGAGTTCCTCTAAGATAATAATAATAATAAACTTTATTTATAAAGCACTTTTAAAAACATTGGTTTACAAAGTGCTTTGACAAAAGGCAGGAACATAGAACAACAAAGCACAAGAGTTTAACATCAGAGGAAAAAAGAACAATCGAAGAAGGTTAATCAAAATCCAGAACATGTAAGACAAACACAAAAGGCAAGATGAAATTGAGAGAGATCATAACACATAAAAAACATAAACCCCCGAAGTGGGCACAAAGACCAGGCCCAGTCACTAAACATGGACACAGAGGAGGCCCCGACCCCACAGGACTGGAGACACAACACACCAGGATACAGCAACACACAAGTGCAACTGAACCCTGATGGTGATAACTAGCATGGACGGGTCCATGTCCAGTGACTCCAGCCCCATGAATCAAGGGCCCCCTCCATGTGTCATAGGAACCCAGACAATACAGGAACACTGCTGCTAAAATGAGACCATGAGGACCAAAGTAAGCTAAACTAAATAAATACATTTAATAAAATGTATTAATAAATGAATAAAAATAATAAGAAGAGACAATAATAAAACAGTAGAATATAGATAATAAAAGAGACAGAACAGTAACACAATTAGCTTAAAATGTTCTATAAAAAGATTAAAAGAATTACCAAAGATGAGGCAAAGATGAAAAATTAAAAAAAAAAAAAAAAAAAATCTGAATAAAAGTAAATAAAAACACCAGTCAATTAAGAAAATAAACACAAAGTCAATAAAAGATAAAGAAGCTAAAATGTATTTGAGCAATGCCTAAAAATAAATAAATGGTTAAAAAGACTAAAACACAGATAAAGAAAAGATTAAAACACGAAGAAGCAAGGAAAATAAAATAGTCAAAAGACAACTAAAAAGACGACATCACCTAAAAGCTATTCTGTAAAAATATGTTTTTAAAAGTGACTTAAAAGAAGCAACAGACTCCGCACACCTTATCTCCTCCGGCAGGTCGTTCCAAAGTTGAGGAGCTCTGATGGAGAAAGCTCGATCCCCTTTAGTTTTGAGCCTCGACTTTGGAACGACCAGGAGGCCTTTGCCAGAGGATCTAAGGCTGCGGGCTGGCTGATAAGGAGTTAAAAGCTCTGAAATGTAGCTGGGGGCCAAGCCCATGAATGATTTAAAAGTAATCATTAAAATCTTAAAATCAATTCTAAAACTGACAGGAAGCCAGTGGAGGGAGGCTAAAACTGGAGTGATGTGATGTCGTCTGTTAAAACCAGTTGGAAGCCTAGCTGCTGCATTCTGGACCAGTTGGAGGCGAGAGAGAGATTTTTTATTTAAACCGGGGAGGAGGGAGTTGCAGTAGTCCAGTCTGGAAAAAATGAAGGCATGAATTACTTTAATGAGGTCTGGAGGGGTGAGGATATGTTTGATTTTTGCTATGGAACGAAGGTGGAAGAAACAGGACTGGACGGTTTTATTGACGTGGGATGAGAAGGTGAGATCTGAATCAAAACTTACTCCTAAATTTCTGGCTGATTGTTTGATGTTTAGTGATAGAGGGCCAAGACTGGACTGTATGAGGGGGGAGCAGTTAATGTTAAATAGGATAATTTCAGATTTTGTGTTATTTAATTGAAGAAAGTTTTCTGCCATCCAACTGTTGATGTCCCTGAGACAGTCCATGACAGCAGCTAGGCCCCTAGGGTCCTCAGGTCTCAGGGGAAGGTATATCTGTGTGTCGTCTGCGTAGCAGTGATAGGAGACTTGGTGGCGCTGAATTATTTGGCCAAGGGGCAGCATGTAAATAGAAAATAAAATTGGACCTAAAACTGAACCCTGCGGTACACCATAGGCAACGGCAGCAGTAGAGGAGCTCTGGTTGCCTATGGTGACCGCACAGGTTCGCTCTAAAAGATATGACTGAAACCAGCTAAGTGCAGTGCCTCTGATACCCACCCAGTTTTTAAGACGCTCAATTAAAATGGTGTGATCAACTGTGTCAAAAGCTGCACTGACATCTATAAGGATTAAAATTGAGCCCTCCCCTCTGTCAGCTGCTAAAAGAAGATCATTGGTCACTCTGAGGAGGGCTGTCTCAGTGCTGTGACTTGCTCTAAAACCAGACTGAAATTTCTCAAAGAGGTTGTTGTCGGACATAAAATGTAAAAGCTGAGTAGAAACCACCTTCTCTAAAAGTTTGGATAAAAATGGGAGTTTTGAAATTGGTCTAAAATTGTTAAAATCAGTGGGGTCAAGGTTTGGTTTCTTTAAAAGGGGTTGGACCACAGCATGTTTAAAAGCAGAAGGAACTACTCCCTCTGACAGGGAACTATTAATAATGGATAAAATGCTGGGCCCAACTGTGCTAAAAACCTCTTTGAGAAATCTGGTGGGGATAAAATCAAGACTGCACGTAGCTGGTTTCATATGGGCTAAAATATCTGATATAAAGGGTAAGGACACCGGCTCAAAACTGCTAAAATACAAAGAACTTCCCTACTTGTATGTACAGGGTGATCTGGGGGAGTGATTTGATGCCTGATGTCCATTACCTTGTTGATAAAATGAGTTAAAAACTTCTCACAAGTAGCTTGAGAAGCATCACTAAAATGGGAGGGGGAGGGGTTAGTAAGGGAATCTAAAACCTTAAATAAAACTCTGGGGTTTGAATGATTGGCTAAAATCAAGTCAGAATAAAATGCTGCCCTTGCATCTTTAACTGTCCTCTGGTAGTTTTTCATGGAGTCTTTCCAGATTTCATGAAAAACCACCAGACCAGTTTTCTTCCATTTTCTTTCATATCTCCTACAAATTTTCTTTAACTCATTAGTGGACTCTGTAAGCCAGGGCTGGGGCTTTTTGTCTGAGCTTTTTAATTTCAGGGGGGCTACAGAGTCCAAAATGGTTTTACATGTATGGTTAAAAAGAGACAAGCTCTTCTGTATTAAAATCTGGACTAAAATCTGGGTTGAAGGCAGTTAAAGATGCACTGTTAAAAAGCTCCTTAAACTTGCTAGCAGACGTTGAATTAAAAACCCTTCGATAAACAGGAGTTCTATCAGTAAAAGAGGGCTGGGATAAAACCACAGAGAATAAAACCAGTTTATGATCTGACACACAGACATCCTTCGTTAAAAACTCTCCAGGACTAAGTCCAGTATATAAAACCAAATCAAGACAATGTCCTTTAGAGTGGGTAGGTTCCTGTATTGCCTGGGTTAAATTAAAAGAGTCTAGAGTTTCAATAAAATCAGCAGTCATGGGATGTGAGGGGCAACAGACGTGTACATTAAAATCACCTAAAATAAGAATTTTGTCATATTTACAAATAAAATGGGATAAAAACTCTGAAAACTCATGAATAAAAGCAGTGTTGTGTCTGGGGGGTCTGTAGATAACTAAAATTAAAACAGGCTCTTTTAGTGTGATAATAAAAGCAAGGTGCTCAAAAGAACTAAAAGTGCTGATGGTGATGGGGGTGCATTTAAAAGCCTTCTTGTGAATGACAGCCACCCCCCCTCCCCGACCTGACAGCCGGGGTTGATGGAGGTGAGTAAAATCAGGGGGGGTGGCTTCAATGAGAGAGGTGAGATTGTTCAGAGTGAGCCAAGTTTCTGTTAAAATAAAAAAGTCCAGGTTGTTCTGTGAAATAAAATCCCGACATAAAAATGATTTATTGTTGATTGATGTGACGTTTAGAAGTCCAAAGTTTGCTGTTTTACTGTTAAAAGCAGGGCGGGGTAGCCGAGCAAGCAGGGGGATATGGATGAGATTGGAGGGGGTGCAAGTTCTTACAGGGGGGTGGTGAGGACGTGAGGAGGAGATGTGGACTGGAATCATGGATTCACTGATGAAACTGAAGTGGGGGGGCAGAGGAAAGAGGGGGTCTGCAGGTGAGTGGGCAGGGATTATAGGGGTGCTTAGTGATGACTGGTTATTGTGTGGAGGGGGGGGAGTGGGCTGTGAGTGTGAAGATGAGCTGCTGAATGCAGACTGTCAAACAGGTGAGGAGTGGATCATGTACTGGATATTGTGGGAAAGCATTTGGCTACCCCGCCTATTGGGATGGATGCCGTCATGTGTAAAAAGCGGTGCTCGGTCCTAGAAAAGATTAAAATTGTCAATAAAACAGAAGTTGTGGGTGGGGCAGGTGAACTGAAGCCAGGTATGGAGACTGAGTAGTCTGCTAAAACGTTCTGCTCCTCGGCCGAGTGTGGGGATAGGGCCAGAGATAAAAACTGTCTTTCCAGTGTCCTTTAAAACGTTAAAAAGCAGGTTAAAATCAGTCTTTGTGATTTCCGACTGCTTCCTCGAAGTGTCATTGGAGCCAACGTGCACCACAATCTTAGTGACAGATGAGGGGAGGGAGGGGAGTAAATGGAGCAGTTTGTCCAGAATAACGGGAACGGTGGCACCGGGAAAACAGTGAGTTATGGCATTAAAAAACCTGATGTACCTGGTTATGGAGTCACCGATGATTAACGTGGCTGGGGGGAGGAGAGGACGAGGGGATGGTGTGCGGGCGCTGAAACCTCCAGATGCCAGGCACTCCACCTGTGTTGGGGAGGGCTGATGTTGATGATGGTGGGCCGGCGCAGATAGACCAGGTGGAGACAGGGTGTTGGCTGCCCGGGGAAGCCCCCCGAGCGCCTGGAGACGGCCTCCTTCAACAGCCGGCGGCGCAGCAACCCGGTCGAGGCAGGGCGCTTAGCCTGGTCAGGGCTGGGCGTCCCCAGAGCCGACGCAGCGCTGGAGGGAGCCGCCGGCGCAGCACTGGAGGGAGCCGCCGGCGCAGCAGAGCGGAGAGCCGATGACGCAGCGCTGGAGGGAGCCGCCGATGCAGCGCTAGAGAACGCCCGGCAGCACTGGAGAACGCCGGCCGGCGCAGAGCGGAGAGCCGATGACGCAGCGCTGGAGAACGCCGATGCAGCGCTAGAGAACGCCCGATGCAGCGCTAGAGAACGCCCGATGCAGCGCTGGAGAGAGGCGCAGTGGAGCGGAGAGCGATGGCGCAGCGCTGGAGGAGCGCAGAGGAGCAGGGAACCGCAGATGCTGGAAGTGGTCCCGCCAGGTAGGATGGAGCAGGTGGGGCAGGATCAGCGTCGCGGACTTGGACCTCTTCCCTCAGGGCCGAGAAGCGGTTGGACAGTGAGAGCCGTGGCGGTGAAGGAGCTCTCCCGGACTGGTTAGTCCTCCGACCGTGCTGCGCCACCTCAGACCAGGCTGGCTTTACCTGAAGCTTTGGGGTTGAAGTGTGGGCAGGGTGCGCTGGGATCCTCGCTTCCAGGACAGCATCGCGGTCACCCGGCGCTCTCAGACCCTGGCTGTCCCGGTCCGTGGTAGGGGAAGTGGAGTGACAGCCTGCCACCACTCGGCTCACTCGCGGCGCTGGGGACTCGGCTGATCCCCCGACTACAGGGCCCATGGCCGGGCCGTTTGGGGAATGCAGGGAGGCCATCCATGGTAGAGAGGCAGCGGAGGCTGAGACCAGCTGTGGTGCCAGGGCAGAGGGCGACAGGCCGGTTATCATGGAGGCTTGCATCAGGGAAATATGTTTGGACTGGGCTGCGGCGATGGAGATGAAGCCCTCCAGTAGCCGATCCTTGTCACGGAGGTCGTTTTGTAGGCGACAGAGCTTTTCTTCCAGTCGTGAGTTTAATCCCTTACAGTCCACACACACAGCCATTAGAATCCAGTAAAGTTCTCAGTCTACTCTTCCGGGTCCTGTGAGTTTTGGCGCGACAGTGAGAAGCCGCGGTTAATTCTCAGCTTACTTTAGTCAAGACAGAGTTATCGGGTGACTAGTGCCTAGACTATATGAAGAATTGACATCAAAGTTGAAACAAGGTTATAAAAAGTCCATTAAAAGAGGTAATAATTCTAATTTTCTGGGGAGAGCTTCATGCAGTCTGGGCGCAAGATCTCTTACTTTGTCCCTGAAGCTCCAGGTCGATCATTAAACCTCAGAAGTTCATCTTTGGACTGGTCACTCTGCAGGGATAAACATCCGGACACCTCAGACTCTGCCATGTCTTCATCTTCCACAGGAACACTCATCTTATCTGAGGAGAAAAAACAGGTCAAAGACCAGAGAACAGGAGAAAACTCACATGCAGAGAGACAAAGGCCAGAGGAAACAGCTTTAGAAGAGCAGTGCAGCACCACAGAGGCTCACTTTACTCTCAGGTCTTTATGTTACTGACTAACACAGCCCTTCCTGGAGTTTCTCTCAAACATTTAGACAGTCTGTCACCAAACATGGACAAATCACATCATCACTTCCACCTTGGTGTCTTTGTTCACGGGTAACAGTGACACATTTGAAGACTGCAGGATAAATACTCACCTTATTTAGCTTTTCAGTTCCCCCTGTGCACTGTTTTCACAGACTGTAGCTCAGAGTTCAACACCTTCATAAATATCAGGACTTTGAACCGTCTGTTTTGATCCAGCTCAATAAAAAAGGAGGAAGAGGGAAGTAATATGAAGAATCAGCTTTAACCCTTAAACTTCAACATCAACTGTTTGGCAGAGGTCAATAAATTCAGAAATATTTAATAACACATCATTGTTTGTTTTTGTCAGAGTTTTAGGAAACAGAAAAATCTGCAAACCAAAAGAACTGATATTTCTGTTGTGTGGGATTTAAAGGTGTAAAAAGTGAAATGTTTTTATTATCACCCTCATATTTTTAAATACTTAACTTCAATGAGACTATTTTAAGTTATTTTTATTGCTCTTTTATTTGCAAACATTCAGGCCTTTTCTAAATGATTTTGTCCCAAATATTAGTGAATTTTAAATCATCAGATAATTCACTTTTAACTTTTTAAACCTTTGAATCCCACGCCATGAAAATATCTGTTTTTTGGTTTGTTTGTAGTTTTCTCTGTTCCCTGAAATGTTAAGGGAAGCAAACACTGATTTGATGTGTTCTGTTTTGTAAAACACTAAATAGGCCTGAGTTTATTTTTGACCTCTGCCAAACAGTTGAGCTGGTAGTTAAAGGGTTAAGAGGAATGAAGTTGGCTTAATGACTTGAAGAAAAAGAAGCTGATTTTGGCCCAGATTTCTTCACAGCACTTCTGTGGACAGAGACAAAGGAAATGAGTGGAACAGATTGAGACAGGCAGATAGGCAGTCTTGTGTCAGAGCCTTTTCTACTGTAAAGCACTTTGGTTAGGGTTAGGGTTAAACTGGCTGTTTAAATGAGCTCCAGAAATAAAGCTGACTTTGGATTGACATGGACAAATGAACCATGAATGAATGTTTGAATTTATGTATGCATGAGTGAAGTATGAATGTATGAATGTTTAAATGTATGAATGAATGCTTGAATATATGAGTGTTTGAAAGTATGTATGAGTATATATGAATGTTTGTTTAGCATTTTTATGTTTGCACATTTGGACTGAATGCATGTTTACAGTATGAATTTTAAATAATTGTGTTTTTTCCCCATCATTCCTTTTAAATGCAAAGATGATTGTCTGAGTAATGGATCATCTCAGCTTCATTGTTCTCTCTGCTCTCCTGCAGCTCTCTGCTTGTCTTCTTGTCGTCTCCACTTCAGACTGAGGGTGGCAGCACTGTTTGATTGTTCCATACTCAGTTATGAGGACACCATCTCCACAAGTTCAAAAAGAACTCATCTTTATTGAGACATTCAGGAAACAGAAAGTAAATACAGAAAGGACAGGTTTTCATCTGACAAAGAGAGGGTTTCATTTACACAAAAATAAAGACAAACAGATTATTACATTTTCATTTCATTGACTTCAGCCACGTGGCTGATGCAAACCTTTTAGCAGACAGAGAAACAGCCATCACCTCAGGTTCAACTAAAAAGAAATAAAGAACAGAAGATGAACTTGTGAAGAAAATGAGTTCAGAGGATTTCTGAAATTTAAGACAATACCGCTGCCATCCAACAGATTTACATCCTCAGTTATGGGGATCTTGGTGCATGAATTCACTTGATCATGAGCTTTCTTTTTTTAGAAATCAGATTTCAAAATGCAGACATGACCTGTGACAAAACTACTAAGCTGATAAAAATGTCTGATTACTGTGTGGCAAAGATCTTGGCACGTTTCTGTTCAATTAAACAGAGTAAAGTTTGATGGGAACACACTGTTGAAGCTGAATTTGAGATATTAGGACAGTTTTTTATGTGCTGCAGGCTACAGTAAAAACATAAAGACAAATGAGAAGGTTTAATAAATGTACATCAGGATAATTATGACAAACAAAGGAAGAGTTTCAAATATTGGCAGGAAAATTAACCCTTTAACTACCAGCTCAACTGTTTGGCAGAGGCCACCAATAAAAAAGGGAAATTTAATATTTTAAATCAAATTGTTGTCTGATTTAATTCACATTTCAGGAAACAAAGAAAACTGCAAACCAAAAATATTATGCAGTGGGGTTTAAGGTTTAAAAAGTTAACAATTCATTACAAGATGACACAAAAATGCAAAAATGTTTTAGGTAAAATCAATTAAAAAAGGCTAAAATGTCTGAAAATACAATTAAATTAAAAATAACTTAAAACAGATTATATTGAGATTGAAAATATAAAAATGTTTTGTACAAATAACAGATTTTCTTTTAATATAAAAAATTAAATTATTAATTGGGTAAATATTTAAAATAATAGTGTTGATAATAATAATGGCTTTTAGCTTTTAAACCTTTAAATCCCACACAAAGAAAATATCAGTTCTTTTGGTTTGTTTGTAGTTTATTCTATATCCTATACAATGGCAGAAACAAACAATGACATGTTTTTTAACACATTAAATATTCCTGAATTTATTGACCTCTGCCAAACAGTAACTGGGAGTTAAAGGGTTAAAGATAATCCAGATTAAAAATAAATATCTGGTCTAGTTAAGGCCTTGTGTTTGTTTCACAAATATTAACAATAGATGGAAATTTCTTATTGAAAATGAGGAAAACTTGTTTTTGACATAAAAACATGCTGTCATTGATTTTCTTTGACAGTTACTATCACTGGAAAAAAGATTTAAATTTGAGGCTTAGTAATTAAAGATTAATTCAAGATTAATTTGTTGAATGTTGATGCATCCAAAAATAGTTTTTGCCCCCGTTGGACACGAAGCTGTCGGCCGTGTATCAATTCAATGATTATTATTAAGTTAAAAATTCAATGTTTCTGCTCCAGGATACTATTTTAGATCAAATAATACAAGCAGTCAGCCAAATTTCATGAGGATTATCAGCAGGAATGTGATGTTTTCAGGTCCTAGACCTTCATCAGATCCCCTCCAGATTGTCTGAAAACCACAGAAACACTTCAAGATCATGAAAACTCATTTTGATGAAGACATTTGATGATGCATCCACCTTAAATATTAAAAAGAATCAGTATGGACCCTGTATTTAGTTGGTACTGGATCAAATCTTCAGTATTGCAAACCACTGCTGTGTAATAAGCAGAATTTAGAAGTTTGTTGTGCCCTCCAAATCTTTACAATTACAAAATCTTAAAAATGTATACTTTTTCTACAAACTGCAATGAAGTCACAGAGAGAGGAGGGTTAACTTAAAACCTTTATTTAATATTATAAACTTTGTCAAGAATACACCCAAACCATATAGCATATATTAAGCTCTTTTGTTTTCAAGTAATGGGTGCTTAAAGAACAAAGTAAACACATATTTCAGACATGTTTTAGTAAATTTGGTGTTGAATTAAATACTTTTCTTCCATTAGTAACTTGGATTTCTCTAAAAGCAAAGAGTAAAAGTACTTCCTATTGCATGCCCATGTAGTCCAGAGTGTATTCTCTGCAGTTATTTAAGTTTCATGTGGTACTAATTTGTTTTCGTGGACATCAAATTCATTGACCAGTCGATTTCATTTCATTTTAAGTCTCGCGCCATGCATTCATGACCCCTGACCTCTGCTGATTAACACAGTTCTATTATTACACATCTGCTTCATTCATGAAGCACAAAGAGGCATTTCTGACCTCATGTTTCCCGTTTCCCTCAAATGATGGTGAAGGGAAAACAGGAACACGTGAAGACGCTCAGGCGGCCTCCTTTAACGCGCAGCATTTACCGTAAAGTTAGGAGGACAGGCGCACTTCGAATTCAGGAGCGTGTTTTTCTGTTTCTGTCAGGAATGTTCACTCCCCCAGACAAACCCCTGTCCCTCCTCGAACTCTCTGTTCATTTTTCAGACCTCTCTTCATCCATTCTCACTCTCTCAGCCTGAAAATGCTCCTACCTTGATGCGCCATGACGCCTCCCCCTGTGTTTGAACGCCGCACCTGAGCGCGTCACTTCCTGTTTTTAAAGCAGGTAATCTCGCACCAACTCTTGGTCACATGACTGGGGTGGGTCAGATTAAAAACCTTATTTTGTACAGGGAGCAGGGCCGCCCATAGAGGGGGATAAAGAGCTCTCGGGGGCCCAGCCTCAAAGACATTTACCCACCTTTTTTAAAAATATAAATGTTATTGACCTTTTTAGAATAATTACTTAAAGACATTTGGACTCAACTTTCTGATCCAGCATGGTTTATTGAAGGGAATATCTTCCAGAAAGGGCCCCTAAAGGCTCTGTCAGGGGCCCAGCTTTTTCTTTATGCAGCCCTGGCAGAGAGTAATTCTATAAATATGAATAAAATGTCTTAAATATGAAGATTAAAAGAGCTGGTAGACTGATGGAGGGGCTGATGTGGCCCCACATCACTTCATATCATTGAGTATTTCATTGACAGGTTTGTAGTAAATATACATTTGTAGTAAATATAGGTTAGTAGTCAATATCGTACTCATATTTATTTATAAACAGAAAACAGCTCTTGGCGTTCACATATGCGAATGTGCTTAAAGAGCTAATTCATTCTTGAACTTCACTGAATAATCTTTCTGATCAAAGTGTCATAAAACACAACAAACATGTTTTATTTTCACTTTCACTGCATCAGATCTTTTCAACAACTTCAAATTGAACCATAGATATCATTTATTCATTTACATTTTTTGTTTTTAAGCCATGTTTACATAAGAACTCCATATTATTTCAAATGAGAAAAACAAAATAAATTTGCAATATCTTCCAAAAATGAGGTGCAAAGTGGAATATTCGAGGTGAGGTTTTTACAGCAATGACTGGTCAATAACTGATGACACTGATGCTGTTTAATTATGTAATGATAATAATAATCAATTTTACTTGAATTGCACTTTACATTGTTGGAATCTCAAAGTACTATAAAGTAAGATAAAACAATTAAAAACCAATTAAAAGCAATTTATAAAGAGATAAATAGATTCTTCAAATAATGGCGAACCCATAAAAAGAAATTAGCAAAAAAAAATTATTTTGGGGCAATGAGAGTTTATTAAAAAAACTTCTCACCTTTGTAGGTCTCAAAAATCCCTCTCTTTAAAGTGATATCAAAAAAATATATTTTTTTCTCACTTTCACTGAGTCAAATCTTTTCACCTCCTTAAACCTAAACATAGATATAAAGTTTTTTTTTATTATTTTATTTATATCTCATATTTTTACTCCTTTTAGTCCAAACCCCTGATCTCTTTGATCAAGAAAATAATATAATCATAATCAGAGCCAATTTGGCCTCTGATGATTCAAATCTCACAAACACAATCCAAATCTTTTCTCAGTCACTGTCACATCACTTTTAGAAACATCCCTATTCACCACTGAAACTCTGTGTGAAGAAGCTCTGCTGCCCCTGGTGGTGTGGGGGCGCCATCACACCTACAACCTGCTTTTCCATTGTTTTGAAGTAGAGGCTCAGATTTATTAGGCATCAATCAATCAATCTTTATTTGTATAGCAACACTCGTTATCTCAGTAACTGAAGAATAACTTTTCAAATGTAGGACCAACAGATTGAGAAACTCCTTTGTCCCTCAAGACATCAGACTGTACAACTCCTCACTGGAGGGGAGGAGGAGTGACAGGAAGACAGAGGATGGGAAGGAGCAGCAGCCAGCATGTAGCACTATATTTTTATTGTTTTATTTTATCTATATTTACATTTGTGTATATTTATTAATAGTTTTATCTATATCTATCTTTTCTTTTTTATATATCTTTTTATCTGTAATAATCAACTGCTACTGATTCTTAATTTCCCTGAGGGAGGATTTCACCAAGGGATAAATAACGTACAATCTAATCTAATTTAATCTAATACACACAAATGCATCCAGAGATTGATCCATCCAGGCAGAGACAAAGGGACTAAAAAGGATTTAGGATAGCAACAAATCCAAAAGTCCAGATCATAAATCTGTCCTCATCACATTTGTCTTTAACATCAATTTATTAAAGGTGGCATCTCAGTGTCAGAGGGACCTCACGTCTATATGGCTGAAAAGAAAGTTACTATGGAAGTCAAATCAACCATGGACAGAGAGATCAGTCTGATTACATTAATATCAATCAATCAAAGTTTATTTATATAGCACAGTTCAGACAAATTGAATTACAGCTCAAATTGCTTTAGACAAAAAAAAGATTAAAAAAGACATTTATACATATACATCCATATGATAATCACTTTCTTTAAACCACTTGGCAAATAAACACTCAGCAGAGGTCCGTCTACTAAGAATATTCCTCTGGAGTTGTCATGAATAGTTGGTAGGATGTCAAGAGGATTTGGAGGCTAATGCATACAAGAAAAAGCAAAGCAATAAAACCAAGAAACATCAGACTAATGAATAAAACTCTAAAAATACATTTAAAACAAATACATTTAAACATGTTTAAAGATTAAAATTAAACCTTAAATGAATATAATCTGCAGAGGAATGATGTTGATTAATGTAGCAGCGTCTACCTGAACTGCTATTAAAATGGTTGAACTGGTCTAAAAGTCTGAATTGATGTTAAATGATGTTTCTGTTGATGGTTGATGCTCATGGAGTGGAGCAGGTCATCATGACTGTTTGTCAAGGTCACACTGATATATGTGTGCTGTCTGCAGGAACTACCATGTGTTTAATGTGGTTGATCTGAAGTTAATATCAGGGACGGTCATGATGAAGGAATGGGGCTAAAGGAAAGGCTGGAGTTACTGAAGCTTAGTAATCAAAAGCTGCCAACAAGACAAGAGCCAGAGAGGAGAGCAGGAGCAAACAAAAAGATCCCCGGCAGTCTGAGCCTGATGCAGCAGAACGACGAGACATGAGCTGCTCCAGGACTGAAATAAATTAATTATGTAAAAAAGGCTATTTCAGCAGAGTCTGCAGTCTATACCTCGGATTATCCACAAAACCACGCAACAGCTTCACTCCTGAATCCTGCAGCTCATTTACTCTCAGCTCCAGCTCTCTCAGGTGGGAGGGGTTGGACTTCAGAGCAGAGGCCAGGTGATCACAGCTGATCTCCGTCAAACCGCAGTCATACAATCTGAGCAGGGACCAAATAATACAGCTTTAGAAAACAATGTCTCCTCACTGACAGTCTAACCTGCCTTATTTGTCCATACTGCTACTACTATGGAAGAGCATTAGGGTCATGTTAGATGCAAAAAATTATTTTGGGGAAGTCGACATTTAAGTTGAAATTCCAAGAAAAACTTGAAATTTCAAGAATAAAGAAGAAATGTTGAGAACAAAGTCAACTGACAATGTATGCCACTTTTCAACTTTTTTTCTCAACACTTCCACTTTTTAGACGACGTTTCACATTTTTTGTTTACATTTTGACTTTTTCTTTAAATTTCGAGCTTAGTGTCAATTTCCTCAAAATTATTTTCTCCATCTAACATAGCCCGAAATACTCTTCCATAAAGATATCTGTATAATGTATATAATAGATTACATAATATTATATTATATTATATTATATTGTATTAATTTATATTAGATTAGATTAGATTAGATTAGATTAGATTAGGTTCACTTTATTAATCCCTTTGTAAAACTCCCTCAGAGAAATTAGGATTCAAGTAGCAGATGTAAAAAAAAGTAGATGTATGATGAATAAAAAAAATATGGATATGAAAAATGAATAAATCTAAGAAATGAAGTCATGAATACATTTAAAAATAAAGTAATAGAAATTAAATTAAAAAAATTAAATTGATGAAAAAAATTAATAAACTAAAAATCATGGTATAGATAAAATGTGATAAATCTATCACATTTATCTCAGAACAGATTTTAAACGTGGTTTCTGACCTCAGAGTTTCCAGTCTACACCCCGGCTCCTTCAGAAAACCACACAGCAGCTTCACTCCTGAATCCTGCAGCTTGTTTCCTCTCAGGTCCAGCTCTCTCAGGTGGGAGGGGTTGGACTTCAGAGCAGAGGCCAGGTGATCACAGCTGATCTCCGTCAAACTGCAGTAATCCAATCTGAGCAGGGACCAAATAATACAGCTTTAGAAAACAATGTCTCCTCACTGACAGTCTAACACAGGGGTGGCCAAATGGTGGCCCAGGGGCCATATGTGGCCTTTCACTTCAGTCAATGCAGCCAACCAGTAACCCCCCCCCCTAAATTCAGATAGGTGATAAAATATTTTCTCTAACCTTAGATTGCTGCTACGTGCTTTGTTTCTCTCTTTTTTTTTTGGTTTGTTTGTTTTTTTCTTTTTTTACATGTAATTCAAGTTTTTACTATACTATGATTGTATCTCTAAAAATATGTTATGAGACATTAAAATATAATTTATCGTACTGGTAAAAATCATATTTGGAAACAATGGTAATGGGAACATATATGTGCTTTAAAAACAGGTAAACATTCATTCTTTTATTGTTTTAAAAAGAAGCTTGAATTAGTTTTAGTTCTGTGTCATGCTCATTAGGTCATGAATTTAAATTGTGTTTGAGTTAGAATACATAAGTGTTGGTATAATCAGTTTTTAAGCTTCATTGTTGCCATTTTTTCTATTTTTTTTTATCGAAAGTGCCAACAAAACAGTGCAGTCCTTTAGCACTGAAATATAAATGAATGTGGTCCTTTTCTGTTGCCCACCCTTGGTGTAACCTGTCTGATTTGTTCATACTGCCACCTAGTGGACATACATATGTATACTGTTTATATTAGATCAGATTAGATTCGATTATCAATCATTTAATCAATCAAACTTTATTTTTATGACACTTTTCATACAGAAATGAATAAAATAAATTAAAATAATTAAAGTTAGAAAATTGAATACAATTAAAAATACATCCCATCCATCCCCATCCCGGCAATCCACACACAGCACACACACTCACTCACACACATACAAAGACATGAGGACGAGATTCTAACAGAAAACAGAGTCAGAGGACTGAGGAAACACCATCTTTCACTAAAAATGAGAAACACTGGAGCTAAGACTAAAATAACAATAAAAAATCTTGATAAAGCAGATTAAAACAAAAAACAATCATATCATGAGAAAATAAAAAGGTAAAGAAAATGCAATCCTAAAAAATCATATGGTAAAATGAGATAAAATGTACTGAAGCAAGACAGTGGGAAAAAAAATAAACAGATTAAAAAAATTCCAAACAGTAAATCTGAGCTAAATTGAATAATAAACATATTAAAGGAATTAAAATTAATATACAAATAAGACTGAATTATAATAATAATAATAATAATAATAATAATAATAATAATAATAATAATTACAATAATAAGCTTAAAACTAGACTAAAAAGGTGGGTCTTGAGTTTGTTTTTACAAAACATGAACAGTAGCTGCTGGCCTGTAGTTATCTAAAATCAATGAGTCCTAATTGTTTCTCTTCAGAAGAGGTTTGACCACCGCTGTTTTAAAAGCAGCAGGACAAACACCCATCTGAAGAGAATCATTCAAAATATTAAGAAGATCTGATTCAAAAGAATTGTAAATTTGTTTAAAAGAGATGTAGGGATGGGATCTAACAGGCATGTCACTGGTTTTACTTTGGAGACAACTTTTTCAACCATTTCAGAATCAACCAGGAAAAACTTCTCCAGAGTTTCTTCATTACAGTAAAAACTCAGGAGTGCTAAAAGTTTTAAAGTGATATTCTGGGATGGAACAAGTTGGGTCCTATCACAAGGTTTAGGGCAGAAATTACCCCTACAGCAGTGTTTCTGTGCAGCAGAAGCTCAGGGCACACGCACCAAACAACCCCTCCCTGCTCGCTTGCCGGTTTCCTCTGCACTCAGACGGGGCCATATTTTACTTGACCAAACCAACAAACAAACGGACTCCCACAGAAAAAATCTGATATCGGTCTGCATTCACGCTTTATTGGGAGAATTTTCAGCTCGTTACTTTCACACAAAAACACCGCTAAATAAGGCTCTAGTTCTCATCGTGGCGTAAAACGGCCTCCGCTGCAGAGCCACAGCGCCTCGTAGCCAGAAAATTTCAAGACACTCTCAAAAATTCTCTCAATAAAGCGTGAATGCAGACCGATATCAGATTTTTTCTGTGGGAGTCCGTCTGTTTGTGTTTTTGGTCAAGTAAAATATGGCCCCGTCTGAGTGCAGAGGAAACCGGCAAGCGAGCAGGGAGGGGGTGTTTGGTACGTGCGCCCTGAGCTTCTGCTGCACAGAAACACTGCTGTAGGGGTAATTTCTGCCCTAAACCTTGTGATAGGACCCAACTTATTCCATCCCAGAATATCACTTTAAGTTGGGTGAAGGAGAGATTTGCTCTCATTGAATCAGATTTACTGCAGAAGTGGACTGCAAAATCTTCACTCACTGAGTGTGTGGACAAGTGAATGGGACGGATAAAATCAGGGTTAATTAAAAGATCAGTGGTTGAGAAGAGGATTTTTGGGTTATTGTGGTTTTCAGCTGTTGGTTTTGAAAAATGATTTCTGTTAGCTATGTTGATTGCATTATTGATTATTGACAATTTGATTAGATTACATTACATAACATTAGAACTTTATGAATCATTCTTTCTGTATGTCACTGTTTTAATTTAAGAATTTCATTGTTTTCCTCACTTATTCATACTGTATTGAGTCTGTGTGACTGTTTGTTGAAACTGTGTTTTGCTGCCATTCTTGGTCAGGACTTCCTTGGAAAAGAGATCTGCTGATCTCAATGGGACTAACCTGGTTGTCTAATGGCAAAATAAAATAAAATAAAATAAAATAAAATAAAATAAAATAAAATAAAATAAAAATAATCCCCTTGGGAAACTCCCTCAGGGAAAATAGGATTCCAATGGCAGTTTACAAAGAAGCAGGTAGAAAAAAATATTGAAAATATAGATATAAAAAAGTAAAAATAAATCTAAAAAAAATAAAAGGATGAATTCATGAATTAAAAAAGGAATAAAAAATTAATTTAAAAAAAGGTTAACTAAAACCATGGTCCTGTCTTAAACATATCACATTTATCTCTGCACAGATTTTAAACGTGGTATCTGACCTCAGAGTTTCCAGTCTACACCCCGGCTCCTTCAGAAAACCACACAGCAGCTTCACTCCTGAATCCGTCAGCTTGTTGTCTCTCAGGTCCAGCTCTCTCAGGTGGGAGGGGTTGGACTTCAGAGCAGAGGCCAGGTGATCACAGCTGATCTCCATCAAACTGCAGCGAGCCAATCTGAGCAGAGACCAAATAATACAGCTTTAGAAAACAATGTCTCCTCACTGACAGTCTAACCTGCCTTATTTGTTCATACTGCCACCTAGTGGACAAACTACAGAAGAGTATTAGAGACATGTCAGATGGAGAAAATTATTTTGGGGAAGTCGACATTCAAGTTGAAATTTGGAGAATAAAGTTGAATAACAATTTGTGATAAAACTTAAAATGTTAAGATTAAAGTCAACATACAATATGTTGACTTTACTCTCAACATTTCAACTTTTTTTCCTCGACACTTTCACGTTTTTGTTGACATTTTGACCTTCATCAAGAACTTTTTATCGAAATTTATTCTCCAAATTTTGACTTTATTCTCAAAACTTTGACTTAGTGTCAACTTCCCCAAAAAATATTTTCTCCATCTAACATGGCCCCATACTCTTCCATAAACAGCAGATATATTTGCTGTTTATAATAGATTTAATTAGATTAGATTGGGTACACTTTATTAATCCCTTTGGGAAACTCCCTCAGGGAAACAACGATTCAAATCACATACAGTCCAGGCCAAAAGTTTGGACACACCTCATTCAATGTATTTTCTTTATTTTTATCACTAATTCCATTTTAGATTCTCTCTGAAGTAATGATGGCCTCTTGTTTCTCTTAACTTAGCTGATTGGTTCTTGCCATAATATTAATTCTAACAGTTGTCTAATAGGGCTGTGGGCTGTGCATCAGCCTGACTTCTGAACAACACAAATGATGGTCCAACCCCATTAATAAGGCAAGAAATTCCAAGTTAATCAATAAATGAATTGAAATAAATAAAGAAATAAAAAATTAATTACTAAAATTTAATTAATAAAGAAAATAAATACATCCATAAAAGTCATGGTACTGTCTTAAATATATCACATTTATCTCAGCACAGATTTTAAACATGGTATCTGACCTCAGAGTTTCCAGTCTACACCCCGGCTCCTCCAGAAAACCACACAGCAGCTTCACTCCTGAATCCTGCAGGTTGTTGTCACTCAGGTTCAGCTCTCTCAGGTGGGAGGGGTTGGACTTCAGAGCAGAGGCCAGGTGAGCACAGCTGATCTCCATCAAACTGCAGCCCATCAATCTGAGCAGGGACCAAATAATACAGCTTTAGAAAACAATGTCTCCTCACTGACAGTCTAACACAGGGGTGGGCAACTGGTGGCCCAGGGGCCATATGTGGCCTTTCACCTCACCCAATGAGGCCCACCAGTCCCCCTCCCCCCCCCCAAAAAAAAACAAAAAAACAAACAAAGTGGAAAACAAAACAACAGTTGCCAAATTTGATTCATCATGAGTAACCAGTACCACGTCATGATCAAATATTTTCTCTAGCCTTAGATTGCTGCTACGTGCTTTGTATTTAACAAGTAATTAAAGTTCTTACTTTGCTATGATTGTATCTCTAAAAATATTTTATGAGGTATTAAAATATAATTTATAGTATTGGTAAAGAAAACATTTGGAAACAATGGTAATGTGAACATATATGTGCTTTAAAAACAGGTAAACATTCATTCTTTCATTGCATTAAAAAGAAGCTTGAATTAGTTTTAGTTATGTATCTTGCTCATTAGATCATGGATTTGTAATTGTGTTTGAGTTAAAATATATAAGTTTAGAAAAAATCCTCTGTTAAGATTTATTGTTGCTGTTGTTGATGGAAATAATTTTCTTTGTTTAAAGTGCCAACAATACGTAACTGTGTGGCCCTCGGGCACTGAAATATAAATGAATGTGGCCCTTTTCTTTTGCACACTCCTGGTCTAACCTGTCTGATTTGTTCATTTGGCACCTAGTGGAATTACATATGTATACTGTATATAAAACATTACATTAGATTAGATTAGATTAGATAGAACTTTATGAATCATTCTTTCTGTATGTCACTGTTTTAATTGATGACTTTCATTTTTTTCCTCACTTATTCATACTGTATTGAGTCTGTGTGACTGTTTGTTGAAACTGTGTTTTGCTGCCATTCTTGGTCAGGACTTCCTTGGAAAAGAGATC
The DNA here is from genome assembly GCA_036419115.1 of Scarus forsteni. Lineage (NCBI taxonomy): Eukaryota > Metazoa > Chordata > Actinopteri > Labriformes > Labridae > Scarus > Scarus forsteni. The sequence goes on along the minus strand of JAZDUH010000134.1, from coordinate 417,497 downwards.
TGCTGATCTCAATGGGACTAACCTGGTTGATTAAAGTTCAATAAAATAAAATAAAATAAAAAATAATCCCCTTGGGAAACTCCCCTACAGAAAATAGGAATCCAATAGCAGTGAACAAAAAAAGGGCAGAAAAAATAAATACAAAATATAGATATAAAAAAGTAAAAATAATCAAAAAAATTAAAGAATGAATTCATGAATTAAAAAAATACATAAAAAAAATAAAATAAAATGATAAACTAAAACTCATTGTAATGGGTTAAATATATCACATTTATCTCAGCACAGATTTTAAACGTGGTGTCTGACCTCAGAGTTTCCAGTCTACACCCCGGCTCCTTCAGAAAACCACACAGCAGCTTCACTCCTGAATCCTGCAGCTTGTTTTTTTCACTCAGGTCCAGCTCTCTCAGGTGGGAGGGGTTGGACTTCAGAGCAGAGGCCAGGTGATCACAGCTGATCTCCGTCAAACTGCAGGAGGCCAATCTGAGCAGGGACCAAATAATACAGCTTTAGAAAACAATGTCTCCTCACTGACAGTCTAACACAGGTGTGGGCAACTGGCGGCCCAGGGACCATATGTGGCCTTTCCCCTCCACCAGTCGCCCAAAAAAAAAAAAAAAAAAAAAAAATAAAAAATAATAAGATAAGATAAAATAAAATAAATCAAACTGGAAAACAAAACAACAGTTTCTGAATTTGATTCATCATCAGTAACCAGTAGTATGTCATGCATAAAATCAGATAGGTGATATTATATTTTCTCTAACCTTAGATTGCTGCTACGTGCTTTGTTTTTACAAGTAATTATAGTTCTTACTATGCTATGATAGTATCTCTAAAAATATTTATGAAGTATTGAAAAATAAATTACAGTATTGGTAAAAAAAAAACATATTTGGAAACAATGGTGGTGTACGGAAGCCCTAAAGGGTCACGTTTTTTCACATTTTTTTAGCACCGTTTTCTCGTGATAACGACAAAATTTCAGTCATTTTCCAGAGATCTTAACTTATTTATGTCGTTATCTCGGGATAATGAAGCTTGTTTTCTCGAGATCTCGACATAAATAAGTCGTTATCACGGGATAACGACATAAATAAGTCGAGATCTCGAGAAAACGACTGAAATTAAGTCGTTATCACGAGAAAACGGTGCGAACAAAACATGGAAAAACCATGGCCTTTTAGGGCTTCCGTAGTGATGGGAGCATATATGTGCTTTAAAAATGGGTAAACATTCATTCTTTTATTGCATTAAAAAGAAGCTTGAATTAGTTTGAGTTATGTGTCATGCTCATTAGATCATGAATTTTTAATTGTGTTTGAGTTAGAAAATAGAAGTGTTGGTATAATCCTTTGTTAAGCTTTATCGCTGATGGTTTTTGTTTATTTATATTTTTTATTGAAAGTGCCAAAAATCTGTAACAGTGCGGCCCTCGGGCACTGAAATATAAATGAATGTTATTTCAGTCACCATGTGGGCTTTTCTTTCTTTAACAGAAGGGTACCAACATTTTTGTCTGCGTGTGAACATACCGTGCAGCAGACTGGTTTCAGCAGGGTAGTCAATAACCCCATTCACCTGCTGTTTCAAGCTGTAATGTTCCCTATGGTCACACGTGGCCTCACACAACTCCATCATATCAAATTCATCTCAGCACAGAGGGAAAGCAATGGTGTCTGACCTCAGAGTCTCCAGTTTACAGTCTGGACTCTTCAGAAAGTCCCACAGCAGCTCCACCCCTGAATCCTGCAGCCTGAAGTTTCTACTCAGGTTCAGCTGTCTCAGATGGGAGGGGTTGGACTTCAGCGCTGAGGCTAAAGAAGAACAGCTGATGTCTGACAAATCGCAGGAGCTCAAACTGAAAATGAACACAGAGAAATATTTACTGCAGTGATCCTCCGAGGGGACATTCGACCTGGAGATGAGACTTTTCTCTTAGGGGTGTGTACTGTGTGTACACAGCAAAATCAGCATACTCAAATTAACACTGTCAGTGTTAATATCAACACTCTGAAAGTGTACATATGGGTCCACACTAAAGAGTGTTAATTTGACTCTTTTTGTAGTGTTGGTACATTAACACTAGACAAGTGTTATAATTGACTCTTTTTTGTGTTAAAATTTGACACTCCTTAACACAAAGCAGTGTTGCTATAATTTAACACTAACATGCAGTGTTAGAAATTTACTCTCTCAGAGTATATTTTTTTTTAACAATGAGAGTGTTATTCCTATATTAACACTGTGAGTGTGAATATTTGTGGAATTAATAACTGAAATTACATGAAAATACTACTAAAAAAGATGCCATTTTTAGTTTTAACATACATTTATTTTCAAACATGCACCACATAAACATTAAAAACATTCTAAAACGTGACAGTATGGAACAATGTAGGGCTCTCTCCCTGTTTTTAGTGGATGGGGGAATAATAGTTGCGTCACATTAAAGGGAAGAAGCCGGTGATGTTGAAGGCTCTGGTGTTGAAACTGATGCTTCTGGTGGGTCTGACAGTACTGATGACTGGGATTCATCCTCCACCACAGCTTTCTAAATCTAAAGATAAAAAAAATGTAAAATAAATACATAAGACCACATACAGCATCATCCAAGAATAGATAAAAATATGCTGACATAAAATTCAACAATGAGAGCAATAACCTCACTCTGGAGTAAGGTGAAGTTTCAATGAAAAAAAAACACTAAGACTGATGAATACATCACCTTCTGAGCTCTAATACAGTGATGCATTTGGATGTACTATGTTAATATTTGCGTAATTTATTTTAAACATTAACTCTATCAATAGAGTTAGCTCAGAGAAAACAACACATCTGCTACAACCACGACAAAGTAACATGCGATCTGCGTCATGGGTGAAAAGGCAGCATAACAAACCTAAACTGCTTGTAGTTTTACGTTTCTGTAGTTGAATAAAAATAACTTTAAGGCTTACAATGAATGAATATGATACTGTCACTCGCAAAGGGTTTATGTTGTTCACTACAATATTTCGATGAGCTAGCTTTTATGCTAGCTTAATGCTAACGAACCTTAAACAACCTTTGCCTGACATTAAACTGTACATTTAGGTAAATTACTAGTGCTCTTTACCATTTAACATGACCACTGCTTCAGTTCTTGTTTGTTTCATCAAGTTTAAGTGAGTTAAAAAGTCAATTCAAAATATCTGGTAATCCAGGTGAGTTCGGGCATTGTATCAGCTTTCAGCTCACAGCATTACAGTGGCTCATTTTTAAAAGCAGCTTACTCACTCAGGAAAAATATCAATATCTAAATAAAATAAAGAAAGAAAAGGTTATTTTCTTACCAGGCAAAATGAAGTAAAGAAGTTTGTGCTGAGACTGCAGATGGAGACTTCAGTGTGGGCTTCAGCCAGTGAGTGACTAAAAATGGGGGCGGGGTTGAGAGATTAACACTACCAGTGTCAGATCCAGGCTGAGAGTTCAGAGTTAAAATTTCAGAGTTAAAATGTTGCAGTGACACTTTCAGATGTAATTGTCTGACACTTCAGTTTTACTCCGGATTTTAACTCCAACTCTTTTGCATCTGAGAGTAAATATTTAAAGAATTAACTCTATTAGAGTAAATCTAACTCTACACTGGCTAAAATTTGGCCAACACCAGAAATTTAACACTTTTGGATTTGCTGTGTAGTTACATTGCTGCTGTTGTGGACATATGGAGCTTAAATAACTACAGTTACAAATATTCTGACATTCCTCTAGCCCAGGGGTGGGCAACTGGTGCCCCAGGGGCCACATGCGGCCGTTCATCTCACTCCATGTGGCCCACCAATAATTTCCAGAAAAAAAACAAGAAAAAAATGGATTTCTGAATAAAACATAACATCAACTGCTGCATATGATTTATCATGAGTAAGCAGTACTGCATAATGCACAGATTATGGAGGTGATAAAATATTTCTACCAACCTTAGATTGCTGGGACATTTTTTTTATTTTACAAGTCACTAAATAACTTTGTTTTATTGTTGTCTTTAAATATATTTTACTAGGCCTTAAAATATAATGTATAGCATAAGTAAAAACTATATTTGGAAACAATGATAAAGGTAATATAATTGTGCTTTAAAATCTGAGAAACATTTCTGATTTTATTGAATTAAAAAGAAGCTTACATTGGATTTACTTAGGTGTCAGAATCACTAAATTGTTACTTTTTATTTGTGCTTGAGTTAAAATATAATAATGTTGGTATAATTATTTTTTGAAGCTTTATATTTGATATTTTTTGCTTATTTATATATTTTTTCCAACAATTTGTAACAATGCAGCCCTCATATACTGAAAAAATGGACGTGGCCCTCCTGATAGTCAAAGTTGCCCACCCCTGCTCTAGCCCATTCCTTTATCATTACAGTTCCTGAATTTAACTTTAATCCAACCCTCAAGTATCAACACAAAGAAATGTGAATTTTCCCTCATTATGGACAAACCCCAGCCTCAGTCAATGAGCAGAGACCAACAAACCAGAACACAGTTTATGAACTCACTTCAGAGACTCCAGTCTACAGTGTGGACTCTCCAGTCCACCACAAAGACGCTTCATTCCTGAATCCTTGGGACGATCGAAGCTTAGATCCAGCTCTCTCAGATGGGAGGGGTTGGACTTCAGAGCCGAGGCCAAAATCTTAAAGTGAGTGTATGACAGTCCCCTGTCAGAAAGTCTGTGATGACAAAAACATCATGGAATTACTGCCATGTGGACCATCCTGATGATATGAAAGACAATTTACCCACTTAAAAATGGAATTTAGGGAACTAAACAGAAAAATACTTAGTCATGATTATGAGATAATCAGTCATAATAATCAGATAAAAAGTCACAATTATGAGGAAAAGAGTTGTAATTATGAGATTAATTATGACAAAAACAGGCAAAATTCTGAGATAAAAAGTCTAAATCATGAGACACCATTCGTGCATGTGGACCACGCCAATAGACTTTTCCCTAGCCACATGCCTTTGATTTTGTGTCTCATAATTATGACTCTTTTTTTCCCCTAAATTAATTTCTTTTTAAGTGGACGAAACGCGCCTCCATATGTTGATGCTTCAGTTCACATCAGGGATCATTTCTTTTTGTGTCCGATGATATTTTACAAATCTTCTTTTGCCACTTCATGAACACTGACAGTTGGCTACACATTTTTATTTAACATCACAAAAGATATGCTGGAATGGAAAATTTGACTACAGCAAAAAATCATCTTTGCCACAGGCTGAACAATTTAGAGGGAATGTAGAGGAACAAAGCTGAGGCACCAGAGTCTGAAAGTCCTTCAAGAGAAGCACAACTAACTTTTAATGGAATCAGATCTGGACTTACCGAGCTTTTCTGCAGTTCCTCACTGCTGGAATCAGTCTGAGTCTTCCTTCAGAGGAGGCCTTGTACTTCTTTAAGTCCAGTTCATCCACAACCTCCTCTGACATCTGCAGCATGTAGGCCAGAGCAGAGCAGTCAAAGTCAGAGAGATACTTCTCTGATCTGTTGTCTGATTTCAGGAGCTCTTGGATCTCCTGATGTACGGAGTGGTCGTTCATTACTGTCAGACAGTGTAAGATGTTGATGCATCTGTCAGGAGAGACATTGCCCCTTGTCATCTCTTTTAGGGACTGAATGACTCTTTGAATGATATCTGGACTGTTGTCTGTTTGGCCCAGAAGTCCTTGTAGGAGTCTTTGGTTAGACTTCAGTGAAAGGCCATGAAGAAAGCGGACAAACAGGTCCAAGTGACCGTTCTTACTGAGAAGAGATTTCTCCAGGGCACTCCTGAGGAAGACTTCCAAAGATGCACCACTCCAACTGTCATTTTCGTTGTGCAAAGAAATGTCTCTAAAAAATACCTGCCTTGAATTCCCTGTCTTTGCAGGAAAGCTTGGAGTATTTCTGTGTTTTTGTTTGTGAAGCAGTGGAACATGTAGACTGCAGCCAGGAACTCCTGAACACTCAGGTGAATGAAGCAGTAGACTGTCCTCTCAAAGATCACGCCTCTCTTTTGAAGATCTCAGTACAAACTCCTGAGTGCACCAAAGCTTCAGTGACATCCAGACCACACCGCTCCAGATCTTCTTGGTAGAACATGATGCTTCCTTTATCCAGATGTTCAAACGCCAGCCGCCCAAGCTTCAGGAGAACTTCCCTATCAGAGTCCATCAGCTCCAAAGACCTCATGTCCTGACCCTCCTTGTACTTGTGCTTCCTCCTCTTCATCTGAACCAGCAGGAAGTGTGAGTACATGTCGGTCAACGCCTTTGGCAGCTCCAGTCTTTGTTCTGCACTCATCATGTGCTCCAGAACTGCAGCTGTGATCCAGCAGAAGACCGGATCAGACACATGATGTGGAGGCTCCTGGATGACTTGATGTGTGAGATGATCCTGCTGGATAGATCTCCATCTCCAAACCTCCTCCTGAAGTACTCCTCCTTCTGGGCGTCAGTGAAGCCTCGAACTTCTGCAATCCTGTCAACACATGATGGAGGGATCTGATTGGCTGCTGCGGGGCGGGACGTGATCCAGATGAGAGCAGATGGGAGCAGATTCCCCTTGATGAGATTCACCAGCAGGGTGTTCAGCTGAGATTTCTGTGTGACATCGGACACGGCCTCAGAAGAACGAAAATCCAAGGACAGCCTGCTTTCATCCAAGCCGTCGAAGATGAACAAAAGCTTACAGAGAGCAAGAGTCTCCACGGTTAGCCCCTTTAAAGTTGGATGGAAAACCCAGAGAAGATTAAGAAGACTGTAACTCTCATTTCTGATCAAGTTCAACTCCCTGAACGAAATCAGAACCACCAGCTTGATGTCTTGGTTCTGCTGACCTTCTGCCCAGTCCAGAGTGAACTTCTGCACTGAGAACGTTTTTCCAGCACCAGCAACACCGTTGGTCATAACCACTCTGATGGGTTTCTGTTGGCCGGGGAAGGCTTCAAAGAGTTCATGGGGCTTGATTGGAGTCTCATCAATAATTATCTTGTTTGCTTTTTCAAGCTGCTGAACTTCATGTTGAGTGTTCACCTCTTCGCTCTGCCCCTCTATGATGTAGAGCTCAGTGTAGATTCTGTTGAGGTGGGCTCTGCTTCTTTCTTCACCCGATCCTTCAGTCACACATTCACATCTCTTCTTCAGACTGGTCTTATGTGCATCCACAACCTCCTGCAGGCCTCCTTTAGACAACAACAGAGACAACATTAGCATCATGACCATTGTTTTACTGTTTGTAAGAATCAAGAAAGAACACACCTTTCCCCTCTCCATTTCTAGCCCATTTCATAACATGCTCATGTTTCCATTTTTGCAGAAGGATTTTACAAATCTGAAGAGAACTTTATCTGTTAGAGGGCCCAAACAGGAAGATAAAAAACTCAACTCAATTCAACTTTATTTATAAAGCACTTTAAAAACAGCCACAGTTGAAACAAAATGCTGTAAACAAATAGAACGGATAAAATAAAGAAGATATAAATACTAAAACAATTGTTTCAATGTTTTTATAAACCCAATTTAAAAACAGTAGAAACAATAAGTAAAAGCAAACCATAAAGCAGGAGCCGAGTCTCATGCAGGGTCAAAAGCCAAGGAATTAAAATGGGTTTTAAAAAAGGCATTGAACTGTTTTAATTGTACATTATGTGCTGTGCTCCGATAATCTCAACAATCATAACCATTCTGTCCCACCACCGATCTAGAATCTAGTCCTCCAAGACAGAAATCTGATCAAACGTGATCAAACAAAATGAAGAAGAAGAAACATAGCATCAACTGGAAAACACAACATGGAAGAGAGCAGAGAAGAGGGGATGATGGGGGTCTATGGACTACTTTTGTTTTGACAGAATAATCCTGGACGAACAAAATGAAAAGACTGTGGAAAAAAAGACAGCGTAACACGAGAGCTGTTCCTCCATTCTGAGCTCTACCCAACTTCAAGTTTCAGTGCAACCATGTTGGGTTTTTTATACCTGCTTCCTTTTTCCTTCATCTGCTTGTTAATTGATTGGCTACATTCACATCACAATTCATGGAGTCATGACTCTGATGCTTTCCTCATACATGAAGTTTAATATTTACGATTGTCTTCCACAACCTGTTTCAGAGCTGATTATCGGGATGAATATCATTGCTTATACTTCTATAAAATGATCACCACAACCATTCAGACATGAGGACCCTCCTGAAAATGAGATGTAGCATCTCAAGAGGCTAACCTCTAATAAATCAGACGACAGGTCTATGGTTCATGGACCTGTCTCTAACTTTAGTTCTTACTTTAGTCCATTGGTCTCCTCTTCCTCCCTTCCTTTGCCCTCACACCAACACAGCATGGTGGATTTGCTGTTCATCATGAGACTGGGATCCACATTCAAGATTTCCTGCTGCTTAACAGAAGATTTTTTCTTGCCGCCATGATGGAGGGATCCATGATTGGCTATTTGGATTCATGTTGGGTGTTGGATGTATATATATGTATATATATGCATATGTGTATTTTATATGTATATATGTATCTATGCATATATGTGTATCCATAAAATGAAGAGCTTTATGCTCTATTGTAAAGTGTCTTGAGATAACACTTGTTATGAATTGGCGCTATACAAATAAAGATTGATTGATTGATTGGTGAATTGACTCAACACCTCAGACCACAAGATCATCTTTGTAAGATCATATCACAGTTATTATGATCAAAATTATCAGGGTTATCATTATTATCACAGTATAGTTGCAGTGAGCTCAAAATGCTCAAAAATTACTTTAGCACAGTCGTCAAATTATTTAACCTCTTTTACATTACAATTTTAACAGGTCTTTTGTCTTTTTTGTCAGTAACTGTGTCAGGAAATGTCCTATAAGTAAAGTTGTTAAAACTTTTTTTCATCAGAAAATAAAAGTAAACAATTCTGGAAAGTATGTCATTTTTATGTTTTAAGTGCTTAAACTGTATGTAATTACAAGAAAAGAAAAAAACAGATTTGAACATTAAACAGGACTATCTTCATGAAAATTGTATCTGAAAATGTTCAAAGTTTTGAGATGACCAAAAATAATCTTAGTCTATTTTACAAACACTCCCACATTTTAGTTTTCCTTCAGCATTAGTGTCCATGTTACAGCTCGTTATGAGACCATGTCCAGGACTTTTCTTTTTTTTTTTAACCAACGATAGTCCCTGAAGCAGTTAGCCCCTTCATGCCTCTCCTCTGGTATCCCATTTCCAAGGCAGATCTCCTTGACTTCTCTGTCTTTAATATTTCCAAATAACAATTGACTAAATCCATAACACATGAACTATGACAGAAAAAGACGATCTACTGAGAAATATGGTGAAACACAGCGAATAACTGGCGAAAGAACGGGAACAACACACTCCAGAATGATACTAGTGCTGTTATTTCCAACCTTTATACATTATTTACTCAGAAAATCCTGATAAACCTCCTATAATTCACTCAGGAATGGCTCTCTGGATCCTCTCTCTCTCTCTGCTCGTTTACTTGAGGAGTTACAGCAGTTTTAATCACACACATTTTACTCTTTCACCTCACCCAGCGTTTTAGACAGGGTGACTGTCGATCAATCAGTTTCCCTCGACATCCTTGTAAATGGACTCGTAAATGGACTTGAGCTTATATAGCGCTTCTCTTGTCTTTGACAACTCAAAGCTGCTTTACACCACAGGTCACACCTACCCATTCACACCCATTCACTCTCACATTCACTCACTGATGGTTCAGAGTTTCTATGTTAGTTATCCATCAGTCTTTCTAACACATTCGGGCCCTTTCATACCCATTTACACACCACTGGCGTAGCAGTGGGAGCAACTTGGGATTAAAAGTGTCTTACCAAAGGACACATCGCCATTTGTCTCCCAGAGCTGGTCTTGAATCTGCAACCTTCCGATCAATGACCGATCACTGATTATCACTGACTATCCAACTGCTCAACCAACGCCCCCAATCCAAATCCAAAGTTTGACCAGACTTTTGACTTTGTCCGTTTCAAGTGGAAAAACCTGTAAGACTCTGAGCGAGGCTCTAGCTGCTCAGGCCAAACATTACAGACTGCTCCTCCGTCTGTGAGAGACAACACCTCAGAGAATCCTTTTCTAGTGATTTAACTGCCATAGATGGCATTTGTCTGGCACCAAGCACACCTGTTAGAAATCTAGGAGTGCTATTTGATCAGGACTTATCCTTTAACTCCCACATAAAGCAAATTTCAAATACAGCCTTTTTTCATCTTCGTAGCATCGCTAAAATCAGGCCTATCCTGTCCCAGAGCGATGCTGAAAAGCTAGTCCATGCTTTTGTTACCTCTAGACTGGATTATTGTAATTCTCTGCTTTCAGGCTGTCCCAGCAAGTCACTTAAGACGCTTCAGCTGGTCCAAAATGCTGCAGCACGGTGCTGACTAGAACTAGGAGAAGAGACCACATTACTCCTGTTTTAGCTTCTCTGCATTGGCTTCCCATTAAATATAAAATAGAATTCAAGATTCTTCTCCTCACCTATAAAGCTCTCAGTGGACAGGCACCAGTCTATCTTAAAGAGCTTGTAGTGCCGTACAACCCCTCTAGAACATTACGCTCCCAAAATGCCGGCCTACTTGTGGTACCATTAATCTCCAAAAGTAGTATGGGAGGTAGAGCCTTCAGTTATCAGGCTCCTCTTCTCTGGAACAATTTACCAACCATGGTTCGAGTCTGACACTCTCTCTACCGTTAAGGCTAGACTTAAAACTTTCCTCTTTGATAAAGCTTTCAGTTAGGGACCAGCTCATAGTTCATAGTTTATAAATAAATAAATAAATTAGTTCATCAATTAGACTCATAGCTTAGATGTAACAGGTCTAGACTCGGGGGGGGGAGGAAGTCTGGCACAATGGGCTCTATCACTGTGTCTCTCTCTCTCTCGACATCTGTTTCTGCCCCTTTTGTTTGCTCCTGTTCTCGTCTCTGGCTCTTGTCTTGTAGGTGGCCTGGGATGCTTGGTGGAGACTGCCTGCGGCTGTGGAGTCAAGCCTCAAAACTACAATTATAAACATGACACATAGTTGGCCATTTTATTAGGAACACTCCATTCCCATTATCATTATAGCTATTTATACAGATATTAGCATGATCTCCATATCCATGATCGATACATCTACAGTATCTATTCTTTATTACCACATCGGCATGAGGTCCTTCTTGAAAATGGGATGTCACATCTCAAGAGGCCTTTAACACATTTATATTTAATGGAGACAAATATGGTTGGGATGCACTTGTGGTCTGGGCACCCATGAGTTCCTCACTACCATAAATTCTTATTTTCAGTAAGAATATCTATGATTATACTTCTAGAAAATGATCACCACAACCATTCAGACATGAGGACCCTCTTGAAAATGAGATGTAGCATCTCAAGAGGCTACCCTCTAATAAATCAGACGACAGGTTGATGGTACATGAATCTGTCCCTAATTTTAGTTCTTACTTTAGTCCACTTGTCTCCTCTTACCTCCCTTCCTTTGCCCTCACACCCGACACAGCATCGTGTGGATTTGCTGTTCATCATGAGACTGGGATCCACATTCAAGATTTCCTGCTGCTTAACAGAAGGTTTTTTCTTGCCGCCATGATGGAGGGATTCATGATTGGCTATTTGGATTCATGTTGGGTGTTGGATGTATATATTTGTATATATATGTATATGTGTATTTTATATGTATATATGTATCTATGCATATATGTGTATCCATAAAATGAAGAGCGTTATGCTCTATTGTAAAGTGTCTTGAGATAACACTTGTTATGAATTGGCGCTATACAGATAAAGATTGATTGATTGATTGATTGAACTGCTTCACAGAGGAGCAGACACACATAGTTCAGGCTTTTCCAGTCAAAGAGCAGCATCACTGTGAGTTATTGACACAGTGTGTTGATCAAATATGGTTTAATGGTAATTGTAATAGGACATGGTAATGATTACTGTGGGAAATTTTACTGCGGTTTACCATTTTACCGGTAACTGTTACATCCCTAGGTATAAGTCAGTTATCTGGTGTTTGCTGTCCTTGGTCGGGAAGAGGGAAAGTCGGGACAAAAACAGCCTGATAAACTGTGTGAAAAGTTTTAGAGTAAAACAATTCTACTAATTTAAAAAGAAACAATACTTGTCAACTGCAATAAAATCTCTTTAATTGGACTAATTCCAAATTTATCTATGAAATTTAGCTTTACTGCTTGGCATTGAGTGTGAATTATTGAATATAGATTCAGGCAAAATAAGTTTTTTGCTATTAATTAAACATTTTATTATCATTTTATTGATAGTACCCTTTTATTTGTAACAATCTGAAGCTGAGAGTAACGCCAATGGGAGCCAAAGTTGCTCATCCCTGCTGTAGGAAATATAATCCAAGTGTTTGAGAGACAGTCGATGAGCAGCGGAAAAAAATATCCTGAAGCAAAGAGGCACAGCCCTAACATTTATAACAAACATCAGCAAGCTGTTGTCTGGTCTTTGTAAAGTGCAGGTCTTACCATCTGTCTGCTGCCCAGGTCTTGCTGGCCGGACACGAGGCTCCTGTTTCTGGATAAAGAAAATATCACCTTAGATTGTTGTGATGACCCTTGACCTCAAGCTCAGCAGGTCACACACACCTTGTACAGAACACTACATCCGAGATGCATTTTCAGAACGCTCCACTCTGGACATTGGTTTTGAGAGCCAGCAACTGGTGCTAAGTCTGGCTATAGCTCCGAACCAGCCCTGGAACCAGCTTGGTGGAAAAGGGGTAACAGTGGCTTAGTACCTCCGCCAAGGAGGTTATGTTTTCGGGAGAGTTTGTCTGTCTGTCTGGGAACAAAATAACTCAAAGAGTTATGGATGGATTTCTATGAAATTTGCAGGAAATGTTCAGCATGGGAGAAGGACGAAGTGATTCAATTTTGGTGTTGATCTGGATCAGCGTCTGGCCGCCATGGCGAAAAATGTGATCTACGTGAATAACTACTGAACTAAAATAGATATCATTATGAATCCAATTGCTGATAGAATGTTTTCATGGTCAAGGAATCTAAATATTTTGATGAAATAAAGGTAGGACTAATATTTATGGTGAAAATCACAAGTCGGGAGAAGACTGTGGTGCTGGAGGAGGTCTGCGCTCTGGGTGCTTTCATGCAAAATATGGCTGATCAAAAACTTCATAAAAGGTCCTTAAATGTTCTAACTTTGTTTTATCCTAATCTAGTGTTCAAGATAATAGACAGACAGACAGATGGAAGGACGGACGGACGGACGGACGGACGGACAGACAGACAGACAGACAGACAGACAGACAGACAGACAGACAGACAGACAGACAGACAGACAGACAGACAGACAGACGGACAGACGGACAGACAGACAGACAGATAGATAGATAGATAGATAGATAAGCTTGTGTTTCATGATCAACACGGGCTGTTGGACGACAGAATCACACACTGAGTTCCTCTAAGATCTCTTACTTTGGCCCTGAAGCTCCAGGTTGATCATTAAACTCCATATTAAAGTCTTTGGACCAGTCACTCTGTAGGGACAAACATTCGGACACCTCAGACTCTGCCATGTCTTCGTCTTCCACAGGAACACTCATCTTATCTGAGGAGAAAAAACAGGTCAAAGACCAGAGAACAGGAGAAAACTCACATGCAGAGAGACAAAGGCCAGAGGAAACAGCTTTAGAAGAGCAGTGCAGCACCACAGAGGCTCACTTTACTCTCATGTCTTTATGTTACTAACTAACACAGCCCTTCCTGGAGTTTCTCTCAAACATTTAGACAGTCTGTCACCAAACATGAACAAATCACATCATCACTTCCACCTTGGTGTCTTTGTTCACGGGTAACAGTGAGCAGAGACACTGACGGACACATTTGAAGACTGCAGGATAAATACTCACCTTATTTAGCTTTTCAGTTCCCCCTGTGCACTGTTTTCACAGACTGTAGCTCAGAGTTCAACACCTTCATAAATATCAGGACTTTGAACCGTCTGATTTGATCCATGGTTCATCAATGATTAAAGAAGGAAGAGGGAAGTAATATGAGAATCAGCTTTGGTCGGGAAGAGGGAAAGTCGGGACAAACACAGCCTGATTATTTTTGTGTGATAAGTTTTAAAGTAAAACAGTTAAATTCATTTAAAAAGAAACACAACTGCAAATTTATCTCATGAAATTTAGCTTCACTGCTTGGCATTGGGTTTGAATTATTGAATATAGCTTCCAGTAACATACAGATTTTTTTTGCTATTAAATTAAACATGTGGCCGGGGAGAGGGAAGTCTGGGCTTCCCTGCTTAGGCTGCTGCCCCCGCGACCCGACCACAGATAAGTGGAAGAAGACGGTACGGTACGGTATTTTATTATCATTTTATTGATAGTACCCTTTTATTTGTAACAATCTGAAACTGAGAGTAACGCCAATGGGAGCCAAAGTTGCTCATCCCTGCTGTAGGAAATATAATCCAAGTGTCTGAGAGACAGTCGATGAGCAGTGAACCAAAAAATATCCCAAAGCAAAGAGGCACAGCCCTAACATTTATAACAAACAACAGCCAGCTGTTGTCTGGTCTTTGTAAAGTGCAGGTCTTACCATCTGTCTGCTGCCCAGGTCTTGCTGTGTCGGACACGAGGCTCCTGTTTCTGGATAAAGAAAATATCACCTTAGATTTTTGGGATGACCCTTGACCTCAAGCTCAGCAGGTCACACACACCTTGTACAGAACACTACGCTGGTGGATTATGTAGAAACTGTCCATATTATTTGCTGATCACATTCATATGGCTTCATATTCATTTACACACATGATTCAAAAGGTGGGAGAAACTGAGGGGAAGTATCCTGTCTGAGCAAACACTGACATGTGACTGTATCAAACTCCTGGATTTCATTTTTAAAGATGACGTCCCTACCAACTGAGGCCCTGTTTATACGGAGATACTCTCACCTGAAACACACAGGCTCTTCATTTGCGTTTTCAAAAGCAATCCACGTTCACATGAAGACGCCAGAACAACTGAAAGCACTGTAGTGTGCATGCTGGTTCAGTAGATGGTGATGTAGGTTTGCAGAGATACAGCGCTGCTACAACACACGTACGAAGAAGAAAAACTTTTCACAAACAACAATGGTGAGCGGATGCACGAAGACGCAGGAGTTTCAACAAATCTGTCTGGATAGTTTCGTCTGGATAACAAACTGAGCACAGTAAGCAGCTCACATGTTACTCTGTAGACACTGAAGCTGTTGTTCCTGGTATTTGAGTGCAGCCTTCATGTGAAAGAGTACTGCACACGCGATGCATTTTCATTAGCTCCACTCCGGACCCTGATTACAAAGGTTTGTGGATTCAGGCACTTCAGGCATCATTCCCATGAAAACCAGAGGCAGAAACGCAATGAAAGGTTTGGATTTGACAAAAAATAGCCGTGGAAACACCACCTGAACCACTGTCACCTCAAACAAAAAGTGACTCAAAAGTCTTGAGGCCTTTATAAACACCAGCAGGGCAGACTGATTTTGCCTAACAGTGGTGATTGCTCTAAGACTGCAAGGGAAGCTCAGCTTCCCCTAAAATGTCCTCAAAATAGTGGTGATATGTACTGCTGTTTGTACATTTCATTGACTAAATATGCTCAAGAATACCTTCATCTTTTGTTCAGAATCAGCTTCTTATCACAGGTAACTGGAGCGACTTCCTTCTCATTCATCCCTGCAGCGTCTCAGCGCTTTTAACACAGTCGGACGCTGAGCATCTTCAGACTTCGATGGGGAAGCGAGAGTGGGTTGTTCACTGTGGAAACTGGACGGTCATTGGATAAACGCTGGGCTTTGTCCTCGCCCATCGGACGCTCAGCGCCTCTGGGGGTCTATGAGGCAGTGGGCTGGCCTGGACGCCAGCTTCTGCATGATGATTGGATGATCTGTCTGATGCGAATCCCTTTTTGATTGACAGTGAAATGAGCCAATCAGCGATCTTGAAGTATAGCCTCCACTGGAGCATCTTCTAAGTTTTACATTCAGCTGTTCTGGAGAGGAGCTTCTCCTGTTTAAAGAGGCTGAAGTCTTACACCCACAACACAATGGGCCAAGACCGTTCAAGCAGTCTAGCTCTGCTGGCCATTGAGAGAACACTGGTAAAATCCCTGGAAAAGACACCTAGTTGGTACGACAGGGTCACAGATCATTTTCTTGAAAAGGAACGGAGGGTAGAATTTACATTTAAATAAATAAACAAATTTATGATGTAGGCCGGAAAAAAATGAGCTTCCCCTCCTTGACTGACCAGCAGCCGCCACTGTTACCTAAATGTAGTTGCATTATGAGAACACCTAGACAAAATGTAACTTAACTAGGACTTAAATTCACATTATCACCCTGTCATGCTAACAATGCTAATGTAGTCACCATGGAGATGTACTGCCCCTGTTACCAGCCTCTGACCTGTTGGCGCTTTGCATTATGGTAAACAATACACAAGGTAGACTGGGCCGAATTCAGTTTTCAACTGTTCAAAACTGTTGTGGAGAATCTCCGCTCTGAGTGTAGCAGAGTGGAAGCCTAATGCAGTCCTCAGGTGAACGGTGTTACCGTGGCATGTACAGGGCTCAGTCGGGCTGATTGTGGCTCAATCCTGAAAGCTTTCTGTGGAAAACTGACAAGGACGTATCAGTTTGTGCGCTGACTGTGTGATGTTCAAGACGGTGCAGGTGATGGGGCCCAGCTAGTGTTATGTGAAGTGAACTGAGCTCGAGTGGGGTTGAACTCACATCCTCATGCTCTGTAACAAGGTTGTTTTAAATTTTACAGTAACTAACTGCTAACAGGATGCCTGGTACAGTAGCAATAACCTATTTTAATTTGCATCATAATTAGTATTTAAAACTATAGGATAACAGCTGTATATGTATTTATTCAAGTTGTAATTACTCTAAAATGGTTTACACAAGAAATACTGTATTTTCATACAAAGTTTCATGCTGTATTTTATTATGTGCATTTAAAATACAACTGAACTTGCTATATTTTAGTTTGTATCACTATAACTTTTACTATTTCACTGGTCATTTATTAGCAAGATATCATTTATGGAAAAAAAACATTACATCAAATTTTATGCAGTCAAATACATCTTTAACAAATATTTGTTCCACCCAAAAATGTGAAACAACTGATGAAATAACTCCTGCCTGCTATTGGCCAGTTTTCCTGGACAAACTGGAATTTTCTTGACCTATTGCCCTTTTCAGTCACTGACTATGTAGATATTTTACAGCAGGTAACTGTAGATTTGATGGTAAAATGCTGTAAAGTTTATATAAATCTGTAAGTTTTCCCACAAACATTGACATTTACAGTAGATGACTGTTTGTTTTTACAGTAGGTAGCTGTAGATATTACAGTAAAATACTGTTGAGTTTACAAAATCAGTTACAGTGTACCTAAGGGCAACTTGAAGTCACCAATCAACCTGATGAGCCTTTTTTGTTCTGTGGGAGGAAGTTGAGTGCCTGGAGAGAACCCATGCATGCTCGGGGAGAACATGCAAAGGCCCTGACAGACAAAGGGATCAAACCAGCAACCTTCTTGCTGTGAGGCACGTGCACTAGCTGCTGTGCCACCGTGTGGTGCTGTGTGGAATAAATCAATTTAGATCAAAATTCAAACTCAAATCATGTTTTAAAATGATATTCAGGATGGAACAAGTTGGGTCCTACCACAAGGTTTAGGGCAGAAATTACCCCTACAGCAGTGTTTCTGTGCAGCAGAAACCCAGGGCGCCGTGATCAAACCCCCCTTTCTCCGGCCTGCTCGCTCGATTTCCTCTGCACTCAGACGGGCCATATTTTTACTTGCTTTTACTTTACTCACTGTAATATCTCCATAACTAACTGATTACAAACATGTAAAATTCAGAGGATTACAAATGTGTGATGCACAGGAAGTAGGTAAATTGCCTTTCAAAATAAAACTAAGCCAGACAAACACATTTTCTTTAAACATTATATCCTCCCCTAAACCATACATTGCTTGAAATGCACAGTGATGACACACAAGACACGGATGATCAAAGTTCTGAAGCCATTTGTTGTTTCTCAAACAACAACAGGCCCTTAAACTTGGTGATTCCCAAAGAAGCCCTGGCTGCTTCTCCCATTCAAATGAATGGGAAAGGAAAACTCAGAATCAGACATCCTGAAGTTAAGATTTTACAGACAAAAACAATAACTCATAAAGCTTAAAAAATGACACGGTTGGCAGGGCTCTCAAGGCGACCATTTTGGTCGCATATGCAACCAAAATTTGTAAGAGGCGCCAAACATTTTTTGTTAGTCGACCGGTGCGACTCTCAAAAACAAGTCTTCATCTCCTCTCTCAAATCTAAAATTTAGAAGTTGAGAGAGCACATCTCGATATACCTACAAGCGTAATATAGCCTATTAATGTTGACAAAAGGGACGGCGGTGGCGGAAAATCTGCCTAAAACTGTCAAAGCGCATCACCTCCTTCTCCTCCTCTGGCTCCGTTTTACAGCAGCCGCAGCACACGACGCACGTCATGCGCACACACGCACACACAGCCCTCAGTAATCATCCAATCAGCTGTCAGTATGCAAAAGAGCCCAGACTGTGGTGTCAGGTTTCAGCAGGGATCGATAAAGCCGAAGACCGAGCGGAGCGCTGCCGGATACGTCTAAGAGACTGTCAGATAATTCATAATCAAATACAGTTACAAGTAAAACAAAGCAAAGTTTCATATAACATCTATATTTGTTCAGTCCTTCCTCCTGTTTAGAGGGAGTTTAAGTCACACAGGTACAGAGGTGAGTGCTCACACTCGGTGAGGACTACTGAGCTGACTGACAGCCCCCGACTGAACATTAAGCTGGGCTGTAAAAAAAAAAAAAAAGCTAAAACAAGAGAAAAAAATAAAGATAAAAAGTCATAAATGCTCTGCTCTCAAAGTCGTTTTCATAAAGTAGTTTGAAAATTGTTTGTAATTATTTACCTTAGTTTCAGTTTTGTAAATCTTGACTGTCGTGTGTGAAGTCTTATTCTAGGTTCAAATTTATTGGAGAGTAAGTTCATCCAGTTAAATATTATGTTGTTGGTTGTTAAAATATGGATCTTTATTTCATTTTCAGCTCAGTATAGCACATTAGCTCTTAATATTTTGAAATATTTTATTTAACTTGAGATGTTTGAAATATTAAATTTCAGTTCAGTAAAGCACTTCAAACATTTTTATTTGGAGATGTTTTATTCTGCTTAATGTTTTAGCTTGAATTTGTAAATTTTATTCAGTGAAGCACTTTAAACGCTCTGTTTTTCTCCAAATGTATATTTTTGCTTCAAATAAAGACAAGCATCTTATTCTTGTTTAAAAAGAATTTACATGATATTAAAGTTATGGACAGTGATAAAATGGTGACCCTATGGCGTTAAAGGTGAAAAAAATCTGGGTGCACCTAATTTTTGTGCTGGTGCACCTTAAGAAATTTTTTAGGTGCACCATTGCAACCGACTCAAAAAGTTAGTCAAGAGCCCTGGGTTGGATTCCTGTCAAAATTTTACATAAATAGATTTTTTTAAGAGAGATTGGGTCAAAATCAGAGGTGAAAGTAAGCCAGAACGCACCGGAATGCCGTGCTGGTAAGAAATATACAGACCTCTTCAACTGGAATGCACCGGAACACCTCTAAAAAGCAACTTTCACTCATGCACACAATGAGAGCCCTTTCTTTTTTCAAGCGAATTTAACTGAAATAAATGTAAAATTGATGAATACATAAAAATCATTTGCAGAATACGCCTTCTGTGACACATTAAACAAGGTTTTAATGCGCCTGACAAACACTAGGCTATGATTTGTAGGCTACGGTACTCTCTTACAGTGAGAGGTGGCAACTTGTAGTAGGCAGTCACTCGCTGTAGCATAACCAGGCCGGAGCCCTCCGGAGCCCAGCTACACCACCTCGGGTGCTGAGCTCCGCCGCCTTGGAGCTGGGCTCCAGCTTAGCCAAATAAATAAATCAACCAATTCAAAGTGGCACTAGTGTCATGGACAACAGACCATTTTCACATGATCTGCTTATGCGGGGCTCTCTCATAAGCACCAAGATGCTCAAAATCAGAGTGCATCACCAGCGTATGATAAACTCATCCAGAGGTTTCCTGCATCACTTATTCTCCATGATATCAGAGCAATCTGAAGGACCAAGCTCCAAATGCAGCCTAGTATTAATTAATCAATCAATCAATCTTTATATATAAAGCACTTTTCATGCATAAAATGTCCTCATTTACAAGGGTGACCTGGCCAAGAGGTCAGCAGCACATGTCATAATTATACAAGTTCATGTTAAGAATGTGTAACACGTATTTATTATAAAGACTGAGGCTCCTGACAGAGCTGCAGAAACACACAGTAGTCTTATTTTGAGAATATAAAAAGGTTGAAAAGTAATGACACCGACAAACAGGAGGTCAAACGAGCATGAGGGACCTGCAACAGAGAGAGAACCTGTCCAACACTGCTTGCAACTTTAATTAGGGTCCTCGTCCACAGGGGGAGAACCTCTTCTAGTGAGAGCTAGAGATCCTTGCCTGAAGGGGTTCAGTATTTTATCATGTGCATTTAAAATAAAACTGAACTTGCTATAATTTAGTTTGTGTCACTATATCTTTAACTATTTCACTGGCCATTTATTAGCAAGATATCATTTATGAAAAAAAAAGTCTAATTTTATGCAATCAAATGCATTTATCAAGTATTTGTTCCACCCTATTGTCCTTTTCAGTAACTGACTATGTAGACATTTTACAGCAGGTAACTGTAGATTTGATGGTAAAATGCTGTAAAGTTTATATAAATCTGTATGTTTCCTCACAAACATTGACATTTACAGTAGATGACTGTTTGTTTTTACAGTAGGTAGCTGTAGATATTACAGTAAAATACTGTTGAGTTTACAAAATCAGTTACAGTGTACCTAAGGGCAACTTGAAGTCACCAATCAACCTGATGAGCCTGTTTTTGTTCTGTGGGAGGAAGTCAGAGTGCCTGGAGAGAACCCATGCATGCTCGGGGAGAACATGCAAAGGCCCTGACAGACAAAGGGATTGAACCAGCAACCTTCCTGCTGTGAGGCACGTGCACTAGTGCGCTACCGTGTGGTGCTGTGTGGAATAAATCAATTTTGATTAAAATTCAAAATCAAATCATGTTTCAAAGTTTCAGAGCAGTGCTGAAAATTAATTAGTAACTGAAATATATTGTCAAGAAGACAGATAAAATGTTACAGTGCAGCAGAGTTATAAAAGATAATAAAAGAAGGACAATATAATCTACTCAATGGCAACTATAAACTATGGGTTAGGCACACAGCGACCATAAAACTTCTTTTGGAGGTTAATTGTTTATGTAAAAAAATTCAGATTTTAATCTAAGAATCTGAAAATCAGAATTCTAGGCCCATGAAAAACATTGTTGGACACTGACATATTTGTTATTTACATCTGTAAAAATGTTAGAAATCCTGAAGCAAACTCAAAATTCTGACTTAAATCTCAGAATTCTGATTTGAATAAAATTTAAAAGTCTGAGATTAAAGTCAGAATTCTGGACCCCTAAAAACAACTGAAAGTTCGTCGTTAAAGGTTCGTAAATAAAATCACATCATTTTGAACCAAAATAAAATGAAGCAAACTGTAAAACATAAGACTTAAAACAGGTCAAAGAGCAGAGAACAGGAGAAAACACACATGCAGAGAGACAAAGGCCAGAGGAAACAGCTTTAGAAGAGCAGTGCAGCACCACAGAGGCTCACTTTACTCTCATGTCTTTATGTTACTAACTAACACAGCCCTTCCTGGAGTTTCTCTCAAACATTTAGACAGTCTGTCACCAAACATGGACAAATCACATCATCACTTCCACCTTGGTGTCTTTGTTCACGGGTAACAGTGAGCAGAGACACTGATGGATTAAAATCAGAAGTTTGAGAACAAAGTTAAAAACTTTCATTAAAGTCAGAGTTCTTGAGATTCAATGCAGAATTTTGGGAGTGGCCCTTTGAGTCCCAGCTCAACTGTTTGGTCAATGAATTCAGGAATATCTGATATGTTAAAAAAATTCAAGTTTTTATAAGATTGATCTAATTCTGATTTTTAATGTAAAAGATGTGAAGACTGCAGGATAAATACTCACCTTATTTAGCTTTTCAGTTCCCCCTGTGCACTGTTTTCACAGACTGTAGCTCAGAGTTCAGCACCTTCATAAATATCAGGACTTTGAACCGTCTGTTTTGATCCAACTCAATAAAAAAGGAGGAAGAGGGAAGTAATATGAAGAATCAGCTTTAACCCTTTAACTTCAACATCAACTGTTTGGCAGAGGACAAAAAAATCCCAAAAAAATAACACATCATTGTTTGTTTTAGTCAGTGTTTTAGGAAACAGAAAAATCTGCAAATAGACCAAAAGAACTGATATTTCCTTTGTGTGGGATTAAAAGGTGTAAAAAGTAAATTGTTTTTATTATCACCCTCATATTTTAAAATACTTAACTTCAATGAGAATTTTTTTTTTCAGCATTCTTTTTTATTGAATTTTTGGCACATAATTACCAGAAATTTACCATTCGTTACAATGAATCTCTGCATTTTCACATTGGCAAATCATAACATTATGAAGAATAAAGGTATGCATATCTATAAAGATTAATACTTTTGATCGTATATATAATAAAAAGGGAAATTTAATGTTTTAAATCAAATTGTTGTCTGATTTAACAAAAACAGAAACATAAATAAATGAATAAAATATTTAAAATAAAAAAATAACAATTCATTACATGATAACATAAAATGAATAAAATATTTAAAATCAATTAGAAAAGGCAAAATTTCTGTAAATAAACTAAATCAAAAATAAATTAAAACAGATTAGAGTTTAAAACATAAAAAATTGGATAAAAACAGTAATAAATAAATAAATATATACATAAATAAAAAAATATATAAATATAAAAAATAATTATGTTTGTAATGATATAGTGACATTATAATAAAACACAAACCCATACTTAAAATAGCCACAAGGCTAAAGAGAGAATAAACAATAATAATGATTATAAAATAAATAAGTAATAATAAATAGTAATAATAATTATAATAAAATGAATTCATTGATTAAATTCAGTATGATTATGATTAAAAATTAAAGTGAGAGAAGGAATGCACATACTGCTATTAAAAATCATGCATTGGTATTTCTTTTTTTAAAAGTGCTTATTTGTGCCAGAAAATGAACAAGAAAAATTAAATAATACTGAGAACATCTACCAGAACAAAACAAAATGAGAGAATTTTAAGTTATGTTTTGCTATTTTATTTGCAAACATTCATCAGGTTTTTTCTAATTGATTTTGTCCCAAATATTTGTGAATTTTAAATCATCAGATAATTAACTCATTTTTAAACCTTTGAATGACACCATGAAAATATCTGTTTTTTGGTTTGTTTGTAGTTTTCATGTTCCATTAAAAACACTGAAGACACACTAGAACCACTGATTTGATGTGTTCTGTTTTATAAAACATTAAATAGGCCTGAGTTTATTTTGAGCTCTGCCAAACAGTTGAGCTGGTAGTTAAAGGGTTAAAAGATGAATGTAAACTTGGCTTCATGACTTGAAGAAAAGAAGCTGATTTTGGCCCAGATTTCTTCACACACTCTGTGGACAGAGACAAAGGAAATTGTTTGAGACAGAGATAGGCAGTCTTGTGTCAGAGCCTTTTCTACTGTAAAGCACTTTGGTTGGCACATTTGGCTGTTTAAATGTGCTCCAGAAATAAAGCTGACTTCCTCACATGGACAAATGAACCATGAATCAATGTTTGAATTTATGTATGTATGAGTGCTGTATGAAAATGAATGAATATTTGAAAGTACATATGAGTGACATACAGTAAGTGGGGCTTTTTTTTATGTTTGCACATTTGGACTGAATGCAGAGGTCATAATTCACCATCAATATGTTCAAACGTGCCTCCTTTAAAAGTCAAAGATGATTGGAGTAATGGCTGTTTTTCTGCATTCATGTCAGCTCTCCTGCAGCTCTCTGCTTGTCTCTGTATTGTTTCCACTTCAAAATATTATTGATTGACCATGGTCCATACTCAGTTATGAGGACACCATCTCCACAAGTTCAAAAGAACTCATCTTTATTGAGACATTCAGGAAAATGAAGTACAGAAAGGACAGGTTTTCATCTGACAAAGAGAGGGTTTCATTGACACAAAAATAACAGACACAGAGCAGATTATTACATTTTCATTTCATTGACTTCAGCCACGTGGCTGATGCAAACCTTTTAGCAGAACAGAGAAACAGAGGCCACCTCAGGTTCAACTAAAAAGAAATAAAGAACAGAAGATGAACTTGTGAAGAAAATGAGTTCAGAGTATTTCTGAAATTTAAGACAATACCAAGATCCAACATATTTACATCCTCAGTTATGGGTGATCAGAAATCATGAAATCAACGAAGCAGTTCACTTGATCATGAGCTTTCTTTTTCTAGAAATCAGATTGAGTGCAGACATGAAGTAAAGCAAACCAAAAGAACAAAAAAAAAATGTCTGATGGTCACTAATCAAAAACACATTTCTGTTCAATTAGAGTAAAGTTTGATGGGAACACACTGTTGAAGCTGACTATGTCATATGTAGTAAATCGGATGGACACAGTAAAAAACCAAGACAACAACAAGAACATGAGGTTTAATAAATGTACATCAGGATAATTATGACAACATGAAGCAGGTCAGCACCATGGCAGGTTGTCATATGTAAGTCTATCAAGGACATAAAGTAAAAGCAAAAAGAAAACAAGAACATGTGGCCATGGTCACTGATAATAAAAAAAATAAATATCTGGTCTAGCACCATGGACAGCTGCTATGTTTCACAAATATTAACAATGATGGAAATTTCTTATTGAAAATGAGGAAAACTTGTTTTTGACATAAAAACATGCTGTCATTGATTTACTAATCAGTTACTATCACTGGGAAAAAAGATTTAAATTTGAGGCTTAATAATTAAAGATTAATTCAAGATGAATTTGTTGTATGTTGATGCATCAACAAAATTGTTTTTTGCCCTGTTGGATCAACTATGTCATATTAATCTCAATGATTATTATTGAGTTAAAAATTCAATGTTTCTGCACCTGTTGATACTATTTTAGATTAAATAATACAAGTCAGCCAAATTTCAGGAGGATTATCAGCAGGAATGTGATGTTTTCAGGTCCTAGACCTTCATCAGATCCTCCAGATTGTCTGAAAACCACAGAAACACTTCAAGATCATGAAAACTCATTTTGATGAAGACAAAATGAAGGGCCCTAACCCTAGAGAGAATATAAGTTAACCCTTAGAGTATGGATTCATAACTACATTAATTTGGTCAAACACTGTGAGACCATGCAAAACTCTAAATGCATCATTCTTCTGAGAGCCATCTTGTGGTGAATATGTTGTTTCTGTCCAGTATGCAGTTTGCTTAATATTACATCTAATTTCTATCAAACATAATGTACAGGACTCTTTTAAATACACTATAAATCCTTTTCATTTAGAAAATGACATAACTGTTCAGACCCACCATTGGATTGGCAGGGAACTGAACTGTGTCTATGACAATACAGTTTAAACAGGGATATAGAGCTTTCTGGCATTAAATACTGATAGGACAGGTAGTACAATCAGTATACAAAACAGAACATGCCTACTGAGTTACATATAGATTTTTTAATTTTTGGCTTTTATGTGCAGCATCTATGCTCCGCCAGCAGAGGTCATACTTCACCATCAACTTTCCAGGATATTCAAATGGTGCCTCCGTGACTAGGTTGAATGAGTAGGCTGTTTTACCATATGTCCCTACAGCAGTTGTGAAATGTGTTGATCTCTATATTGCCAATTTGCTCAATATTATTGACCATGGTCACTAATCATAAAACAAAAAGCAGTTGTATAGGCAGTGCTATGTCAATTGAAAGTCCATCAAGTGGACATGAAGTAAAGCAAACCAAGAGAACAACAAAAGTATGAGTCCATGATCACTAATCCTAAAACACAAAGCAGTTCAGTACCTCGGAGAGCAACATATGTAGGTCGATTGAGTGGACATGAAAAAAAGATATCCAAGAGATAAACAAAAACATGAGGTCATGTTCACTAAACATATCACAAGGTAAAGCAGCTCAGCACCATGGAGAGCAACAGCATCATGTTGACACTGATGTTCTTGGTGGAGGTCTGCGTGCTTTTGGGCAGATGCTGGTTTCGGTGAATTTTCATAAAAAACAATATTAAAATGAGGAATCCATTTTAATCAGGAATTCTTTGCCGTAAAAAAAAAAAAAAAAAACAGAAATCCAGACCTTGTTGGTGTCTGGACAACCACTGATCCACAGCGCCACCCAAGGCACAGAAAATAAGTACAATGTCATAAGCTTTGATTTCAGTGCTGCACCCTCCCCACTTATAATACCTGTGACTTGAAAGACGCCTGTGCCACTGTCTGAAAGTAGAGGTCCTGATGGTGAAGACTTTTCATGCATTTTGTTTCCAGTACATTGAACCTTCAAAGAAGAAATGCAGAAGAAGACACAAAGAGAGCAGTTAAGAAGAGTAAAGAGTAATGTACAGCCTCTGAAGATCATTTCTGACCACAGATCTCTTTAGGCTGTGTCCATTCTGAATCAATAATTTCAGCGCTGTTGGGGCCAGGGTTAGACCCGATTTTCAATACATTCACTCTTAAAATTTATGTTGTTAGATTCATTAGGTTAGGAGTGCTGTTCATTCTGTAATTTCTAGTTTGGTTGACAATACAGGTGGTTTATTTTCCATTTTTATTTGTAACACATGAAGGGCCCTGTAATGCACAAATAATAATGAAGAAACCGAGCTACATCACTACATTAATTTGGTCAAACAGCCCGTGTGAGCCCATGCTAAACTCTAAATGCATCATTCTTCTGTTTTTGTCTTTAGTAATATGTCATTTACATCCAGTATGTTCAGTTTGCTTAATATTATATATAATTTTTATAAAACATAAATGAAGAGCTCTTTTTAAAAACACTATAAATCCTTTTTCATTTAGAAAAATGACATTTACCCAGACCCACCATTGGGTTGGCTGGAGAACTGAACTTTGAAATACAGTTTAAACAGGGATATAGAGCTTTCTGGCATTAAATGCTGATAGGGCAGGTAGTACAATCAGTATACAAAAGAACAGCACTGAGTAATGGTGTTTTTTTATTTCATTTAGAAGTTCTTTTTGGAAAAGAACTCTTCAAATATAATTACCAATATAATTTTTCCTTTTAGGAAGCACTTTCAGTTACCATATGTCCCTACCTTTGAAATGACGTTGGCATGGAAACCGATCTTGCCAGTATGCTCATGTTCACAGTGGTCCAAATAGTTGAGATGTGGATGGCGGTGTTGTATAGGTCGGTGCTGCCCTGTCCCTGGATTCTCCCACCACACAGCTTCTCCATGGACTTCATAATGATCATGGTCATGGAGGTCCAGGAGCTGAAACTGACATCCTCAACTGGAAAAATGGCAACGCTTGCAGGATCGATTTTTTTTTCAATTCAATACTTCATATAAAATCTAAATATGAAGATGTTCCAACTCTGCTGATCCAGACTTGTATGTTGCTCAGCGGTCATGGAAAAGCTCAGTAACTGATGTTCTTGGTGGAGGTCTGGGTTTTTTGTAGTTTGAATCATGAAGTGACAAGTTTGAATCTGTGGCTTCTTTCATTTGCAGGATTTCTTCATCAAGATTCATTGAGTGAATTTGAGCTGCACTTGATAAAGATTTATGATAAATAAATAGACAATAAATTTGTCAGAATTTACCTTTTGAAGACAAAAAGACAGAACATTAATGTTTCTTTGTCATTTCAGATGTTTCATGTCTTAAAACATCCACTCTGTTCTTTACAATTCAATATAATCTAACACAACATAAAACTCATTTCTACTTTCACTGGAGATTTTTTTTTAAAGTACCACCAATTTGGCTGTTAAATAAACTTTAAGAACACATCCAAACCATATACCATATATTAAGCTCTTTTACTGTGTTGTTTTCAAGTAATGAGTGTTTAAAGAACAAAGTAAACACATATTTCAGACATGTTTTAGTAAATTTGGTGTTGAATTAAATACTTTTCTTCCATTAGTAACTTGGATTTCTCTAAAAGCAAAGAGTAAAAGTACTTCCTATTACATGTCCGTGTAGTTCAGAGTGTATTCTCTGCAGTTATTTAAGTTTCATGTGGTACTAATGGAAGAAAATTGTTTTACTGGACATCAAATTCACTGACCAGTCGATTTCATTTCATTTTAAGTCTCCCGCCATGCATTCATGACCCCTGACCTCTGCTGATTAACACAGTTCTATTATTACACATCTGCTTCATTCATGAAGCACAAAGAGGCATTTCAGACCTCATGTTTCCCGTTTCCCTCAAATGATGCTGAAGGGAAAACAGGAACACGTGAAGACGCTCAGGCGGCCTCCTTTAACCCGCAGCATTTACCGTAAAGTTTCGAGGACAGGCGCACTTCGAATTCAGGAGCGTTTTTTTCTGTTTCTGTCAGGAATGTTCACTCCCCCAGACAAACCCCTGTCCCTCCTCGAACTCTCTGTTCATTTTTCAGACCTGTCTTCATCCATTCTCACTCTCTCAGCCTGAAAATGCTCCTACCTCGATGCGCCATGACACCTCCCCCTGTGTTTGAACGCCGCACCTGAGCGCGTCACTTCCTGTTTTTAAAGCAGGTAATCTCGCGCCAACTCTTGGTCACATGACTGGGGTGGATCCAGATTAAAAGCCTTATTTTGTGCAGGGAGCTGGGCCGCCCATAGAGGGGGACAAAGGGCTCTCGGGTGCCCAGCCTCAAAGACATTTACCCACCTTTTTAAAAAATATAAATGTTATTGACCTTTTTAAAATAATAATTACTTAAAGACATTTGGACTTAACTTTCTGCTCCAGCATGGTTTATTGAAGTGAATATCTTCCAGAAAGGGCCCCTAAAGGCTCTGTCAGGGGCCCAGCTTTTTCTTTATGCAGCCCTGGCAGAGAGTAATTCTATAAATATAAATAAAAAGTCTTAAATATGAAGATTAAAAGAGCTGGTAGACTGATGGAGGGGCTGATGTGGCCCACATCACTTCATATCATTGAGTATTTCATTGACAGGTTTGTAGTAAATATACATTTGTAGTAAATATAGGTTAGTAGTCAATATCGTACTCATATTTATTTATAAACAGAAAACAGCTCTTGGCGTTCACATATACGAATCTGCTTAAAGAGCTAATTCATTCTTGAACTTCACTGAATAATCTTTCTGATCAAAGTGTCATAAAACACAACAAACATGTTTTATTTTCACTTTCACTGCATCAGATCTTTTCAACAACTTCAAATCAAACCATAAATTTATTTTTTTATTTACATTTTTTTTTGTTTTTACACCATTTTTTGCATAAGAACTTCATATTATTTCAAAAGAGAAAAAATTAATAAATTTGCAATATGTTCCAGAAATGAGGTGCAAAGTGGAATATTCGAGGTGAGGTTTTTACAGCAATGACTGCTCAATAACTGATGACACTGATGCTGTGTTATTTTGTAATAACAATATTTGTAACAATAATAAATTGTATTTCTATTGTACTTTACATTTTGCAATCTCAAAGATCTACAGAGCAAAATACAAACAATTTGAAAAAAATAGAGGCAATTAATAAAGAGATAAATAGATTCTTCAAATAATGGCGAACCCATTAAAAGAAATTAGAAACAAATATTTTGGGACAATGACAGTTTATTAAAAAAACTTCTCACCTTTGTAGGTCTCAAAAATCTCTCTCATAAAAGTGATATCATAAAATTATATATTTTTTTCACTTTCACTGAGTCAAATCTTTTCACCTCCTTAAACCTAAACATAGATATAAAGTGTTTTTATTATTTTATTTATATCTCATATTTTTACTCCTTTTAGTCCAAACCCCTGATCTCTATTGATCAAGAAAATAATATAATCATAATCAGAGCCAATTTGGCCTCTGATGATTCAAATCTCACAAACACAATCCAAATCTTTTCTCAGTCACTGTCACATCACTTTTAGAAACATCCCTATTCACCACTGAAACTCTGTGTGAAGAAGCTCTGCTGCCCCTGGTGGTGTGGGGGCGCCATCACACCTACAACCTGCTTTTCCATTGTTTTGAAGTAGAGGCTCAGATTTATTAGGCATCAATCAATCAATCTTTATTTGGATAGCAACACTTGTTATCTCAGTAACTGAAGAATAACTTTTCAAATGTAGGACCAACAGATTGAGAAACTCCTTTGTCCCTCAAGACATCAGACTGTACAACTCCTCACTGGAGGGGAGGAGGAGTGACAGGAAGACAGAGGATGGGAGGGAGCAGCAGCCAGCCTGTAGCACTATATTTTTATAGTTTTATTTGTGTATATTTATTAATAATTTTAATTAGATCTATTTTTCTTTTTAATATATCTTTTTATCTGTAAACTGATATAACTGCTAGGTAGAATGCTCATTCTTTTTTGCTGAGGGCATAGATCTTCTTTCATGTGACATCTCCATTTCTAATTACGTTTTAATACACAAATGCATCCAGAGATTGATCCATCCAGGCAGAGACAAAGGACTAAAAAGGATTTAGGAAATAGCACAATAGTCCAGATCATAAATCTGTCCTCATCACATTTGATAAAATGATTATTAAAATTGTGACAGGAGTTAGGTACTATATGGCTGAAATGATTTAGAAAAAGTAATTTGTATGATTTGGTGTGAAAAAGTTGTGTG
This sequence comes from Scarus forsteni, assembly GCA_036419115.1. Taxonomy (NCBI): domain Eukaryota; kingdom Metazoa; phylum Chordata; class Actinopteri; order Labriformes; family Labridae; genus Scarus; species Scarus forsteni. Next base: position 386,450 of record JAZDUH010000134.1, on the reverse strand, counting down.
ATTTACATTAATTGTGTGTGAAGAGTTTTGTCTGCACATGATGATTCCAATAGCTCTTTGTAAAATAAAATACAGGCTATGTAATGTGTATTGTGTAAAATGTGCAATGTATATATGTTTACGGAAAATGTATATAGTTGAAACAATATTGTTGAGAAATATTTTGCTCAAGATTCTATGTTCAGTATTGCTTTAGTTCTGCAGTAGTGATCAAATAAAAAAAATGCCTCTGTAGTTTTTACATATAAATGATCATATCTCAAAAACTAAAATAGGAATTTTCTTCAAATCACTACTGGTGTGTTCAGAAATATCTTTATCTACATGTAAATCATGTTGATCAATGTGTTTTGTGTATATTTAGTAAATATATAACATGTCCGATTTTTGTATTTTCTAATTTATAACACAACTTGAACACCTTTACCTAATTTTTATGGTTTATTTATATGTATACCATTTTAGATTAAGTTGTAAGGATTCTAGGGATATTAGATATTTGAAGATATTCCAAGAAATGACATCAGAATGAACAAAAATACAAATGTATTTACTGGCGAACCCTTACAATTGCAGTCCCTTAAGGGTTAATATATCTTTTTCTCTGTAATAATCAACTGCAATTGATTCTTAATTTCCCTGAGGGAGGATTTCCCCAAGGGATAAATAACGTACAATCTAATCTAATTTAATCTAAAACACACAAATGCATCCAGAGATTGATCCATCCAGGCAGAGACAAAGGGACTAAAAAAGGATTTAGGATAGCAACAAATCCAAAAGTCCAGATCATAAATCTGTCCTCATCACATTTGTCTTTAACATCAATTTATTAAAGGTGGCATCTCAGTGTCAGAGGGACCTCACGTCTATATGGCTGAAAAGAAAGTTACTATGGAAGTCAAATCAACCATGGACAGAGAGATCAGTCTGATTACATTAATATCAATCAGTCAAAGTTTATTTATATAGCACAGTTCAGACAAATTGAATTGAAGATCAAATTGCTTTAGACAAAAAAAGACATAAAAAGACATATATACATATACATCCATATGATAATCACTTTCTTTAAACCACTTAGCAAATAAACACTCAGCAGAGGTCCGTCTACTAAGAATATTCCTCTGGAGTTGTCATGAATAGTTGGTAGGATGTCAAGAGGATTTGGAGGCTAATGCACACAAGAAAAAGCAAAGCAATAAAACCAAGAAACATCAGACTAATGAATAAAACTACAAAAATACATTTAAACAAATACATTTAAACATGTTGAAAGATTAAAATGAAACCTTAAATGAATCTAATCTGCAGAGGAATGATGTTGATTAATGTAGCAGCGTCTACCTGAACTGCTATTAAAATGGTTGAACTGGTCTAAAAGTCTGAATTGATGTTAAATGATGTTTCTGTTGATGGTTGATGCTCATGGAGTGGAGCAGGTCATCATGACTGTTTGTCAAGGTCACACTGATATATGTGTGCTGTCTGCAGGAACTACCATGTGTTTAATGTGGTTGATCTGAAGTTAATATCAGGGACGGTAATGATGAAGGAATGGGGCTAAAGGAAAGGCTGGAGTTACTGAAGCTTAGTAATCAAAAGCTGCCAACAAGACAAGAGCCAGAGAGGAGAGCAGGAGCAAACAAAAAGATCCCCGACAGTCTGAGCCTGATGCAGAGGAACGACGAGACATGAGCTGCACCAGGAGTGGAATACACTAACTATGTAGCACACTGGTTTGATGCATATAAAGACCACAATTCATCCAGGCATCTTCAGAATACATTTTAGTCTCTCTTGCTTCATCGGACATTATGAAAACTACAAATTCAAAATACAAAATAACTCAAAATGCTCTCCTCTCATGCAGAATAATACAAATGATACAAAAGAGTAAAATAAATTCCTTTACCATGTGTGCTTGTCAAACCATTTAAAGCTGCATATCTTCTCTCTACTTGTCTCTGACCACACATGATGCACAGGGGCTAATCTTTTTAATAAAAGTACTGTCAAATAATACATTTATGAACTCATTTAATCAAGACTGTCTGTATCTATGCATGGCTGCAGAGTTTCCAGTCTATACCCCGGATTCTCCACAAAATCACACAGCAGCTTCACTCCTGAATCCTGCAGCTTGTAGTTTTCTCTCAGGTCCAGGTATCTCAGGCAGGAGGGGTTGGACTTCAGAGCAGAGGCCAGGTGATCACAGCTGATCTCCATCAAACCGCAGGAAGCCAATCTGAGCAGAGACCAAATAATACAGCTTTAACAATGTTACTGTTTACACTATCCATTTTCTGTGATCCGCCATATTAAGGCCATCCCAACCTTCACGAGGATAGTTCTTTCCCTCCTTATGCCACTCGCTGAACATGCACAAATTGTGTCCGGTGTCAGCCATGGAGCAAGTCACATACAAATGTAAGTTCCACACAGGTGCCTGCACAAACTCTGTTAAACTAAGACAAATATTTCATGATTGTCATCCAGATGTTTACAACTTAAGTTGTACATGTCACTGATTATGAAATTAAGGCCTGCCCTGCATTAGTCCAAAAAAAGAGTTTTTTTGATTAAATGTTTTATATTTACAAGGACTGTCAAAAAAATAAAATAATTCATAAAAGTGAGAGTGAAAAATTAAAACTCTTCAGTAAGAAAAAGAATAATAAAGAATAAGTGAAATAATTTGTATTGTTCCAGGATAAAACATTTTTTTAAATACCTGAGACACAATAATTAGGCAAATTTCAGCACTGAGATACATATAGGCTGATCAAAATCGTGTTGCAGAAAGGTTCTCTGCATATATTTAGGCCATTTCTTATTTTTATTATCTACTTGCGATAAACTCAAATTACAGGAAAAAATAGCCTAGCTGCTTTTTGCTTCTCTGACATTAAAACATATTAAAAATTAAAACATAACACACCATCAGGGTTCAAGTTCAGTCTCAAAATATTAATAATTAATATGATTATGCCAGGGTTTAAAATATGCTGGGAAACTTGGAAGAAATTGATCATATATTAAATTATGCATTTAAGGATGATTTTTTGTTCAATCTCATATAATTTAATAAAGACGAATAAAATCAATACCCAGAGAGATTTTTTTAGGCTACAGAATGCATTAGCAACAAAAGTACAGAGGCATACATTGTGTACTCAAACGTAAAAGACAACTTAAACCTCTGCGCCTTTTGGAGGATCTCATCTGCTCATGTTTCAGTCACTGGTGGATCAGTGCAAAAACTGCCACTCCTTGAAGATGCCGCTTCGAAACCATGGCAACATACACTTCCTGTTTCCGTCTGAGGGAGGGAAGTTTTGCTGCGTTCCAGTAACCTTAGAACTTGGAGTGACATCATTTCCGACTTATCGGCGTTCCAGTTGAAGTCTGAAAAAAACATGCCGATCTACCAGGCTATTGTTAACTTGTTACACTGTGTTGTTGTATGAAGAATGTGATTATCACTATGGCAGCATTTTTGTAAATATAAGTCTAACAATACTATGTATACAGCTGATCTAGAGCGACACACCCCAGTCAGAAGTGACAATAAATGGATTATTACAGGAGCTAAATAACTGTTCACACTGGGGGCATCCATCTTCCATTGTCAACTCGGGGGTGGAGAGGTTTCACCAAGTTCCCAGTAGGAAATTCCGACCTCGGGGGGCATTCCAGATAAAATTTCCTATTTGGAACTGGGAAATTCCGACTTCCGAGTACAACTGGAACGCACCACATATCCCAAAGCTTACTGCTGTTGTCCTACCCTTCACCTTGATGAAGTGGACTACATTCAGCTCTTAAGTGTGACTCCGTGGAGTGCTCCATCTGAAGACTGTGTAGCTTTGAAAACAGTGTCTCCTCACTGACAGTCTAACCTGCCTTATTTGTTCATACTGCCATATAGCGGACATACTATGGAAGAGCATTAGGACCATGTTGGATGGAGAAAATTATTCTGGGGAAGTCGACATTCAAGTTTAAATTTTGAGAATAAAGGTTAACAACAATGTTGTGATAAAAGTCAAAATGTTGAGAATAAATTCGACATATCTCGACTTTATTCTCAACATTTTGACTCTTTTCTCGACACTTCCAATTTTTTGGCGACATTTCGAATTTTTGGTCGGCATTTCCCTAAATTTATTTTCTCCATCTAACATGGCACTAATACTCTTCCATAAAAAATAAGTATGTTGTATATAATAGATTATTTTATGTGATATTATATTAGATTATATTAGATTAGGCACTTTATTAATCCCTTTGGGAAACTCCCTCAGGGAAATTAGGATTTAAAAAGCAGATGCAAAAGAAATAGATGTCATAAAAAAATAAATAAATAAAAAATACACAGATATAAAAATATATGAATAAATCTAAGAAATGAATGAACGAATGAATTAAAAAAATAAAGTAAGAAAAATTACATTACAAAATTAAATTAATATAGAAAATAAACTAGAAAAGCACTCGGAGAGTGCAGACCTTCACCAGCACCACAGCTCTCAGTCATATTGTGATTTTCACCATAAAGATTAGTCCTACCCTTATTTCATGTAAATATTTAGATTTCTTGACCATGAAAACATACCATTAGCAACTAGATTCATAATGATATCGATTTTAGTTCAGTAGTTATTCACAAAAATCACATTTTTCATCATGGCGGATCCAGACGGTGATCCGGATCAACACCAAAATTGAATCACTTCTTCCTTTTCTCATGCTGAACATTTCCTGAGAATTATATCAAAATCCATCCATTACTTTTTGAGTTATTCTGATCACAGACAGACAGACAAATTCTCCCGAAAACATAACCTCCTTGGTGGAGCTCAAAATCATGGTACTGTCTTAAATATATCCCATTTATTTCAGCACAGACTTTAAATCGTGGTGTCTGACCTCAGAGTTTCCAGTCTACACCCCGGCTCCTTCAGAAAACCACACAGCAGCTTCACTCCTGAATCCTGCAGCTTGTTTCCTCTCAGGTCCAGCTCTCTCAGGTGGGAGGGGTTGGACTTCAGAGCAGAGGCCAGGTGATCACAGCTGATCTCCGACAAACTGCAGTGATCCAATCTGAGCAGAGACCAAATAATACAGCTTTAGAAAATAATGTCTCCTCACTGACAGTCTAACACAGGGGGGGGGCAACCTGTGGCCCTGGGGCCATATGTGGCCTTTCACCTCACTCAATTTGTTTTTACATGTAACTAAAGTTATTACTATGCTATGATTGTATCTCTAAAATTTTTTAAGAGGCACTAAAATATAATTTATATTATTGGTAAAAACCATATTTGGAAACAATGGTAATGGGAACATGTGCTTTAAAAACGGGTAAACATTCATTATTGTATTTCATTAAAAGAAGCTTGAATCAGTTTTAGTTCTGTGTCATGCTCATTAGATCATGAATTTTTAATTGTGTTTGAGTTAGAATATATAAGTGTTGGTATAATCCTTTGTTAAGCTTTATCAATGCTATTTTTAGTTTATTTAGATATTTTTCTGTATTGAGAGTGCCAACAATATGTAACAGTGTGGCCTTCTGGCACTGGCAAAAAAAATAAAAGTGTTCTGTTGCCCACCCTTGGTCTAACCCAGCGGTCGGGAGCCTATGGCTCGCGAGCCTGATCCGGCTCTTTTGATGGCTGCATCTGGCTCGCAGACAAATCTTTAATTAGAAAACATTGTTGCATTGGACCCCTTTCCGCATGTGCGAACTGGCAAGTCACTGTTTACTGTTGCCATGGCGACTAGAAAGTCCAGCTGCATATAACATACATGTCATTGTGTCTGTCTATCTATTTATCACTCGTGTAGACAATGCAGATGAGGCAGAGACACTTTGTTCAAGTGGGGTTGCCGTATTTAGCTGTCCAAGATTGCGGTCGGTGTGCGCATACGCAAAAGGGTCCATCACGGCTCGTTGAGAGATCTGGAAGTCAACTTCCCTCCTCTTAATCAAGTAGTCAGCTAGCTAATTGCAGAAACCCTGTTGATGGAGAAGATGACTAAAACAAAAGGATGAGGAGAATCATACTTTTCAGCAGGAATGGACAGAGGAATTTGCCTTTGTTGAGAGAGCAGGTTCTGCAGTGTGTCTAATATGCAATGCTAAAACTGCATCGATGACTTCGACACACGCCATACTACATTTACATCAAAATATCCTGTGGGGGACAACAGGAAGAAAGCATATCAAGAGCTGACATGCCTCTGTTTAAAAAGTTTGAATCTCTTCATAGCAGCAGCTGAAGGTACGAGAGTTCATCAAAACATCTTCATCAGAACTTAAAATGAACATCCAGTGATCTCACAGCTAAAGATGCAGCAGCGTCCTGCTCTCACTCCGACCTGCTGCAGGTCACGCAGAGGTCATGGGAGGTGCACACATGACACAAAGTTAACGATGTAAAAACCAAGAAATTGTCATTAAAAGAAAAAAGGCAGATGGTGCTAAAACATGCAGAAATAACATCAATTAAGAGTTATTAAGAGTTTAATGCAAGTCAAAGAAAAAGTTTTTTGCTCTTCTGTCCTCTGAGTCCAGAGAGCCACTGGTGAGGGGCAAAAGAGACACATGCGGCTCCGGACCCCTTTCCTAGAGGCTAATAAATATTGTCAAAAACAATGACGAAGGAGATTTTGTCTATAATTGTAGTTAGTTTCAGTTAGTTTTGTGAACACAAGATACAGTTTTAGTTTACTTATCGTTTTTGTTTTTTTTTCTAGTTTGTATTAGTTTGAGTTAACTGCAATGTATTTTAAATTTTAGTTTTCGTTTTTAGTTTTGTTTTAGTTAACTATTATAACCTTGTTCTGAACAGCAACGTGCATTGGTTAAAAAGAGGGAAGGTGCTCAGCCCTTTTTCTGCTTGTCTGAGTGAAATCCAGACTTTTCCTGAATTGAAAAATGTCGAGCATCCTGAGTTAGCTAACACTGAGTGTCTCCTGAAGTTCGACTATCTCGTTGACAAGACCAAACATCGAAACCAGCTCAATGTGAAAATGCCAGGTGTTGGAAATACAATCTTATCCCTGCACAAGCAGTGTTTGCATTTGAAAACAAGCTAGAACACTTCATTAGCGACATTGAAACAGGTCATCTACTACACTTTGAAAAACTGGGAGAGTTTAAAGATGCATGCGCAGCAAGTTACCCTGATCAACATCTTTATCTTCAGCAGCTAGCAGGCTTCACATTCAATCTCTTGCAGTCATTCGAAGCCCTCTTTGAAGAATTTTGTGAGTGCACTCATCTTTTTAAGTTCATCACCCATCCACTCGAGTGTGCAGTGGACAACGCCGGCCTGAGTTACATCCCAAGTGTCTCCGTCAGAGATTTTGAGCTACAGGCTGCTGACCTGAAACCCTCAGACATCAATCAAACTTTATTTATAAAGCACTTTTCATACAATGAATGCAACTCAAAGTGCTTTACATAGAAAATTAAAAACATTCCCTTAAACCCACCTTCCCACCCCTGTTTTACATAAATTACCCACATGCATGGACATAAGGCTTCACTCATGGACGCACTCACTAACAGACAGACAAACAGACACACACACACACACACACACACACACACACTAAAAAAGTGTAAGAAACTATTAACAAGAACAAAGGCTGAGCACAGATGAACCAGGTGAGAGAGCATTATTGGAGGAGCCGTCTGCACCAGGAGCTGAGAGTAGACCACAGCTACAGGACCCCGACGCAGAACCCAGAGGAGAGATGATGGACCTCAAAACTCCTCCAGGAACCTACGAGACAGAGCCCTGCAGCCATAGCCAACCAGAGCTCCTGGTGCAGAGGACTCCCACAGAGGAAACACTGGAGATCCTAATGATAAAATAATAAAATGAGTAAAAACTAAGATATCAATAAAAAATAAGAACCAGACCATAAAATAGTACTACTAAAACATTAATATAAGAAATGAGTAAAATTCATAATTAAAAACAAAGTGGGAATTTATATGAATAAATGTAATAAATAAAATCTTAATTAAAAGCTAAGCTAAAAAAAATGTGGGTGAATAAGTTCAAGTCACTGAATGAAGATTTGGAAAGACTTGCACAACAGCAAGCAGAGTTGGCAAGCAAACACAAGAGGGAAGAGATGAAAAAACTTCAATCAACAGACCAGCTGATTGTCAAAACTTGGAACGTGCTTCCTGTCACATACCACACATTGCAGCGTGTGAGTATTGCTGCACTGATAATGTTTGGCTTTACGTTTACATGTGAGCAGTCTTTCTCACATCTAAAGAACATTAAGACCAATCTATGATCACGTTTAACAGATGGAAGTCTCAACGCCTGCATGAAGCTAAACCTCACCACGTATCAACCAGACTACAAAGCCATCAGCAAAACCATGCAGCACCACAAATCACATTAATGGTAAGAAGTACTCATCATTGGTTAGTAACAGCAAAACAATGTTATTAAAACGAATTCAGAAATTAATTGTACTTTAAAAGTGTTGTTATTACATAAAACGCACACATGGTATCTGACCTCAGAGTTTCCAGTCTACACCCCGGCTCCTTCAGAAAACCACACAGCAGCTTCACTCCTGAATCCTGCAGCTTGTTTTTACTCAGGTCCAGCTCTCTCAGGTGGGAGGGGTTGGACTTCAGAGCAGAGGCCAGGTGAGCACAGCTGATCTCCGTCAAACTGCAGTAATCCAATCTGAGCAGAGACCAAATAATACAGCTTTAGAAAACAATGTCTCCTCACTGACAGTCTAACACAGGGGTGGGCAACCTGTGGCCCTGGGGCCATATGTGGCCTTTCACCTCACCCAATGCAGCCCACCAGTCCCCCCCCCCAAAAAAAACAAAAAACAAAAAGAAAAAGAAAAAACAAAAAGAAAAGCACACAAACTCGAAAAAAAAAGACAGTTTCTGAATTTGATTCATCATGAGTAACCAGTACCACGTCATGCAAACATTCAGATAGGTGATAAAATATTTTCTCTAACCTTAGATTGCTGCAACGTGCTTTGTTTTTTACAAGTAATTAAAGTTCTTACTATGCTATGATTGTATCTCTAAAAATATTTTATGAGACATTAAAATTAGGGCTGTCACTTTAGTGCATTAATTAGATTAATTAATTACACACAAATTAATGCATTGAAAAATTAATCGCGATTAATCATAGCACACAAACATTTTAATATTGTCCAGCTGGAGGACCCGTACATGGCAGTGGCACGTCACTTCACACATGCGTCTCTAGTCAAACCAAACAAAGCCCAGGTGACAACAGGAATGGCCTATTTAAGACTTAGTTTTATTTTATTTTTGAATTTATTTATCTATATTTGTAATACATTTTTAATAATGCATCAGTCTAACCTGGTTTGCTGGATGTCCTCGACTTTTTTCTTATTTTGAATTTGATTTATGAAACACACTTAAAGTGTAATTTGAGTTGTCTGATTGAGCTTAGAATTTTCTGGACAAGTTGCTCTGACTTTGGTTTTATTCAATCACAGATAAAAATGCAGATTTACAATCTTCTCTTCTTAGTGTATTCATTTGATTAGTCATCCACTACAATTTTGTAATGCCCTAGAATTCAAATTCTTTATTTGGGTACTTTAAGCGGATGTGAGATTAAAATGCGATTAATTAGATTAATTAATTATAAATCCTGTAATTAATTAGATTAATTTTTTCAATCACTTGACAGCACTAATTAAAATATAATTTATAGTATTGGTAAAAACCATATCTGGAAACAATGGTAACAGGAACATATATGTGCTTTAAAAACAGGTAAACATTTACATTCTTTTATTGCATTAAAAAGAAGCTTGAATCAGTTTGAGTTATGTGTCATGCTCATAAGATCATGAATTTTTTATTGTGTTTGAGTTAGAATATATAAGTGTTGATATAATCCTTTGTTAAGCTTTATTGTTGCTTTTTTTGTTGATTTATATATTTTTCTGTATTGAAAGTGCCAACAATATGTAACAGTGAAGCCCTCGGGCACTGAAATATAAATGAATGTTATTTCAGTCACCATGTGGGCTTTTCTTTCTTTAACAGAAGGGTACCAACATTTTTGTCTGCGTGTGAACATACCGTGCAGCAGACTGGTTTCAGCAGGGTAGTCAATAACCCCATTCACCTGCTGTTTCAAGCTGTAATGTTCCCTATGGTCACACGTGGCCTCACACAACTCCATCATATCAAATTCATCTCAGCACAGAGGGAAAGAAATGGTGTCTGACCTCAGAGTCTCCAGTTTACAGTCTGGACTCTTCAGAAAGTCACACAGCAGCTCCACTCCTGAATCCTGCAGCTTGCTTTCACTCAGGTCCAGCTCTCTTAGATGGGAGGGGTTGGACTTCAGCGCTGAGGCTAAAGAAGGACAGCTGATGTCTGACAAAGAGCAGAAGCTCAAACTGAAAATGAACACAGAGAAATATTTACTGCAGTGATCCTCTGAGGGGACATTCGACCTGGAGATGAGACTTTTCTCTTAGGGGTGTGTACTGTGTGTAGTTACATTGCTGCTGTTGTGGACATATGGAGCTTAAATAACTACAGTTACAAATATTCTGACATTCCTCTAGCCCAGGGGTGGGCAACTGGTGCCCCAGGGGCCGCATGAGGCCTTTCACCTCACTCCATGTGGCCCACCAATCATTTCCAAAAAACAAACAAAACAACAGAAAAAATGGAATTATGAAGAAAACATAACATCAACTGCTGCATATGATTTATCATGAGTAAGCAGAACTGCATAATGCACAGATTATGGAGGTGATAAAATATTTCTACCAACCTTAGATTGCTGGTACATCTTTTTTTTTTTTAATTTTACAAGTCACTAAAGAATTTTGATATAATTTTGTCTCTATTAGTAAAAACTATATTTGGAAACAATGATAAAGGTAATATATCTGTGCTTTATAATCATTCCTTATTTTATTGAATTAAAAAGAAGCTTACATTGGATTTACTTAGCTGTCAGACTCATTAAATTGTGATTTTTTTTGTGTTTGAGTTAAAATATATTAATGTTGGTATGATTCTTTTTTGAAGCTTTACATTTACTATTTTTGTTTATTTATATATTTTTTCCAATAATTTGTAACAATGCGGCCCTCATATACTGAAAAAAAATGGATGCAGCCCTCCTGATAATCAAAGTTGCCCACCCCTGCTCTAGCCCATTCCTTTATCATTACAGTTCCTGAATTTAACTTTAATCCAACCCTCAAGTATCAACACAAAGAAATGTGAATTTTCCCTCATTATGGACAAACCCCAGCCTCAGTCAATGAGCAGAGACCAACAAACCAGAACACAGTTTATGAACTCACTTCAGAGACTCCAGTCTACAGTGTGGACTCTTCAGTCCACCACAAAGAAGCTTCATTCCTGAATCCTCAGGACAATAGACGCTTAGATCCAGCTCTCTCAGATGGGAGGGGTTGGACTTCAGAGCCGAGGCCAAAATCTCAAAGTGAGTGTTTGACAGATTGCTGTAAGAAAGTCTGTGATGACAAAAACATCATGTAAATTATTGACATGTGGACCATCCTGATGATATGAAAGACAATTTACCCACTTAAAAATGGAATTTAGGGAACTTAAAAGAAAAATACTTTGTCATTATGATGAGATAAGTCATAAAATCAGACAAAAAGTCACAATTATGAGACAAAGTCATAATTATGAGGAAAAAAAAGTCAAAATGATGAGATACCATTTGCGCATGTGCACCACGTCCATCGACGTTTCTCGAGCCACTTTTTATTTTATATCTCATAATAATGACTCTTTTTTGTATTTCCCTAAATTCATTTTTAAGTGGAGGAAACAAGCTTCCATATGTTGATGCTTCAGTTCACATCAGGGATCATTTCTTGTTTTTGTGTCTAATTACATTTTACAAATCTCCGTCTTTTGCCAATTCATGAACACTGATAGAAGGCTACAGATTTTTATTTAACATCACAAAAGATATGCTGGAATGGAATATTTGACTGCAGCATGTCAAGAATTTTTTGGAAAGTTTTGTTTAGACTCAGTGAGTAAAAACAAAACCCAGGTATCTGCATCTGTTTTTAGACAACTTTTGACCCCTTACAAACAGGTTGTAGCATGATGAAAACTGAAAAACTGTAGAAACTCTAAAAGGACAAAAACACTCCATTCCTCCCTGACTCTGTCTTCATGGATACCATGATCGTATCTCCTTTAGAGACATGTGATGCCATCAAGTCTGTCTTTAATTCCCGCCAACTATCACGAGCAGACATCTGCATCTGATGTGTTTACTACTCTGGACTTTCTCCCAAAACAGTGATTGGCTGAGATCTAATAATGTGTCCGAGGACAGTTCGTTCCCAAGTCATAAATAATTCTTAGGTGGCATCTAAGTTGACTTTTGACCTCTCTGGCCATTTTGGACCCTGCATCTGCTCTTCCTTATCTGTTCCGGATGTTTACAGATCAAGCTGCGAAAGCTAAACCTTTTAAACTCTTTAAATGAAACAACAGACACATCTAGCAATGTGATGTTTTTTCCTGTCATGACAAATGCATTCTAATGATGTGACTTGTGTGTTTTTAGCTCTAAAAATGCCAAAGTTATGAAAAAGTTGGGTAATTTGTGAAAGCTTTCTGACAAACTAACAGCGCCTCTCAGTGGAAACTGAGAAGGGATCTTTCCCCTCCAGGAATGTGCTTGTACTATTACATTATTTAATTTCACTCTGTTTTATTGAAGAATGCTTATAATAGGATTTCTACACCTTAAGTTCTGGTAGCATATCATCCCAAAGGCATTTTGACTTATGTGTCTTAAGTTAACCACATCTATTTTGTTTGATTGACTTTTTAATAAGATTGACTGTTTTATTCTTTCTTATTGCTTAAATATATAGTATTTTGGATCAATTTGATCACCATGAGATTTCTTATCCAGTTGGAGTGCTTATATTGGATGTTTAATCAAAATACAACTTAATATTGGCCAATATAAGTTGATAAAGTTTTGTTACTCATCTAAAGGCCCTCCCCCTGCGAGTAGCTTAAGACCAGAGAGACATGTGCTCTGTTCTCTCTTCTTCGCTGCTCCTCTTCCTCTTTTCTTCCCTCTTCTTCTTGAACTTTCACGTCTATTTGGCTCCCATATTTATCCTTAATTCTTTTTGTGACATGTCCGCCTATTTTCTTTATAAGCCAGTAAGCTTCAAGACTTCAAAGATTTGCTTCATAGTAAATGGACTTTTGTTATTAATTTCAGAATAGTATTCGTCTGGCCAACGAATTCTTGATTTTTGGAATTAGTCACAAATCAATTTTTTTTTATAATCGAGACATCAACGCTCCAAGCTCCAGCTTCACCTTAAACAGAACCTGCCAGTCCAATCTCAGCCAATATTTCTGCCCCATGAAACCTGGGACCATCGGAACCCCCCTGGATCCATCGCGCTGGATAGTGTGGACTTCAGCCTCCCTCTGGGACGACTCCAAACCAGAACAGTCCTCCAGGCTCTCCAGTAGCTCCAGACTAGTTTGAGATCCGATCCAAACATCGTAGCATAAGATGCAGTTCTGAATTCCTTCAGATGGGCTTGAGTGTGTCTTGGTTTAATTCTCTGATAATTTCCCCTTTATGTGACCTTTCTCAAGTAGGTTAATACGTTAAATTAATCCTTTATAACCACTCCATATGCTTAAATGTTCCTTGAGGGTTCATATCTTCTTTCCTGACCGACAGCATCATTGATTCAGTATAACTCTGACATTTATTCCTTCTTAAGTGTTTTATTTTATTTTATTTTGTCTTTTATATTCATCTTAATAAACCACCCGTATATTTAAAGTTCTGTCTGTTGGTATTCTTTTTGGAACATTGACATCACTGCATGAGAGTTCTATCTTTAGAATTGAGATTGATTAAGCTGATAAAGTTTGACTGAATTGATTAAACTGATAAGTTTGACTTCATTGACTTATCTTATTTAAATGAAATAATTAATAAATCAGCTAATAAAGTTAATTTTGCCTTTTTTGTACAAAAAGGATGGTGCTCCTTTAATAAACGAGAGCAAAACTGGTTATGAAATGAATATTAATTCCCTAAATTAATATCCTGTAATATCCAGAAAATAATCGCTACAAGGTGGTTGGGCAAACTTTAACCTGGGATGAAGTTATACCTACAGAACTGTCTTGTCTGAAGAGGACATCTCTCCAGGTCTCCTCTCCATGCTGCATGTTTCTTAGATAAAGGAACTGTGATCCAGAACACTGTCTCTCTTGTTCTCTTCTTCTTGTCAATTTTCCAGATTTAGGAGGGAATAAAACTCACGAGCAAAAAGTCATCTTTGACACAGGCTGACCAATTTAGAGGGAATGTAGAGGAACAAAGCTGAGGCATCATAGTCTGAAAGTCCTTCAAGAGAAGTACAACTAACTTTTAATGGAATCAGATCTGGACTTACCGAGCTTTTCTGCAGTTCCTCACCACTGGAAACAGTCTGAGTTTTCCTTCATAGGAAGCGTTGTATTTCTCTAAGTCCAGTTCATCCACAACCTCCTCTGACATCTGCAGCATGTAGGCCAGAGCAGAGCAGTCAAAGTCAGAGAAATGCTTTTTGGATCTGTTGTCTGATTTCAGGAGCTCTTGGATCTCCTGATGTATGGAGTGGTCGTTCATTTCTGTCAGACAGTGTAAGATGTTGATGCATCTGTCAGGAGAGACTTTTTCGCTTGTCATCTCTTTTAGGGACTTAATGACTCTTTGAATGATATCTGGGCTGTTGTCTGTTTGGCCCAGAAGTCCTTGTAGGAGTCTTTGGTTAGACTTCAGTGAAAGGCCATGAAGAAAGCGGACAAACAGGTCCAAGTGACCGTTCTCACTGAGAAGAGATTTCTGCAGGGCTCTCCTCAGGAAGAGGTCCAAAGACGCACTACTCCAATCGTCACCTTCGTTGTACAAAGAACTGTCCTCATAAAATACCTGCTCATAACTCCCCTGTCTTTGCAGGAAAGCCTGGAGTATTTCTGTGTTTTTGTTTGTGAAGCAGTGGAACATGTAGACTGCAGCCAGGAACTCCTGAACACTCAGGTGAATGAAGCAGTAGACTGTCCTCTCAAAGATCACGCTCTCTCTTTTGAAGATCTCAGTACAAACTCCTGAGTGCACCAAAGCTTCAGTGACATCCAGACCACACCGCTCCAAATCTTCTTGGTAGAACATGATGCTTCCTTTATCCAGATGTTCAAACGCCAGCCGCCCAAGCTTCAGGAGAACTTCCCTATCAGAGTCCATCAGCTCCAAAGACCTCGTGTCCTGACCCTCCTCGTACTTGTGCTTCCTCCTCTTCGTCTGAACCAGCAGGAAGTGTGAGTACATGTCGGTCAACGTCTTTGGCAGCTCCCGTCTTTGTTCTGCACTCATCATGTGCTCCAGAACTGTAGCTGTGATCCAGCAGAAGACCGGGATCAGACACATGATGTGGAGGCTCCTGGACGACTTGATGTGTGAGATGATCCTGCTGGACAGATCTCCATCTCCAAACCTCCTCCTGAAGTACTCCTCCTTCTGGGCGTCAGTGAAGCCTCGAACTTCTGCAATCCTGTCAACACATGATGGAGGGATCTGATTGGCTGCTGCGGGGCGGGACGTGATCCAGATGAGAGCAGATGGGAGCAGATTCCCCTTGATGAGATTCACCAGCAGGGTGTTCAGCCGAGATTTCTGTGTGACATCGGACACGGCCTCAGAAGAACCAAAATCCAAGGACAGCCTGCTTTCATCCAAGCCGTCGAAGATGAACAAAAGCTTACAGAGAGCAAGAGTCTCCGCAGTTAGCCCCTTTAAAGTTGGATGGAAAACCCAGAGAAGATTAAGAAGACTGTAACTCTCATTTCTGATCAAGTTCAACTCCCTGAATGAAAGCAGAACCACCAGCTTGATGTCTTGGTTCTGCTGACCTTCTGCCCAGTCCAGAGTGAACTTCTGCACTGAGAACGTTTTTCCAACACCAGCAACGCCGTTGGTCATAACCACTCTGATGGGTTTCTGTTGGCCGGGGAAGGCTTCAAAGAGTTCATGGGGCTTGATTGGAGTCTCATGGATTTTTTTCTTGTTTGCTGTTTCAAGCTGCTGAACTTCATGTTGAGTGTTCACTTCTTCGCTCTGCCCCTCTGTGATGTAGAGCTCAGTGTAGATTCTGTTGAGGAGGGCTCTGCTTCTTTCTTCACCCGATCCTTCAGTCACACATTCACATCTCTTCTTCAGACTGGTCTTATGTGCATCCACAACCTCCTGCAGGCCTCCTTTAGACAACAACAGAGACAAAATTAGCATCATGACCATTGTTTTATTGTTTATAAGAATCAAGAAAGAACACACCTTTCCCCTCTCCATTTCTAGTCCATTTCATAACATGCTCGTGTTTCCATTTTTGCATCAGGATTTTACAAATCTGAAGAGAATTTTATCTGCTAGAGGGCCCAAACAGAAAGATAAAAAATCAGGCATTGAACTGTTTTAATTGTACGTTATGTGCTGTGCTCTGATAATCTCAACACTCATAACCATTCTGTCCCACCACCGATCTAGAAACTAGTCCTCCAAGACAGAAATCTGATCAAACGTGATCAAACAAAATGAAGAAGAACAAACATAGCATCAACTGGAAACACAACATAGAAGAGGGCAGAGAAGAGGGGATGATGGGGGTCTATGGACTACTTTTGACAGAATAATCCTGGACGAACAAAAGAAAAGACTGTGGAAAAAAGATGGAGTGAACACGTGAGCTGCTCCTCCATTCTGAGCTCTACCCAACTTTATGTTTCAGGTCAACCATGTTTGTTTTTATTTTACGCCTGCTTCCTTGTTCCTCAGTCTGCTCATTTCTTGATTGGCCACATTCATGTCATAATTCATGGAGTCATGACTCCGTTGCTTTTCCCACAGGATCATCTTTAAAGACAATGGTGTAAGACGAATATCTGGTGTTTGCTGTCCTTGGTCGGGAAGAAGGAAACTCTGGACAAAAACAGCCTGATAATCTTTTTGTGATAAATATTGAAGTAAAACAATTAATTTCATTTAAAAAGAAACAATCAGTACTTATCAATTGCAATAAAAAATATCTTTAATTGGACACAATTCCAAATCTATCTCAAGAAAATTAGCTTTACTGCTTGGCATAAAGTTTCAATTATTGAATAAAGATTCCAGTGAAATACAGATTTTTTGCTGTTACAAAATCCAAAACCAGTGAAGTTGGCACGTTGTGTAAATCATAGTTAAAAACAGAATACAATGATTTGCAAATCCTTTTCAACTTATATTCAATTGGATACACTGCAACGACAAGATACTTAACGTTCGAACTGAGAAACTTTATTTTCTTTTACAATAATCATCAACTTAGAATTTAATGGCAGCAACACATTGCAAAAAAGTTGTCACAGGGTCATTTTTACCACTGTGTTACATCGCCTTTCCTTTTAACAACACTCAGTAAACGTTTGGGAACTGAGGAGACCAATTTTTGAAGCTTTTCAGGTGGAATTCTTTCCCATTCTTGCTTGATGTACAGCTTAAGTTGTTCAACAGTCAGGGGTCTCCGTTGATGTATTTTACGCTTCATAATGCGCCACACATTTTCAATGGGGGACAGGTCTGGACTACAGGCAGGCCAGTCTAGTACCCGCACTCTTTTACTACGAAGCCACGCTGTTGTAACACGTGCAGAATGTGGCTTGGCATTGTCTTGCTGAAATAAGCAGGGGCGTCCATGAAAAAGACGTTGCTTGGATGGCAACATACAGTCCTGATCAAAATCTTAAGACCAGAAGAAAAATTGCTAGAATATGCATTTTGCACATTTGGATCTTAATGAGGTTTGAAGTAGAGCTACAATATGCAAAAGCAAGAAGGGGAGTGTGGCAAAAAACACTTTGAAAAAGTAATTTATTGAAAACAACAATTAAGCTGAAATAGGCTGTTTATCAGCTGATCAAAAGTTTAAGACCATCACTCAAAAAATGACAAAAAACTCTCCAAACCAGAACAAAAATGTTTCTCAGTAGGACTCAGTAATGAGCAGCTCCACCGTTCTTGTTAATCACTTCAAAAATTCGTTTGAGCATGCTTGATGAGAGTGTTTCCAGGAAGCTTTTGGGAACATTGCTCCAAGTGGTGAAGATGGCTTCATGAAGGGCATCAACTGTCTGGAACTGACGGCCATTTTTATAAACTTCCCTTGACCTCCATCCCCAAATGTTCTCTATGGGATTTAAATCAGGGGAACCATTCAGCATTAATGGTGCCTTCACAGATGTGTAAGTTACCCATGCCTTGGGCACTAATACACCCCCATACCATCACAGATGCTGGCTTTTGAACATTGCGCCTATAACAGTCCGGATGGTTCTTTTCCTCTTTGGTCCGGAGGACACGACGACCACAGTTTCCAAAAACAATTGTAAATGTGGACTGGTCAGACCACAGAACACTTTTCCACTTTGCATCAGTCCATCTTAGATGAGCTCGGGCCCAGCGAAGCCGGCTGTGTTTCTGGGTGTTGTTGATAAATGGCTTTGGCTTTACATAGTAGAGTTTTAACTGTCACTTACAGATGTAGACGAACTGTAGTTACTGACAGTGGTTTTCTGAAGTGTTCCTGAGCCCATGTAGTGATATCCTTTACACAGTGATGCCGGTTTTTGATGCAGTACTGCCTGAGGGATCGAAGGTCACGGGCAACCTTTTGATGATATTACGGACCGTAGATGATGAAATCCCTAAATTCTTTGCAAAAGCTGGTTGAGAAATGTTGTTCTTAAACTGTTAGACAATTTGCTCACGCATTTGTTCACAAAGTGGTGACCCTCGCCCCATCCTTGTTTGTGAATGACTGAGCATTTCAGGGAAGCTGCTTTTATACCCAATCATGGCACCCACCTGTTCCCAATTAGCCTGTTCACCTGTGGGATGTTCCAAATAAGTGTTTGATGAGCATTCCTCAACTTTCTCAGTTTTTTGTTGCCACTTGTGCCAGCTTTGTTGAAACATGTTGCAGGCATCAAATTCCAAATGAGCTAATATTTGCAAAAAATAAAGCTTACCAGTTCGAACGTTAAATATCTTGTCTTTGCTGTGTATTCAATTGAATATAAGTTGAAAAGGATTTGCAAATCATTGTATTCTGTTTTTATTTACGATTTACACAATGTGCCAACTTCACTGGTTTTTGTAAATTAAACATTTTATTATTATTTTATTGATAGTACCCTTTTATTTGTAAAAATCTGAAGCTGAGAGTAACGCCAATGGGAGCAAAAGTTGCTCATCCCTGCTGTAGGAAATATAATCCAAGTGTTTGAGAGACCGTCGATGTGCAGCGGACCAAAAAATAACCCAAAGCAAAGAGGCACAGCCCTAACATTTATAACAAACATCAGCAAGCTGTTGTCTGGTCTTTGTAAAGTGCAGGTCTTACCATCTGTCTGCTGCCCAGGTCTTGCTGCGTCAGACATGAGGCTCCTGTTTCTGGATAAAGAAAATATCACCTTAGATTTTTGTTATGACCCTTGACCTCAAGCTCAGCAGGTCACACACACCTTGTACAGAACACTACGCTGGTGGATTATGTAGAAACTGTTCATATTATTAGCTGATCACATTCATATGGCTTCATATGCATTTACACACATGATTCAAAAGGTGGGAGAAACTGAGGGTACGTATCCTGTCTGAGCAAACACTGACATGTGACTGTATCAAACTCCTGGATTTCAATTTAAAAGATGACGTCCCTACCAACTGAGGCCCTGAAACACACAGGTTCTTCATTTGTGTTTTTCAATAGCAATCCACGTTCACATGGAGACACCAGAACAACTGAAAACACTGTAGTGAGCATGCTGGTTCAGTAGATGGTGATGGAGGTTTGCAGAGAAACAGTGCTGCTACAACACACGCACGTACGTACAAAGAAGAAACACTTTTCAAAAACAACAATGGAGAGCGGAGGCACACCACTCACATGTGACGCAAACTGAGCTCGAGTGGAGTTGAAGTCACATCCTCATACACTGTAAAAAATGTTGTTGCAAATTTTACAGTAACTTACTGGCAACAAGATGCCAGTAAGTTTACAGTTTTAAGCAGATGACTGTTTGTTTTTACAGCAGGTAACTGTAGACTTGACGGTAAAATGCTGTTAAGTTTATATAAATCTGTATGTTTCCCACAAACATTGACATTTACAGTAGATGACTGTTTGTTTTTACAGTAGGTAGCTGTAGATATTACAGTCAAATACTGTTGAGTTTACAAAATCAGTTACAGTGTACCTAAGGACAACTTGGAGTCACCAATCAACCTGATGAGTCCGTTTTTGTTCTGTGGGAGGAAGTGGGAGTGCCTGGAGAGAACCCATGCATGCTCAGGGAGAACATGCAAAGGCCCTGACAGACAAAGGGATCGAACCAGCAACCTTCTCGCTGTGAGGCACATGCACAAGCTGCTGCACCACCGTGTGCCGCTGTATAGAATAAATCAATTTTAATTAAAATTCAAAATCAAATCATGTTTTAAAGGTTCAGAGCAGGGCTGAAAATTAAATAGTAACTGAAATAAATTGTTAATAAGACAGATAAAATGTTACAGTGCAGCAGTGTTATAAAAGATAATAAAAGGACAATATAATCTACTCAATGGCAACCGCAGTATAAACTATGGGTTAGGATTAGAGCCACTAAAAACCTTCTTTTGGAGGGTAGTTGTTTCTGAAAAATTACAGATTTTAATTTAAGAATCCGAAATTCAGAATTCTGGGCCCATGAAAACATTACTGGAGATAGATGTGCTTTTTTTACATCTGTAAACATGTTAGAAATCTTAATGCAAAGTCAGAATTATGATTTTAATAAAATTCAAGTCTGAGATTAAAGTCAGAATTCTGGACCCCTAAAAATGACTGAAAGTTTGTTGATGAGGGTTTAAAAATAAAATCACATCATTTTGAACTAAAATAAAATGAAGCAAACTGTAAAACAGAACACTTAAAATTTATAAAACACTGATAGATAGATAGATAGATAGATAGATAGATAGATAGATAGATAGATAGATAGATAGATAGATAGATAGATAGATAGATAGATAGATAAGCCTTTCATGATCAACACGGGCTGTTGGACGACAGAATCACACGCTGAGTTCCTCTAAGATCTCTTACTTGGTCCCTGAAGCTCCAGGTCGATCATTGAACTTCAGAGGTAGGTCTTTGGACCGGTCACTCTGCAGGGACAAACATCCAGACACCTCAGACTCTGCCATGTCTTCATCTTCCACAGGAACACTCATCTTATCTGAGGAGAAAAAAACAGGTAAAAAAAAACCCTAAGCCCTAAATTTCGACCTATGAAGATAATGCTTAAAACAATTTTGTATTTTTTTTCAATGATGTTTTTTAAAATATCTTGTTGATTTCTTTTAAACAGCATTGAAAAGATTTGGATGTATTGCGGGTTTATTTTTTTAATTTAAAAAGATCATTCAAAAAATGTTGTCCCACGCTTTCATGTCACACCCGAAACACAGATAGTTTTACCGCACAGGTCGAGCCTGTTTTCAGCCACACCCCTGCATTTTTGATCAGGCAGAGACTCAGCGTCCCTCTACCTCATGGCATCATGGCGAGTAGTTACCTCACATCAGTTTGGAGTAAATGTGTTCCAAAATCTGAAAATCTGTCGGGAACATTTTTAATTGTCACTACCAAACACATATTCTCTGTAAGTAGGTAAACTTTTGGAGGTTTAATGCAACGTATTATGTTTTTTATGGGTGTACACCTGTTCAAACATCCATTTGCTGGCCATGTGCTTAGTAGCATTTTTTAGTTATTAGCTAAAATTAGCTAAAATTGTCACAACCGAAACAGATGGTAGACTTTCGGTTGTGACAACATGTAATGGTCCACTCACTTAAGTCAATGTTTGATCATTATTACCTCTTAAAACATGTAGATAATGCTGATTCATGTTTTATATTATAAAGCATCAGGAGAAAGCAACAGGGAGAAATGAAAAAAACACCAATATGGCAAAACAAAATATTTGAAAAACTAGACTTTTAGCCCAAACGTGTCGACCACGTTATTCTGAAGAAGTTGTTTGTTTTGTTTTAAGTTCATTAAAGTTCTTGCATAACACTTTCTGGTGTGTGTATTTTTTTAAAAAAAGGTGTTTTAAAGAGACTGTGAGGAGTTTCTAAGTAATTACAAAAAAGTCTCCCTTTTAGATATATGCCTGATGTAAATAAACACTTTAAGATGAGTTTTATAGCATCTAAATAGGTTATCTATAAATGCTATTCCTTAGCCTTCCGGTCGGGTCGGACAGGGCTGGACTGGCCTGGATACTCAACTTCAGGAACAAGACAAATAAAGCTAGAGCTAATTTATATCATTCAGACACGTCTTGGAGCACCAAGCTGTAAGTAGAGATATATGGCCACCTACAAAACTACGATACTAAGTTTTCTAAAAATCACTTGTTGTCACACATCAAAAACTACCGCTACGTAACTAGAAAGAGATACATTACCTCGTGGCTTTGCATCCTGTAAGTTGTTGAAAAAAGAAGTTGTAAAGCAATGCAGAGTTCTGAGGAAGGTCTGAGCTGCATTCATTAGCATCACAACAAACACACGCTTTGGCTTGTGGTGCGTTCCAGTTGTAGTCGGAAGTTGGAATTTCTGAGTTTCGAGTAGGAGACTACAACTGAAACATCCCCCCAAGTGGAAATTTCCTGCTGGGAACTCGGTGAAATGTCACCACCCCGGAGTTGACAATGGAAGATGGATGCCCCCAGAGTGAACGGTTATTTAGCTCCTGTAATAATCAATTTATTTGCACTTCTGACTGGAGTGTGTTGCTCTAGATCAGCTGTATACAGGGGCTGCGGTCGAGAAGTCATTTCTGCTTAGGAAGGTTCCTAACTGAGTGAAACGAACCGGAAGTGGTTCGTGATTAGAGCTGTTTGAATAGTTTAGATGCATAGGAAAGGTGGCTCAATGCTTCCTTTATTATCTCCTTTAGCATAGGATACACAGGACCATCCTTTACGAAAGGAGAGGAGGTTATTCTGTCCCACAATTCACCGCGGCAACAGCTTCTATAAACAGCGCAAATTCCGACTGCTTCTGAATTCAACAGAATAATAACAACAAATCCCTCAGACCATGTGAGTTCCCTCTGCTGTTCATCCTTTCTGAAGTTTACCAAAACCTGCCTTAACTTTCCAGCAGTCTGATTCTCTGAAGAGAGCAGGATATGAGACATTTGATGTTGATTCTGTTTTAAACTTGGTTCAATATTAATCATTTGCACACCATTAGATTGCGGTCTTAACTATGTATGCCTTTCTTTCCTTCAGTTCATTTATTTTCATTCACTGATTGGTGTTAATGTTGATAATGAGAGGACAGATTTATTTAAATCCTCACTTCAACATCGGTTATGCAGATGTAATTTTTACCAGGTTATTATGTTCAATGTTGTCTAAAGGAACAACATTGTCATGATTAATGAGCACTTCAATGATGCGTCTTTTGTAGTCCATCTTCAGAAAATTGTAGTTTCACCGCAGCTGTAACATCCGCCGTCACATGATGACGAAGCATAGTGAAAGTGTACATATATTCCTTTCCTAAGTCCTTCTGAATTCTCCTTTCTCCTTTCCTTAACCTCATGACGTTTTCCATCAGGGTTAAGGAAAAGTAGATAGGAAAGGACTTAGGAGGTGACTATCCGACTGCAACCATAGCATTGTTCGACTTATATTTACAAAAATGCTGCCATAGTGATAATCACATTCTTCATACAACAACGCAGGGCGTGCTAACAACAGCTAACAATAGCCTGGTAGATCGGCATGTTTTTATTCGACTTCAACTGGAACGCCGATAAGTCGGAGATGATGTCACTCCTAGTTCCGAGGTTACTGGAACACGTCGACAGTCGCCGCGCGTGTTCATGGGTAGCAGAGTCTTAGTGTCGCCAGTAATAGATTCTCCTCATAGCACCTTTAAAAGCAATATCTTCAGAATGTTCAATAATTATAACTCATGTTTGACCCTCTAACTCCCAGCTCAACTGTTTGGCAGAAGTCAATACATTCAGGAATGTTTAATGTGTAAAAAAAAATCATTGTTTATTTGTGCCAGAAAAAACTGCTTTAACTGCTTAAACTACTTTTTAATGTTACAGTAGATGTGTTGTGATGTTTGAGTAGGCTAATGCTGGCCTTCAAAGTAAATGTCATTTGATTGATTACAAACATTTGTGTTCATAATATTCCCAATGTGAGACATGTTTGAAGTTAATATTAAGCAATAAGGTGGAGGAAATATGATACAACCTTGCAAACAATAAAATAGTGGTCACTACCAAAATAGTGCAGTCACAACCAAAACACTGGGTGTTTTGTAAAAAATAAAGGATATTGAGTCATCAACTAACATTTTATGATGACTATTCATTAATTGTATGTTTAATTTCATAACTCATTAACTCTGAGACCTATATAATCAGTGGAATTCATTTTACAAGAAAAGATTGGATTTTGATTTTGATGAGTCTTAGAAATTGAACTTTGGAAAAAGTTTAAAACATCATTTTTATTGATTTTGCTGTAAAACCCTTCAAGAAAAAATTGTAAAACTATTCTTTAGAGGGGGCATGGAAGTACAATATGAACAGATTAATATAATACCTTTTATTGCAGTGTGTTGCTATGTTTCGGTTGTGACACATTTTGGGAGTGGAAAAAACATTTCAAGAACAGGCAGAAATTAAAATATGAATATTGACTGCACTATACAAGATATATGTACCTTAGATGTGGTACAATATATGTATGGAAAAAGTTTTGGGAAAAAAAACACTTAAAAAAAAAATTCCAACCCTGCACTTTGGACAAATTCGGTAGAATGGCCCATATATGTATATTTATGTATATATATGTATATATATATATATATAGAGAGAGAGAGAGAGAGAGAGAGAGAGAGGGAGAGAGAGAGAGAGAGAGAGAGAGAGAGAGAGAGAGAGAGAGAGAGAGAGAGAGAGAGAGAGAGAGAGAGAGAGAGAGAGAGAGAGAGAGCTCAGTGGGTAAGGCATTGGTTTACCGACCGGGGGGTTGGGGTTTGAATCCCGCATGACATATGTAAAATCATATGGGCAATTACATATGGATGGAGTGAATGACATCTACCAGAGGGTCCCTGGGCAAGACCCTTGCCGCTATAGCCTACCTCATAACATGAGTACGTTATTACAGAAAGCCAAATCGGCTCAGATGTCGCCCGGGTTAACAACGTCTGCGTCAAATGCTGAGGAACCAGGGCATTGTGATGAAAAATGGGCTACTGGAACAAGACAAAGGCGGCAATGGACAAGAGATGAGAACAAGGCTCTGTTGGAATGCTACAAATCCAGTAACCCTAACCAGCGGGGTTACATGAATAGGCTGAGCAATATGGTTACCCTGATACCCACAGTCAATGCTTACACCGAAACAGCTAGTAGCTCAGTGTTCCAACATCCACAAACGGCAGCTGCTATCACGACTAGAGATTGGGGAGATACAACACGTTAATGCTACGGCAAGGGGGAGCCAGCACGATAGGTCAGATGGGGGAGTTAACATTGACTCCCCCCCAGAGACTGGGTACCAAGCCCCAACATTGAGCAAAGTGCTAACTGACCTGAGAGATAAGATAATGGCTAAGATGAGCGCCTGTCAACCCCGACACCGACTAGCGAGGATTAGTGAAGTACCTCCAGAGATCCTAGCCAATGTGAAAGCAGTAATAGAAACGATTCCCGGCCAGTTGTCAGCCAAACTCCAGAATGGTGCAACCAGGAAAGAGATACCCAAGAGGTACTGACAGATGCCCACACCTGAGGACTTGGAAACTGCTAAACAAAGACTCCAAGCCTTGGCCACCCGACTGAAGAGGTACACGAGAGAGATAGAGGCCAGGAGAATAAACAGGCTGTTCTCCACTGAACCAGCTAAAGTGTACTCTCAGTGGCAGGGTAATAACACAAGAGCTAACCCACCAAGGCTGGAGACTGAACAGTACTGGAAAGGCATATGGGAGAAAGAAGCATCACATAACAGCGATGCACAGTGGCTAAACAATCTAAGAGCAGACCACGCCAATCTCCCTGAACAAGATGCCGTGACCATCACAGTAGCAGATATCCAAGAAAAAGTCTCAGGTATGAAACACTGGACAGCCTACTGGCCATGCCTACTGGCTGAAGAGGCTGACCTCACTCCATGAGCGCCTAGCAGCACAAATGAACCAACTGCTGAGAGATGGGACCCACCCAGAATGGCTGACCAAGGGCCGCACAGTCCTGATCCAGAAGGATCCCCAGAAGGGAACAGTCCCATCCAACTATCGGCCAATCACCTGCCTCTCCACAACATGGAAACTCCTGTCAGGCATCATTGCGGCAAAGATAAGTGGGCATATGGATCAATACATGACAGAGACACAGAAAGGCATTGGTAAGAATACCAGGGGAGCAAAACATCAGCTGCTGGTAGACAGAACAGTCGCTCAAGACTGTAGAACCAGACAGACCAACCTGTGCACTGCCTGGATTGATTACAAGAAAGCCTATGACTCAATGCCACACACATGGATCCTGGAATGGCTGAAGCTGTACAAGGTCAATAAGACTCTAAGAGACTTCATTGCAAAATCAATGAGGCAATGGAACACCACCCTTGAGGCCAACTTCGAGCCAATTGCACAAGTCTCCATCAAATGTGGTATATATCAAGGAGATGCTCTGTCCCCACTGCTGTTCTGCATAGGCCTGCATCCCCTCAGCCAAATAATCAACAAGACTGGCTACTGAATCCCCTCAGCCAAATAATCAACAAGACTGGCTACGGATACCGACTCCGAAACGGGACCATCATCAGCCACCTCCTCTACATGGACGACATCAAGCTGTACGCCAAGAGCGAGCGAGATATCGACTCACTGATCCACACCACCAGGATCTACAGCAATGACATCGGAATGTCGTTCGGACTGGAGAAGTGTGGCCGAATGGTGACAAAAAGAGGGAAGGTAGTCCATACAGAGGGCATAACACTCCCAGAGGGCAGAATAGCAGATGTGGAGGACAGTTACAAATACCTTGGCATACCACAGGCAAATGCAAACCACGAAGAGGCCACTAGGCAAACAGCAATGGCCAAGTACCTGAAGCGAGTAAGGCAAGTCCTAAAGAGTCAGCTCAATGGCAGAAACAAGGTTTGGGCAATTAACAGCTATGCCCTGCCAGTGATCAGATACCCTGCTGGGGTAATAAGCCAAAGGAGGACATTCAGGCCGCAGATGTTAAAACTCGGAAGTTGCTCACCATGCACGGGGGATTCCACCCCAAGTCCAGTATCCAGAGGCTATACACTAAGCGCAGAGATGGAGGCAGAGGGTTAGTGAGCATCAGAGCCACTATCCAAGATGAAACATCCAAGCTCCATGACTATATCAGGAAGATGGCCCCAAGAGATGAAGCGGTTAGTGAGTGTCTCAGACAGTGGAAACTGACAGGGAAGGAGGAACCAGAGGAACCATCATGGGAGGACAAACCCCTGCATGGGATGTACCACCGACAGATAACTGAAGTGGCTGATATGAACAAATCCTACCAATGGCTGGAGAGGGCTGGACTGAAGGACAGCACAGAGGCACTAATCATGGCGGCACAAGAACAGGCCCTGAGCACCAGAGCAATAGAGGCCCAGATCTACCACACCAGGCAAGATCCCAGGTGCAGGCTATGTAAAGAGGGCCCTGAAACAGTTCAGCACCTAATAGCAGGGTGTAAGATGCTGGCAGGAAAAGCATACATGGAACGCCATAACCAAGTAGCCGGTATAGTGTACAGGAACATCTGTGCAGAGTACAAACTGGAGACCCCGAGGTCAAAATGGGAAGCACCTCCCAAGGTGATGGAGAATGACCAAGCCAAGATCCTGTGGGACTTCCAGATACAGACCGACAAAATGGTAATGGCCAACCAACCGGACATTGTGATCATAGATAAGCAGCAGAGGAAAGTCTAGATAGATGTAGCCATTCCAAGTGATAGCAACATCAAGAAAAAGGAACACGAGAAACTAGAGAAATACCAAGGGCTAAAAGAGGAGCTGGAGAAATCCTGGAAGGTGAAGGCAACAGTGGTGCCTGTGGTCATCAGGGCACTTGGGGCAGTGACCCCACACTGGAGAAGTGGCTCCAACAGATCCCTGGAGAAACATCAGACATCTCACTCCAGAAGAGTGCAGTCCTAGGAACAGGTGAGATGCTGCGCTCCCAGGCCTCTGGTAGAGGACTCGAGCTGGAGTGGATGAACAGCCCCCCACCCCCACCAGGGAGAGGGGGGGTGTGTGAGAGAAAAGTTTTTTTTTTATATATATGTATATGTATATATGTATATATATATATATATATACATATATATATATATATATATATATATATATGAATGAGTTATATATATATATATATATATATGTATATATATATGTATAGATATATATATATATATATATATATATATATATATATATATATATATATATATATATATATATATATATATATATATATATATATGTATATATATAGCCTAATCCTTGCGTATTGAGTCCAATTGA
Source organism: Scarus forsteni (assembly GCA_036419115.1). Classification (NCBI taxonomy): domain Eukaryota; kingdom Metazoa; phylum Chordata; class Actinopteri; order Labriformes; family Labridae; genus Scarus; species Scarus forsteni. The sequence goes on along the minus strand of JAZDUH010000134.1, from coordinate 357,646 downwards.
AGTCGTCTGGCTTGTGTGACGGCACGTTTGGAGGAAAACGAGCTTGTAGTTCACAATCATCATTACAGTGATCAACAGAGGGGTCTGGTTTGGAACTATGTTCTTTTGTTGATGAGTCATTGAGCCGCAAAGTCTGTGAATATCTTTCTAACTTTACCCAAGTAGATGTTTCCGTGTTTGATTTAAAAAGATTCATCACTTAATTCTGGTAACATCATGACTTTATCCTTGTAACCTTTTTTTTTGTTGATTTTAACGTGGCCCTAATACTTCCTGGAGTTTCTCTCAAACATTTCAACAGTCTGTCATCAAACATGGACAAATCACATTATCACTTCCACCTTGGTGTCTTTGTTCACAGGTAACAGTGAGCAGAGACACTGAAGGACACATTTGAAGACTGCAGGATAAATACTCACCTTATTTAGCTTTTTTAATTCCTCCTGTGCACTGATTTCACAGACTGTAGCCCAGAGTTATACTTTTGATTTCCCTCTGCGTCATTCTGATCCTGTGTCATGGTCTGTCTGCTCCTCCCTCCTGTGCTGTCAGGGGGAAATGCAGAGCAGCAGGAGGGGCAGTGGAGGACATGCCAGACCATTTCAGAAGAATTCAGCTCGGACTGCAACACCTTCATAAATATCAGGACTTTGAACCATCTGTTTTGATTGGAGTTGACGCTGCACTGGAGGGGGGGAGATGTCGGCAGATTCATGTTGGCGCAGTGACAATTTCGTGCCAAAAACAGTTCAGAGAGTGCACTGAAAGCTCGCCAGATCCAACGTGGTCTATTCCCAGCGGAAACAAAGCGCACCCTCCACAACTGTAATTTGGTGACAGGCGCACATGTGCGCACACGTCAACAAAGCCTCAGAGGCAGGTTTCCAGAGTGTCAGGCACATTTTAATAGAGCTGCAACTATTGAGTATTTTTGGAATCGGGTACTCTGTCAATTATTTCTTCGAGTACTCTAACAAAATATACTTTTTTGTTTTTCAACAAATAAATTAATTGTATACAATGCAACATGTTAGGGCTTTCAAATTGGGCAACCAAATGCCATTTATTCCTCAGAAGAGGGTTTTTATTTTAACAACTTTCAAAGTTTAGACCAGTACTGGCTTAAAACAAAGCCAATACAATACTGATTTACAAAGCAGTAATATAATTCTGTAATTATATTTGTGAAGTGTGTTCTGGAGGGCATTGTGTAGTTTGGATTGAAATCCTTGATCATGTTCTTAAGTCCGGTGTCCTCCACCATGGAAAGAGGATGCATGTCTGTGATGAGCATATTTAAAATGCTCTAATAGTAATAGTTGCAGCCTTAACAACGTGCTATCATGCTAAGCTACATGCTAAGCTAACTCCGTTTGACATCAGACACACTGCACTGTGTTTTCTTTTCATTCCTTCTTGCAGTGACCACACACTTGGGACACTCTCTGCCATTTCTTCTGTGGACTCTCTCCTTTCTGTCCCTCTCTTTTCTCTTCCATCATGATTTTACAAGCCGCGCAGCAGCGGAGGTAGCAGGCGCGTTGTGCCACAGAAATGACCATCCGTGTCAAACACTGTGCACTGTATAGTAGTCCAGATATATATTTATATGTATTGTTATATATTAAACGAGGCTTCGAGGCACAAAATTTAATTCGAGGATATTTTGTAATCGAGTACTCACGAATATTCGAGGAATCTTTTCAGCTCTACATTTTAATGCAATAAACAATTACAGCAATCACTATTTAATGTAACTGTCTGAACCAGCATATACACTTGTATCTATATTAACTGTCCCGTCTCATCTGATGTCAGATTAAAGCCGTTTGTCATAATGGAAACTTAACCTGACGGCAGCTGGAAGTTTGATGCACATCTTACAAGTCAACAATAAACACCCTTTACATCTGATACTGAGTATATAGCTGGCTTCTCTCATTTCATTAAATTCAAAGAGGGAGAAAAAAGACGAAGAAAAAAGAGCGAAAATAAATGTCTGTCACTAAAGATTTAACTGTGATTCCCCATATTCCTCTGTTTTAGTCTTTATTTTTAACGTTATCTAAAGAGATGGAGTACATTATTGTAAGGAGGATGAGGAGGAGACACCGGGAGAGTATACAGTATATCACTAAAGGCTCTGCTATATGGTGATGACAAACCAGGAGTGCAGGTGGATCACAAGTATTATGAATGGATAAGCCAGCTACTGTGTAACTGTCTCTTAATTTTTTACTCCTGTTAATGACAAAGGAACAGATTACATCTGTCCCGGAAGCTGGCCCACACTGTGACGCGTTTCGTGGCCCCCCATGCGCACCCCAATGGCCAGTCCATTCTCCCAGCTTCTGAAGTGACAGCAGTTCTGACTGCTCCTCTACCAGGTCTTTCCAGCACACTTTTTCCGCGATGGCGGGGATCATTCAGACCAAATAGATGCTGAGCCTCGACCGCAGCCCATTTAAAGGCAAGGAGAGGCGTTGATTTGATTGGTGAAGACAACACTCGGCTGTGTTTAACCCACTCACGGCTTTTCTCCTCCTTCTCGGGAAAGAGGCGTGGATGCGCCTCTCTGCGCTCCTCTGGGCCTTAAGTGCGCCTCTCTTGGCACTGCAGGAAACGTGGAAAGTGCGCTGGTTACACCCTGTCCACGTGGCAAAGGCCGGCGCAGGGCAGGGGCGCCTGCGACTGCGCCTGGTCTACGAAATTAGAGCCCCATATGTCAAATTCCAGCTAAAATGCACTCAAGGGATCGAAGGTTACAGGCATTCAGTGCTGGATTTCTGCCATGCTATTGATGTGCATAGGTTCTCTTTCATGATATTATGCAATATTTGGTAGAAACAAAGTTTATCAGCTTCAGTTTTGAATATTTTGTCCTTGCAGTGCATTCCATGAGATAGAGGTTAAAAAGGATTTGCAGGTTATTGTACTCTGTTCCTTTTTTATAGATTTTACACAGCGTCCCAACTTCTTGGAAATGGAGTTCATACACACACTCCCTCAGTGCATTTTATATTGCATTAGATAAACTTGTTTTGGTTTAATGTCTTTATGTCCTGAGCACAGAGAAGCAGTTTGGATTCTAATTATTTTTTACTCAGTTGTTTTGATGCATTTCTCAGATCAGAATTTAAATTCTCTGAACTGTTAGTTCAACATCCACAACATTTAGTCATTTTTACACATCATTATTTTCTACTAATTGCAAATGCTTTTGGACACACATCATTTACTTGCATACAATTTCCTGCTGTATTAAAACATCATTTGCTTCAGTCAGGCAAAATGAACAATACATACGAATGTGGAACAGGCATGTTGTTGGAAATAAGTGCTTATTCTCTTTTGTGTGTTGTAAATAAGCATTTATTCTCATTTGCTTGTTGTAATTGAGTGTGTATTCTCTGTTGTTTGTTGTAAATAAGTGTTTATTCTCTGTTTGTTTTAAATAAGTGTTCATTCTCTGTTGTGTGTTGTAAAAAGTGTGTACTCTGAGTGTTAATTATCTGTTGTTTGTTGTAAGTAAGTGTTTATTCTCTGTTATTTGTTGCAAATAAGTATTTATTCTCTTTTGTTTGTTGTAAATAACAATTTATTCTCTGATTGTGTGTTGTATATGTTTATTTTCTTTGGTTGTAAAATAAAACATGTGTATGTGGTGTCTTACCATCTGTCTGCTGCCCAGGTCTTGCTGCGTTGGACACGAGCCTCCTTTTTCTGGAGAAAGAAAATATCACCTTAGATTCTTGTGATGACCCTTGACCTCAAGCTCAGCAGGTCACACTCACCTTGTACAGAACACTACCCTGGTGGATTATGTAGAAACTGTCCATATTATATGCTGATCACATTCATATGGCTTCATATTCATTTACACACATGATTCAAAAGGTGGGAGAAACTGAGGGGAAGTATCCTGTCTGAGCAAACACTGACATGTGACTGTATCAAACTCCTGGATTTCAGTTTAAAAGACGACGTCCCTACCAACTGAGGCCCTGTTTACACAGAGATACTCTCAACAAATCTTCAACAAATCTGTCTGTATAGTTTTGTCTGGATAAGAAACTGAGTTCTGAATGCACCTTACACGTTTCATGCATTATGGTGAACAATACACAAGATAGACTGGGCCATTTCAGTTTTCAACTGTTCAAAACTGTCGTGGAGAATCTCCGCTCTGAGTGTAGCAGAGTGGAAGCCTAATGCAGTCCTGAGGTGAACGGTGTGACTGTGGCATGTACAGGGCTCAATCCGGCTGATTGTGGCTCAATCCTGAAAGCTTTCTGTGGAAAACTGACAAGGACGGATCGGTTTGTGCCTCGACTGTGTCCCGGTCAAGATGGTGCAAGTGACAGGGCTCAGTCGGGATTTACATGACGTGAACTGAGCTCGAGCAGGGTTGAGGTCACATCCTCAAAACTGCCGTACATCAGAAAAAAAAAAAAAAAAAAAAAAAAAAAAAAAAAAAAAAAAAAAAAAAAAAAAAAAAAAAAAAAAAATTACTGACAACAAGATGCCAGTAATTAACTGTAAATATCTTTACAGTAGCAACAATCTATTTAAATTTGCATCATAACTATTGTATTTTCAACTACAGGATAACTACTGTATATTTATGCAAGTTGTCATTACTGTAACATAGTTTACACCAGAAATACTGTATTTTCATTCAAAGTATCATAAGTTTTTCAGAAATAACAGAACTGCAGACATTACTAATTATGTTCAAATCCAGAAACAAAGTTTTACCAGAAAACCTAGCTGTTTGTGTTTACTTCAGAAGATCAAGTCATAGAACAAAATTAGATAACTAGTACTGTCGCTCAAACTACTTAAAAACAAAAAAAAAAAAAAAAAAACAGAGACTAATCAATTAAAAAATTGTATTTGTTTTGCTTTTTTCTGTTGTAAAAATCAAAAAATGGTTGGTGTAGAATACTGAAAATCAACTGTATGTGATGTCAGACCATCTGTTCTTTCTTCTTTTTTTAAAATTGTTCAAGTAGGAGCGCCAAATGTAAAAAGAAAAAAAAAACTCTCTTGCTTCTCCTTTCCTTTAATGAATGTGTTTGTTTGAGGGTGTAATGAGCACCTGTGTATGGATTTTGTTGTCAGCTTTCATGTAAGGAACAAATATATACATAAAAAACATGCTATATTTTATCATGTGCATTTGACATAAAACTGAACTTGCTATATTTTAGGCCCCATCCACAAAAAAAAAAAAAAAAAAAAAAAAAAATATAAAAAAAGGCTGTAAAACACATGCCAGATGTCTAGGGGAAAAAAAAAAAAAAAAAAAAAAAAAAAAAACAGAGATTGTGATAAAGTGATCATAAAGTGCTGTAATGTGTCCTCGATATTTGTTTTTCAACTCGGTGGTGATTGAGAAGGAGATTTTGCTGCAACAGGGATAGTAGGGTCACCAGCTTCATCAGCAAAAAAAAAAAAAAAAAAAAAAAAAAAAAAAAAAAAAAAAAAAAAAAAAAAAAAAATTAAAAAATGCAGTATCAGCAAAAAACGTATGCGTTTAGACCTCAGTTTGTCTTTGTGTGAATGGGGTATTAGTTTGTATCACTATATCTTTTTCTATTTCGCTGGTTATTTATTAGCAAAATATTGTTTTGTATAGAGTCTAAACCTGACTTGGAGATACTTATCCATGCATTTGTCTCTAGTAGGTTAGATTACTGTAGGAGCTGCTCACTGGCCTCCAAACGAGCTGTAAGAGCTGCCGTACATCCAGAACGCTGCTGCTCGGGTCCTGCCCAGAACCAGGAGGTACAAACACATTAGTCCAGTGCTCAGGTCCCTACACTGGCTTCCAGTGGCTCAGAGAATAGACTTTAAAGCAGCTCTGCTTGTGTACAAGTCTCTTCATGGCCTAGCACCAAAGTCCATCTCTGACATGTTAGTGCCATATGAACCATCTTGGAATCTGAGGACCTCACTGGCCGGCCTTCTGCTGGTGCCTAGAGTCCAGACTAAACATGGAGAATCAGGGTTTTAGTTTTTTGCAGCTAAAATCTGGAACAGTCTGTTTGAAGATGTGAGACAGGCCTCTACTCTGACAATGTTCAAATCTAGGCTTAAAACAGCTCTATTTAACTGTGCATATGACTGAAAGTATCTTATCTGCACTCTTCTTTGAAAAAAATTACATGTTATATTTTACTTTGTATCACTAACCGATTGTCTGTACTACCCTAAGAAGTATGTGCATTTCTGTCTGTGGGGTGAAATTGTGGAATGGTCTTGATGAATAAACAAAAATGAGTAAAAATGTCCATTAACTTAAGACAACTACATATATATATATATATATATATAGATATATATATATATATATATATATATATATATATATATATATATATATAAGCTATTATTGAAAGGTATAGAATTATGGAAACAGAGTCAACTAATTTTTTATGGCTGTGGATTAATCCTAGAGTGAACGGTTTATTCTTGTCATGACTGTTAAACTATGCATGATACAGGCAAGTTAGTGTATTTGTATATTTGTATGTATGTGTCTATGTATATGGGTATAATATGTGTATGTAGACAGGTATATGTGCTTATGAATGTGATTTGTTTTGGAAGTGGAACTTCTGATAACCAGTCAGCATATACTCCACATCTGTAATTCGCCACACCTATGAATAAATGGATGGATGGAAGAGTGAGGGGGGGTTAGGGGTACTGAACATATTTTGGTTAATATAGAGGGAGAGTAAGTGGGGGTAGTATATGAAAAGCTTATGCTTCTTCCTACTCCTTTTCGGACATATTGAATGCTTTATTTAGTACTTATGAGCAATTGTACTATGTACCCTTGAACTGACTGTTTTTATTTTCAACTGTTCTTGAACTGTTCAACCGTTCTTTGTCCGAAATAAACTGAACTGAACTGAACTGAACTATATCTTTAACTATTTCACTGGTCATTTATAAACAAGATATCATTTTGTGACAAAAATACATCATATTTTATGCAGTCAAATACATTTATCAAGTATTTGTACCACCCAAAAATGTGAAACATTTAATGAAATAACTCCTGCCTGCTATTGGCCAGTTTTCCTGGACAAACTGGAATTGTCTCTTGACCTATTGTCCTTTTCAGTAATTAACTGTGTAGACATTTTACAGCAGGTAACTGTAGATTTGATGGTAATATGCTGTTAAGTTTATATAAATCCACAAACATTGACATTTACAGTAGATGACTGTTTGTTTTTACAGTAGGTAGCTGTAGATATTACGGTAAAATACTGTTGAGTTTACAAAATCAGTTACAGTGTACCTAAGGGCAACTTAAAGTCACCAAACAACCTGATGAGCCCGTTTTTGTTCTGTGAGAGGAAGTCAGAGTGCCTGGAGAGAACCCATGCATGCTCAAGGAGAACATGCAAAGGCCCTGACAGACAAAGGGATCAAACCAGCAACCTTCTTGCTGTGAGGCACGTGCACTAGCTGCTGTGCCACCGTGTGCAACCATGTAGAATAAATCAATTTTGATTAAAATTCAAAATTAAATCATGTCTAAAAGGTTCAGAGCAGTGCTGTAAATTAAATAGTACCTGAAATATATTGTTAATAAGACAGATAAAATGTTACAGTGCAGCACTGATTTAATACAGTAATAAAAAGAGAGAGAATACAATATTATCAAAGACAGCTGTCAACTATGGATGAGGATTAGAGCCCCTAAATATCTTTCCTGGAGGTCAATATTTTTTAAGTGTAAAAAAATGTACTGACTTTAATCTCAGAATCTGAAAGTCAGAATTCTGGGCCCATGAAAAACATTTTTTGGAGATTGAATTGTTTTTTTTAACATCTGTAAAAATGTTTGAAATCTTAAAGCAAAGTCAGAATTCTGATTTTTAAAAAATTCAAAAGTCCGAGATTAAAGTCAGAATTATAAATAGCATATTAGGGCCACTTAAAGAAATGAAAAAAATATATATATATATTGAAAACTGGAAATTTTCGACTTGATTTACAAGTCACAAATTTATGACTTTATAAAGTTGAAAATTTGCGATAAACTCATATATCTGGTCAATTACTCATCAATAAAACAACATAGTTCCCTTCATTTTAATCAGTGTGATAAAGACTGTGAGCTACAACCCCCTTTTTCTCCAAACGAGCCAGAAAGCTTCACTTTGTCCCTAAACTCGGCGGCTTAGGGACGGTTGACGAGTTACTATATTGGAGAAATAGTGTGAAAGGAAATTCAATAATGTCACCATAAAGATGTGTAACATCTTCAAAATCGCATACACAGAAATTACCTTAGGTTGTTCATAGTACATGTCATAGTTTTTTAAAGAATTGTAAATTAAGATATTTCACAGGATTTTTTATTTGAAAATAAAGCAAATGCAATCAAAGTTATGAGATCTACCAATAAAATGATAATAAAACAAGAATAATGATCCCTCTACCTTAAAGCTGTGGTCTACGATTTGAAACCGCTGCCTGCCCCCCCTCCCCTCACCCCTCCCCTCCGTGTTCCAAGATCCCGCCCCCAGCTCGTGGCGCCTCATATAAGCCCCCTCGGACAGAGCTATGAGCGACTAGCATAATATATCAGCAGCAAACTCAATCAAAAACAGCTCAGCTCAACTGAAAGTATCAAACACGACAGACATCCCCCTTATAACACACAGCAGTAGCCATTTCAATTGGACCGGCGGCAATGCGGGTTTGGCGCCGCCAGAGCGGAGCCGATTGTGGGGGAGGATTTATCTTTCTCAGCCTGTCCTCCACAGCTCAGCTTACAATGCTAACGATTAGTAGCTAACAGGCTAACCCGCTCCGCTACAAGTCATTAGCCAGGCCAGGCACAGACTAACCAGAGTTATTCAGCAGACATCTCCCACTGTAGTAAACAAAGCTATTACCTGATCAACCAGGGGCGAAATGGCCGATGCTGAAGGTCTGACGGCCGGCTGAGGCTATTCGTTAGCCCGCTAACAGGCCTCAACCCGAGGGCAGAGCTCCGTTGGGACCCGCGGGAGAGGGAAGCGGCTTCCCGGTTTTGGCGCTAGGCTTTTCCGGCTCCATGATAGTTCAGTAGCTAACGCTGCTAGCTGCTCACCGGAGGTAGAGGGGAGGAGGCGGGACCATGGGCATGACGCTTCGTAGTGAGGGAGACAGGGGATTGGATGGACTCACGGACCATCTCACGGACCAGTTGAACCTTATCAGGCTTCTAGGTTTGATTGGTCAGCTAGTATGCAGCTTTCCAGCGGATAAACTGAATGGATTTTTTTCGTTCTTTTTGGTCTTTATACTGTGTAGATAGGACCATAGGACCATAACAGCCTTATAAACGGTGTTATTAATATGTACAAAGCTTCCAAATCGTAGACCATAGCTTTAAACTACAGCTCTGACTTTAGAAAAAGGTTTTGATTTGATTTAAATATTTTTTATACATTGAACTGTGTGAATTCATATGTAATGACAATGATTACTTTACTAGGTGTATTGTTGCAGCCCCAGTGACACCAAACTCATTCTAATGATCAAACATTTGCTCTAGCTTATACAACAGCTGTTACTTTAGAGAAATGCCTTAATGTAGGTTATGTGATTTATTACTGATGTATGTTTATCAATAGGAAATGACTATAAAAACTGCAATCTCTGCACTGTTGTTAACTGTGGTAACACCAAATCCAGCCTGATGATCAAGCATCTCTTCTGGATTGAAAGTGAAGCTGTCTGGCTCCTTTGGAGGAAAACAAGGTTGTAGCTCACAGTCTCTATCATATTGATGAAATGAGGCGTCAGGTTTGGATCTACGTTGATTAATTGAGTCAAAATGTAAGTTTTACCCAAATTTTCAAGTTTATAAAGTCACTAATTTGCGACTTTATAAACTTGAAAATTTCAAGTTTTTCCTCAAAAATTTCGAGTTTTCATTATTTTTTTTTCCTGAAGTGGCACAAATGTGCCATAATGGATTTACAAGCCTCTGAAAAAAAGTATGTGAGATTCACATTTCTTCATATTCTAAAAAAAATTTCAGGAAATTTGAAAACAAAGTCAGAATTCTGGACCCCTAAAAATGACTGAAAGTTTGTCGATAAAGGTTTGTAAATAAAATCACATCATTTCGAACTAAAATAAAATGAAGCAACCTGTGAAACATAACACTTAAAATTTATAAAACACTTTAAAACAAGTGACGCCAAAAACACAATATTTTATGTCCTTGTTAATATAGAATATAAACAAAAACTTCATTGAAGGTTCTTAAATATTCTGTTTTAACTAGACTAGATAGATAGATAGATCAGCCTGTTTCATGATCAACTCGGGCTGTTGGACGACAGAATCACACGCCGAGTTCCTCTAAGATCTCTTACTTTGGCCCTGAAGCTCCAGGTTGATCATTGAACTTCAGAGGTAGGTCTTTGGACCGGTCACTCTGCAGGGACAAACATCCGGACACCTCAGACTCTGCCATGTCTTCTTCCACAGGAACAATCATCTTATCTGAGGAGAAAAAACAGGTCAAAGAGCAGAGAACAGGAGAAAACTCACATGCAGAGAGACAAAGGCCAGAGGAAACAGCTTTAGAAGAGCAGTGCAGCACCACAGAGGCTCACTTTACTCTCATGTCTTTATGTTACTAACTTACAACAGAGGATTAGGGCCACAATAAAAACAAAAAAAAATAAGGTTACAAGAATAAAGTTGTAAAGTTACGAGAATTATGTATTAAAGCTTTTTAGATCAAACTAAATATCTACTTGGCTATATTTAGGAAGATATTCACAGGATTCGGACTTTGCGGCTCAATAACTCATCGACAAAAAAAACCGTAGTTCCAAACCAGCCCCCTCTTTTTGATCACTGTAATGAAGAATGTGAGCTGTAAACTTGTTTTCCTCCAAACGAGCCGTCAATACGCTGCCGCTGATCGCTCGGAGGCTTAGGGACCATCGGCAAATTACCATATCGGAGGAATAGTGTGAAAGAAAATTCAATAACTTCCCCATACCGAGAGGTAAAGTCTTCAAAATCACACCAAACACAAACGATCTTATGTTATTCAAACAACAGGTCATATTTTCTCTTAGACTTATTAATTAAACTATTTTACAGCACTTTCTGATTGAAAATAAATCAAATGCCATCAAAGTAATGACATCTACCAACCAAGTCATAACAAAACATGAACGGTGATTTCCTCTTCTTTGAACTACAGCTCTTACTTCAGCAGGAATGTTTTGATCTGATTTAAATGATGTTTTCTATATTTAATTCTGTTAATTAATATGCATGGATAATAACTGCAATGATTTTATTGTTGGTAACATGACTCTAAAGCAACACTAATGATCAAACATCTCTTCAATATCATACTACATCTCTATTTTTAGAGAAATTGTTCTTAATGTCATTCATATGACTTTTTAAATATTGATGGATACTCATTTACAGGTAATGATAGAAACTAATAACTGTACTGTTTTTTGTTGCAGTGACACCAAACTCAGCCTGATGATCATGCATCACTTGAGCTGGGTTTGGCGCCACTGTAGCCAAAATATTTAAGTTATTACAGTTTTTATCGTCATAACCTATTAATTAATATGTGACAGTATTTTAAAAAATCATATAAAATACAGGAAAACTATTTCTTTAAAATAAGAGCTGTAGAACAAGGCGGGGAGTTGTGATCATCAGGCTAAATTTAGTGTCAACAGAGCCATAAGCACTTACGTTTTTAGTTTAATAGCCATAACCTATTAATTAAGTTATGCCAATATAAAAAAAAAACATAAAATACATGAAAAACTATTTCTTTAAAGAAAGATCTATGCCAAAGGGAATGCATGATCATCAGGCTGACTTTGGTGTCACTGCAACAAAAAAGTAAAGTTATTACAGTTTCTATCATCATTACCTGTAAATGAGTATCCATCAATATTTTAAAAGTCATATAATTTACCTTGAGAACAATTTCTCTTAAAATAGAGATAATATTGAAGAGATGTTTGATCATTAGTGTTGCTTTAGTGTCATGTTACCTACAATAATATCATTGCAGGGGTGCTGGTTTGGCGTAGTGGTTAGCACCCCATGTACTTGCTTCTGCCGGTCCAGGTTCAAATCCCACCTGTGACCAGTTTGCAGAGTGTCTTCCCCTACTCTCTCTCCCCCTTTCACAAGTCTATCCACTGTCTCTCTCCTATCAATAAAGGCACAAAATGCCCAAAATATACATTTAAAAAAAATAATAATAATATCATTGCAGTTATTATCCATGCATATTAATTAACAGAATTAAATATAGAAAACATCATTTAAATCAGATCAAAACATTCCTGCTGGAGTAAGAGCTGTAGTTCAAAGAAGAGGAAATCACCGTTCATGTTTTGTTATGACTTGGTTGGTAGATGTCATTACTTTGATGGCATTTGATTTATTTTCAATCAGAAAGTGCTGTAAAATAGTTTAATTAATAAGTCTAAGAGAAAATATGACCTGTTTTATGAATAACATAAGATCGTTTGTGTTTGGTGTGATTTTGAAGACTTTACCTCTCGGTATGGGGCAGGGACGTGCAAAGACTTAAAGAGGGGCAGGTGCTCAAAGTTAAAAAAGGGGGCACATGGAGCACAAAGCTAAAACTCTACACAGAAACCTCATAGTATAACCGGTTGAGTTGTAATAACCCATATTCGGAAAGAATGTAACAGAATCACAACGTACATTATCATTGTCCAACACCTCATAGGGGAGAGTGGGGTGAGATAAGCCATTTTTTACTTTTGTTGTCACTGAGGCAGGAAAAATGCAACAGAAATACAATAAAGACATAAATTCTTATTGAAGAATGTTCTCAGCTATCAACTGAGATTGTAAAGACATATCAATGACGATGAGCCTGGAAATTGTGGCCTTTCAAAATAAAGTTCTCCTGTGGGTCAACTTGCCCCAGGTCAGGGGGAAGTCAGTGTGGTGTTACCCACAGCCAAGTCTGTGGATAAGTTGACCATGTGACTTCAAATCTGAGAATTATTAAAAGGTAATGTATTGCTGTCAAAAGAGTCATTTCACAAGAACGAAAATTTTAATGCCATAAATTGACACATTTTGCAACTTTTATTGGAAGTTTAGATATTCATAAGTAAAATGAGAGCCAGCAAAGCTCTGAACAACAAACAGAAACAAAAGCAGTTCTTGGCAGAAAGAAAACGTTTATTCCTTCTAGAAAAGTTACATTCACTTGTATGCTTTAAAGTTTTTACAAGTTCAGACTTGCTAAACAAGCTAGTTAAAACATCCCTCCTCCTCATTTACCTTTACAGGGTTGACCTGTCAGTATTTCATTTCTTTGCTACAGATCTGATCGACTTTTCAATCATGACTTCCTTCATTACTTTCTTAATCTCAGCAGGGTGTTGAGCCCCAGTTGGTTTTCCTCTTGTTCACTCTTGGCATGATTTTCTTTTGTTTAACATGTGATCAGTCAAGTCATTTGGTTAACAACATTAAATAGTATTTTATGATTCAGTACATCAATATAACTTTTCAAACTTTTGGTGGTAAAAAAGGAACCAATGGATCAGTTTACCCCACAGCATATGCCTCACTTTGCCGCAAAATTTTGGAAAGTTTTTGCTAGCTTTGCTATTAAGGCAATCTTTAGTCAAATGACTCATAGTTTTTTACATTGGTAAATCACATATGTATTATACAGCATTTTAGACCTGGATAAATGGACCTGGATTTGACAAAGTTCAATATACCTGACATGCTGAAAATTTGCTTTGACACACAAAACATAGTTTTTTTGTGTTAAAAAGTACCAACCGTTTGTGCAAGGTGCTCCTCTTCAACAGAGGCAGGGAGAAATGATAGGGACTTTCTGAATTTAGGGTCACATGACAAAAAGTTGTTTACTGTTTCCCAGAAATGGGGTGGGTCACCTTACCCACTGGCTCAGTTTACCCCACTCTCCCCTATTTGTTAGATGCCAGTGTAAATCAAATGTAGTGCATGTTTTACCTGACGGCCTGAGGACACTAAGCAGCTTCTGTTGAGGTGGAGGTGAGGAGGGTGCTGGTGCTCATATTGTTGAAGGTGGGAAGTTCAGACAACCATCTCCTGACCTATCATCACTCACTTCCTTTCTATCTGGAACAAGGCACAATTTGCTCTTCTATGAATCTGATTAACATCTTTTTCACTTAATCATTAATTACCCACCATACATAATGATAATGTAACAGAACAACATAATTCAAATGGTGTTTGTCATTGCTGTTTTCTTGAACTGAGTACCTTTGCAGCTGGAACATGTTATCCTCACCTTTTGCGCTCTTTGACATTCAGCTGGTGAGTGACCCACAGCCGCTCACAGCCGCTCACAACTATTTTTCTCTTTTTTTTAACCTCCTCTCCTTACGAGGCATCGCTGCAGAATGAAACATGATTGATAAACTACACACGCGCGGGCACGCGCACACAGCCACATACACACTCCAGAGTGTGCAGATTTTTCCTTCAACTCACTCGTCTGACTCTGCACACACACGATATGAGACAGAGGATGCTTATTGCTGACTTTCAACTAAACGCTATCGTTACGAAACCGGACCAATTGATCCTCTCGACCGTCGGCAGTCGGCATCTGCAGTAACAACCAGCGTGGCGCTTGGCTCAGGGCACGTCAGGTCAGGGCAGGTCGTGGATCATGTGACCAAAGAAGACAAATCTAACTTCTTTTAATTTATTTCAGTTTTATATTAATTTTTGGGCCACACAGCCAGATTTTCTCAAGCACACTTACAAAAAAAAAAAAATCTGTGAGACAAAAAGGGCACTTTGGGCATCAAGGGGCAAGGGGCAGGTGCTCCAGCACCCTCCGCGCCTACCTCTGCACGTGCCTGGTATGGGGAAGTTATTGAATTTTCTTTCACACTATTCCTCCGATATGGTAATTTGCCGATGGTCCCTAAGCCTCCGAGCGATCAGCGGCAGCGTATTGACGGCTCGTTTGGAGGAAAACAAGTTTACAGCTCACATTCTTCATTACAGTGATCAAAAAGAGGGGGCTGGTTTGGAACTACGTTTTTTTTGTCGATGAGTTATTGAGCCGCAAAGTCCGGCTAGACACTCTTGCGAATCTTTCTAAATACAGCCAAGTAGATATTTCCAAGTTTGAGATGACTTAATTCTCGTAATTTTCGACTTTATTCTCGTTATTTATGAGATTATTCTCGTAACTTTATGACTTTACCCTCGTATCCTTCCTTTGATTGAGTTCTCAACGTGGCCCTCATCCTCCGTCGTACTAGTCCTCCGCCCTACTTCCTGAAGTTTCTCTCGAACATTTCGACAGTCTGTCACCAAACATGGACAAATCACATCATCACTTCCACCTTGGTGTCTTTGTTCATAGGTAACAGTGAGCAGAGACACTGACAGACGGATTTGAAGACTGCAGAACAAAAACTCACCTTGCTTAGCTTTTCTGTAATTCCTCCTGCGCACTGTTTTCACAGACATCAGTTATACTTTCGATTTCCCTCTGCATCATTCTGATCCTGTGTCATGGTCTACCTGCTCCTCCCCTCCTGTGCTGTCAGGGGGAAATGCAGAGCAGCAGGAGCTATCCATGAGCAGGAGGGGCAGTGGAGGGTAGCGACGTGCGGATCGATACTGAAATATGGATACCTCCTGTAACTGTCGCAAAAAAATGTGTTTGTTCGAGCATGATTTTGTGTTTATATAGGAAAGGTTTGAAAATTGTTCATGTTTATGGTATATTACTGCCACCTACTGGTCAAATTGAGTATCAAGTGAGTTTCAGCATGCGTTGATCACAGGTTAAATTGAGGTATTGCCTGTACATTATGCTGCAAGAAGCTCAACACAGATGAAGAGGATGCATCTATGAAGAACAAAGAACTGAAAAACCCAAACATATCTGGTTTGAAGACGCACACAGTATGAGAACATATTTTTATTTGTAATGGACATTTTGTTAAGACTTTGTTTATGCATCTTTTTTCATAAATACTTGTGTTTTATTAATTTCATTTTCAGTTTTTCACGGTGTTTGCTGACAACAAAAGAAGAATAAATATTTGTCACACATCAGGCAAAGCGTGACTCATCTATACCAGATAAAAACTTTGGGAGCAGTTATAGCTCCAATGCAAGATCTAAAAATCGATTCTCAAATCAGAGTAGGCCTATCGATATTTTGATTCTTCAGTCATTTGAGATTATGTATATCATTAACAGGAACAAAGTGGAAAATATTTAAACTATCGAGATCTTGGATAAATGACATAGGGTGCTTCTCAAAGCTCCAAAGTTGCATCCTCGCCTCCTCCACTCGCCTCCTCCACTTGCGTCTTAGTCCCGCCCACCAGAGATGCATGCCAGAGACGCGAGGAAACGAAGAGAGGAGAGAGGAGACGAGGAGGTTCATTTTAAGAGCACTGAGATGTCCTCTCCTCCGGAGCGTCACATGAAGTGACGTCTTTTAGTGATGACGGCGTCACAGCTGAATAAACCGGTCCGAGCGCACGGGAGAAACTGAATTAAGGAAAATAATGTAAACTCCAGGGCACTCGACCGCGGTAAATTCATATTCACTTTTATATCAGTTTAACATGAATGAAAAGAAAAATGTCACGTTTTCCCAGGCCCAGAGTGATAGGAGATTTTAATTGTTATATTGCGGCCACTTTGTGTTCATATCTGCTATAAGCACTTAAACCCCCCTCCGTGCGCATTAATATAGAAAAAATGTAAAGGCCTGAGAAAAAAATGTACAGTGTACAATTCACTACTTTCTCTCCTTATTTATGCTTGGTTATATCAGGAACTACATAAAACATGCTTTTCGTTAATGTGCATTATAATCTGCCTGACCATGGGGTCTATTGGGTGCTGATATTTGTCACTAAGCGTCTCTTTTTTTATTATTTATTATTATTGTCCATGTTTGCTGTTTGTAAATGTTGTATGGTCTGGGTAGACTGCAAAATCTGAATTGGCCTTTGGGATAAATAAAGTTGTCTAAACTAAAATGTGTTTTCCTGAACAGACCTGTTTACTGTAGCAGCCTCACAGTTACAGACATAAACACAAACAACACGGATAAATCAGGACAGACAACAGATGGAAAACCTGAAAGAACTGCCCCGTGACAGTGTTCAATATTTTCTGTGATATCAATTTGTCCATTTTAAAATACTTCTAAATGATGAGACAAATATTTCTTTGCACAGTGAAGAAAATAAAAAAGAGATAAAAGAGACACTGAAATTTAGTAACTGCACAAATTTTGAGGGAAAATTCGACCTACAAATCGGCTGCTTTGTGTGAAATGTGAAAATACTCATTACAATGACTCCCAAGAAGTTTCTAATTACACTTTAACACTTCCTTTTGCGCCGTGATGTTTATATTTCACTCGTGGGAAGCTGACCCTTTACAGCCGGCTGCTGATAACAAGGGGGCGTGTCTGTCAGTGAAAAGACTTCCGTGAAGCCTGCACTTGTGTTTCCTCGATTATGCCTCCTCCAGATCAGTCTCCTCTCTCCTCTCTCCTCTCTCCTCCGAGCACATTTGGCACTTTGGAATGTCCTTCAATATGGCTGCTCACAAAGTACTTCTGGTGTCGCGGAGGAGAGAGGAGAGAGGAGACTGCATTTTGGCACATTGGGAAGCACCCACAGTTGGTGGGAACTACTTTTTCTTCCGCCTGGGTTAGAGCGTAATGCGGAAGCACAGCAGCGGGCTCGCGCTGCCCGCTCTCGCTCAAACCGTCAGTGGGTGCTTCCCAATGCGACCCAGGCTGCGATCGAATAGTCACCTCCTAAGCCCTTTCCTATCTACTTTTCCTTAACCCCGATGGAGAACGTCACGGGGTTAAGGAAAGGAGACAGAATCCGACTTCACTTTCCCTACACTACGTCATCATGTGACGGCGGATGTTACTGCTGCAATGAAACTATAATTTTCCAAAGGTGGACTACAAAAGACGCATCATGCATCATGTTTCATGACAATATTGCTCCTTTTGACTACATTGAACATAATAACCTGATAAAATAACATTTGCATCATCGATGTTGAAGTGAGGATTTAAATAAATCTGTCCTCTCATTATCAACATGAACACCAATCAGTGCATGAAAATAAATGAACTGAAGGAAAGAAACGCATGAATTGTTAATACCACAATCTAATGGTGTACACATTATTAATATTGAACCGAGTTTTGGATATAATCAACATCAAATGTCTCATATCCTGCTCTCTTCGGAGAATCAGACTGCTGGAAAGTTAAGGCAGGTTTTGGTAAACTTTAGAAAGGATGAACAGCAGAGGGAACTCACATGGTCTGAGGGATTTGTTCATCATTATTCAGTTGAATTTGGAAGCAGTCTGAGCAAGGGCGTCAGTTTATTTTAAAAAGTGGGGGGGACAGCTACTGGTACAAGTGACTTTTAAGAAGTGCTTTTGATCAGGGGCGCTGCTAGGGATTTTTGCCCCATGATACGAAATGTGACTAGGTCTCCCATAGCCGGCTGTTAGGCCGGCGAAAAATTTTGATACTGTTTTACAAAAAAAATGCATTTTAGTTATATTTTGACTATCATTTCCTTTATTTGTGAAAAGAACAACATGACAGTTACTTGGTAGGGGAAGCACTGAAAATTCAATAAAATTCATTTTGATTTTATTATTTGCTGCAAAACTAATACTCTGTATTCCAAAAACCCATCTCTTTATTTAAATACTTGAACATAAAATTCTCTTTAGAATAATTAGAAGACAAAAACAACCTAAAATACAAAATAACCTCTTCCTTTAAAATGAAATGCAATTACAATATGTGGAGAAAACACCATAAGAAATGGCCATTTGTCTTTTATGATATATTGTAATTTGAACAGGTACCCCCACATGCAGGTTTAATTTATCTCCAATACTGTGGGCTCAGGGGATGCCATTAGATTTGTGTTGAAAAAATACATATATGAGGCTGTGTGGTTTTTGTTTTTTTAACCTCCTGATTTCCAGAAAATGTAAACATTTCTCAGACTGGATTGAGAGCAGTCACCCAGTCTGACCACAAATGTCTCTGTTCCTGCTGCAGAGTCCAAACTACTGACCAAACATTATACTTCAGAAGCGGATTCTTTTTAAATCATTAGAATCGTTATAAAATAAAATACATACAATATGCTTTTTTAATTTCGGAAAGATATTGTAGCGTGTTGCTGTTAGTGTTCGAAGTTTGAGGTTGGTTAATGTTATGTGAGGATGTTCTGTAGATTCCTACCTGTATCCGGTTACCTGAATGCACCTTGGGGTGGGTTGGCTCTGTGAGTGGCTGAGAGAAGGGTGGGGGCGGGACAGAGGGAGAGGGCAAGGGGCTCTGTGTGTGAGCGTGTGTCCTGCCCTGGAGAGGCGAGTGATGAGCAGCCCTGTTAGCATGTATTTTTGTGTTGGCGTGGTTACGGCCTACAGTAACCGCAGTGCAGCTGTCAATAAAGCGGTGCTACTGACAAGAAACTCGTCCTTCTTTCAAGTGACCTGTCGGACGCTACATTGGTGTCAGAAGTGAAAACTATCCGGACTTTCTTCAGACCTCCGCTTGCCGCGGCTAGTCTGGACACGGCTAACTCTGCTCGTCAGCCTGCAGTGACAATGGCGGCACAGAAAGATGGGGCTGGTGCTCGCAGAAAGGTTAAAGAAGAGGTTATGGACTGTGGGTACGCTGGTCCTCCGGGACATGAGAGTGGTTCTGACCGTGCTGCGGAGCATGTGGCTTGCATGAGACGGATGGCCAGGGGGCTAGCGGCTGATGCCGGCTTCGACTCGCTGAGCGCGGAGTGGCACGCCGACGCGGGAATTCGCGGCGGTAAAGCCGCGGGGCCGGATGTAAACAACGATGGCGGCGCCCTGTGTCGCCAGCCACATGTGAAGACGCCGAAGTACTCCGGTAAGACGGACTGGGAGGCGTTTCATGCCCAGTTTGAACTGTTAGCTAAGGCAGCAGCCTGGCCTGTGAGCACTAAAGCACTCCAGTTAGCCCTATGCCTCACTGATGATGCCCTGGCATGTTTGCTGTTGCTGAGCCCTGCGGAAAGAGATGATTACGGGGCGCTGGTGGGGGCTTTACGGCGCCGATTTGGACAGTGTACGCAGCCTGGTGTCCTGCGCGCAGACCTGATGAGCCGGCAGAGACAACCGGGTGAGTCGCTCCATGTTCTGGCTAATGACATTGAGACTCTGGCGAGGAGAGCATATGCCCACATGCCCACTGATG
Source organism: Scarus forsteni (assembly GCA_036419115.1). Lineage (NCBI taxonomy): Eukaryota > Metazoa > Chordata > Actinopteri > Labriformes > Labridae > Scarus > Scarus forsteni. Next base: position 337,299 of record JAZDUH010000134.1, on the reverse strand, counting down.
TGCAAAATGAACTAGCCAGAGATCAGTTTATCAGGGCCATTGCCCCTAGAGAACTACGCATACAGACACAGCTTGCTCACCCACGTAGTCTGCAAGAAGCATTGGAGCTGGCTGTGGAGAGAGAGGCTGTGGGGACTGCTGCTGAGAGTGACCAGTCAGAGGGTGGACCAGTTGGGAGGTTGGTGTCACAGGAGGGCCGAGGTCAAGAGAAGCCAGCCTGGGCTGCTGAGCTGACTGAACTGATAAGGGCCATGTCGCTGCGGTCACCAAGCAACAATGCGCGCCCCCGCCGGAACATCCCTGTGTGCTGGGCATGTGGTAAGCCTGGCCACATCAGTGTTCGGTGCCCCGAGCATGCTAACATTCAGGGAAACGGCCCTGGGCCTGCGTAGATGGGACGACGCAGGCCCCCTCTTCGGTGTCCCATCCTACCCTGCCGCAAGTGGACGGAGCCCAACTGTACAGCCGGGGGAGCGGGGCTCCACTCCCCCCTGAAGCAGATGACGACGCAGAGTCCGCGAGGGTGGTGGGTTGGACACATGCGGGGAACTTTTGCCACATCCCCATCACCCTTGCGGGGACTCCATGCACGGCCCTAGTCGATACTGGTTCCACAGCAACACTAGTGAGACCTGAGGTGGTGCCGGTAGGGACAAAGTTGGAACCTACTGTGGTAAAGCTACGGACTGTGACTGGTGAGTTAGCCCCCATGCTGGGTAGAGGGGTGGTGACCATATGGGTTGGGGGACGGTCGGTGGACTTTAAGGTGTGGGTTGCAGAGGTGCAGGACCCTTGCATATTGGGTCTGGACTTTCTGCGTGTCACACGGTGTGTGTTGGACCTGGGGATGAACACACTAGTTTTCCCTGGGGGCCCCACGGTTGAAATGGTTCACCCTGTACAGGCTGTTGGACCACACAGGAGTTTGAAGGTGACAGAGGAAGATCAGGTTTTGCATCCCCCCCTCCAAGCTGCCCCCCCTGCTCCACAGCGACCCATCCTTCACGACCTGGTGCATACACTCCCTCCAGCCCAGGACCGGCAGTCCACGGTGGGGGACAGTGAGAGACTGGTGGTGCTGAAGGAGGTATGGAGACGCAGCTGTCACAACTTGGACCCTGGGCAGCAGGAGGAACTGTGGCAGGTGTTATGGGAGTTTAAGGACATTTTTGCTCTGTCGGAGGATGAAGTGGGTCTGACTCACTTGGTGCAGCACAACATTGACACAGGGGATGCCAGACCAATCAAAACACGGCCCCGCCGCCTTCCCCTGGCACACCAGGCTGCTGCTGACAACGCCATTGATGAGATGCTCAGAGCGGGCATCATCGAGCCCTCTGACAGCCCTTGGGCCTCGGGGGTTGTGATGGTGAACAAGAAAAAGAGCCCTAAAATGAGGTTTTGTGTTGACTACCGGCCGCTCAACAGTGTGACTAAAAAGGACTCATACCCACTGCCTCGCATTGATGAGTCCCTGGACTTGGTTTCTGGCTCGTCTTGGTTTTCCTCGTTGGACCTGCGCAGCGGGTACTGGCAAGTGCCCCTCACCCCTGAGGCTAGACCAAAGACTGCTTTCTGCACTGGCAGGGGGTTGTGGCAGTTTCGAGTCCTAAGCTTCGGTCTATGCAATGCTCCTGCCACGTTCGAACGGTTGATGGAGAAGGTGCTGGCTGATATCCCCCGACAGGAATGTTTGGTCTATCTGGATGACGTCCTGGTCCATGGGTGCTCCTTTGAGGTGGCTTTGGCTTCCCTGCGCCGGGCTCTTCAGCGGATTGAAGTGGCGGGTTTGAAGCTCCACCCTGACAAGTGCTGCTTTATGAGAAGGGAGCTGGAGTTTTTGGGGCACAAAGTCGGGGGTGAGGGCATTAGCACACTGGAGGAGAAGGTGCAGGCGGTAAAGGACTGGCCAACCCCCTCCAACCTGAGAGAGTAGAAGAGCTTCATCGGACTGGCGTCCTATTACAGGCGGTTTGTGCGCGGCTTCTCCTGCATTGCCGCACCACTATTTCGCCTGCAGCAGAAAGACAGTGACTTTTCCTGGACAATGGACTGTGAGCAGGCTTTCAGCGATCTTAAGAGGGCCTTGACAGAGTCTCCCATCCTCACCCCGCCGGACCCCAACCTGCCGTTTATCCTGGACACGGATGCCAGCGATGCCGGGATGGGAGCAGTGCTAAGTCAGTTGGGGCCAGAGGGGGAGAAGGTGGTGGCTTACTTCAGTAGAACCTTTAACAAGGCTGAACGGCGCTACTGTGTAACGCGCAGAGAGCTCCTAGCTATAGTGAGAGCGATAAGCCATTTCAAGTATTACCTGTGCGGCGTGCCCTTCACTGTCCGAACTGACCATGCTGCCCTCCAGTGGTTAATGTCTTTCAAGGAGCCAGAAGGGCAGATCGCACGCTGGCTGGAAGAACTGGCACCATATGACTTCAAGGTTGGGTACAGGGCTGGGGCTCACCATGGCAACGCAGACGCCATGTCCCGACGTCCTTGTGCCCCTGACGGCTGCCGGTACTGTGATAAAAGGGAGACCAGGGAGGAGGAACTCCTCTCAGAGGAGGAGCGGGATCCGTTGCTGAACAGAGATGGGCCAGCCTGTAAAGCAGTGCAGGTTATCGACGCAGCCGAATGGAGACTGCAACAGGAACAAGACGCCGACCTTCAACCAGTGTTACGCTGGGTGGAGTCTGGGCGAAAACCACAATGGGACGAGGTCTCTGGGTGTTCAACTGCCACTAAAGGACTGTTTGAAAAGTTTGACGCGCTCCGAGTGAAGGGTGGGGTGCTTCAGAGAGCCTGGAAGGAACCAGCTACGGGTGAGGATAAGTGGCAGGTGGTGGTCCCCAGGACCCTAAGAGAGGTAGTGTTAAAAGCCTGTCACGGGACAGCTGGAGCAGGGCACTTTGGAGTCTCCAAGACCCTCAGGCGGCTCAGGCAAAGCTTCTACTGGGGCCAGCTCAGGAGAGATGTTGAGGACTTCTGTCGCCGTTGCGACCCATGCATGTCCTGCGACCCTGTTAGCATGTATTTTTGTGTTGGCGTGGTTACGGCCTACAGTAACCGCAGTGCAGCTGTCAATAAAGCGGTGCTACTGACAAGAAACTCGTCCTTCTTTCAAGTGACCTGTCGGACGCTACAATATATTATTCACTAATGTGTTTTTCTTCGTTATAATCTTTTAATGTATCACACAGCTGCATTAAGTAATATTAAGCCTTCTTGCCATACCTTTCTTCTTTGTAGGCTGGAAACATTTATTTATATTATTATCATTATTCTTATTTTTTCCGGCCTAATTATTCGATGAAAATACCGCCATGTGTGGATGATCCGGGTCATGACCTCTTCTTCTTCTGTGGTGTTATTACATGGGATAATCACAGCAAGCAAACAAGCTTTCTAACTCACCCTGGTATTATCAGAAGAAAAATCACTCTCTGGGTCGGAGCTTCAGCTTGGCACAATAGCAAATTCATAACAGCTTATATCCTCACGGAGGTCTGCAGCGTCTCTCTGCTACTCTCGGACGAATGCAGGTGGTGCGTTCAGGAGCGTCGGAATTTTTATATACTACCGAAATAACTGGGATTACAATGGTTTACACGTGAAGGATTTGTGTGCTGTGGAGACAAAATGACCTCTGACAAAAAGTGGGGGGGACACATCCCCCCCGTCCCCCCCTAAACTGACGCCTATCTGAGTACGCGCTGTTTATAAATGTTGTTGCCGCGGAGAATTGTGGGACAGAATAATCTCCTCTCCTTTCGTAAATTATGGTCCGGTGTATCCTGTGCTAAAGGAGATAAGAAAGGAAGCATTGAGCCTCCTTTCCTAAGCATTTAAACTATTCGAACAGCTCTAATCACCAACCACTTCCGGTTCATTTCACTCAGTTAGGAACCTTCCTAAGCAAAAATGACCTTTCGACCACAGGGTGCTTCTCAAAGCTCCAAAGTTGCATCCTCGCCTCCTCCACTCGCCTCCTCCACTTGCGTCTTAGTCCCGCCCACCAGAGATGCATGCCAGAGACGCGAGGAAACGAAGAGAGGAGAGAGGAGACGAGGAGGTTCATTTTAAGAGCACTGAGATGTCCTCCCCTCCGAAGCGTCACATGAAGTGACGTCTTTTAGTGATGACGGCGTCACAGCTGAATAAACCGGTCTGAGCGCACAGGAGAAACTGAATTAAGGAAAATAAAGTAAACTCCAGGGCACTCGACCGCGGTAAATTCATATTCACTTTTATATCAGTTTAACATGAATGAAAAAGAAAAATAACACATTTCCTAGGTCCTGAATGATAGGAGTTTTAAATTGTTATATTGCGGCCACTTTGTGTTCATAAATAATGTTTTTATCCTGCTATAAGCACTTAAACCCCCCTCTCTGTGCATTTATATATAAAAACTGTAAAGGCCTGAGATAAAAATGTACAATCCACTACTTTCTCTCCTTATTTATGCTTGGTTAGATCAGGAACTACATGCTTTTCGTTAACGTGCATTATAATCTGCCTGACCCTGGGGTCTATTGGGTGCTGATATTTGTCAATGAGCATCTCTTTTTATTGCGGCTTTCCAGTACCTTTAAGTCGCTTGAGGCAGAGAATAGGTCCAGTATATTTGTATGACACGCTGCTGCTGTTCCAACGAAGCACTCGGAGTTCAGAAAAGTTTCAATGATTTAATGACTGAATCGTGAATGAATTAAGTTACACGCGCACATTTGATGTACACGGATGGCACACGTGTAAGCAGACAGATGAACAACAGGTAACAAAAGCACGGTCAACAAAAAATTACGGCTACCTTAGACTCGCCTCTCCTCCCCAGTGCAGGTGAAGTAGCCTCTCATATAACTTCCGGCTGTCAATCCAAAGTGCCCATGTGACCCGAAACTTACACGTTACCACGGAAACCAGACAAAAGTGATCGAACCCAGAATAATCAAAAATAATATATATGGCTCCTACACACCAGCCCCTAATTATTTAGTGAATGTAAATAATTACTCAGATATCACATAGGAGACATACACACAAGACAAACGCTGAACACTAAAGCACAAAATTAATGTCCATTAATTAATCAACGCAAAAATCTTCTTTCTTCTTGAATCATTTGACTCACAGTCCACAGTCTCACTGGTCAAAGTAAAAAAAAAGTCAAAAAGGTCAAAAAACAAGTCAAACGGCTTCAGACTCCTGCAGCAGACAAAGCTTTGTGATGGGCCGGTCCAGGCAGCTGCTCCGAGTTTTAACTCGCACCTGTCGAACGAATCCTCTTCAATCCGGAAAGGTCTGTATCACTCGTCCCACAGGCCAAGAGTTTCGTGGTGCTGTGCTGTCCATTATAATGACCAGGTCTCCCACGACAAGATTCCTCTTCACTCCTGTCCATCTCTGACGCTCCTGCAGCTGAGGTAGGTATTCCTTTATCCATCGCCTCCAAAACAGGTCAGACATATATTGAACTTGTTTCCACCTCCTATGTGCATATATATCTGTGGGTTGGAATACTCCTGGGGGCAATGTTGGTGAGGTTTTCAACAGTAACAGATGGTTAGGAGTCAATGCCTCCAAGTCATTTGGATCCAGGGAGGCTTTGGTGATTGGTCTGCTGTTTAGTATGGCTTCAATCTCACAAAACACTGTGTGAAGGCTTTCCTCATCCAAGTTTTGAACCCTCAAAGTTGAATTGAGAACCTTTCGCACGGACCGGATCAAGCGTTCCCAAACTCCCCCATGATGTGAGCCGGCAGGTGGATTAAAGCTCCATTTAATTTTCTTTTGCAGCATGACACCATGGATCTGCTCCTGATTCCACTGTTCCATAGCTTTCCTCAGTTCTCGCTCTGCTCCCACAAAGTTGGTTCCATTATCAGAGCGTAGCTCCCGAACTTGTCCTCTCCTGGCAATGAAGCGCCTGAGTGCATTAATAAAGGAGTCGGTGTCCAACGATGATGCAACCTCGATATGTACCGCTCTGATGGCAAGGCAAGTAAACAGAACACCGTACCTCTTTACCATGCTCCTTCTACTCTTAACCTCAAAGGGGCCAAAGCAGTCAACTCCAACACGGGTAAATGGCGGTTCATCTGGGACAATTCTTTCAGGAGGCAAGTCTGCCATCTGCTGGTGAACCGGCAGAGCACTCAGACGGCGACAGATAATGCACTTAGATAGCACCTTTCTGATTGCTGAACTCACACCAGTTATCCAGTATCTCTCTCTCAGCTTAGATAGCATATGATTACGGCCCCCATGTCCCACTTCTTGATGTACATGTCCAAGTAAGAGCTCAGAGATGTGGAGATCTTTTGCCAGGATTATAGGATGTTTCTCTTCTACAGGCATGGATAATCGACTGAGTCGACCACCAACTCTCATGACTCCATCTTGCAATTGTGGACAGAGTTTATGAAGTTGACTGGATCTTTTAACCAACTGCCCTTTTGCCAGACTGGTTAGCTCCTCAGGAAATCTCTTTCCTTGACAGAACTTAATGACAGCTAGCTCAGCTTGGTTCAGGTCTTCTACTGTGAGGCTGCTGTGCACCGATGTCTTCTTAAATTCTGTCATCTCCTGTTCCACAGATGATGCTTGTTGTTCTTCACTAATGCCAGGCTGTGTAAAGGTCGCATTTAACTGTTTTCTCTTTTTTACACAGGACATGAGCCAGCTTTTAATCCTCAGGAGCCATGCCACTGATTTCTTCAGCTTCATCCAGGATGAAAAGTACTCAACCAGGTGATTTACAGGTTCTTCCCTGGCCTGCACAACATTCACAGCAACCACTCCTTTGACTTCAGGATCAGTAAGTGATAGGTGATTGAGGTCATCTGGGGTGGCAGGCCATTTACTCTCAGAATGCAAAAGAAACTGGGGCCCAGACACCCATGCAACATCAGCAACGAATACCTCAACTTTGACTCCTCTAGAGGCTATGTCTGCTGGGTTGCTGCTGGTGTCCACGTACCTCCATTGCGCAGGAGATGAAACCCTGAGGATCTGTGAGACCCGGTTTGCAACAAAAACTTTGAAACGTGATGTCTCATTCCCAATGTATTTCAGCACAGATGTGCTGTCGGTCCAGAACACTGAGTCCAAAAGATCCATCTTTAACTCCTTCCTCCACAGCATGTCGATGCGGCTGGCCATAGTTGCAGCAATAAGCTCCATCCTGGGGATTGTAACACATTTCAATGGAGCAACCCGAGCCTTTCCCATCACAAAAGCACTGTGCACTTCTGAGTTCTTGTCTTTTAACAACAAGTAAGTTACTGTTCCGTACCCATGCTCACTGGCATCACAGAAATGATGCAATTGAGCCGAAGTTACTTCTCCAAAGCCTGGTGGCTTAAAACATCTGCTGAGTTCCAGTCTTTCCAACAGATGCAGCTGCTGCAGCCACTCCAACCACTCTTTAGCAACTGACTCAGGTACAGCATCATCCCAGCCTATCCCTCTCCTGCACAGATCTCTCATAATCCTCTTCGCTGTTAGAACAACAGGACTTAGCATTCCAAGAGGATCGTAGATGGAGCTGACAGTGGAAAGGATTCCTCTTCGGGTAAGTGGTCTATCCTTGAGTACCATTTTGAATTTAAAGGAGTCTGATTTAATGTTCCATTCCACACCCAGCACTCTCTCTACAGGTAGCGAGTCCAGTTCCAGGTCCAAACCTTCAATACATTTTGCTCTGTGATTCTCTGGAATAACTTCCAGCACTCCTGGTCTGTTACTCAGCCACTTTGTCAAAGAAAATCCACCTCTGAAACACAAAGAGACCAGGTTCCTATACAGCATCACTGCTTCCTTCTCCGTGGCCACTGACACGAGGCAATCGTCCACATAAAAACAGTGCAGTAGTTTATCCACCGTCTCCTGACTGTAGTGATGCCCATAGTCCTCTGCACACTTTCTGAGAGCAAAGTTAGCACAACTGGGGGATGATGTTGCCCCAAACAAGTGCACCTTCATCCGATACTCCATAGGTGGCTGCTGCATATCCCCCTCCGGCCACCAGAGGAATCTGAGAAGATCTCTGTCATCAGGAGGGACTTGGACCTGGTGGAACATGGATTCTATATCTGCCATGATCACAACTGGTTCCTTCCTGAACCTAGTTACAACTCCAATGAGAGAACTGGTAAGATCTGGGCCCTGTAAAAGCTGAGCATTTAGTGATGTTCCTTGGAATCCTGCTCCACAGTCAAACACAACTCTAAGCTTTCTTTTAGTGGGATGGTAGACCCCGTGATGCGGTATGTACCATACTTTTCCATCATCACGAGCCAGCTCCTCTTTGGGCACTTTCTCAGCATAGCCTTTAGCCAGAAGGTCATTTACAAAGGTATTGTACTCAGTATGAAACATTGAATCCTTCTGAAACCTTCGCTTCAAATAACACAGACGCTGTTCAACAACTTTCTTGTTATTTGGCATACTGACATCGATGTTCCTTAAAGGTAATGCTATCTGGTAATGCCCATCCACCTGTTTCACTGAGTTGTTCACAAACTCCATGAACCTTTGATCCTCCCTTGACATTCCTGGTTGCTCCTCAATGCTGCTTTCAGGAAAGTCATTCTTAAATTGCTGCTGCCAGAGATCGTCCAAGTTCACAACCGAGACTCTATTAACAGTTATTTGTGGATGCTCCCAGTTAACTGTCTCTCCACTGTTTTCTGTCAGTGGACCATTCACAGTCCAGCCCAGCAAGGTTCGAATAGCATAAGGTCCATCATTCATGCTACACACCACTTCCAGTGGTTCCAGTGCTTTAGGAACATTGGTTCCTATTAGTAGCTCAATTCCTGCATCAATCTGAGGAAGGCTAATGTGCTTCAGATATGACCATTTTTTAATATCCTTTTCAGTGGGAATATTTCCTTTGTTCACAGGCATGGACTCTTGTGTGTAAGCTCTTGGAAGCTCGAGAAAATTGTCCCCTTCCAGTGCTGCAACCTCCAATCCTGATACTATGTTGCTGCTAACAACTTTCTCCTGGCCCATGGTTCGAAGGAGAATACGTCCTTTCCTCCCTGTGAGGTGGAGCTTATGCATTAAGCTCTCAGTGCAAAATACTGCAGTACTCCCCTGGTCCAAGAAAGCATAGGTGATGACAGTTTTAGTTCCTTTGTTACATTTAACCTGGACTGGAACAATAGGCAGTTTGCAGTCCCGATCTCCAGCCCCTGTAAGACCACTTGACACCAGTGTGTTGTCAACATGCCGCTCTGGGCTCCTCTCCATCTGCTCGGAATCTTTAATGGGTTCCTTGTGAAGTACAGTGGGATGTTTAAGGCTACATTTTGAGCAGGAAATCCTCTTCCGGCAATCTTTACTGATGTGCCCTGTGCACAAACAACCAAAGCAAATGCCTTTTTCCTTTAAGAAGCCTATCTTCTTCTCATGGGCCATTTTTCCCATCTGTACACATACATCTAACGTGTGTCCTCCTCCACAGCAGATGCATGCTTTATTTCCCATTGGTTTGATTTCCTTTTCTTTCCTCACAGGTTGACATTTGTTTACTACAGTACCAACAGTGGTAGCGAAGCTGCTCCCCTTGTGCCCAGGACGAAGCTGTGACTTGTGTTTGTGTGTTGCCTTATTTATGGTTATTATTTGAGAGTCTTGTATGTTGCCAAATACAGGATCTGTCAAAATTTTCACTTGCTTTTCAATGAAGTTGACAATATCTGTGAACTTAGCTCTCCGGTCATGTCGTTCCTGTAGCTCGCAGGCATGGTTCCTCCATCTGTCTCTGAGTTTGTAAGGCAGCTTTTTAATTATGCTTAACATATTGGAAGGCATATCCATGTCTGTAAGATACTGTACATCATCCATGGCGTTACAGCAGCTTCTAAGGAAGAGACTGTAGTCCTGTAGAACCTTAACATCCTCTGCTTTAATTGAAGGCCATGAGAGGGCTTTGTCCATGTAAGAAGAGGCAATTACTTGTTCATTCCCAAACTGTTCCTTTAATAAAGCTTTGGCTTTAGCATATCCTCTTTCTGGATGCATATGTTGACAGCTTCTTACAAGCTCCTTAGCATGACCCTTTGTGTATTGTTCCAAAAAGTATAAACGGTCACAGCTGTTAGTTGTGTTCCTCTCGACTCCGTTCTCAAAAGCTCGAGTAAGCGTGTGATATTTCAGTGGATCACCGTCATAGATTGGAATCTCTCTCTTGGGTAGAGCTGAGAGGCTTTGCTGGTGTATTAGCAGTGTTGTGATCTCATTTTGTTTCCTCATGATGCCAAGAACTTCATCTTTGGTTTCCAGATCCGCTGTGTTAACTCCTAGTTGTCCATATGATTCATGTACGTTGAATTGGGAGTTTGTATGCAATTGCATTGGATTTTGCTCATATAAAGTTGTATTTGGTTTTGGGTTGGTTTCAGTTTGTTTTGGAATGAATTCATTTGCATTGACATTGAGTAACTGTTGTGATTGTGCCTTTTCAAAATATGATTTCATTCCATCCGATACATTTGATGTCTGTTTTCCACTTGTTGTGCTTCGTGCTTTGAAAATTTCAAGTTTTGCCATTTTTCTGCAATTTCAGTGTTAAGTTCAAGCTCCTCTCTCCTTTTTGCATGAGCGTTACTCCTCTTCTTCCAAAGCATGCTTTTCCTTTAATAATTTGTGCCTCATAGTTAAGGCTGCCAGCTCAGCTTCGGCCTTTAAACGTGCAGAAGAAGTGGAAGAGCGTTGTGACTGAGATGTTTTGTGACTTCCGATATTTGAAACACTGTCATTTGGATTGATGTCATCCTCCATTTGATTTAGTTGGTTTGTTTGAAATGATAGAATTTCTGGTGAATCCTGTTGCCCTTGAGAGATTTTTTGTCCAGTTTCAACCATCCATTTTTGAGAGTCATTTTGAAATTTATCGCTGTAATTCATGATGCTTGAAAACCATTCATTTTGTTTGGTGGTTTCATCCTCAGGAAGTAGAGGCAACAGTGCATCGTGTGCATTTGTGGCGTTCTCACGCAGTGCATTTAAATTCTCCAAACATTGTCTCACATCAGACACATTTTCTCTTTGATTCATGAGCCTTTTCATTTTTGGTATTAAACCTTTGATTTGATCAACCACACGTTTTCGTTCCTTTTGCAAGTTTTCAATTTTATTCAGCAAACCCTTTTCAGTAAGTTTGCGTTCCCTTTGTTTCCCAGACTCCACGTCAGCGCACGAGGCCGCGTCATTTGTTTGACTCATTTTATCACTTTTCCCATTCAGCTTTCAGTGAACCGTGACATTTAAATCCATCCACAAAGCACAGCAAACTGAGACATTTCATTTCAACAAGGCAGCATCAGCATTACTCCATGTAACCTTAAAGAAAGCTTCGCATACCAGCATCAAAGCGCAGACGCTCTCCGGAGCGCAGAGCAAACAATCAGACATCACATCTCCGACCAGCATCCATTTCAAAAGAAGGCACATCAACTCTAATGCAACTCGGATTCCTTGTCCACACACAAACATGCACAGGTGAGCTTACCTGTCCTCCATGACAGATGTAAGATGTGGCGTTTTGTCTTACTTTGTTTGGCACTGCTCTGTGCGTCCTGCTGATTTTGCGCTGTTAGTGATCGCTTTCTCCGTTGATGCCTTTTTTGTTGACAAATTATTGCGGCTTTCCAGTACCTTTAAGTCGCTTGAGGCAGAGAATAGGTCCAGTATATTTGTATGACACGCTGCTGCTGTTCCAACGAGGCACTCGGAGTTCATAAAAGTTTCAATGATTTAATGACTGAATCGTGAATGAATTAAGTTACACGCGCACATTTGATGTACACGGATGGCACACGTGTAAGCAGACAGATGAACAACAGGTAACAAAAGCACGGTCAACAAAAAATTACGGCTACCTTAGACTCGCCTCTCCTTCCCAGTGCAGGTGAAGTAGCCTCTCATATAACTTCCGGCTGTCAATCCAAAGTGCCCATGTGACCCGAAACTTACACGTTACCATGGAAACCAGGCAAAAGTGATCGAACCCAGAATAATCAAAAATAATATATATAGCTCCTACAGCTGTTGTCGTTCTCTTGTATATTGGCTGCATGATAAAATGACATGTTGAACTGTTTCCGGGCTGCCACATTGACATAACCCATCTGGGTGTTTTCCAACCACCTTTAAACCACTGGCAAGCCCACAATGCCCAAGTCTGAGTCTTGTTAAAACAATGTCATCCCTGCGACCAGAATTTAATTTCCACCTCTTGCTTTTAATTGAGGTCTGCAAAGAGTAGAAATGTCGACCTTTAAGCTCCTCTGCCCATTCTATCTGCCACTGGGCTTCAAGCTTATCCTTACACATGCTGTAACATTCACACTTTCCCAGTGGGATATTTAGTTCTATGTTCTCTCTAAGCAGAGACTCCTTAGCCAATGTATCAGCCATTTCATTGCCCTCAACACCTGAGTGGCTGGGCACCCACACAAAGCACACCAGACATCCTGATCTTTCGACTCTAGAAAGGCAGCACAAGACCTTGATGCGCCATGACGCCCTCCCGTGTTTGAACGCCGCACCTGAGCGCGTCACTTCCTGTTTTTAAAGCAGGTAATCTCGCGCCAACTCTTGGTCACATGACTGAGGTGGGTCCAGATTAAAAACCTTATTTTGTGTAGAGCGCAGGGCCGCCCATAGAGGGGGATAAAGGGCTCTCGGGGGCCCAGCCTCAAAGACATTTACCCATCTTTTTTTAAAAATATAAATGTTATTGACCTTTTTTAAAAATAATTACATAAAGACATTTGGACTTAACTTTCTGCTCCAGCACGGTTTATTTCAGTGAATATCTTCCAGAAAGGGCCCCAAAAGGCTCTGTCAGGGGCCCAGCTTTTTCTTTATGCAGCCCTGGCAGAGAGTAATTCTATAAATATGAATAAAATGTCTTAAATATGAAGATTAAAAGAGCTGGTAGACTGATGGAGGGGCTGATGTGGCCCCACATCACTTCATATCATTGAGTATTTCATTGACAGCTTTGTAGTAAATATACATTTGTAGTAAATATAGGTTAGTAGTCAATATCGTACTCATATTTATTTATAAACAGAAAACAGCTCTTGGCGTTCACATATACGAATCTGCTTAAAGAGCTAATTCATTCTTGAACTTCACTGAATAATCTTTCTGATCAAAGTGTCATAAAACACAACAAACATGTTTTATTTTCACTTTCACTGCATCAGATCTTTTCAACAACTTCAAATCCAACCATAGATATAATTTATTTGCATTTTATGTTTTTATGCCTTTTTTGCATAAGAACTCCATATTATTTCAAAAGAGAAAAACAAAATAAATTTGCAATTTATCCCAAAAATGAGGTGCAAAGTGAAATATTCGAGGTGAGGATTTACAGCAATGACTGGTCAATAACTGATGACACTGATGCTGTGTTGTTTTGTAATAAAGATAATATTATAATTAATAATAATAATAAATTGTATTTCTATTGTGCTTTACATTTTTGTCATCTCAAAGTGCTACAGAGTAAGATAAAAACAATTAAAAGCAGAAAAGGCGTTTGACTCGGTTAGATGGTCCTTTCTGTATAAAGTGATGTATAAATTTGGATTTCACGAGACATTAATCGATGTACTTGCTGCATATACAACAAACCATCTGCTAAGATAAAAATTAATGGAGAGCTATCAGACTCATTCACTTTGGAAAGAGGAACAAGGCAGGGCTGCTGTGTGTCGCTGCTTCTTTTCACCCTCTTCATAGAGCCACTGAGTCAATGGAAAAGGCAAAGTCCAGACATATCAGGAATTAAGATGACATCTGGTGAGCTAAAGGTATCCTTGTTCACGGATGATTTACTGTTAACTCTAACAAACCCAGTTAAAACCTTACCTACATTAATGGAGATGATTGAGGAGTATGGCTCACTGTCAGGTTACAAGATTAACATTAATAAGACTCAGGTTTTAACACTAAATTATAACCCACCAAACATAATTAGGAATTTGTACAGATGGAACTGGGAAGCAGAATCCATTAAATATTTAGGTGTCATACTAACCAAAGAATTTTCCAGGATTTTTGATGCCAACTACGGACCCCTAACCTCAAAATTAAAATCGGACATACAGAGATGGAATATGATTCCTTTTTTGAATCTATACTCCAGAGTTGAGTCAGTTAGGATGAACATCCTTCTGCACTTGATATATTTATTTCAATGTTTAACAATCCTGATTCCAGATAAACAATTTTTAGTATGGGACAGATTAATATCACAATACATTTGGCAAGGGAAAAGGGCTAGAGTAAGGTACAAAACTCAGCAGATGAAGAAGGAGAAAGGTGGGCTGGGTCTTCCCAACCTGCAGGACTATTACCTTGCAGCTCATCTAAGACCATTAACCCTTGTGGACTGTAAAGGCTGAAATCAGCCACTTTGAGTAACATGTTCTCAGTTATTTGACCATAACTTTTCTTGTATTGAAGCAAATTGAATGAATTTTGGGCAGGAAGCTTATTTTTACATACATTATGGAAATACGATTTCAAATTTTTCAAAAGGTCAATAGGTCACTGTGGACAAATTTACTGTACACTCATACTGTTATGGCTGTTTTCAGCCACTATACTTTTAACTGCTCTAAAAACAGATCAAATCTTTTTTTTTTTACTTTGTCGCTTATATATCTTCATTCACTTCTGCCCTGCTCAGAACTACCAAACATTGGAAAATTAATAAAACATTTAACCTCTTAATGGCCATTTAAAGAATTATGGGATGGATGATGGGAAGGGTGCAGCATCAAATGACCTATTTTTCAATATAAAACATGATCAGAGACAGAAGATTTTTTACGGGGCATTATAGTCTTAGATATGTCAAACATAAGTAGCATCATTGATTTTTAATCATTTTTCATTTATTTTGTTGCATCAGTTTTTTTTTCAAAAAGTTAGGCATTTACTGTTATGGCTGTTTTCAGCCACTATACTTTTAACTGCTCTAAAAATATATCAGATCAAACTTTTGTTCTACTTTTTTCCGTTAAACCTCCTAATCCACTTCTGCCCTGCTCAAAACTACCAAGCATTTAACAAACAATAAAAATTGTAACCTCTTAAGGGCCATTTAAAGAAATAAGGTCTCTTATCATGGGAGGGGTAAAATACGAATCAACCCATCTTCAATATAAAAAATATAAAGAAGTTTTATGTGCCCTTAAGGTGTTAAGATTTGTTATTTATTTTCAATGCTTGGTAGTTTTGAGAAGGGCAGAAGTGGATTGAGAGATTTATGTGAAAAAAGTAGAAAAAAATATTAATCTGATATGTTTTTAGAGCAGTCAGAAAAGTTAGTGGCTGAAAACAGCCATAACAGTACCAGTGTATAGTATACTTGAACAGTCCACAAGGGTTAATCTGCCTGTGTTCTCCACAATACAAAGCTGGATGGAAAGATATAGAAGGTACATCAGTGGAAGGAATGCCTCTCATATCTGTTTTAATGGATAAAGAATTACAAGATGAGTTGAGGACGCCACATGACTTAATATTATACACATTGTTAGATTCCTGGAAAAAGATAGTTCAGACTTGTCAATTAGGTGATAGGATGAAAATACTCAGGTGGTGCACCTATGACTCTGCTTTCAAACCAAACAAGAATGATGAGAGATTCAAGCGATGGATCCCAAAAGGATTAACCACCTATTACACATTTGTCCATAAGGGGGTGTTTCAGAGTTTTGAGGAACTTCAGAGGTCTAATGGGTTGGTAAAGGATGATTTCTACAGATATCTGCAGGTTAGATCCTATTTTAATCAAAATCTACGAGATACTTGGGAAACAGCTGAACCAGGATTCTTGGATGTGTTTTTGTCATTGTTGAAATCAGGTTCATGCACTAAAATTGTTTCCAAGCTGTATAATGGTATTCAGTTATCTAAACAGGGTGACACAGATTACATAAGGAGTAAGTGGGAAAAAGAAGGAAATCTAATTATTTCAGTTGAAAGCTGGGAAAAGATTCATAAATTTCAATGGATGACCTCAAGCTCCAACTCACTGAGGGAATTTTGTTGGAAAACCATGGTTGGATTTTTTGTAACCCCTGCCCAGAAAAAACATCAAGGCAGTGGAGACACCTGTTGGAGACTCTGTAAGACAAATAATGCAAATCACTACCACATCTTCTGGGGTTGTCCAGGGATCAATCCATTCTGGGAACAGCTGTGAGAACATTTAAATAACATTTTCACAGAGAAAATTCCTTGCAAGTGTGAAGCCCTGTACTTTGGAGACATTTCTTGTGATAACTGGACTCTGACAGATAAAAAACTGCTGTTCATACTTCTGTCGGCAAGCAAAAAGACTATTATGAGAAAAAGGTTTAAGATGGAAGCACCTACAATTGAGGATTGGATCAAAACTGTACAGGATATTTACATTCTGGAAAAGTTGTCTTTTTCTATTAAAAGGTCAAAGGGAATCTTTTTTCAGGATCTGGTCAAAATGGACGGACTATGTAAAACCGGTAATTTCTGTGAACTGAGAATGACTGTAATGTGAAACCTTGTCATGATTTACATTTTTGTTTTGTTTCATGTAACCACACACACTTTATTCGTTTTTCTGATGTGAAAAGAAATGGAGTAAGCGCCCCCACTGCCCACACTATATATTGTTTTATTTCATAAAAAAAAAACATGGATTAGCAATTAATATTTTCCTAACCTTAATCAGTTACAGACATTGTATTGTACTAAAGAGATCATTTCTGATCCACTTGCTTTTCCAAATAAACAATAAATTGCAGAAAAAAACAATTAAAAGCAATTTATAAAGAGATGAAACAATTCTTCAAATAATGGCTAACCCATAAAAACAAATGAAAAAAATATTTTGGGATAATGAGAGTTAATTTAAAAAAAATATCTCACCTTTGTAGGTCTCAAAAATCCCTCTCATAGAAGTGATATCATAAAATGATATATTTTTTTTACTTTCACTGAGTCAAATCTTTTCACCTCCTTAAACCTAAACATAGATATAAAGGTTTTTTAAATTATTTTATTTATATCTTATATTTTTACTCCTTTTAGTCCAAACCCCTGATCTCTTTTGATCAAGAAAATAATATAATCATAATCAGAGCCAATTTGGCCTCTGATGATTCAAATCTCACAAACACAATCCAAATCTTTTCTCAGTCACTGTCACATCACTTTTAGAAACATCCCTATTCACCACTGAAACTCTGTGTGAAGAAGCTCTGCTGCCCCTGGTGGTGTGGGGCGCCATCACACCTACAACCTGCTTTTCCATTGTTTTGAAGTAGAGGCTCAGATTTATTAGGCATCAATCAATCAATCTTTATTTGTACAGCAACACTTGTTATCTCAGTAACTTAAGAATAACTTTTCAAATGTAGGACCAACAGATTGAGAAACTCCTTTGTCCCTCAAGACATCAGACTGTACAACTCCTCACTGGAGGGGAGGAGGAGTGACAGGAAGACAGAGAATGGGAAGGAGCAGCAGTCAGCCTGTAGCACTATATTTTTAGATTTTCATAGTTTTATTTCCATTTAAATTTATGCATATTTATCAATAGTTTTATTTAGATCTATTTTTCTTATTTTTATATCTTTTTATAACAACTGCTCCTGATTCTTAATTTCCCTGAGGGAGGATTTCCCCAAGAGATAAATAACGCACAATCTAATCTAATTTAATCTAATACACACAAATGCATCCAGAGATTGATCCATCCAGGCAGAGACAAAGGGACTAAAAAAGGATTTAGGATAGCAACAAATCCAAAAGTCCAGATCATAAATCTGTCCTCATCACATTTGTCTTTAACATCAATTTATTAAAGGTGGCATCTCAGTGTCAGAGGGACCTCACCTCTATATGGCTGAAAAGAAAGTTACTATGGAAGTCAAATCAACCATGGACAGAGAGATCAGTCTGATTACATTAATATCAATCAATCAAAGTTTATTTATATAGCACAGTTCAGACAAATTGAAATGCAGCTCAAATTACTTCAGACAAAAAAGATTAAAAAAGACATTTATACATATACATCCATATGATAATCACTTTCTTTAAACCACTTAGCAAATAAACACTCAGCAGAGGTCCGTCTACTAAGAATATTCCTCTGGAGTTGTCATGAATAGTTGGTAGGATGTCAAGAGGATTTGGAGGCTAATGCACACAAGAAAAAGCAAAGCAATAAAACCAAGAAACATCAGACTAATAAATAAAACTCTAAAAATACATTTAAAACAAATACATTTAAACATGTTTAAAGATTAAAATGAAACCTTAAAAGAATATAATCTGCAGAGGAATGATGTTGATTAATGTAGCAGCGTCTACCTGAACTGCTATTAAAATGGTTGAACTGGTCTAAAAGTCTGAATTGATGTTAAATGATGTTTCTGTTGATGGTTGATGCTCATGGAGTGGAGCAGGTCATCATGACTGTTTGTCAGGGTCACACTGATATATGTGTGCTGTCTGCAGGAACTACCATGTGTTTAATGTGGTTGATCTGAAGTTAATATCAGGGACGGTAATGATGAAGGAATGGGGCTAAAGGAAAGGCTGGAGTTACTGAAGCTTTGTAATCAAAAGCTGCCAACAAGACAAGAGCCAGAGAGGAGAGCAGGAGCAAACAAAAAGATCCCTGACAGTCTGAGCCTGATGCAGCAGAACGACGAGTCATGAGCTGCTCCAGGAATGGAATAAACTAATGATAAGAGTTGGAGTCTGTCAGCAGAGTTTCCAGTCTACACCCCGGCTCCTTCAGAAAACCATGCAGCAGCTCCACTCCTGAATCCTGCAGGTTGTTGTCACTCAGGTCCAGCTCTCTCAGGTGGGAGGGGTTGGACTTCAGAGCAGAGGCCAGGTGATCACAGCTGATCTCCGTCAAACCGCAGAAAGCCAATCTGAGCAGGGACCAAATAATACAGCTTTAGAAAACAATGTCTAACACAGGTGTGAGAAACTGGCGGTGGCTATTATGACATGGCCTTTCACTTCACTCAATGCAGCCCCACCCCCACCCCCCCAAAGATAAAACAAACTGGAAACAAAACAACAGTTTCTGAATTTGATTCATCATGAGTAACCAATACCACGTCATGCATAAATTCAGATAGGTGATCAAATATTTTCTCTAACCTTAGATTGCTGCTACATGATTTTGTTTTTACAAGTAATTTAAGTTCTTACTATGCTATGATTGGATCTCTAAAAATATTTTATGAGGCATTAAATATAATTTATAGTATTGTAAAAAACATATTTGGAAACAATGGCAAGGAGAACATGTATGTGCTTTAAAAATGGGTAAACATTCATTCTTTTATTGCATTAAAAAGAAGATTGAATTAGTCTGAGTTATGTCATCATTAGATCATGAATTTTTAATTGTGTTTGAGTTAGAATATAGAAGTGTTGGTATAATCCTTTGTTAAGCTTTATCGTTGCTATACATTTTTTTATTTATACACTTTCTTTGTTGAAAGTCCCAACAATATATAACAGTGCAGCCCTCGGGCACTGAAATATAAATGAATGTTATTTCAGTCACCATGGGGCTTTTCTTTCTTTAACAGAAGGGTACCAACATTTTTGTCTGCGTGTGAACATACCGTGCAGCAGACTGGTTTCAGCAGGGTAGTCAATAACCCCATTCACCTGCTGTTTCAAGCTGTAATGTTCCCTATGGTCACACGTGGCCTCACACAACTCCATCATATCAAATTCATCTCAGCACAGAGGGAAAGAAATGGTGTCTGACCTCAGAGTCTCCAGTTTACAGTCTGGACTCTTCAGAAAGTCACACAGCAGCTCCACTCCTGAATCCATCAGCTTGTTGTAACTCAGGTCCAGCTCTCTCAGATGGGAGGGGTTGGACTTCAGCGCTGAGGCTAAAGGAGAACAGCGGATGGCTGACAAAAAGCGGCCCCTCAAACTGAAAATGAACACAGAGAAATATTTACTGCAGTGATCCTCTGAGGGGACGTTCGACCTGGAGATGAGACTTTTCTCTTAGGGGTGTGTACTGTGTGTAGTTACATTGCTGCTGTTGTGGACATATGGAGCTTAAATAACTACAGTTACAAATATTCTGACATTCCTCTAGTCCAGGGGTGGGCAACTGGTGCCCCAGGGGCCACATGCAGCCTTCATCTCACTCCATGTGGCCCACCAATCATTTCCAAAAACAAACAAAAAAACAGAAAAAAATGGAATTATGAAGAAAACATAACATCAACTGCTGCATATGATTTATCATGAGTAAGCAGTACTGCATAATGCACAGATTATGGAGGTGATAAAATATTTCTACCAACCTTAGAGTGCTGGTACATTTTTTGTATTTTACAAGTCACTAAAGGACTTTTTTTTATTTTTGTCTCTAAATATATTTTACTAGGCCTTAAAATATAATATACAGCATAAAAACTATATTTGTAAACAATGATGAAGGTAATATATTTGTGCTTTAAAATCTGAGAAACATTCTTAATTTTATTGCATTAAAAGAAGCTTACATTGGATTTACTTACAAAAGGTGTCAGACTCACTATATTGTGAATTTTTAATTGTGTTTGATTTAAAATATATTAATGTGGGTACAATTCTTTTTGAAGCTTTATATTTGCTATTTTATCTTTATTTATATATTTTTTCCAACAATTTGTAACAATGAGGCCCTCGTGCACTAAAAAAATGGATGTGGCCTTCCTGATAGTCAAAGTTGCCCACCCCTGCTCTAGTCCATTCCTTTATCATTACAGTTCCTGAATTTAACTTTAATCCAACCCTCAAGTATCAACACAAAGAAATGTAAATTTTCCCTCATTATGGACAAAACCCAGCCTCAGTCAATGAGCAGAGACCAACAAACCAGAACACAGTTTATGAACTCACTTCAGAGACTCCAGTCTACAGTGTGGACTCTCCAGTCCACCACAAAGAAGCTTCATTCCTGAATCCTTGGGACGATAGACGTCTAGATCCAGCTCTCTCAGATGGGAGGGGTTGGACTTCAGAGCCGAGGCCAAAATCTCAAAGTGAGTGTTTGACAGTCTGCTGTGAGAAAGTCTGTGATGACAAAAACATCATGGAATTACTGCCATGTGGACCATCCTGATGATATGAAAGTCAATTTACCAACTTAAAAATGGGATTTAGGGAACTACAAAGAAAAATACTTAGTCATGATTCTGAGATAAGTCATAATAATCAGATAAAAAGTCACAATCAGGAGATATAAAGTCATAATTATGAGATCAAAAGTTGAAATTATGAGACTGTCATAACTATGACATAAAAAGTCAAAATCATGAGACTCCATTAGCACATGTGCACCAAATTCATAGACATTTCTCTAGCCACATGCCTTTTGATATTATATCTCATAATTATGACTTTATATCTTATGTCATAATGATGACTTTTTTATTTTACTTCCATTAATTCATTTTTTTAGGTGGAGAAAACAGGCTTCCATATGTTGATACTTCAGTTCACTTCAGGGATCATTTCTTTGTTTTTGTGTCTGATGATATTTTACAAATCTTCTTTTGTCACTTCATGAACACTGACAGTCGGCTATGCATCTTTGTTTAACATCACTGTGCAAACTTCCCAGCTCTGCTGCATTTGGAAGGAGCTGAGTGTCACCGGCAGGAGCCAAGTGTCAACGGATGGAGCCCAGTGATCCTGAGGGAGGATGTTAAGACAGTCCACAAACTAAGTTGATGACAGCGGCGCTACGATTTGACTTTTCAAAGCGAAGCACTGTGGCACTTGATCAGGTCGTCGCCCTGTGTCTGTTTTGCGGGAGTGGGAAGTATGTTCATAGTTTATTAGATGTTTATATTTATACTTTTCTGAAGTTTGGGCCGACCACCATATTGTATAGCATATGGAGACTTTAATGCTGGATATATATTATCAGACTAATTGATTTGTTTGCCTGTGTCCATGTGTGTTAAAAACGCGTGGTGCTGTTTTGATTGTGTAGTTTGGACCATGAATGGGGTTCAAATCTGACTATATACTGTATATCTAGGATAACTACTGTGCTTCCTTTTCATTATGTGGTGTCCGACGCTAGCGGACCAACGAGAGTATTATTTCTGCTTTGGATGTTATGTTCTGTATTCTTTTAGCATACAGTCACATGACTTCATTTCTTTTACATGGTAAGTTATTTGTTATTTGTTTTCTTCAGGGCACCACAACAAATGCATCCTACTGTTGTGTGAAGAGAATAAAGGAGAATAAGGAAACCCCTGGCGTGGTTGCAGTTTATCTGATAGAAAACTAAGGCCAGACTGTGTACACCAACATCCAAAATATATCCTACAATCACAAAAGAAATGCTGAAATGGAAAATTTGACTGCAACAAAAAGTCATCTATGGCACAGGCTGACCAATTTAGAGGGAATGTAGAGGAACAAAGCTGAGGCACCATAGTCTCAAATTCCTTTGAGAGAAGCACAACTAACTTTTAATGGAATCAGATCTGGACTTACCGAGCTTTTCTGCAGTTCCTCACCACTGGAATCAGTCTGAGTTTTCCTTCATCAGAGGTGTTGTACTTCTTTAAGTCCAGTTCATCCACAACCTCCTCTGACATCTGCAGCATGTAGGCCAGAGCAGAGCAGTCAAAGTCAGAGAGACGCTTCTCTGATCTGTTGTCTGATTTCAGGAACTCTTGGATCTCCTGATGTACAGAGTGGTCCTTCATTTCTGTCAGACAGTGTAAGATGTTGATGCATCTGTCAGGAGAGACATCGAAGTGTGTCATCTCTTTTAGGGACTTAATGACTCTTTGAATGATATCTGGGCTGTTGTCTGTTTGGCTCAGAAGTCCTTGTAGGAGTCTTTGGTTAGACTTCAGTGAAAGGCCATGAAGAAAGCAGACAAACAGGTCCAAGTGACCGTTCTCACTGAGAAGAGATTTCTCCAGGGCTCTCCTCAGGAAGAGATCCAAAGATGCACAACGCCAATTGTCACCTTTGTTGTGCAACGAAACGTCATGAAAAACTACCTGATTTGAATTCCACTGTCTTTGCAGGAAATCCTGGAGTATTTCTGTGTTTTTGTTTGTAAAGCAGTGGAACATGTAGACTGCAGCCAGGAACTCCTGAACACTCAGGTGAATGAAGCAGTAGACTGTCCTCTCAAAGATCACGCTCTCTCTTTTGAAGATCTCAGTACAAACTCCTGAGTGCACCAAAGCGTCAGTGACATCCAGACCACATTGCTCCAGATCTTCTTGGTAGAACATGATGCTTCCTTTATCCAGATGTTCAAACGCCAGCCGCCCAAGCTTCAGGAGAACTTCCCTATCAGAGTCCATCAGCTCCAAAGACCTCATGTCCTGACCCTCCTCGTACTTGTGCTTCCTCCTCTTCGTCTGAACCAGCAGGAAGTGTGAGTACATGTCGGTCAACGTCTTTGGCAGCTCCCATCTTTGTTCTGCACTCATCATGTGCTCCAGAACTGTAGCTGTGATCCAGCAGAAGACCGGGATCAGACACATGATGTGGAGGCTCCTGGACGACTTGATGTGTGAGATGATCCTGCTGGACAGATCTCCATCTCCAAACCTCCTCCTGACGTACTCCTCCTTCTGGGCGTCAGTGAAGCCTCGAACTTCTGCAATCCTGTAAACATATGATGGAGGGATCTGATTGGCTGCTGCGGGGCGGGACGTGATCCAGATGAGAGCAGATGGGAGCAGATTCTCCTTGATGAGATTCACCAGCAGCGTGTTCAGCTGAGATTTCTGTGTGACATCGGACACGGCCTCAGAAGAACCAAAATCCAAGGACAGCCTGCTTTCATCCAAGCCGTCCAAGATGAACAAAAGCTTACAGAGAGCAAGAGTCTCCGCGGTTAGCCCCTTTAAAGTTGGATGGAAAACCCAGAGAAGATTAAGAAGACTGTAACTCTCATTTCTGATCAAGTTCAACTCCCTGAACGAAAGCAGAACTACCAGCTTGATGTCTTGGTTCTGCTGACCTTCTGCCCAGTCCAGAGTGAACTTCTGCACTGAGAACGTTTTTCCAACACCAGCAACGCCATTGGTCATAACCACTCTGATGGGTTTCTGTTGGTCGGGGAAGGCTTCAAAGAGTTCATGGGGCTTGATTGGAGTCTCATGGACATTTTTCTTGTTTGCTTTTTCAAGCTGCTGAACTTCATGTTGAGTGTTCACCTCTTCGCTCTGCCCCTCTATGATGTAGAGCTCAGTGTAGATTCTGTTGAGGAGGGTTCTGCTTCTTTCTTCACCCGATCCTTCAGTCACACATTCACATCTCTCCTTCAGACTGGTCTTATGTGCATCCACAACCTCCTGCAGGCCTCCTTTAGACAACGACAGAGACAAAAACAGCATCATGACCACTGTTTTATGGTTTATAAGAATCAAGAAAGAACACACTTTTCCCCTCTCCATTTCTAGCCCATTTCATAACATGCTAATTTTTCCATTTTTGCAGAAGGATTTTACAAATCTGAAGAGAATTTTATCTGTTAGAGGGCCCAAACAGAAAGATAAAAAAATCAGGCATTGAACTGTTTTAATTGTACGTTATGTGCTGTTCTCTGATAATCTCAACACTCATAACCATTCTGTCCCACCACTGATCTAGAATCTAGTCCTCCAAGACAGAAATCTGATCAAACGTGATCAAACAAAACGAAGAAGAAGAAACATAGCATCAACTGGAAAACTCAACATGGAAGACGCCAGAGAAGAGGGGATGATGGGGGTCTATGGACTACTTTTGAAAGAATAATCCTGGAAAAACAAAAAGAAAAGATTGTGGAAAAAAGATGGCGTGAACACGTGAGCTGCTCCTCCATTCTGAGCTCTACCCAACTTTATGTTTCAGGTCAACCATGTTTGTTTTTATCTTACGCCTGACTTCCTAGTTCCTCAGTCTGCTCATTTCTTGATTGGCTACATTCATGGAGTCATGACTGTTGCTTTTCTCAAAAATGAAGAGTTTTGGTCTTAAACATTGAACAAGTTTAATATTTACGATTGTCTGCATCGACCTGTTTCAGAGCCAATTATTGGGACTAATTGATTCTTCACACCTCGGACCACAGGATCATCCTTAAAGATAATGGTGTAAGACAACAATCTGGTGTTTGCTGTCTTTGGTTAGGAAGAAGGGAAGTCTGGACAAAAACAGCCTGAAAATCTTTGTGTGACAAGTTTTTAAGTAAAACATTTAAACTCATTTCAAAAAAAAAAAAAAAAAAGTACTTGTCAATTGAAATAAAAAACATATTTAATTGGGCACAATTCCAAATTCATCTCACTGCTTGGCATTGAGTGTGAATTATTGAATATAGATTCCAGTAAAATACAGATTTTTTGCTGTTAAACATTTTATAATCAAATTATCGCTGTATGCTGATGATTTATTATTGTACATAACTGATCCTGCTCATTCTGTCTCTGCTGTCTTAAGTGCTCTGCAGGAGTTCAGCACCTTTTCAGGTTATAAGGTAAATCTAGGGAAAAATGTGTGTTTTCCCATTAATGTCACAGCATGTCATCTTCAACAGGCTCAATTTAGTCCTTCGGGGTTTAAATACCTAGGTATTAACGTGACACATTCTTTATCCAGCCTTGCATCAGCTAATTTCACTCCCCTCATCTCCAAGATTATGTCCGATATGCACCGATGGGAGAACCTCCCCTTTTCATTAACTGATAAGATTAATGTTGTTAAAATGAGTATTTCCCAAAATGTTTATTTTTATTTCTGTCAGTTCCACTTTTTCTTTCAAAATATTTTTTTTTCGACTCACTAGACAAGATAATTTTTCTTTTATTTGGGGTGGGAAGCCACCTAGGATTCGAAAAACTTTACTGCAGAGAAGCAGATTTAGTGGAGGACTTGCATTATCTAATTTTCAAGCCTATTATTGGGCTGCTCACATTCATAAACTTTGCTACTGGTTAAAATCTTCTTGATCCTCTTGGTGTAAATTTTAACTATTATCCTGTAGGGGATCTTTCATACCTGCTTTACTTTATTCTAGAGCTGAAACGATTCCTTGAATAATCAAGAGTATTCGATTACAAAATATCCTCAAAGCAAATTTTGTGCCTCAAAGCCTTGGATGATATATAATTATACATATAAACATATACCTGGACTACTATACAGTGCACGGTGTTTGACACGGACGGTCATTTCTGTGGCACAACGCTTGCTACCTCCGCTGTTGCGCGGCTTGTAAAATCAAGAAGGAAGAGAAAAGAGAGGGACAGAAAGGAGAGAGTCCACAGAAGAAATGGCAGAGAGTGTCCAAAGTGTGTGGTCACTACAAGAAGGGACGAAAAGAAAACACAGTGCAGTGTGTCTGATGTCAAACTGAGTGAGCTTAGCACGTAGCTTAGCATGATAGCATGTTGTTAGGGCTGCAACATTTGCAGCATTTCAAATATGGTCATCACAGACATGCGTCCTCTTTCCATGGTGGAGGACACAGGATTTAAGAACATGATCAAGGATTTCAATCCAAACTACACAATGCCCTCCAGAACACACTTCACAAATATAATTGCAGAATTATATTACTGCTTTGTAAATCAGTATTGTATTGGCTTTGTTTTAAGACAGTACTGGTTTAAACTTTGAAAGTTGTTAAAATAAAAACCCTTTTCTGAGGAATAAACGCCATTTGGTTGCTCATTTTGAAAGCCCTAACATGTTGCATTGTATACAATTGATTTATTTGTTTAAAAACAAAAAAGTTTATTTTGTCAGAGTACTCGAGTACTCAAAGAAGTAATTGACAGAGTACTCGATTCCAAAAATACTCGATAGTTGCAGCTCTACTTTATTCCTCATTACCTACAAAACCCTCTCTATATACTAATAATCAGGTGGTTCTTAACACACTCGTGATTTGGTATCAGTTTAGACAGCACTTTAAAGGGACTGTGAGGAGAATCTATTGCAGGCAACGTAAAAGACTCTGCAACCCATGAGCCCGCGTGGTGACTGTCGTAATGCTGCGTTCCAGTAACCGCGGAACTGGGAGTGATATCATCTCCGACTTATCAGCATTCACGCCCTGTGTTGTTGTTCACAAATATCACATGAAGAATGTGATTATCACTATGGCAACATTTTTGTAAATATAAGTCTAACAATACTATGTATACAGCTGATCTAGAGCGACACACCCCAGTCAGAAGTGCAAATAAATGGATTATTACAGGAGCTAAATAACTGTTCACACTGGGGGCATCCATCTTCCATTGTCAACTTGGGGGAGGCGAGGTTTCATCATGTTCCCTGGAGGACATTCAGGCTTTGGGGGACGTTCCTGTTGCAGTTTCCTACTCGGAGCTCAAAATTCCTACTTCTGACTACAACTAAAACGCAGCACGAGACGTGACCCAGAGGTTGTATATGATATGGAGCTAAAGATGCAGCTCGGACCTTCCTCAGAACTCTGCATTGCTTTACAACTTCTTTTTTCAACAACTTACAGGATGCAAAGTGACGAGGTAATGTATCTCTCTCTAGTTATGTAGCGGTAGTTCTTTATGTGTGACAACAAGCAAATTTGGGAAAAACTTAGTAGGCCTATCATAGTTTTGTAGCCGGCTATATATGGCTACTTACAGCCCGGTGCACTATGACGTGTCTGAATAATATAAATTTGCTCTAGTTTTAATTGTCTTGTTCCTGAAGTTGAGTATCCAGGCCAGTCCAGCTATGAAAGACCCGACCAGAAGGCTAAGGAATAGCATTTATAGATAACCTATTTTGATGCTATTAAACTCATCACTAAGTGTGTATTTCGATCAGACATATATCTAAAAGTGAGATTTTTTGTAATTATTTAGAAACTCCTCACAGTCCCTTTAAATTTGCATCTGCATCTTCTTTGGGCCCTCTAAATAACAACCACTTATTCCCTCCATCACTTTCAAACTTATCATTTTCAGTATGGTATGACAAGGGAATTATGCAATTCAGGTATATACATGTAGGAGGTGTCTTTGGTAGTTTTACCATTTTGTCATCTCGCTTCAGTCTCCCTATGTCTCGTCTGCAGTTTATCACTAAATGCTTCCCCAATTTCCCTTCTTTACCTCCAAAACAGCAATGGGAGACCATGTTGCCATTTATCAGAGAGGCATCATTTCCAAGTTGTATGATATTATCTTGGCTTTTACATCCACTCAAATGTTGAAGTTAAGTGTACATTGTAAAGGGAACTGGGGTTACAAATACATGAGGAGCCCTGGGAACAGGCCTTCGAGAGGGTATGATCTACTGCATCTTATGCTCTTCTTGGACTGATTCAGTTTAAGGTCTTATACAGGGCACATTAATGTAAATCCAGATTATCTGAACTGTATCCTGAAGTGTAGGACAGATGTGATGAATGCCATGGCTCTCTTTGTCACCTTAGTCACATGTTTCTTTTTGTTGTCCTGTCATAAAAGGTTTCTGGGCGGGTTATTATGTCGACTGTTCTTGGGGTAAAGCTCCAACCTCGCCCTTTGATTGTTAGATTTGGGATTCTTGACCCTTCACTTTCACTTAATTTGATTCAAAAGGATATGAAAGCCTTCACATCTTTACTAGCAAGATGTTTATTATTGCTGCATTGGAAGTCTGTTAAATATCCTTCTGTCTACCACTGTCTTAAAGATGTCATGTTTTTTCTGAAACTTGAGAAAATTAAATACACGTTGAGAGGATGTACAGCAAAAGTTTACCAGAAATGGCAACCCTTTATTTCATATTTCACTAAGCTGAGCTGTGTTTTTGCTCTGTGAGCTGTGTGTTGTTGAGGGTGGGGGGTTTGTTATTGTTTGTTATTCTGCCTTTCAATATTTCATTTTTTCACCTTCATACATGTATATGTGTCTGTGTAAACATGTATGTACTTGGTTAGGATAACGGGGAAAGGATAATGGTAAACTTGTTACAATCCGAAACTGAGAGTAATGCCAATGGGAGCCAAAGTTGTTCATCCCTGCTGTAGGAAATATAATCCAAGTGTCTGAGAGACAGTCGATGAGCAGCTGACCAAAAAATATCCCAAAGCAAAGAGGCACAGCCCTAACATTTATAACAAACATCAGCAAGCTGTTGTCTGGTCTTTGTAAAGTGCAGGTCTTACCATCTGTCTGCTGCCCAGGTCTTGCTGCGTCGGACACGAGGCTCCTGTTTCTGAACAAAGAAAATATCACCTTAGATTTTTGTGATGACCCTTGACCTCAAGCTCAGCAGGTCACACACACCTTGTACAGAACACTACGCTGGTGGATTATGTAGAAACTGTCCATATTATTTGCTGATCACATTCATATGGCTTCATATTCATTTACACACATGATTCAAAAGGTGGGAGAAACTGAGGGGAAGTATCCTGTCTGAGCAAACACTGACATGTGACTATCAAACTCCTGGATTTCATTTTAAACACGACGTCCCTACAAACTGAGGCCCTGTTTACACAGAGATACTCTCACCTGAAACACACAGGTTCTTCATTTGTGTTTTCAAAAGCAAACCACGTTCACATGGAGACGCCAGAACAACTGAAAACACTGTAGTGTGCATGCTGCTTCAGTAGATTCAGTAATTCATTGTCACATCCAAAAGGGCATAAACTCATTAAAGAGCAGCACTTAAACTAAAGTTCTGCTGAAATAATGTTTCTTTAAATTTTACTTTTAAGACAGATAACTCCAACATTTTTTGACAGGTCAATACAGGCACATATTAAGGTGTGTATGAACTTAAAGTGCAGACTAAAAACTCCATATTTTGGTCACATTTGAAAGTGCATTAAGAGTAACTTGATCAACAGCAATCTTTCAGAACGTGTTGCATTCAATGTCTGTCATAATGTTGGAATTTTAGTAAGACCTTGTCAGTGTTTGTAAAAGTTTATGTTTTTCTCGCCAGACCTAAAGTCCCTATCACTTTGATTTCGGGCCACATGTGGCCCATGGGCCGCTTATTGAATAGGGCTGCTCTAAGATCTCTTACTTTGTCCCTGAAGCTCCAGGTTGATCATTAAACTTCACCATTAAGTCTTTGGACTGGTCACTCTGCAGGGACAAACATCCAGACACCTCAGACTCTGCCATGTCTTCTTCTTCCACAGGAACACTCATCTTATCTGAGGAGAAAAAACAGGTCAAAGACCAGCGAACAGGAGAAAACTCACATGCAGAGAGACAAAGGCCAGAGGAAACAGCTTTAGAAGAGCAGTGCAGCACCACAGAGGCTCACTTTACTCTCATGTCTTTATGTTACTAACTAACACAGCCCTTCCTGGAGTTTCTATCAAACATTTAGACAGTCTGTCACCAAACATGGACAAATCACATCATCACTTCCACCTTGGTGTCTTTGTTCACGGGTAACAGTGAGCAGAGACACTGACGGACACATTTGAAGACTGCAGGATAAATACTCACCTTATTTAGCTTTTCAGTTCCCCTGTGCACTGTTTTCACAGACTGTAGCTCAGAGTTCAACACCTTCATAAATATCAGGACTTTGAACCGTCTGTTTTGATCCAGTCAATAAAAAAGGGAGGAAGTAATAAGAAGAATCAGCTTTAACCCTTTAAGTTCCAGATCAACTGTTTGGCAGAGGTCAATAAATTCAGAAATATTTAATGTGTCAAAAAATAACACATCATTGTTTGTTTTTGTCAGTGTTTTAGGATACAGAAAAATCTGCAATGTGAATCTCGAGTGCCTTTCTTCCGTCTCGTTCCGCGTCTCTCATCACTAACAATAAACTTTTGTTGTCTAAAACTTGCACAAGTTCCGCGTATGCCTCACTGTTCTTTTCCTCATCTTCGGCGCGAGCCTCTGCATCCCCGTCATCGATATCCAGCTCCGCCGTGATGATCTCCCTGAGACCACGCAGTTCCATGTGGGCGAGGAACCTTGCTTCCCACAGTTCATAACTTTTCTCTTCGCCGTCGAATAAAAGTCTGCTCCACCTGTGGCTTGAGTGGCTGGGCCCATAACCTGTGGAGATGTTAGCCATCTCTGCACAGCAGCACTTGCGTTTTACTCTGGGTTAAACACAGTGAACAACTTTGCTTTTTCAAGCATTACGTTGGCAAGGATAAACCACGAGTCGTAAGTCTTTATTGTGAACTGTCCTCACTCTGCAAAGCAAGCGATGAGACAATTACCAAGTAAATAATTCGAGCAGAGACTATTTTCACGTCATTAGGGAGAGCAGACGAACAAATCAGTGACGGACTAATGATTGCAATGGTAGTGAAAGGGCTACCCGAGTCCTGCAAACCGTTCGTGGTGCATGTTACACAGACAAATGAAGTCGTGACGTTTGGCGAGTTTAAAAGTAAACTGCGCAGCTATGAGAGTACAGAGAAATATGGAAGAGGAGACGTCAGTGAGGACAACGTGATGAGAACAAGTGGGGCAACAAAAGCGCGCGGGAGAGGGCAAGGAAAGAAAGTAGACCTGGCTGACATGGAGTGCTACGTGTGCGGGAAAAGAGGACACATATCCCGGGCATGCCCCAACGACGTGCAGAGGAGAGATGATAGAGCATGGGACACACCACAGCGAGAAAAAGGGCGCAGTCGTGGACGCGGTCAAGGTCGTGACCAAATCAAGAAAGCTGATGAACAGATAGGTGCAGAGTTTTCATTTTTCTTTAAGATGAGTGACTGTCAAGTACAAGGAGAAAACAAGAAAGGGCTCATGGTAGACTGTGGCGCCACATCACATATGATCAACGATGCCACGAAGTTTAAAACGGCGGACAAGAGCTTCAGGCCCGAGGATCACATGATCGAGCTAGCCGATGGAACCAAGGTGAGCGGAATGGCGAAGATGAGGGGAGACGCAGAGGTCTTTTTGCTGGACAGCGAGGGAAGACGAGTGAGAACGAGGCTCAAGCAGGCACTCTACATCCCTTCGTTCCCACAAAACATCTTTTCTGTAAAGGCAGCGACAGCCAATGGCGCAGAGGTCCGCTTCAAAGACGGCGATGACTGGCTGGTCAACAGAGACGGTACAAGGTTCAGAATGGATGTGTATGGCGGGCTGTATTACCTTTGCACAGTTGAGAATGAAAGCATTGATGAGGTATATGGTTGTCATGATATGAAAACGTGGCACAGGATACTAGGACATTGTAATTTTGACGACATTACAAAGTTAGAGAATGTGGTTGAAGGATGTCTATTAAGTTCAAAAATGATAAGACAAACCAAAACTGTGAAATATGCACGCAGGGCAAATTCACACAAAACAGAAACAGACAGGCAGATGCAAAGGCTACATCAATGCTAGAGCTAGTGCACACAGACTTGTGCGGTCCCATAGAACCAGCAGATAAAGATGGGTACAGATATGCAATAGCATTTACAGATGATTACAGTGGAGTGATTTTTCCCTATTTTCTGAAGGCAAAAGCTATGCAGCGCAAGCTACAGAGAAATTTATGGCAGATGTAGCTCCTTATGGGAAGATTAAGTGTATAAGGTCTGACAACGGTCCAGAATTTATCGGGCAGGAGTTTCAGTCCTGACTTAGGAATACTGTAATAGGATAAGGCATGAGACGCGTGCACCCTACTCGCCTCATCAGAACGGAACTGCCGAAAGGGGATGGAGAACCTTATTTGAGATGGCACGATGCATGCTGTTGGAGAGCACCCTCCCAAAGCATTTGTGGACATATGCAGCGCAAACGGCAGCTCAGATCGGCAACAGGTGTTACAGTAAGCATCTAGAGCAGACACCTTACCGTGTTTTCACAGGAAAAACACCCAACCTGTCTAACATGAAGGTATTTGGATCTGAATGCTACGTATACAAGCAGGATAAAAAGAAGCTTGATGCCAAGTGTGACAAAGGGATTTTTGTCGGCTATGATAAGTATAGCCCGGCTTACAACATCTACTACCCGGAGACAGGAAAAGTCCTAAAACATAGGCTAGTGAAAACAATCACTGAAGGCAGCACAGATAGTCAGACGCAGACCAGTTATAACACAGAAGATGACGCAGAGAGCTTTGGAGAAGCAACACCCAAGGTAGTGAGCCAGGATCAGGGACAGCCTGAGGAGACTAAAGAGCCTAGTGTGGAGACTACTGAGGCAGGTCCAACCAAAGCAGATAGTACAGAGAAAGAGCAGGTAGAACAGAGATATCCTGTGAGGGAGAGAAAGGCCCCAAAATACCTAAAAGACTACCAATGTGAAGCAGAGGGTGATGAAACAGAAAATGTGGATTATTTCTACAGAGTGACCGATGGTGTACCTAAAGCATTCAGTGAGGCAATGAATTCAGCAACATCAAAGTTGTGGGGTGATGCAATGAAAGAAGAGATGCAATCCTTAACTGAGAATGAAACTTTCACTCTGACACCACTGCCACGGGGCAAGCAAGCAGTGGGAGGTCGCTGGGTATATGCAGTGAAAGAAGGCCCAGATGGATCTGAGACTTGTAAAGTCAGATATGTGGCAAAGGGGAACGGTCAGGTGGAAGGGACTGACTACAAAGAGACATTTTCACCCACTGCTAATATGACCTCTGTCCGAGCTTTGATGTAGGTAGCTGTGCAGGAGGATCTTGTCCTTCACCAAATGGATGTGAAGACTGCTTACCTGCATGCTCCCATGGACTGTGAGGTGTATATGGAGCAACCGGAAGGGTTTGAAGTCAATTCAAGAACAGATGAACACCTTGTGTGTAAATTCAAATTATTGGGTTGGGTTGAAACAGTCCGGTCATAACTGGAATATGTTACTGCATGATCACCTTAAAGAGAATGGTTTTGTGCAAAATGATGCTGACCACTGTGTCTACACCAGAAAATCTGAGGATGAGAAAGTCAGTCATGCTAGTGTGGGTTGATGATTTAATCATAGCAGCGAGTAACAACGCCATGCTCAGAGATGTGAAAGAAATACTGAAGAGAAAGTTTAAAATGAAGGATATGGGTCCACTTCCTAGGTATTGATTTCGACTACAGTGATGGAGAAATCAAAATGACACAAAAGAGACACATTGAGAAGATGTTGGCAAGATTTGGAATGTCTGAATGTAAACCCAGATCCACCCCATCTGAGCAGAAATTACATCTTGACAATGATGGTGATGTAATTGATTCAACAGGTTACAGAGAGATAGTGGGTAGCTTGATATATATCACCACATGCACCAGACCCGACTTGAGTTGGATAGTTAGTAAGCTATCACAACATCTGGCAGAACCAACGCAACAGCATTGGACTGCTGCAAAGTACTTATTGAGGTACTTAAAGGGTACTATGCTTAAGGAGTTACACTACCAGAAATGTGAAAAACGCTTACAGCTCGAGGGGTATAGTGACGCTGATTGGGCAGCTGACAAGAATGACAGGAGAAGCACCACTGAATATTGTTTCAGTTTAATTGAGAATGGTGCAGTAATATCATTGAAGAGCAAGAAGCAGCCAACAGTGGCATTATCCAGCTGTGAAGCAGAGTATATGGCCGTCGCAGCCACTACTCAAGAGAGTATGTACCTTGTGCAACTTCTAAAAGAGATGGATGGTAGTAACCAGCATTTACCAGTAAAAATCTTTGAGTACAACCAGGGGGCAATAGCGTTATCCAAGTACCCGGTATGCAGACAGAGAAGCAAGCATGTTGATATAAAATATCATTTTTATGCGGTCTGCACACATCGAGGGGAAAATTAATGTCGTTTACTGTCCTACTGCAGACATGGTAGCTGATGTACTTACCAAGCCAGTGTCAAAGTCAAATTTGAGAAATTCATGGGTTATTTGTTTGGAGAGTAATGGAAGCTGGCAGATAAAATTAATATAATGGAGAAGTTATGTACAGATTGAATTGGTTTTACTTGAGTATTTCAGAACTGCCAGTATGAGAAATTTTGTTTGTGAGTTATACAGTAACTGAGTACAGTACAAGTGAGTTATGTTTTTGTTTGTTTTCACTATGCAGAAGAGAGCTGTAAACATGTCTTTGAGTGGGAGTGTTAAGCATTTTTGTTATCAGGACAAAGTCATGTTAACCAGGATCCAATTAGAGATGTATGACGTGATGACGTCATTTTGTCTCACGCAGGCCACCATGTTTGTATGCTGAATAAACGGCGGATGTGTGTTATGCTCCAGCCAACAGAGAAGACGGTTGTCAGGTGTTTCTGTCCTCACGATGCTCGTCAATAAAGTTGTTCACTGTGTTTAACCCAGAGTAAAACGCAAGTGCTGCTGCGAAGAGATGGCGAACATCTCCACACACTTTGTTCCTGTTAATGATATACATAATCTCAAATGACTGAAGTATCAGAAATATTGATACTTTGATTTGAGAATCGATTTTAGAATCTAGAGATCTGGTATTGCAGGTATCAATATTTCAGTATCGGACCGCACATCACTACCCTCCACTACCCCTCCTGTTGCTCTGCATTTCCCCCTGACATTACAGGAGGAGAGGAGCGGGCAGACCATGGCTGCGGTCAAAAATTCATTTTTGCTTAGGAAGGTTCCCAACAGAGTGAAATCAACAGGAAGAAGTTCGTGATCAGAGCTGTTAGATTATTTTAAATGCATGGGAAAGGAGGCTCAATGCTTCCTTTATTATCTCCTTTAGCATAGGATACACCGGACCATTCTTTACGAAAGGAGAGATTATTCTGTCCTACAATTCTCCGAGGCAACAGCTTTATAAACAGCACGTATTCCGACTGCTTCTGAATTCAACAGAATAATAACAACAAATCCCTCAGACCATGTGAGTTCCCTCTGCTGTTCCTTTCTAAAGTTTACCAAAACCTGCCTTAACTTTCCAGCAGTCTGATTCTCTGAAGAGAGCAGGATATGAGACATTTGATGTTGATTATTTTTTAAACATGGCTCAATATTAATAATGTGTACACCATTAGATTGTGGTCTTAACAGTTTTTGCCTTTCTTTCATTCAGTTCATTTATTTTCATGCACTGATTGGTGTTCATGTTGATAATGAGAGGACAGATTTATTTAAATCATCACTTCAACATCGGTTATGCACACCTCATTTTTACCAGGTTATTATGTTCAATGTTGCCTGAAAGGAACAACATTGCCATGACACATGAAGCGTCTTTTGTAGTCCATCTTCAGAAAATTGTAGTTTAACTGCTGCAGTAACATCCGTCGTCACATAGCATGGTGAAACTGTAGTTGGATTCTCTCTGCGCGGTAGTTTCCCTTTCCTGAGTCCTTCTTAATTCTCCTTTCCTTAACCTCATGACGTTTTCCACCAGGGTTAAGGAAAAGTAGACAGGAAAGGGCATTAAAAAAAAAAAAAGACAGGAAAGGGCTTGGGGCTGGGGGGGCTATTCGACCGCAGCCCATGACAGGATCAGAATGGCGCAGAGGGAAATCGAAAGTATAAATCTGTGAAACAGTGCGCAGGAGGAAAAAAAAGCTAAATGAGGTAAGTATATCCTGCAGTCTTCAAATCAGTCGGTTACCCGCGAGCAAAGACACCAAGGTGGAGGTGATAATGTGAATACTCGATGTTTGGTGACAGACTGTCTAAATGTTTAAGAGAAACTCCAGAAAGTAGGGCGGAGGATTAGAGCCACGTTAAAATGATTGAAAAAAAGTAAAGTTAGAGTAAAAAAGTGATCATAAATCTGAAAACTTACGAGAAATTAGTCATAAGTCTTTTGAGATCAGAAACATGAGCTTGGGTAAAGTTAGAAAGATATTCACAGACTTTGCGGCTTAATAACTCATCAACAGAAGGACGTAGTTCCAAACCAGACACCTCTTTTGTTTATCACTGTAATGAAGACTGAGAGCTTTAAGATCGTTTTTCTCCAAACGGGCCAGACGACTTTAATTGGTCTTAATAATTCTCGTAAATTTTCATCTCCATATTTTGACTTTATTCTCGTAAATTAACGAGATTTGTCTCGTAATTTTTCGATTTTACGACTTTATTCTTGTAATTTATGAGATTATTCTCCTAACTTTCCAACTTTATTCTCGTAACCTTAATTTTATTTTGTTTTTAACGTTGCCCTAATCCTCCGTCGTACTTTCTAACTTTACCCAATTAAATGTTTCCTTGTTTGATCTAAAAAGATTTATGACATAATTCTCCTAACTTTCTGAATTTATTCTGGTGATCTTACTTTTTTTTGTTTTTAACGTGGCCCTAATCCTCCGTCATAAGTTAGTAACATAAAGACATGAGAGTAAAGTGAGCCTCTGTGGTGCTGCACTGCTCTTCTAAAGCTGTTTCCTCTGGCCTTTGTCTCTCTGCATGTGAGTTTTCTCCTGTTCTCTGGTCTTTGACCTGTTTTTCTCCACACATAAGATGAGTGTTCCTGTGGAAGATGAAGACATGGCAGAGTCTGAGGTGTCCAGATGTTTGTCCCTGCAGAGTGACATGTCCAAAGACGAACCTCTGTGGTTTAATAATCAACCTGGAGCTTCAGGGCCAAAGTAAGAGCTCTTAGAGGAACTCAGCATGTGATTCTGTCGTCCAACAGTCCTGTCTGTCTGTCTACCTATCTACCGTAGATATCTATCTAGCTATCTATCTGGAACATCAAATTTAGTTAAAACAGAATATTTGAGGGGTCCAGAATTCTGACTTTATTTTCAAATTTCCTAAAAAATTTTTTTGAAGATGAGCAAATGTGAATCTCACAAATACTTTTTTTCTGAGGCTTACAATCAGGGGCGGATCTAGAAAAAATATTTATAGGGTGGCAAGAGGGGGGCAGGAATTTTTAGGGGTGGCAACCTACATCAGATGCATATAAACTGAAGCAGTTATTGTAGTTTGATGAGAAATAGACAATTTACACTGAAGTATTCCTGCTTGCAAGACTTAGTACATAACTTAGAACATACTGTATATTCCACATGTAAGCAGAATTTGTACAAGAAAAAACTCTCCTAATGGACTGTAATAAGGTCAGCAGTATAAATACACAATGAAAACCAATGGGTCATGGCACTTAATCAAGGCACTGGACACAGACCTGAATAGAGGTCGCATATGAATAAATTTAGCTTCCAGTCAGAAAAACTACAAAAATATTTTGTAACTATGTACATACAGGTTGTTTCTGTACAGTAATATACACAAAATAAGAGCTATCAAAAAACAAGAACAGCAAAAACACTGCCTCATGTTCAGCAGAATTTACACCATTTACACTGGTGTCACATTTTCAGCTCTTTATTTTTAAGGTTTTATCGATCAGATTTGCTCAGTAACCAAAACAGAGATATGGGTCATTCTGCCAAAAGAGTGCAATTAACTTGTTGTAACACTACAAAAATAAACTTCATTTCTCATTCCATTTCAAGATAGAATTTAGTAATATACACATTTACTCATTCAAAATGAGTACTGCCCAATCTCAGGCAACTTTAATTTATTGCAAATTTTGAGAGTTTATTATCCATGCAATTTTTTCTCTGCTGTTACCAAAACTTAAAAACCGTTTCGTTTTAAAAACATGTTTAGAAGAATTTCAACCACATACAATGTTTTACTCTTAGAAAAAGAGTTAATTTAGAAGAAATGGCTGGTAACATGATGAAAACACGAATATTTATGTCAAAATGACTTTTTTTGCTGTTACTCTTTATTTGAGTAACAGCAATGAATTTGTAGCATAAAACTGTGTGAAATCTAGCCACTTAGCATCTATGCTAGTAGCTTGAGCACATGGAGCACATCCTTAAGATTTATCTGAATATTTTACTTTTGATACCAACAAATGTTGTCTTAGAGATAATTTAGGTAACAAGACTGAGTTTTTAGATTGACCATCTCTAAAACAGCTAAAATGTCATTAAATTTAAGGAAAAATAAAAGAGAAAACTAACTTTTGGTCTTCCCATGACTTGCAGAAGACCTAAATGAATTCACCTTCTGCAGAAAATGTTTCAAAATTTTAAAGGGGGGAAATGTGTTTGGGTAACAGGAATGAGTGAAAACCTGGGGAAAGCACTAAAATGTGAATTTAAACCAAAATATAAAGACTTTTTTGTAAAACTTTAGTTTTAAAAGTGTAGATAGAATATGGAGTCACACTTAAATGTAAAAGAGAATTTGCTTTGGAAGGATTTTGTTCATGATGCGTTGTAGTAAAGTGTAGAGTTTGGCTGTGAGGACAGGCAATGTATAAGTGTTTTGGATGCCATTTTAAAATATAATATATATATATATATATATATATATATATATATATATATATATATATATATATATATATATATATATATACAGTCATGGAAAAAATTATTAGACCACCCTTGTTTTCTTCAATTTCTTGTTCATTCTAATATCTGGTACCACTAAACGTATAATACAATGAACACAACAAAAAATGCAGCTGGTCACATAATACTTTATGTCCTATTTGACATTCTTAAGCTTAATTGATTCCCAGGGTATATAAGAGGCCATTTCATGTCACAAGCAGCACTGCACATGCAAAGGCCTAGAGTGGTTTCCTGCTTACATTCAAGCAGTAGCACAACTCAGAAGTTGTCAGCTCTCACATAATGCCTAAAACAAAAGAATTATGTGAAGCCACAAAGGCAGCCATCTTGGCACTGCTGGAAATTGGCATGAGTGAGAGACAGGTAGCGAAAAAACTGAAGATCACCAAGACAGCCGTTTATTACAACAAAAAAAAAACAAGCTGAACATGGCACTACCAAATTGCTACCTGGCCGTGGCAGGAAACGTCTTTCTACCCCACGAGATGACCGTGCACTCATCCGTTCCTGTGTCAGGAATCGTCGTCAGACCTCCAGGGACCTTAAAAATGAGTGGGCACTGTCGAGAAATGTGACTTGTTCAGCAAGGACAGTTCGAAACCGACTTGTTGAAGCTGGTTTGAAGTCACACAGAGCACGCAAGAAGCCCTTCATCAATGAAAGGCAGAGGAAGTTACTCTTTGCTCGAGACCACAAGGATTGGACTGTTGATGATTGGGCTAAGGTTCTCTTCAGTGATGAATCCAATTTTGAATTGATGCCCACTCCAGCCAACTTACTGGTTAGGAGGAAGCCTGGAGAAGCTTACAACCCAGACTGTCTTGCCCTACAGTAAAACATGGGGTGGATCAGTCATGATCTGGGGTTGTTTCAGTCTGAGTGGAACAGGGCAAATGCAATTGTGTGAAGGCTGAATGAACCAGGTCATGTACAGGACTACCCTTGAAAACAGTCTTCTTCCATCAGCTGGAAAACTCTTTCCTGCCTCGAATGACTGGATTTTCCAACAAGACAATGCCCCTTGCCACACGGCAAGGTCAGTTAAAACCTGGATGGAGAACCACAACATTCAAGACCATGCCTTGGCCTGCTCAATCACCAGATCTTAATCCAATTGAAAACCTGTGGAAAATCATCAAACTCAAAATGGAGAACCACAAGCCCAAAAACAAAGAAAATGTGTTTGAATTTGTCCAACAGGAATGGGCTGCTGTGACAGCAGAACAATGTCAGAAGCTGGTGGAGAGCATGCCAAGACGCATGGCTGCAGTCATCAAAAACAATGGTTATGCAATCAAGTATTAACTCTTGTGTGTATCATGTGTTTAAAGCAAACAGAAAAGAAAACATGGAATGCTTAAAAGTAGTGTTTTTGGCGGTACAATGCCATAGCTATTGATGTAAGAATTTAAGTAATTTTGGTTATTATCAAGAAAACCATGGAAAATGAATAGTTCTTAGTTCTTAAATTAAACTCTCATGAGCTATTTTTGTTGTTATCATTATAATTGTCCAAACAAATGTACCTTTAGTTGAGCCAGGCATTAAAATTAACAAGAAATTGAAGAAAACAAGGGTGGTCTAATAATTTTTTCCATGACTGTATATATATATATATATGGAGAGAGAGAGAGAGAGAGAGAGAGAGAGAGAGATTCACTCTTTTGGCCCATATACAGAAGTTTAAAGAGCAGATTAAATTACAAGGTTTCCTTTACAGAAACTGAATCAATATTCAGTTTGTTTATAAGCTATTTAAGTCTTTTATTTACATTTTAAATGTGTGGATCACTGTGTCTGTGTTTATATGTGAGCGAGACACATGGGGCTGGTTTTGGTTTGATTCATTGGGTTTTTGGCAGAAACACGGCCACTTTGCACACTGATTTTTCTTCCTGTGATCGTAGCACACACACCCAGCCCCGTTATTCAGGTGAGCAGCAGTGAATTGAGTCTGGACCCGGACGGATTATGAACAACACATAGCCGCCTGCGCGCCTCAAATTCTAGATCATGGTTTTTACCTCTTTCCTCGTGCCTTCCTCCTGGACTATCGACTGGCTCCCTCTTTCACTTCGGGCCCATAGAATGTATGTTCGGTGCTGCATTCACTGTCGTCGGACATCGGAACTTCGCGCTTGTAACTATTAGATTTTCCTATCAGTTCATTGCTGCCAGTTGGGGTGGCGGTTGGGGTGGCAAGGGTTTATTTTAGGGTGGCATTTGCCACCCTAAGCCACCCCGGTAGATCCGCCCATGCTTCTAATTCCACAATGGTGTATTAGTGCCACTTCAGGAAATAAAAAAAATGAAATCTCAAAATTTTTTAGGAAAAACTTGAAATTTTTGAGTTTATAAAGTCACAAATTTGTGAATTTATAAACTCGAAAATTGGGAAAAACTCATATTTTGGTAATTAATCAATGTAGTTCCAAACCTGAGGCCTCATTTCATCAATATGATAGAGACTGTGAGCTAC
The DNA here is from genome assembly GCA_036419115.1 of Scarus forsteni. Taxonomy (NCBI): domain Eukaryota; kingdom Metazoa; phylum Chordata; class Actinopteri; order Labriformes; family Labridae; genus Scarus; species Scarus forsteni. The sequence goes on along the minus strand of JAZDUH010000134.1, from coordinate 295,459 downwards.
AACCTCGATTTCTTCGTGCATCTGCTCACCATTGTTGTTTGAAAAAGTTTTTCTTCTTCATACGTGTGTTGTAACAGCGCTGTTTCTCTGCAAACCTACATCACCATCTACTGAAGCAGCATGCACACTACAGTGTTTTCAGTCGTTCTGGTGTCTCCATGTGAACATGGGTTGCTTTTAAAAACTCAAATGAAGAACCTGTGTGTTTCAGGTGAGAGTATCTCCGTGTAAACAGGGCCTCAGTTGTAGGGCGTTGTCTTTTAAAATGAAATCCAGGAGTTTGATACAGTCACATGTCAGTGTTTGCTCAGACAGGATACTTCCCCTCAGTTTCTCCCACCTTTTGAATCATGTGTGTAAATGAATATGAAGCCATATGAATGTGATCTGCAAATAATATGGACAGTTTCTACATAATCCACCAGCGTAGTGTTCTGTACAAGGTGTGTGTGACCTGCTGAGCTTGAGGTCAAGGGTCATCACAAAAATATAAGGTGATATTTTCTTTCTCCACAAACAGGAGCCTCATGTCCAACGCAGCAAGACCTGGGCAGCAGACAGATGGTAAGACACCACATACACACGTTTTATTTTACAACCAAAGAGAATAAACATTTACAACACACAACAGAGAATAAACACTTATTTACAACAACATGCCTGTTCAACATTCATATGTATTGTTAATTTGACTGACTTAAGCAAATAATAATATTATAAAAAGGGAACTGAATGCAAACAAATGATGTGTATCCAAAAGCATTTGTGATTTGTATAAAAGAATGAGAAACTGACACTTTGATGTACAAAAAATGACTAAATGTTGTGGAGGTTGAACTAACAGTTCAGAGAATTTAAATTCTGATCTGAGAAATGCATCAAAACAACTGAGTAAAAAAGAATTAGAATCTGAGCTGCTTCTCTGTGCTCAGGACATAAAGACATTAAACCAATTCAAGTTTATCTAATGCAATATAAAATGCACTGAGGGAGTGTGTGTATGAACTCTATTTCCAAAGAAGTTGGGACGCTGTGTAAAATCTACAAAGAGGGAACAGAGTACAATGACCTGTAAATCCTTTTTAACCTCTATCCCATTGAATGCACTGCAAGGACAAAATATTTAAAACTGAAGCTGATAAACTTTGTTTCTACCAAATATTCCATAATATCATGAAAGAGAACCCATGAACATCAACAGCATGGCAGAAATCCAGCACTGAATGCCTGTAACCTTTGACCCCTTGAGTGGATTTTAGCTGGAATTTGACGCATGACCTCACAGCACACACCAAATCAGGACGCGTGGCTCCTCTGGATTCATGCTGACATTATTTCAGCAGGAGAGGGCGCTACAGGACACAACCAGAGGATTATGTGATGTGGAATTTTAGTTATTTAGTTATTTATTTATTTAACTTTAGTTCTTACAGTTTCTTGTCATTACCTATTTATCAATATACATCAATATAAAAATAATATAAAGTACATTAACACCTATTTCTCTAAAGTCAGACCTGAAGTATTAACTGGAAGAGATGTTACTTAGGTACAGACATAAACAGTACAGTTATTACAGTTTAATAGTCACAACCTACTTATTAATATATGCCAATATTTAAAAGAAAATCATGTAGAATACAAGAAAAACTGTTTCTTTAAAGTACGAGCTTCAGTACAAGGCAGAGGGGATGTGTGATCATCAGGCTGAGTTTGGTGTCACTACAGTCATAAACATATCACAGATTTTTTTAGTCATAACCTTTTAATTTGTTTCTGTCAATACAAAAAATCATATAAAATAAAGGAGAACCACCTTACTTTGTGGTACATGCCACAGGGGCTGTGAGACCATCAGGCTGAGTTTGGTGTCACTGCAACAAAAAAAACAGTTATGACAGTTTCTATCATCATTACCTGTAAATGAGTATCTATTAATATATAACAAAATAATATAAATTACATTAAGAACAATTTCTCTAAAAATGGAGATGTAGTATAACATTGAAGAGATGTTTGATCATTAGTGTTGCTTTTGTGTCACTACAGTTACCAACAATAAAATCATCACAGTTATTAATTTACATACATATTAATCAACACAATTAAATATACAAAACCTCATTTGAATTAAATCAAAACATTCTTCTTCGTATAACTTGTCGACTCTATTCTCGTAGCCTTACATTTTACGTTTTTAACATGGCCTTAATCCTCTGTTGAAAGTTAGTACCATAAAGACATGAGAGTAAAGTGAGCCTCTGTGGTGCTGCACTGCTCTTCTAAAGCTGTTTCCTCTGGCCTTTGTCTCTCTGCATGTGAGTTTTCTCCTGTTCTCTGGTCTTTGACCTGTTTTTTCTCCTCAGATAAGATGAGTGTTCCTGTGGAAGATGAAGACATGGCAGAGTCTGAGGTGTCCGGATGTTTGTCCCTGCAGAGTGACATGTCCAAAGACGTTATTGTGATGTTTAAGGATCAACCTGGAGCTTCAGGGCCAAAGTAAGAGATCTTAGAGGAACTCACTATGTGATTCTGTCGTCCAACAGCCCGTGTTGATCATGAAGCACACCTGGGGCACAAAGTGATACGTCCTTGTCAGTTTTCACAGAAAGCTTTCAGGATTGAGTGACAGTCAGCCCCATTGATCCCTGTACATGCCACGGTCACTCCGTTCACCTTCGGACTGCATTAGGCTTCCACTCTGCTACACTCAGAGCGGTGATTCTCCACGACAGTTTGAACAGTTGAAAACTGAATTGGGCCCAGTCTACCTTGTGTATTGTTTATCATAAAGCAAAGCACCAACAGGTCAGAGGTTGGTAACAGGGGCAGTACATCTCCATGGTAACTGCATTAGCATTGTTAGCATGACAAGGTGTTAATGTGAATATAAGTCTTCATTAAGTTACATTTTGTCTAGGTGTTCTCATGATGCAACTATATTTTGGCAAAATCAGTATGTCCTGCTAGTGTTTGAGGAGGCCTCAAGACTTAGTGTTAGTTCTTGTTTGAGGTGGGGGTGGTTCAGGTGGTGTTTACACGGCTCTGTTTTTGGTAGAATCTGAAGTTTTCATTGTGTATTTGCCTCCAGTTTTCATGGGAACGGTGCCTCAAGTGCCCGAATCCACAAACTTTTGTAACAAAGGTCCAGATCTGAGCCTTTTGAAAATGCATCATGGCCCGGCTTCATGTAAACAGGTTTCACCGCATGTGCAGTACTGTTTCACATGAAGACTGCACTCGAATACCAGGAACAACAACAGCTTCAGTGTTCACAGAGTAACATGTGTGCTACTTACTATGCTCAGTTTGTTATCCAGACAAAACTATCCAGACAGATTTGTTGAAACTCCTGCGTCTTCGTGCATCCACTCACCATTGTTGTTTGAAAAAGTTTTTCTTCTTCATACGTGTGTTGTAGCAGCTCTGTTTCTCTGTAAACCTACATCACCATCTACTGAAGCAGCATGCACACTACAGTGTTTTCAGTTGTTCTGGCGTCTCCATGTGAACGTGGGTTGCTTTTAAAAACTCAAATGAAGAACCTGTGTGTTTCAGGTGAGAGTATCTCCGTGTAAACAGGGCCTCAGTTTGTAGGGACGTCGTCTTTTAAAATGTAATCCAGGAGTTTGATACAGTCACATGTCAGTGTTTGCTCAGACAGGATACTTCCCCTCAGTTTCTCCCACCTTTTGAATCATGTGTGTAAATGAATATGAAGCCATATGAATGTGTTCAGCAATTCATATGGCTTCATATGAATTTACAACATGCCTGTTCCACATTAATATCTACAATACCCAAAACCAGTGAAGTTGGCACGTTTGTAAATTGTAAATAAAAACAGAATACAATGATTTGTAAATCCTTTCAACTTATATTCAATTGAATACACAGCAAAGACAAGATACTTAATGTTCGAACTGGTAAGTTTTGTTATTTTTTGCAAATTTTAGCTCATTTGGAATTTGATGTCTGCAACATGTTTCAAAAAAGGTGCACAAGTGTCAAAAAAGACTGAGAAAGTTGAGGAATGCTCATCAAACACTTATTTGGAACATCCCACAGGTGAACAGGCTAATTGGGAACAGGTGGGTGCCATGATTGGGCATAAAAGCAGCTTCCCTGAAATGCTCAGTCATTCACAAACAAGGATGGGGCGAGGGTCACCACTTTGTGAACAAATGTGTGAGCAAATTGTCCAACAGTTTAAGAACAACATTTCTCAACCAGCTATTGCAAGAAATTTAGGGATTTCATCATCTACGGTCCGTAATATCATCAAAAGCTTCAGAGAATCTGGAGAAATTACTGCACGTAAGCGGCAAGGCCCAAAACCAACATTGAATGCCCTTGACCTTCGATCCCTCAGGTGGTACTGCATCAAAAACCGGCATCACTGTGTAAAGGATATCACCACATGGGCTCAGGAACACTTCAGAAAACCACTGTCAGTAACTACAGTTCGTCTACATCTGTAAGTGCAAGTTAAAACTCTACTATGCAAAGCCAAAGCCATTTATCAACAACACCCAGAAACACCGCCAGCTTCTCTGGGCCCGAGCTCATCTAAGATGGACTGATGCAAAGTGGAAAAGTGTTCTGTGGTCTGACCAGTCCACATTTACAATTGTTTTTGGAAACTGTGGTCGTCGTGTCCTCTGGACCAAAGAGGAAAAGAACCATCCGGACTGTTATAGGAGCAAAGTTCAAAAGCCAGCATCTGTGATGGTATGGGGGTGTATTAGTGCCCAAGGCATGGGTAACTTACACATCTGTGAAGGCACCATTAATGCTGAAAGGTACATACAGGTTTTGGAGCAACATATGTTGCCATCTAAGCAACGTCTTTTTCATGGACGCCCCTGCTTATTTCAGCAAGACAATGCCAAGCCACATTCTGCACGTGTTACAACAGCGTGGCTTCGTAGTAAAAGAGTGCAGGTACTAGACTGGCCTGCCTGTAGTCCAGACCTGTCCCCCATTGAAAATGTGTGGAGCATTATGAAGCGTAAAATACAACAACGGAGACCCCGGACTGTTGAACAACTTAAGCTGTACATCAAGCAAGAATGGGAAAGAATTCCACCTGAAAAGCTTCAAAAATTGGTCTCCTCAGTTCCCAAACGTTTACTGAGTGTTGTTAGAAGGAAAGGCGATGTAACACAGTGGTAAAAATGCCCCTGTGACAACTTTTTTACAACATGTTGCTGCCATTAAATTCCAAGTTGATGATTATTTGCAAAAGAAAATAAAGTTTCTCAGTTTGAACATTAAATATCTTGTCTTTGCTGTGTATTCAATTGAATATAAGTTGAAAAGGATTTGCAAATCATTGTATTCTGTTTTTATTTAAGATTTACACAACGTGCCAACTTCACTGGTTTTGGGTATTGTATTGTTGATTTTGACTGACTTAAGCAAATAATAATATTATAAAAAAGGGAATTTTATGCAAGCAAATGATGTGTGTCCAATAGCACACATCATTTGCTTTGAGCTTGAGGTCAAGAGTCATCACAAAAATCTAAGGTGATATTTTCTTTATCCAGAAACAGGAGCCTCGTGTCCGACGCAGCAAGACCTGGGCAGCAGACAGATGGTAAGACCTGCACTTTACAAAGACCAGACAACAGCTTGCTGATGTTTGTTATAAATGTTAGGGCTGTACCTCTTTGCTTTGGGATATTTTTTGGTCCGCTGCACATCGACTGTCTTTTAAACACTTGGATTATATTTCCTACAGCAGGGATGAGCAACTTTGGCTTCCATTGGTGTTACTCTTATCCTCAGATTGTTACAAACAAAAAGGTACTATCAATAAAATAATAAAATGTTTAATTTGATAGCAAAAAATCTGTTTTTACTGGAATCTATAGTCAATAATTCACACTCATTGCCAATCAGTAAAGCAAATTTTCATGATAAATTTGGAATTGCATCCAATTAAAGACTTTTTTCATTGCAATTGACAAGTACTTTTTGCTTCTTATTAAATTAATTTAATTGCTTGACTTTAGAACTTTTCACACAAAGATTATCAGGCTGTTTTTGCCTTGACTTTCCTTCTTCCCGCCCAAAGAACATTCTTCTGTTTTTTCTCCTCCACCCCTATCTTTGAAGATGATCCTGTGGTCTGAGGTGTTAAGAGTCAATTCATCCCAATAATCAGCTTCAAAACAGGTGGAGGCAATGGTAAATATTAAACTTGTTCAACATTTACAACCAAACATCTTCATGTGTGAGGAAAGCAAAAGAGTCATGATTTCATGAATTGGGACATGAATGTAGCCAATCAAGAAATGAGCAGATTGAGGAACAAGGAAGCAGGCGTAAAGATAAAAACAAACATGGTTGACCTGAAACATAAAGTTGGGTCGAGCTCAGAATGGAGGAACAGCTCACGTGTTCACGCCATCTTCTTTCCACAGTCTTGTCTTTGTGTTCATTGAGGATTATTCTGTCAAAAGTAGTCCATAGACCCCCATCATCCCCTCTTCTCTGCCCTCTTCCATGTTGTGTTTTCCAGTTGATGCTATGTTTCTTCTTCTTCATTTTGTTTGATCATGTTTGATCAGATTTCTGTCTTGGAAGACTAGATTCTAGATCGGTGGTGAGACAGAATGGTTATGAGTGTTGAGATTATCAGAGCACAGCACATAACGCATTACAATTAAAACTGTTCAATGCCTGTTTTTATCTTCCTATTTGGTCCCTCTAACAGATAAAATTCTCTTCAGATTTGTAAAATCCTTCTGCAACAATGGAAACATGAGCTTGTTCTGAAATGGGCTAGAAATGGAGAGGGGAAAGGTGTTCTTTCTTGATTCTTAAGAACAATAAAACAATGGTCATGATGCTATTTTTGTCTCTGTCGTTGTCTAAAGGAGGCCTGCAGGAGGTTGTGGATGCACATAAGACCAGTCTGAAGAAGAGATGTGAATGTGTGACTGAAGGATCGGGTGAAGAAAGAAGCAGAGCCCACCTCAACAGAATCTACACTGAGCTCTACATCGTAGAGGGGCAGAAGCGAAGAGGTGAACACTCAACATGAAGTTCAGCAGCTTGAAAAAGCAAACAAGAAAAATATCCATGAGACTCCAATCAAGCCCCATGAACTCTTTGAAGCCTTCCCGACCAACAGAAACCCATCAGAGTGGTTATGACCAAGCGGCGTTGCTGGTGTTGGAAAAAGCGTTCTCAGTGCAGAAGTTCACTCTGGACTGGGCAGAAGGTCAGCAGAACCAAGACATCAAGCTGGTGGTTCTGCTTTCCTTCAGGGAGTTGAACTTGATCAGAAATGAGAGTTACAGTCTTCTTAATCTTCTCTGGGTTTTCCATCCAACTTTAAAGGGGCTAACCGCAGAGACTCTTGCTCTCTGTAAGCTTTTGTTCATCTTGGGGCTTGGATGAAAGCAGGCTGTCCTTGAATTTTGGTTCTTTTCTGGCCGTGTCCGATGTCACACAGAAATCTGGGCTGAACACCCTGCTGGTGAATCTCATCAAGGGGAATCTGCTCCCATCTGCTCTCATCTGGATCACATCCCGCCCCGCAGCAGCCAATCAGATCCCTCCATCATGTGTTGACAGGATTGCAGAAGTTCGAGGCTTCACTGACGCCCAGAAGGAGGAGTACTTCAGGAGGAGGTTTGGAGATGGAGATCTGTCCAGCAGGATCATCTCACACATCAAGTCGTCCAGGAGCCTCCACATCATGTGTCTGATCCCGGTCTTCTGCTGGATCACAGCTACAGTTCTGGAGCACATGATGAGCACAGAACAAAGACAGGAGCTGCCAAAGACGCTGACCGACATGTACACACACTTCCTGCTGGTTCAGACGAAGAGGAGGAAGCACAAGTACGAGGAGGGTCAGGACACGAGGTCTTTGGAGCTGATGGACTCTGATAGGGAAGTTCTCCTGAAGCTTGGGCGACTGGCGTTTGAACATCTGGATAAAGGAAGCATCATGTTCTACCAAGAAGATTTGGAGCGGTGTGGTCTGGATGTCACTGAAGCTTTGGTGCACTCAGGAGTTTGTACTGAGATCTTCAAAAGAGAGAGTGTGATCTTTGAGAGGACAGTCTACTGCTTCGTTCACCTGAGTGTTCAGGAGTTCCTGGCTGCAGTCTACATGTTCAACTGCTTCACAAACAAAAACACAGAAATACTCCAGGCTTTCCTGCAAAGACAGAGAGATTCATGGCAGGTATTTTATGAAGACACTTCTTTGCACAAGGAAGATGGCAAGTGGAGTAATGCATCTTTGGATCTCTTCCTGAGGAGAGCCCTGCAGAAATCACTTCTCAGTAAGAACGGTCACTTGGACCTGTTTGTCCGCTTTCTTCATGGCCTTTCACTGAAGTCTAACCAAAGACTCCTACAAGGACTTCTGGGCCAAACAGACAACAGCCCAGATATCATTCAAAGAGTCATTAAGTCCCTAAAAGAGATGACAAGCAAAAATGTCTCTCCTGACAGATGCATCAACACTTTACACTGTCTGACAGAAATGAACGACCACTCCGTACATCAGGAGATCCAAGAGCTCCTGAAATCAGACAACAGATTGAAGAAGTCTCTCTCTGACTTTGACTGCTCTGCTCTGGCCTACATGCTGCAGATGTCAGAGGAGGTTGTGGATGAACTGGACTTAAAGAAGTACAACGCCTCCCCTGAAGGAAAACTCAGACTGATTCCAGTGGTGAGGAACTGCAGAAAAGCTCGGTAAGTCCAGATCTGATTCCATTAAAAGTTAGTTGTGCTTCTCTTGAAGGACTTTCAGACTTTGGTGCCTCAGCTTTGTTCCTCTACATTCCCTCTAAATTGGTCAGCCTGTGTCAAAGATGACTTTTTGCTGCAGTCAAATTTTCCATTCCAGCATATCTTTTGTGATGTTAAATAAAAATGTGTAGCCTACTGTCAGTGTTCATGACAGTAGAAGATTTGTAAAATATCATCAGACACAAAAACAAAGAAATGATCCCTGATGTGAACTAAAGCATCAACATATGGAAGCCCGTTTCCACAACTTAAAAAAATGAATTCACGAAACTAAAAAAAAAAAAAGAGGCATAATTATGAGATATAGAGATATATAAAGCCATTATAAATAAAAATGCATGTGGCCAGAGAAACATCTATGAGCGTCGTGCACATGGGCAAATGGTGTCTCATAATTTAATTTTAAAGTTTTCCTGCTTTTGTCATAATTATGACTATATGTCATCATTATAATTATCTTGTATTTTCAACTTGTTTTCTTCATAATTATGACTTTTTATCACATAATAGGGACTTTTATCTGATTATTATGACTTGTTATCTCATAATAATGACTATGTTTTTTTTTTTTATTCCCTTAATTCAAAATTGTCTTTCATATCATCAGGATGGTCCACATGGCAGTAATTCCATGATGTTTATGTCATCACAGACTTTCTCGCAGCAGACTGTCAAACACTCACTTTGAGATTTTGACCTCGGCTCTGAAGTCCAACCCCTCCCATCTGAGAGAGCTGGATCTAAGCGTCTATCGTCCTGAGGATTCAGGAATGAAGCGTCTTTGTGGTGGACTGGAGAGTCCACACTGTAGACTGGAGTCTCTGAAGTGAGTTCATAAACTGTGTTCTGGTTTGTTGGTCTCTGCTCATTGACTGAGGCTGGGGTTTGTCCATAATGAGGGAAAATTCACATTTCTTTGTGTTGATACTTGAGGGTTGGATTAAAGTTAAATTCAGGAACTGTAATGATAAAGGAATGGGCTAGAGCAGGGGTGGGCAACTTTGACTATCAGGAGGGCCACATCCATTTTTTTCAGTGTATGAGGGCTGCATTGTTACAAATTGTTGGAAGAAGTATATAAAGATAAAGATAAAATACCAATTTTAAAGCTTCAAAAAAGAATTATCCCAAAATTATTTCATTCTAACTATAAAACAATTAAAAATTCACAATTTAGTGAGTCTAACATCTAAGTAAATCCATTGTAAGCTTCTTTTTAGTGCAATAAAATTAGGAATGTTTCTCAGATTTTAAAGCACAAATATATTACCTTTATTATTCTTTCCAAATTTAGTTTTTACTAATGCTATATATTATATTTTAAGGCCTGGTAAAATATAATCAGAGGAAAAATTATATCAAAGTTCTTTAATGACTTGTAAAATTAAAAAAAATGTACCAGCATTCTAAGGTTGGTAGAAATATTTAATTACCTACATAAGCTGTGCATTATGCATTGGTGGGCCACATGGAGTGAGATGAAAGGCGGCATGTGGCCCCTGCAACACCAGTTTCCCAGTTGCGTGAAGATGGCCCCCCACCCCATGCAAAAATTCGGGAAAATAGTCAATTTCGTTAGTGCTTCATTTGTGCTGGTGTGGTTTTTAAGTTATCACATATTTATTTCGGTCATCCACTTTAAGTAATTACTAATTAATTTTGATCAAATTGCAATGTGATACTTTTATTTTATCTAAGAAAGACCCTTGTCACCTTTCACAGATTAAAAAAACAATAATAAACATGAACAAACAAAACTATCTCATTGCAATTTGATCAAAATTAATCTGTAATTATTTAAACATCTCCAGGATGACAGTAAGGGACCAGAGAGAGAAGAATCCTGTGTAAGATTTTTGTCATCTATCACAGGTTTATTGTTTTTATCAGAAATGAGAAAAATATCAAAGCTCTCATTGATATTTGACCAAACTGAAAGTAGAAATATGTTAAAAACTTCTTTGACAAACAGTTTAAATGTGAAGGTCTATATTATTAATTTTGATATGACTGTTTTGTTTCAAGTTTGTGTCATAATTAATAATACGATTTTGATATACGGGACAAAATTCATGCTGTCTGGCCATATTAAAAAAAAACTTTTTTTATGTGCCACTCCAGGGGCTCTGAGTATAGAAAATGCACAGAAACATACAAAAGGTCCCTCAAATTACAATCCAAATGAGCGATTCACTCGGCGTGGCCGCACGAGCTGATCCTTGTGAGACCGCAGCTAAAACAAATGAGGAGCAGCGGCACGAGAGCATCTCCAGTCCTGACGTCATTGCCAGAAAATAAAATGTGTAATATCTGTAAAACTGTAGCAGTACAAACAATACTTTTTATGGCACAAACCAGCACAGACGAAGCGCTTAGGAACAGCACCATTTCTGGTCCATTTGGAGGAAATGAGGGGCTGGGTGAACTCTGGATGACCTATAAAATAATATGTTATAACTTAAAAAACCTTAGCAGCACAAACCACAATTTTTACGGCACAAACCAGCACAAACAAAGCACTTACGAAATGGACTACTTTCCGGAAATTTTTGCAGGGGTGGTGGCCAGCTTCACGCAGGACAGTGTCCCACCCCTGGGCTAGAGGAATGTCAGAATATTTGTAACTGTAGTTATTTAAGCTCCATATGTCCACAACAGCAGCAATGTAACTACACACAGTACACACCCCTAAGAGAAAAGTCTAATCTCCAGGTCGAATGTCCCCTCAGAGGATCACTGCAGTAAATATTTCTCTGTGTTCATTTTCAGTTTGAGGCTCTGCTCTTTGTCAGCCATCAGCTGTTCTTCTTTAGCCTCTGCGCTGACGTCCAACCCCTCCCATCTGAGACAGCTGGACCTGAGTAGAAACTCCAGGCTGCAGGATTCAGGAGTGGAGCTGCTGTGTGACTTTCTGAAGAGTCCAGACTGTAAACTGGAGACTCTGAGGTCAGACACCATTTCTTTCCCTCTGTGCTGAGATGAATTTGATATGATGGAGTTGTGGGAGGCCACGTGTGACCATAGGGAACATTACAGCTTGAAACAGCAGGTGAATGGGGTTATTGACTACCTGCTGTAACCAGTCTGCTCGGTATGTTCACACGCAGACAAAAATGTTGGTACCCTTCTGATAAAGAAAAAAGCCCACATGGTGACTGAAATAACATTCATTTATATTTCAGTGCCCGAGGGCCACACTGTTACATATTGTTGACACTTTCAACAAAGAAAGTGTATAAATAAAAAAATGTATAGCAACGATAAAGCTTAACAAAGGATTATACCAACACTTCTATATTCTAACTCAAACACAATTAAAAATTCATGATCTAATGAGCATGACACATAACTCAAGCTAATTCAAGCTTCTTTTTGATGCAATAAAAGAATGAATGTTTACCCATTTTTAAAGCACATATATGTTCCCATTACCATTCTTTCCAAACATGGTTTTTACCAATATAATAAATTATATTTTAATACCTCATAAAATATTTTTAGAGATCCAATCATAGCATAGTAAGAACTTTAATTACTTGTAAAAACAAAGCATGTAGCAGCAATCTAAAGTTAGAGAAAATATTTATACACCATCTAAATTCATGCATGACGTGGTTCTGATTACTCATGATGAATCAAATTCAGCAACTGTTGTTTTGTTTTCCAGTTTATTTATTATTTTTTTTGTATTTTTGGTGGGGAGAGGGGGTTCTGACTGGTGGGCCGCAATGAGAGAAAGTTAAAGCCCCACATGGCCCCTGGGCCGCCAGTTGCCCACCCCTGCGTTAGACTGTCAGTGAGGAGACATTGTTTTCTAAAGCTGTATTATTTGGTCTCTGCTCAGATTGACTTCCTGCAGTTTGACGGAGATCAGCTGTGATCACCTGGCCTCTGCTCTGAAGTCCAACCCCTCCCACCTGAGAGAGCTGGACCTGAATGACAACAAGCTGCAGGATTCAGGAGTGAAGCTGCTGTGTGGTTTTCTGAAGGAGCCGGGGTGTAGACTGGAAACTCTGAGGTCAGATACCACGTTTAAAATCTGTGCTGAGATAAATGTGATATATTTAAGACAGTACAATGATTTTCAGTACGTCATTTTTTAACTTCATTCATTCATCCTTTTATTTTTTAGATTAATCATTATTTTTTATCCTGATATGTTTTTGTTAATTTTTCCTCCTGCTTTATTCGTAAACTTCTTTTGAATCCTATTTAACCTGAGGAGTTTTCCAAAAGAATTTTTTATTTGAATTTTTTATTTAACTTCTTTTCAACGAGGTTCGTCCCACTTAGATCAGCAGATCTCTTTTCCAAGGAAGTCCTGACCAAGAATGGCAGCAAAACAGTTTCAAATAAACAGTCACACAGACTCAATACAGTATGAATAACTGAGGAAAACAATGAAAGTGATCAATTAAAACAGTGACATGCAGGAAGAATGATTCATAAATTTCTTTCTAATCTAATCTAATCTAATCTAATATATACAGTATACATACATATGTCCACTAGGTGGCAGTTTGCACACAAAAGACAGCTTAGACCAAGGGCGGGGCACATAAAAGGGCCACATTCAGTTATATTTCAGTGCCGAGGGCCACACTGTTACATATTGCTGTCACTTTCGATAAAGAAAAATAAAATAGCGATAAAGCTTGACAAAGAACTATACCAACACTTCAATATTCTTTTTTTGGGGGAATTTTATTTTTATTTGAGTTTAAAGCGTACAATTTAAAAATATACAGAAAATCTTTGTGTATTATTACGCTCAAACCTTTACAATTTTTCAAAGTAAGTGACAGACATATTCTTTGTCACCTGTGAATCCACTTAGTTCAGATAGTCTCTCAGTCCTCTGCATTCATTCACAACAGTGGATGTCACATTTAGTTTTCCCATAGCTGTACATATTTAGTCTGCAAACAAAAATGCTAAATGAGCATGAAGTGTACATTCCCATCCTCACCTCAGTTACCCTTTTTCAGGAAATTTAGCCATTTTCAAAAAGATCTTTTTCCTTAGAACTATTTACAATGAATAAAAGAAATCATGAACTCATGAACTCAGGGGAGTTTATCATCGCAATGAAAATCTTTAAGAGGTAGGAGGGAGCATTAGTAAACTTGTGAGTCATACTTAATCTGCACCAAAGGAGTTATATATGCTATCCAATTACTCCAGATTAGATAGAACTTTTCCCTTTGTGTCCTCAAGGAGTATGTTAACTTCTCCATTCTGAAAATTTCCACTGTTATTCCATACCATTCTTCTAGCTCGGGTGGTTCTGGTTTGAGCCACTTCCTAGTACTTGATTTCTTACTTGCTGCTAACAGAGCCTGCAGCAGTTTTATATCACTCCTCCTTGTTAAGCCAGTAATCCGACCTAAGTACAGATTCTCAAAATTCAGTGGAATGTGAATTTTAAATATCTCAGTTAATGTTTTATGAATACCTTTCCAATACAAATACAATTTTGGGCAATCCCAGAAAACATGGCAGTGATTTGCTGCTATTGATCCACACTGTCTCCAACTCCACTGTCTCCACTGACTGATTATTGTTCTTGTATTTTTCTTGATATGGTGTTTTGAAGTACCTCATGATGTTTTTCCAACAATGTTCCCTCCAATTGACAGAACTTGTTGAGGACCACTGAAACAAACTTTTTCCCAATGCTCTTCTGTCAATCTTATTCCTGTCTTTTTTCCCACTTTTCTTTAATTTTAAGGGTGTTATCATTTTTTGCATTTAGAAGGGCATTGTAGAGTTTAGAAATTAAGTTTCTGGGTGTTGCCTTGTAAGCAGAAGTTAAGTATTTGTACAACTTCTTCTCCTTTAAAAGTTCATTAAGTTTGCACTCCTGATTGAAATAATGACGCACCTGAAGGTATCTATAAAAATCTTTCTGCTCCAGTCCATGTTTTTCCTGCAGAACTTTGAAACTTTGTAATGTGCCCCCATTTGTGAGAGAAAGATATGTTGTTAAACCTTTGTTTATCCATGTTTCAAATCTTTTATCTTCTCTATTAGGAAGAAAGTTTGTATCATAGGCACACCCCCTGAAGATCTTTAACATGTCCTGAATTCCACATAAATTAATAACCTTCTGACATATTTTAAGGGTCTGATTTATCCATGGGTTTTTCACTTCCATAATTTTAGCTGTCAGTTCCTGATCCCCTATTGTGGCTTGTAGGGGATAATTAATTGCAAAACCAAATTCAAGTTCTTTCCATTTTGCCTTATACTCCTCATTGCACCAATGAAATAATGGAATCAACTGAGAAGCATAGTAGTAATGTTTTAAACATGGAAGAGATATACCTCCTTTTTCTTTTCTTAACTGTAAGACATTAAATCTTATCCTCAGTTTCTTTCCTTGTCAGATAAAGCGAGAAATTATTTTATCCCATTCCTTAAACTGGTCCTCATTCACCCCAATTGGAAATGTGCGAAAAATGTACAATAATCTGGGAAGGAAATTCATTTTTATAGCACTCATCCTAGAACTCAGTCCTGAGTGATTTGATTTTTGAAGATATGGGTTCATAATTCACTTTAAATAAGTTTGAAATGTCTTTTGTTAGTGTAATTCCTAAATATTTCAGTTTATTAGCTTCCCATTTAGGGTTGTATTTGTCCTTTAGGTTTTTTGAGACAGAAAAATTGAAAGTCATAACCTGTGTTTTTGATATATTGAGTTTGATAGTTAGCCGTATTCTTTCAGGATCATCATCAAACTTTCATCGAGACTCTGGTTCTTCCAAATAGATCAGCACATCATCTGCAAAAGTGCCACCTTCTGTTCTCCCTGCCACATTAATACCCTTTATTAAATCACTCTGTCTAATTAACTGGCCGAGAGGCTCAATGAAGAGTGCAAAAGGAGGGGAGAAATTGGGCATCCCTGCCTTGTCCTCTCTTCAGAATAAAGGAGTCTGAGAGGTCTCCATTAATTTTTACGGGCTGTAGGCCTATCATACAGACACTGGATAATTTTAACAAATTTTTTTTTAAGTGGAATTTAAATTTTTCCAGGACAAAAATACAAAAATACCCACCTAACTGAATCAAAGGCTTTCTCTCGTCTAATCCCACTATCATTGCTTTAGTTTTTTCTTTTGCTGCCTGTTGTATAATATGTAAAGTCCTTCTTATATTATCTAGAGTTTGCCTTTGTTGAATAAACCGGTCTGGTCTAAATGTATAAGGTCAGGTAAAAATTTTTCAAGTCTTCGAGCTAGGATGGCTGTAAATAATTTATAGTCTAGATTGAGAACACTGACAGGTCAATAGTTACCACACTCTAATTTGTCTTTGTCTTCTTTGGGAATAGTAGAAATAACTGCCTCTCTCCAAGAGGGTGGTATTTCTCCACTTTATAGATCAATTAAAAGTATTGAGTAGCAATGGAGACAGATGTTCTTTAAGATGCTTGTACCACTCAGTGGTAAACCCATCTGAGCCTGGGGACTTCCCAGTCTTTAATTTAGTAATGGCTATGTTTAACTCTTGGCCTGATATTGGCTTTATTAAGTATTCATTTTGTGTGCTGGTAAGTGCTGCTAACTCCAGAGTGTTTAAAAAAGTGTCAATCAAGGATTCATCACAAGCAAGTGGTTGTGAGTACAACTCTCTGTAAACTGTCTAATATTTTCTAACTTTACATTCAGTAACTTTTGTTTTAGGATTCTTTATTTTATAAATTGTATTCTCCTCTTGCTGTTTACATAGTTTATATGCTAGCCACTTGCTGATTTACCGCCAGCTTCATACATTTTCTGTTTAAGGAAGATAAGTCTCTGTTGTGTTACTTGTGAGTAAATATCAATGATTTTTCCTTGTAGTTCTTTAATTTCATTTCTAAACTCAGGGTTTATTTTGTTGCTATCTTTAAGTTGTAACTGTTTTAATTTTCCCTGTAAATCTGCTAATTTTTGCTTTTTTAGTTTTTTTAGATGAGTAGTGAGGGAAATAATCTTTCCTCTCAGTACAGCCTTCGTTGTATCCCACAACATTATCGGTGATATGTCCCTTGTATCATTAAATTCTAGGTAGTCGTTGATTTCTCCTTTTAGTTTCTCTACTATTTTGGGGTCATTTAAAATCGATGAGTTACGTTTCCAGTTTGATCTTCTTGAATCCTTGTTTAAGGACAGGGACAAGGATACTAGACTGTGATCAGACAAATCAATTGCAGCAATATTACAGTCCTTAATTTTAAACTTGTCTGTACTGAAAACAAACAAAAAAAATCTAATCTGGAGTAAACTGAGTGTGGAAACGAAAAGTAAGTATAGTCCCTGCTACTTGGGTGTAAGTCCCTCCAAACATCTATAATGCCTAATTCCTTCATTATTGCCTTGACTTTCTTAGTTAAAGATTTATCTTGAATAATTGCTCTTGATGAATCCATAGTGGGGTTTAACCTAATATTAAAATCACCCCCACATATAACCACCCCCAGGGAGTAAGCCATTAAATCAAATATGTGTCGATAAAACAACCACTCACTTTCTGGCGGTACAAAGACGTTCAATAAAGTTACTTCAGTGCCTTCTATACGCCCTGTGATGTTGACATATCGTCCATTATCATCCTTTACTTCTGATAAGTGTTCATAATTCAGCGTGTTTAATATAAGAGTAGCCACACCTCTCTTATGGCCTGATTTATGTGAGGAGAAAAACACATGTTTAAATCCCATCCTTTTGAGCTTTATATGCTCAGCATCATTCATGTGTGTTTCTTGCAGGAAAGCAATGTGTGCCTTCTCTTTTTTCAGTTTCGACAGAATCTTACTTCTCTTAATTGGATTCAAAACTCCATTGACATTAAAAGTAATAATTTTCACTAGCTCACCTGTTATGTTGTCTCCCATCATCTGATGCAAAGCACCCCCACCTCCCTCTCTTGATTAACCTTACTTGCTCCCCCGTTAATAAACAACCTAAACAGTTTAACCTAACACGAATAACACTTTGAACACGAGAAAAAATAACAATTTTAAAGACTTCAATCAGTGAAACAAACTCACTGACTCTCCTTTCCACTAAGGGATAGCCTCCAGTTAAAGCTGGAGGGCCCTCTGCTGTGATGACAGTCATATAGTAGAAAAGAAAAAGTCAATCCCAGTAACTTGGCTGTCACATTACAACTCGTTATGTCGTCTAATTCTGGGTATGTTTTCAAACACCAATCGTTTTACCTAAACCACAGACGTTTTGTTTTAAGGATACATTCATCCCGTGTTTTCAGTCTGTTCACGTCAAAACACTTGCAGCTTTTCCTTGTAGCCCGGTACACCGCCGCTCGCCCTGGGTGCGCGCTGCGTCCTCGTCGGTTGCCACATCCACCGCTGTATTCTCCCAAGGAAGCGAACCCGGTTTAGTGATCACCTTTACCGGTATCCCTCGTTCTGCCAGGTCCATCGTAGCTTCCTCTGCCGTCTCGTACACTTTGGTGCCCTCCGCGTGAAACACTCTCATCCGAGCTGGATACAAAGTCTGGAAGTCTGATGTTGCTTTCCTTTAGGATCCACCGTGCCTCCGCGTAGTCCCGCCGTCTCGCCAGGATTGCAGGCGTGTAGTCGTGATCGAAGTAGATTTTAGATTTGTTCCAGGTGAAGCCCCTTTTCTGCCACGCCAGTTTAATCACGTCTTCCTTCCTCTTAAAGCTGAGAAACTTAACCAGGATCGATCTCGGCTGTGCTCCTGCCTGTGGCCTCGGCGCCAGTGCGCGGTGGGCCCTCTCAATCTGTAGATCCATGGTAACAGGGATATCCAGGTTTTCTCTGATTAACTTCTCGACGAAAGGAATAATCACTCTGGCTTCACCCTCCGCGCCTTCTGGTATCCCGTAGATCCGTATATTCTCCCTCCTCAAGTGCCCTTCCTGGTCCATTAGCTTAGCTTGTAGCTGTTCGTGTAGCTTCAGCATTTCTGCAGTTACCTCCTCCACGTTTTGTAGCCTTTCCTCTGTCTCTAATATTCTCGCTTCAGCCATTTCCACTCTTGCATTAGTCTTAGCCATTTCAGTTTTTATATCTTCCATTTGCTTCTTGTTGTCTTGCCTGAAATCGCGTATTTCCCTGAGAATAACAGTCAGGTTCACTGGTACTTCCTCTCCATCCATTTCGGTGTCATTCAGGCTAGCGGTTGAGATGCTAGCTGTAGCACCCTCGTGTTGCTGCGATTCATTGTTTTTCTCCGTGTTTTGACCTAGTTTTCTGTTTTTCTGCTTTGACGACATCCTTGCCCCTTCTGTGTTCTCTTAATTATATTTACTATTTCTTTTTATACTTCTATGGGGCTGAAATAACACTCTAATGCCGAGAGACCTCACTCTTCGGGACCCGGAAGTCGTCCCAACACTTCGATATTCTAACTCAAACAAAATTAAAAATTCAAGATCTTATGAGCATGACACATAATTAAAACTAATTCAAGCTTTTTTAATGCAATTAAAGAATGAACGTTTACCTGTTTTTAGAGCACATACATGTTTCCTTTACCATTGTTTCCAAATATGATTTTACCAATACTATGAATTATATTTTAAAACCTTATAAAACATATTTAGACTTACAATCGTAGCAAAGTAAGAACTTTCATTACTTGTAAAAAACAAAGCAGGTAGCAGAGATCTAAGGTTAGAGAAAATATTTTACCATCTATATCAATTTATGCATGACGTGGTACTGGTAACTAATGATGAATCAGATTCAGAAACTGTTGTTTTTTTGTTTGCTTGTTTGTTTTTTTGGGAGGGAGGGGGGGGGTGACTGGTGGGCCACATTGAGAGAGGTTTAAGGTCACACATGGCCCCTGGGTCGCCAGTTACCCATAACTGTGTTAGACTGTCAGTGAGGAGACATTGTTTTCTAAAGCTGTATTATTTGGTCTCTGCTCAGATTGGCTCGCTGCAGTTTGATGGAGATCAGCTGTGATCACCTGGCCTCTGCTCTGAAGTCCAACCCCTCCCACCTGAGAGAGCTGGACCTGAATGACAACGACAAGCTGCAGGATTCAGGAGTGAAGCTGCTGTGTGGTTTTCTGAAGGAGCCGGGGTGTAGACTGGAAACTCTGAGGTCAGATACCATGTTTAAAATCTGTGCTGAGATAAATGTGATAGATTTAAGACAGTACAATGATTTGCAGTACGTCATTTTTTCAGTTCATTCATTCACCATTTTATTTTTTAGATTTATTATTATATTTTATATTTATATTTACCTCCGCCAAGGAGGTTATGTTTCGGGGAGAGTTTGTCCGTCCGTCCGTCCATCCGTCCGTCTGTGAACAAAAAAACTCAAAAAGTTATGGATGGATTTAGATAAAATTTTCAGGAACTGTTCAGCATGGGAAAAGGAAGAACTGATTTACTTCTTGTGTTGATCCGGATCAGCGTCTGGCCGCCATGGGGAAAAATGTGATTTCTGTGAATAATTACTGAACTAAAATAGATATCATTATGAATCCAGTTGCTAATGGTATGTTTTCATGGTCAAGGAATCTACAGCGTCTATCATAAGTATTCACCCCCTTGGATGTTTTACCCTTTTAGTGCTTTCATAAATCAATCATGGTCAATAAAATTTGGCTTTTTTAACACAACAATTTGTTGGAAAAAACTCTCTAATGTCAAAGTGAAAACGGATTTCTACAAAGTAATGTCAATGAAATAAAAATATATAAAGAAATATAACTGTTTGCATAATTATTCACCCTCTTTTTAATTAAATGATCTAATTCAACAGAGATCCATCAAATTGTTGCCAATAGTCTCACAATTCGTGAAATGAAGATCACCTGAGTGGTGTGGGTGTGTTTCAAGTGATTGAGGTATAAACACCTGAGTCTGAAGGGTTCAGACTGTTGGATCAGTATTCCTGGCTACCATGAAGACAGAAGAACACTCCAAGCAACTCAGGGAAAGGGTCATTGAGAAGTACAATTCAGGGGATGGATACAAAAAAATTTCCAAGACATTGAACATCCCCCTGAGTTCAGTGAAATCATTTATGAGGAAATGGAAGGAATATGGCACTTGTGTGAATCTGCCTAGATCAGGCTGCCCTCATAAACTGTGAGACCGTGCAAGTAGGAGACTGGTGAGAAAAGCAACCAAGACCCCTACGACTACTCTGAGGGAGTTACAAGCTTCAACTGCTGAGATGGGAGAGACTGTGCATATCGCAACTGCTGCCCGGGTTCTTCACCGGTCAAAGCTTTATGGGAGCGTGACAATGAGAAAGCCACTGTTGAAGAAAATTCATATTAGACCTAGATTAGAGTTTGCCAAAAAGCACGTGGAAGACTCCATGGTCAAGTGGAAGAAGATTCTTTGGTCTGATAAGACCAAAATTGAGCTTTTTGGTGATCAGACAAGACGTTATGTTTTGCAGAAACCAAACACTGCACATCACCAAAAACACACCATCCCCACTGTGAAGCATGGTGGTGGTAGCATCATGCTGTGGGGATGTTTTTCAGCAGCCGGACCTGGAAGGCTTGTAAAGATAGAGGGCAGAATGAATGCTGCAAAATACACCGAAATCCTGGGAGACAATCTTATTCAGTCTGCAAGAGGACTACGGCCTGGGAGAAGATTTATTTTCCAGCAAGACAATGATCCAAAGCATACTGCAAAAGCTACACAGGAATGGTTAAAAAAGAACCAGGTAAATGTTCTGGAGTGGCCAAGTCAAAGCCCAGACCTCAATCCTATAGAGAATTTGTAGCTGGACTTAAAAAGGGCTGCTCATGCCCGATACCCGCGCAACCTGACAGAGCTTGAGCAGTTTTACAAAGAAGAATGGAGCAGAATTGCTGTGGGCAGATGTACAAGACTGATTGAGACTTATCCACACAGACTCACTGCTGTGATTGCATCCAAAGGTGCATCCACAAAATACTGACTTGAAGGAGGTGAATAATTATGCAAACAATGATATTTCTTTATATATTTTTATTTTATTTACAGTACTTTGTAGAAATCCATTTTCACTTTGACATTAAAGAGTTTTTTCCAATTAATTTTTGTGTTAAAAAAGCCAAAATTTATTGACCATGATTGGCTATATGGATTCATGTTGGGTGTTGGATGTATATATTTGTATATATATGTATATGTGTATTTTATATGTATATATGTATCTATTCATATATGTGTATTCATAAAGTGAAGAGCTTTATGCTCTATTGTAAAGTGTCTTGAGATAACTCTTGTTATTAATTGGCGCTATACAAATAAAGATTGATTGATTGATTGATTGATGAAAGCACCAAAAGGGTAAAACATCCAAGGGGGTGAATACTTATGATAGGTGCTGTAAATATTCACATAAAATAAAGTTAGGAGTAATATTATGGTCAAAATGACAATATGGCTGAGGACTGTGGCGCTGGCGGAGGTCTGCGCTCTCAGAGTGCTTTCTAGTTTTTATATGTTTTCTATGTGCTTTTTTGTAAACTGATACTGGAACCTTTGGAACCCTATTTCCCCTGAGGGAGTTTTCCAAAGGGATTATTTTTATTTTATTTTACTTTATTTAACGTTTATTCAACCAGGTTAGTCCCATTGAGATCAGCAGATCTCTTTTCCAAAGAAGACCTGACCAAGAATGGCAGCAAGACACAGTTTCCACAAACAGTCACACAGACTCAATACAGTACGAATAAGTGAGGAAAACAATGAAAGTCATTAATTTAAACAGTGACATACAGAAAAAATGATTCATACATTTCTTTCTAATCTAATCTAATGTAATATATACAGTATACATACGTATGTCCACTAGGTGGCGGTTTGAACAAATAAGACAGGTTAGACCAAGGGTGGGCAACAGAAAATGACCACATTCATTAATATTTCAGTGCCCGAGGGCTGCAGTGTTCCATATTGTTTCCACTCTCAATGAAGAAAAATACATAAAAAATTAAAAATAGTAACAATATATACCAATACTTATATATACCATATACTTATGGTATATACCATATACCAATACTTATATATTTTAACGCAAACACAATAAAAAAACAAGATCTAATGAGCATGACACATAACTAAAACTAGTTCAAGCTTTTTCATGCAATAAAATTAGGAATGTTTACCTCTTCCAAAGCACATGTTCCCATTACCATTGTTTCCAAATGTGATTTTTACCAATTCTATAAATTATAGTTTAATACCTCATAAATTATTTTTGGAGATCCAATTGTAGCATAGTAAGAACTTAAATTACTTGTACAAAACAAAGCATGTAGCAGCATTCACCAAAAAAGTTTAGAGGAAATATTTTATCAACCATCTGAATTAATGCATGACGTGGTACTGGTTACACATGATGAATGAAATTCAGCAACTGTTGTTTTGTTTTCCAGTTTGCTTTATTTTTTATTTTTCTGGGGGGGGGGGGTGACTGGTGTGCCACTTTGAGTGAGGTGAAAGGCCACATATGGCCCCATCGGCCACCATTTGGCCACCCCTGTGTTAGACTGTCAGTGAGGAGACATTGTTTTCTAAAGCTGTATGATTTGGTCCCTGCTCAGATTGACTTCCTGCGGTTTGACGGAGATCAGCTGTGATCACCTGGCCTCTGCTCTGAAGTCCAACCCCTCCCACCTGAGAGAGCTGGACCTTATAGAAAATAACCTGCAGGATTCAGGAATGAAGCTGCTGTGTGGTTTTGTGGAGAATCCAGGGTATAGACTGGAGACTGTGACGACATTCCCTCAGATAGTTGGTTTCAGTCCTGGAGCAGCTCATGGCTCGTAGTTCTGCTGCATCAGGCTCAGACTGTCGGGGATCTTTTTGTTTGCTCCTGCTCTCCTCTCTGGCTCTTGTCTTGTTGGCAGCTTTTGATTACTAAGCTTCAGTAACTCCAGCCTTTCCTTTAGCCCCATTCCTTCATCATTACCTATGGAGTTAGATCAGTCTCATAATAGATAAATGCACACAGAAGGATTCACAAATGTATACAGGGATTAATATATAAATGTCTCTCAACTCACAAATATTTTTCAAAGTTCACAAATGTATTTCTGATGCACACACAAATATTACTTGTTTTATATATTTGTAATGGAAATCCACAAATGTCTATATTTAAAATAATTTGCAATTTTCGTTTAAAACAAATATTTATATTTTGATATTTATTCACAAACTGTTGAATCTGCATTCACAAACTGTTCTGCATTTGTGAACATCGCTGCATTTGTGTGTGAATCTTTTTGAGACTCCCCTGACGTGTCTCGATCCACAAATGCGTTTTTTTCAACAGGGAAGTATCTGTAGCCAATCAGATGTCTTCCTCCTTTCAGCCAATCACAAGAACGCTACTTTTCAGCCAATCGTATGAACGCGTTCGCACAGCTTAACCGACACATTGGACTGAGAGAACGAAGTTGTCATCCAGGTGGACATGGCGTCAGCACCTGGTTATCTGCAAAGTGTAAATGAAACATTATCCAGGTTTTCTTTGCTCTCTCTAGTTGGGAGGTTTGCTGAGATAGGTGGAGAATTGTATGAAATGTGTAACCACCGCCAGTGCCAGCGGGGTAACCCGGTCTCTAACGCCGCCAGTGCTATCAGGGCTAACACTGAATCCACCACCGAAAGTGCCGCTAGTACCCACCCTCCCCTGCCGCCGACAGTGTGCGCCATCACGGCCACTGGTGTTATGTACACACCCCCAACCATCTCCATCCCACCGCCCGTGCAGCATCACGGCCAACGGCGTTAACCATCAACCCTGTCAACCCTCTCCATCCTGCCGACAGCAGGTGCGGTCATCTCCGCCTCTGGTGTTACGTGCCCGCCAGAGAGCAGAAGTGTGTGCCTATATTTCACATCGTGCATCCAGCCTTGCTCATGTAATGTCAGTAAATGTTATTGCATGTAATTATGACATTATTTGGCTTCATTCACTGAGTGGAGTCCATATGAGAACACAATGAATATCACAGGTATTTTTTATATCACCAACATAGCAGTGACAAGGAAATACATGACTGGGGTTACATTTGTCTGTAAAATTAGCGCCATGAGAGGGTTTTTTTTCGCCACGGACATCAGATGCTTATACAGAAAGAGGCTGTCAATATTTTCTGTGAGAATGCAGCACACATGTTTCAGTGACTTCAAAACTAAAGCTACTTCACAGCTCCTATTATCCCTCACAGCTGATGAAAAAAATGGGCAGACGGAGTAATTTGGGGCATTGTGGTGATAAAGAAACGTAACTGTTTCATCCTGTCCTGTTGTCATCGGTTCAATAATCAACTACAGGATGTACGGTTAAAGCACAAACTTGCTTACTTGTTTTATTATCAACTGACAATCATAACTGACACAAAGAAGGTTCACATAACAGCTGTAACCGGTGATACTGTAACCTGGCAACAGTAGTGTTCTATTTACAATGTTGCCTGGGATGGCACTACTTATAACAATCTATAAACAAACAATATATAATAATAATATAATATAATATTAATAATAATATAAACAATTCTATTGTTACAGTAACTGCTGAAGAAAGTATAAGTAGGCTATCATTGCTGTAAAATATCAGCCTTTCAAATGTATGTTTTTATTACTGTCAGTGCTGCGTGAATCTGCTCATGCTTGTATATTTAAATCAATAATAATGCATCATATTTCAGAGGATCGCATACAGCGCATTTATGTTCTGTGAGTAACATATGTCTACAAAAAGTCTACTAGTGATGTCAGTATGCTGCATGCTCACAGAAATGATAACAGCCTCTTTCTATATAAGCAACTAATGTCCGTGGCGAAAAAAAACCCTCTCATGGCGCTAATTTTACAGACAAATGTAAACCCCAGTCATGTATTTCCTTGTCACTGCTATGTTGGTGATATAAAAAAATACCTGTGATATTCATTGTGTTCTCATATGGACTCCACTCAGTGAATGAAGCCTAATAATGTCATAATTACATGCAATAACATTTACTGATATTACATGTGCAAGGCTGGATGCACGATGTGAAATATAGGCACACACTTCTGCTCTCTGGCGGGCACGTAACACCAGAGGCGGAGATGACCGCACCTGCTGTTGGCAGGATTGAGAGGGTTGACGGTTAACGTTAACGCCGGTGGCCGAGATGGCCGCACGGGCGGTGGGATGGAGATGGTTGGCGGTGTGTACATAACACCAGTGGCCGTGATGGCGCACACTGTCGGCGGCAGGGGAGGATGGGTACTAGCGGCACTTTCGGTGGTGGATTCAGTGTTAGCCCTGATAGCACTGGCGGCGTTAGAGACCGGGTTACCCCGCTGGCACTGGCGGTGGTTACACATTTCATACAATTCTCCACCTATCTCAGCAAACCTCCCAACTAGAGAGAGCAAAGAAAACCTGGATAATGTTTCATTTACACTTTGCAGATAACCAGGTGCTGACGCCATGTCCACCTGGATGACAACTTCGTTCTCTCAGTCCAATGTGTCGGTTAAGCTGTGCGAACGCGTTCATACGATTGGCTGAAAAGTAGCGTTCTTGTGATTGGCTGAAAGGAGAGAGACATCTGATTGGCTACAGATACTTCCCTGTTGAAAAAAACGCATTTGTGGCTCGAGACACGTCAGAGTCTCAAAAGATTCACACACAAATGCAGCGATGTTCACAAATGCAGAACAGTTTGTGAATGCAGATTCAACAGTTTGTGAATAAATATCAAAATATAAATATTTGTTTTAAACGAAAATTGCAAATTATTTTAAATATAGACATTTGTGGATTTCCATTACAAATATATAAAACAAGTAATATTTGTGTGCGCATCAGAAATACATTTGTGAACTTTGAAAAATATTTGTGAGTTGAGAGACATTTATATATTAATCCCTGTATACATTTGTGAATCCTTCTGTGTGCATTTATCTATTATGAGACTGATCTAACTCCATAATTACCGTCCCTGATATTAACTTCAGATCAACCACATTAAACACATGGTAGTTCCTGCAGACAGCACACATATATCAGTGTGACCCTGACAAACAGTCATGATGACCTGCTCCACTCCATGAGCATCAACCATCAACAGAAACATCATTTAACATCAATTCAGACTTTTAGACCAGTTCAACCATTTTAATAGCAGTTCAGGTAGACGCTGCTACATCAATCAACATCATTCCTCTGCAGATTATATTCATTTAAGGTTTCATTTTAATCTGTCAACATGTTTTAATGTATTTGTTTAAATGTATTTTTAGAGTTTTATTTATTAGTCTGATGTTTCTTGGTTTTATTGCTTTGCTTTTTCTTGTATGCATTAGCCTCCAAATCCTCTTGACATCCCACCAACTATTCATGACAACTCCAGAGGAATATTCTTAGTAGACGGACCTCTGCTGAGTGTTTATTTTCTAAGTGGTTTAAAGAAAGTGATTATCATATGGATGTATATGTATATATGTCTTTTTTTCAGTCTGTTTTTGTCTAAAGCATTTTGATCTGTAATTCAATTTGTCTGAACTGTGCTATATAAATAAACTTTGATTGATTGATATTAATGTAATCAGACTGATCTCTCTGTCCATGGTTGATTTGACTTCCATAGTAACTTTCTTTTCAGCCATATAGACGTGAGGTCCCTCTGACACCGAGATGCCACCTTTAATAAATTGATGTTAAAGACAAATGTGATGAGGACAGATTTATGATCTGGACTTTTGGATTTGTTGCTATCCTAAATCCTTTTTTAGTCCCTTTGTCTCTGCCTGGATGGATCAATCTCTGGATGCATTTGTGTGTATTAGATTAAATCAGAGGCCTACATCACGAAGCTCGGTCAACTTATCCTGAGTAACTCGCATCTATCCAGGATTGAGTAACCCCAAACAATGGCAATCAGGATAATCGATAGAACGATGCAGATCCATCATTCATTCTCCAGAATTGATTTTTTCATAATCAGTAATACACTACACCAAGATATTACTGACACAACAATACACTCTTCAACTATAAGTGACCACTCCCCAGTCTCTTGTACATTCAATATCAAATCCCATCCAAAAACTATGACCAGGTGGAGGTTTAACACATCTCTGCTAAAAGACCCAGACTTTGACACTTACTACAAGAGGGAGTGGACATCCTTTATGGAAATAAATGACTCTCCAAATACCTCAGCAACGCTCCTCTGGGAAACTAGCAAAGCTGTTTTAAGGGGAAAAATCATTTCATTCTCATCTTACAAAAAGAAGAAAGAAAATGAATTAGAGTATAGCTTAGAGAAAAAAGTTAAAAAATTAGAACATTCTTACATTACCAATCCCTCAGATAACATATTCAATGAATTAAAGAAATGTAAATTAGAACTGAGTAATCTCATAAATAAAAAAAAACACAATTCCTTATTGAAAAACTGAAACTCATGAAATTTCAGCACTACAATAAATCAAGTAAATATCTGGCAAATCTAGTGAAACTAAACAAAGACAAAGCCACAATCCCAGTTATAAAGGGCTCAACAGGGAAGTCTCACCACAACCCTGAAGAAATTAACAATGTATTTAAGACATTTTACCTAAACCTTTACACATTGGACCATAACCCAAACATTAATGATATTAATAATTTCCCAAACAACCTTAATCTGCCACGCCTATCAGAAGAACAAACCAACCATCTCAACCAGCCTCTAACCCCAGAAGAATGCTACAGAGCAATCAATAACATCCCAAATCATAAAGCACCCGGTCCAGATGGCTTCCCTGCTGAATTCTACAAACATTTTTGGTCCACCATCTCTCCTCTGTTTCTAAAGATGGTCAGTGAACTCTCAACCAGCTACAACATGAATACTGCTATGATAACTCTTCTCTTGAAACCTGACAAAGATCCCACCTCTCCATCTAGCTACCGACCTTTGTCTCTTATCAGCACAGACCTAAAAATCATTAGTTAAGTCCTAGCTGCCAGAATAGAATAGGTGATTCCATCTCTCATACACCCTGACCAGTCAGGCTTCATCAAAGGTCGACAGTCATCACACAATACTCGCAAACTTTTTAACCTCATGCAACTCTCCACTTCCAAAAAAACTGACACCATCATCTTATCGTTAGACACAGAAAAAGCATTTGACAGAGTTAACTGGTCTTTTTTATTTGCCACACTACAGAAATTAGGGTTTGGAGAATCATTTATTAATTGGATAAGGGCACTTTACACTGCACCTATGGCTACAGTCACAACTAATGGATTCACATCACGTAGCTTCACTCTTCACAATGGCACCAGGCAAGGATGTCCCCTCTCTCCATCACTCTTCGCCTTATTCATTGAACCCCTAGTAGCTGCCATTCATCAGGACCAAAAAATCAACAGTATTCAAACTCAGTCCACAGAACATAAAATCCTTCTCTATGCAGATGATGTGTTACTCCTACTCCAGGACCCTCACCCTTCGCTGAAAGAGTGCCTAACCATCATACAATCATTCTCAGAACTCTCCAACTACGCAGCCAACTGCTCAAAATCTGTGATCCTACATCTAACTCATGATAATTGGGATGCGGCCCCCCAGTCCACACCCCACCATATCCCCACTTGAAATATAAAATATCTTGGTATCAATATTTCCACCAAAGTTTCAGAGCTGTTCACTCTCAATTTCACTCCAATGCTCAAATCAATTCAAGATGACCTCACTTGTTGGACCAATCTCCCAATCTCTCTGTATGAAAGAATAATAACAGTCAAAATGAAAATCCTGCCTAAAATCAATTATTTATCCTCAATGATCCCCATTTCCCCCAACTCCTCTTGGTTCAAAAATCTCAATTCAGCAATAACAAAATTCTACTGGGAAAATAAACCCCCCGGGATCAAACTCTCAACTCTTCAAAAATCTAAACAACATGGTTGAATTTTACCATCTTGCAAACCAACTGCATTATCTAATAAAATGGCTCCATCAATCAGACACTGACACGCATTAGTTAGAAACAGAACAGGCTTTATGTGATAACATCCTCCTCTCTGACCTCCCATTCATCAGCCAGACCATCAAGACAGATCCCTGCTTCCAAAATATAACCATAGCCTCAGCTTTGACAGCCTGGTGGAAAGTACTTAAGATTACTAACTCCACAGGTGCACCCTCTATCCACTCACCAATCTGGAATAACCCAGACTTTACAATTAACAAAAAAACCCTAAATTTTCCCACCTGGA
Organism: Scarus forsteni; assembly: GCA_036419115.1. Lineage (NCBI taxonomy): Eukaryota > Metazoa > Chordata > Actinopteri > Labriformes > Labridae > Scarus > Scarus forsteni. The sequence continues at coordinate 265,443 of JAZDUH010000134.1, read as the reverse complement.
GGAACCATGGAATCACGCACCTTCACCATATTATCCAAGGCTCACATTTTATTAATTTCCCTCTACTGGTCTAGAAGTTTGGCATTGGAAATAATCAATTCTTCCAATACCATCAATTAAAAGCCACAATTAGAAAATCATTCAATATCATAACCAACCAAAGCCATTCTGCCACAATAACAAATCTTCTTGAAGTAACTGGAATCAAAAAATGCTGTCAAAAATGTACCTCCTTCTCTCCACCATAGATACCTCAATTTCACTCCCAACACTCAAATGGGATCAAGATCTGTCTATCAACACCAATACCGACTTCTGGAACAAAATCTGTAAAAACAACTTTGTCTTTAATAAAACCTCTAATTTGCAACTGATCCAATTTAAAACCCTCCACAGAACACACCACACAGGTGACAAATTACATAAAATGGGTCTTAGCAAATCAGGAAAACGCACTCACTGTTCACTCAACGAAGCAGACACACTCATGCACGCTTTCTGGCACTGCACTCCAGTTAAGCACTTTTGGATCCAAGTCACAGATCACTTATCCTCCCTACTGGGTTGCCGCATCCCTTTATCCCCCAACCTTTGTATTTTAGGAGATCTCTCAACACTACAACTCAACCACCACAAATCCAGTGCACTATATACAGCCCTAGTCATCGCCAAGAAAACAGTCCTCCTAAACTGGAAGTCAAAAGCCCACCTCGTTACACAATGGATAAATCTTCTGACAGAACACATATCTATGGAAAAAATGATTGCCCCCTCACAAATAGATCAACCAACTTTTATGAAACCTGGTCCACTTTCATGAACAAAATAACCCATTCAGTCACCTAATTTCCAATACCATCCAACAACCTGTGATTGTTCAACCATTACAACAGATTAGCATTACAGAAGCAAGCTAACCTCATCTAGTCTATTTTATTCATTCATTTACTTATCTGTTGTTCTACCATTATTTTTATTTTATTAGTATTATTGTTATTACTATTATTATAAATGATAGTTGTTTCTCTTCTTCTTTCTCTTTCCTTGTCCCTACCTGCCAACGCCTTCACACACACGCACACGCACACTCACACACACACACACAATTCACAAAATTCACAAGCTCGCCCCTGTTCCCCTTGCTGTTTCTCTTTTCTCTCTCCTCTTCCACTTAAAATAGGACTGTTTTCCAGGAATCCCAGGAAGATGAGTATTCTCTTGTGATGGTAGTTTGGGAACATCTTTCCAACTAGGTACCCAGATTTGTTCCCCCGCCGTGTGGGGGCCTGGGGATGTTTCCTCCTGTGGTTGGTCTTCGGTGTGTGTCGGGCTGGTGGCTCTTGTGCCTCGGTCCACTGGGGGATGTGTCTAGTCTCTGGGGTCAACTGGGTTGTCGCCCTTGGGTCCTGGGGCCCACTGTTCTGGGGGCTGCCTGATGCTGCTCCCACACTCCCGATCTGCCGTGGTTGGTCGGGGCTGGCCCCACCAGCCTAGCCTCTTAATTACCACTTCTTCACTAACACACCGCACTCCTTTAAATATCTTCACCTCTGGGCACTCTCACAACACTTAGGGTTCTTGGAGTCGGGGCTGGTAGAGGGGGCAACCAGCTCGCCACCCCTGCCAACCTTGTCCTCCAATTTTAACTGCACCACATACACCACCTTGAGGGAGGGCAGGACGGGGGTGTGGGGAGGAGGCACAATCTGTTTGAGGTTGTGTCCCCTCTCTGCCTGCCTCCCGCCTGCCTTAACTTCCCTTGGTTTTTAATGCTACACAACATCCACGTCTCTGGGACAGGCAGTGAGAGGGGGAGTCGGTAGGCACTCACTCATCCTGTTCTTCCCCAGTTTTAATGCACCACATTACACTTAGCTGCACTTATTCACAGTGGAGGGATAATGTATCTTTGTCAGGGAGCAAAGATGCAGAATAGTAGGGATGGACAGGGGGTGCATATTTAGACTAGGCCTGGTGTGGCTGGTGGGGTCCAGCCCCTCTCCACCATGGCTCTTGCTGGGAGCCCCTCCAAACGTGGGTGTGTCGGTGGCTCTTGTTGCAGCTGGGTTCTGGCGCCTGCGGGTTGGAGCCTGGGACGGTGCCCTGGGGATGGGGTGGCTCTGCTGGGTCCTGTGTCCCTGGTGGCCTGTGGTGTGGGATCCGCCGGCCTGTCACTCTCTGGGGACCTTGCCGCGGGGGGCCGCCTTGGGTCACTGTTCTGTGTGGGTTGCTTGACCCCCCCCAGGCATCGGGGCGGCGGTCCCTGTTGCTGCCTCTTGGCCTAGGCTCTTCTGGAGGGCAGGACCTAACCTCGACCTTACCTCATGCCCACACCCGCCCCACCCTGCCGAGCCTCACTGGGTCGGCTCAAGAGCCCCCTCCCCCTTGGTTGCCCCCCTTGGGTCCAGGGGCTGTTCCATGGCCCGGTGGCTTTTGGGGCCTGTGTGGTGGGTCTTGGGTGCCCTGGTGGCCCGGGGGTGCCGGCGGCCGTGATCTCCCGGGAGGGGGGAAACTTTCTGGGTATTCGGTGACCACTTCACATGCATGCTTGTACAGACACTCAAGCTCCTGTCGAGACTTACTGTAAAGAAAAAGTTCTTCCCGTCAGAACTTGCTGAGTTGGACACTTTAACACATCTGCTCACATCCTGTGATGCATGTTCCTCCATATCTGATCCTCGTGTACTCACCTCCCCCCCCTCAGCTATCAAGACCCAACTTCTCTGGTGTCCCTGGTTTCGTACTGCTGTCAATTCCTGTAGGAGCTTAGATCAGCAGCACACTTGGACTGTTCAATCAGTAACACTGCCTGTCTGTCCTCCTTTCTGTTTGTCTTGTCTCATCCCGTCCTTCTGTCACTATTTTTTCCCCTTCCTTCACACTGTGGTGTGGCACGGCCATCCCCTTCAGCTCCCATCAGGGGTTAAATAAAGTTTGATTTGATGGAGTAGCCTATGAGGAGGGCTGGTGATGGTCACTATAGCAGTGAATCATCCTCACATTTCTCCAACTGCTAGAAAAAAAATGCATTGGTCTTTCTAATGCTGTCATCAGACACAGTGCCCAGTTGAAAAGACAATGCAAACAAGGGAAAAAAAAAAAAAAAAAAAATAGCACAATGCAGATTATAAACACGGTAACTCAATCCAGGATTGTCTCATCCAAAGCCGTGAACACGCACGTACAAGAGGAGGGCTCAGAGGCAGCTGACCAATCATGATCGTGAGAGGAGAACAAGCCGAGAAGCGAACACACTGACAGAGCTCCGTATTTCACATTTCACATGTGAAGAGCAGCATCTGATAATGTTAAAATGTTAGGATAAAAAAACAATATAATAGAGAAATGAAACACCTTAGCAGCTGTCAGTCACTGACAAAGTTTCTCTTTTATGCCTGCTTTTAATGCGCTTTTTTATTTATACTTCATGTGCTCTTTGTTTGTGACTCATGTAAGGTGACCTTGAGTGTTGTGAAAAGCGCCCTGAAATAAAAAGTATTATTATTAAAATGTGTGGCAGACCGTGAAAATGTGCAAAGTACTTATTATTGGCTATATCTGACACTGATCACTCTCATGAATCTCATGAAGCAACATACTGTGAAAATGTGTTGTATGTCTGACAATTATCACCCCATTCCCTCAGATAATCCCTCTGCTGTGAGGAGTTCATGGGAGCAGATAAAAAATAAAATTAACAATTTAAAAATCAGCAAGAAAAAAAGAACCCTCAAACACATGAATAAAGTGCAGGAATGACATGATGAACCTGATTTAATAACAGAACAATGTGCTGTTTCACATAAGAAATACATCCCTTTTATATGTCAAGCATTTAATGGTGCATTTGAATGTACAATACCCAAAACCAGTGAAGTTGGCACGTTGTGTAGATTGTAAATAAAAACAAAATACAATGATTTCCGAATCCCTTTCAACTTATATTCAATTGAATACACAGCAAAGACAAGATACTTAACGTTCGAACTGGTAAACTTTGTTATTTTTTACAAATATTAGCTCATTTGGAATTTGATGCCTGCAACATGTTTCTAAAAAGCTGCACAAGTGTCAAAAAAGACTGAGAAAGTTGAGGAATGCTCATCAAACACTTATTTGGAACATCCCACTGGTGAACAGGCTAATTGGGAACAGGTGGGTGCCATGATTGGGTATAAAAGCAGCTTCCCTGAAATGCTCAGTCATTCACAAACAAGGATGGGGCGAGGGTCACCACTTTGTGAACAAATGTGTGAGCAAATTGTCCAACAGTTTAAGAACAACATTTCTCAACCAGCTATTGCAAGAAATTTAGGGATTTCATCATCTACGGTCCGTAATATCATCAAAAGGTTCAGAGAATCTGGAGAAATTACTGCACGTAAGCAGCAAGGCCCATAACCAACATTGAATGCCCGTGACCTTCGATCCCTCAGGCGGTACTGCATCAAAAACCGGCATCACTGTGTAAAGGATATCACCACATGGGCTCAGGAACACTTCAGAAAACCACTGTCAGTAACTACAGTTCGTCTACATCTGTAAGTGCAAGTTAAAACTCTACTATGCAAAGCCAAAGCCATTTATCAACAACACCCAGAAACACCGCCGGCTTCACTGGGCCCGAGCTCATCTAAGATGGACTGATGCAAAGTGGAAAAGTGTTCTGTGGTCTGACCAGTCCACATTTACAATTGTTTTTGGAAACTGTGGTCGTCGTGTCCTCCGGTCCAAAGAGGACAAGAACCAGCCGGACTGTTATAGGCACAAAGTTCAAAAGCCAGCATTTGTGATGGTATGGGGGTGTATTAGTGCCCAAGGCATGGGTAACTTACACATCTGTGAAGGCACCATTAATGCTGAAAGGTACATACAGGTTTTGGAGCAACATATGTTGCCATCCAAGCAACGTCTTTTTCATGGACGCCCCTGCTTATTTCAGCAAGACAATGCCAAGCCACATTCTGCACGTGTTACAACAGCGTGGTTTCATAGTAAAAGAATGCAGGTACTAGACTGGCCTGCCTGTAGTCCAGACCTGTCCCCCATTGAAAATGTGTGGCGCATTATGAAGCGTAAAATAGAACAATGGAGACCCCGGACTGTTGTACAACTTAAGCTGTACATCAAGCAAGAATGGGAAAGAATTTCACCCGAAAAGCTTCAAAAATTGGTCTCCTCGATTCCCAAACATTTACTGAGTGTTGTTAAAAGGAAAGGCGATGTAACACAGTGGTAAAAATGCCCCTGTGCCAACTTTTTTGAAATGTGTTGCTGCCATTAAATTCTAAGTTGATGATTTGCAAAAGAAAATAAAGTTTCTCAGTTTGAACATTAAGTATCTTGTCTTTGCTGTGAATTCAATTGAATATAAGTTGAAAAGGATTTGCAAATCATTGTATTCCTTTTTTTTAAGATTTACACAATGTGCCAACTTCACTGGTTTTGGGTATTGTATGAAAGGGGACATAGAAGTGAAGTTTATATTGCAGGGCGATGCAAAATGACAGCGGGAAAGTTCGTGCACCGCTCCTGCGGGTCACACGGGGAATAAACGGCTCCAATATACAGTATCACCCAGGTAAAGATGATTCCGGGCCAGGAGAACCGGTGTGTCTCATATCAGGTCGTCAGGTTGATCTCGTGGGTCAAATTGGTATTGTGACACTCTCTCATCTTCATGCTCGTCTCAAGAGTTGTGCGCCTCCTCCTACCGGGTTCAGGAGAAGAGGGCAGGCCACTGATTTGGAGAAGCTGATTGGCTAGTGCGAGGGTCATTTCGCTGGATCAGATTCAATCCCCACCTTATCCTGCTACGAAGCAGGATAGCCGTTCACAGTAAGTCACCATGGTGATCAACTCTGGTAAGAAATGATCAGGCATCGTGCTATCGGTAAATCAGGGTTAACTCTGAAGTTATCTTGCTAAAATCATTAATCCTGCTTCGTGATATAGGCCTCAGGAGAACAACAAAAACATGAGGCCATGGTCACTAATCATCAAACAACACAGAGGAGTTCAGCACCAGGGAGAGTGACTACATCAATTGAAAGTAAATTACGTGGACATAAAGTAAAGCAAACCAAGAGAACGACAAAAACATGAGGCCATGGTCACTAATCAGATAATAACACAGAGCAGTTCAGCACCAAGGACAGCGACTCTGTCAATTGAAAGTCTATCAAGCGGACATTAAAGAGAGCAAACCAAGAAAACAACAAGAACATGAGGCCATAGTCACAAATAATAAAAAAAACACATAGCAGTATAGCACCATGGAGAGCTACTATGTCAATTGAAAGTCCCTCCAGTGGACATGAAGTAAAGCCAACCAAGAGAACAACAAAAACATGCATGAGACGGTTGCCTCTGCTTCTGTAAATCACACCATGACCAGTCTTGTTGAAAATAGCTTCTCCTCCATCACCTCGGACACATGAAGGGCCCTGTAATGCACAAATAATAATGAAGAAACCGAGCTACATAACTACATTAATTTGGTCAAACAGCCCGTGTGAGCCCATGCTAAACTCTAAATGCATCATTCTTCTGTTTTTGTCTATAGTAATATGTCGTTTACATCCAGTATGCTAAGATTGCTTGATGTTAGATCTAATTTTTATATAACATAAATGAAGAGCTCTTTTCCAAAACACTATGAATCCATTTTAATTTAGAAAAATGACATTTACCCAGACCCACCATTGGGTTGGCTGGAGAACTGAACTTTGAAATACAGTTTAAACAGGGATATAGAGCTTTCTGGCATTAAATACTGATAGGGCAGGTAGTACAATTGGTATACAAAAGAACAGCACTGAGTAATATATATATTTTTAATTTTGGCTTTTATAGCATTTTGGAAAAGAACTCTTCAAATATAATTACCATTATAATTTGTCCTTTTAATAAGAGCTTTCAGTTACCATATGTCCCTACCTTTGAAATGTGGCGTGGAAACCGATCTTGCCAGTATGCTCATGTTCACAGTGGCCCAAATTATTGAGATGTGGATGGCGGTGTTGTATAGGCCGGTGCTGCCTGTCCCTGGATTCTCCCCAGCTTCTCCATGGACTTCATAATGATCATGGTCATGGAGGTCCAGGGAGCTGAAACTGCCATCCTCAACTGGAAAAATGGCAACGTTTGCAGGATCGATATCGGTATCTTTTCAATTCAATACTTCATATAAAATCAAAATATGAAGCGATGTTCCAACTCTGCTGATCCAGACTTGTATGTTGCTCAGCGGTCGTGGAAAAGCTCAGTAACTGATGTTCTTGGTGGAGGTCTGCGTGCTCGGGCTGCTTTTGTAGTTTGAATCATGAAGTGACAAGTTTCAATCTGTGGCTTCTTTCATTTGCAGGATTTCTTCATCAAGATTCATTTTGTGATTTTGAGCTGCACTTGATAAAGATTTATGAGAAATAAATAGACAATAATTCTGTCATAATTTACTTTTTAAAGACAAAAAGAACATTAATGCTTCTTTTTCATTTTAGATGTTTCAGGTCTTAAAGATCCAGCCTGTTATTTACAATTCAATATAGTCTAACCAAATATAAAACTCATTTCTACTGTCACTGATGATTTTTTTGAAATTACCACCAATTTGGCGGTTAAAAAACTTTGTAAAGAATACATCCAAACCATATACCATATATTAAGCTCTTTTACCGTGTTGTTTTCAAGTAATGGGTGCTTAAAGAACAAACTAAACACATACTGTAGACATGTTTCATGAAATTTGGCGTTGAATTAAATACTTTTCTTCCATTAGTAACTTGGATTTCTCTAAAATCAAAGAGTAAAAGTACTTCCTATTGCATGCCCATGTAGTCCAGATTGTATTCTCTGCAGATATTTAAGTTTCATGTGGTACTAAAGGAAGAAAACTGTTGTACTGGACATCAAATTCATTGACCAGTCGATTTCATTTCATTTTAAGTCTCGCGCCATGCATTCATGACCCCTGACCTCTGCTGATTAACACAGTTCTATTATTACACATCTGCTTCATTCATGAAGCACAAAGAGGCATTTCTGACCTCATGTTTCCCGTTTCCCTCAAATGATGGTGAAGGGAAAACAGGAACACGTGAAGACGCTCAGGCGGCCTCCTTTAACGCCAAGCAGCATTTACCGTAAAGTTATGAGGACAGGCGCACTTCGAATTCAGGAGCGTTTTTTTCTGTTTCTGTCAGGAATGTTCACTCCCCCAGACAAACCCCTGTCCCTCCTCGAACTCTCTGTTCATTTTTCAGACCTCTCTTCATCCATTCTCACTCTCTCAGCCTGAAAATGCTCCTACCTTGATGCGCCATGACGCCTCCACCTGTGTTTGAACGCCGCACCTGAGCGCGTCACTTCCTGTTTTTAAAGCAGGTAATCTCGCGCCAACTCTTGGTCACATGACCGGGGTGGGTCCAGATGAAAAGCCTTATTTTGTGCAGGGAGCAGGGCCGGCCATAGAGGGGGATAAAGGGCTCTCAGGGGCCCAGCCTCAAAGACATTTACCCACCTTTTTGAAAATAGAAATGTAATTGACCTTTTTTAAAATAATTACAAGACATTTGGACTTAACTTTCTGCTCCAGCACGGTTTATTGAAGTGAATATCTTCCAGAAAGGGCCCCTAAAGGCTCTGTCAGGGGCCCAGCTTTTTCTTTATGCAGCCCTGGCAGAGAGTAATTCTATAAATATGAAAAAAAATGTCTTAAATATGAAGATTAAAAGAGCTGGTAGACTGATGGAGGGGCTGATGTGGCCCCACATCACTTTATATCATTGAGTATTTAACTAGTAGTAACTTAAGAATAACTTTTCAAATGTAGGACCAACAGATTGAGAAACTCCTTTGTCCCTCAAGACATCAGACTGTACAACTCCTCACTGGAGGGGAGGAGGAGTGACAGGAAGACAGAGGATGGGAAGGAGCAGCAGCCAGCCTGTAGCACTATATTTTTATATTCTCATTTGATTTGATTTATTTTTACATTTGTGTATATTTATTAATAGTTTTATTTAGATCTATTTTTCTTTTTTATATATCTTTTTCTCTGTAATAATCAACTGCTACTGATTCTTAATTTCCCTGAGGGAGAATTTCCCCAAGGGATAAATAACGTACAATCTAATCTAATTTATTCTAATACACACAAATGCATCCAGAGATTGATCCATCCAGGCAGAGACAAAGGGACTAAAAAAGGATTTAGGATAGCAACAAATCCAAAAGTCCAGATCATAAATCTGTCCTCATCACATTTGTCTTTAACATAAATTTATTAAAGGTGGCATCTCAGTGTCAGAGGGACCTCACGTCTATATGGCTGAAAAGAAAGTTACTATGGAAGTCAAATCAACCATGGACAGAGAGATCAGTCTGATTACATTAATATCAATCAATCAAAGTTTATTTATATAGCACAGTTCAAACAAATTGAATTACAGATCAAATTGCTTTAGACAAAAAAAAAAGATTTAAAAAAGACATATATACATATACATCCATATGACAATCACTTTCTTTAAACCACTTAGCAAATAAACACTCAGCAGAGGTCCGTCTACTAAGAATATTCCTCTGGGGTTGTCATGAATAGTTTTAGGATGTCAAGAGGATTTGGAGGCTAATGCATACAAGAAAAAGTAAAGCAATAAAACCAAGAAACAGCAGACTAATGAATAAAACACCAAAAATACATTTAAAACAAATACATTCAAACATGTTGAAAGATTAAAATGAAACCTTAAATGAATATAATCTGCAGAGGAATGATGTTGATTAATGTAGCAGCGTCTACCTGAACTGCTATTAAAATGGTTGAACTGGTCTAAAAGTCTGAATTGATGTTAAATGATGTTTCTGTTGATGGTTGATGCTCATGGAGTGGAGCAGGTCATCATGACTGTTTGTCAGGGTCACACTGATATATGTGTGCTGTCTGCAGGAACTACCATGTGTTTAATGTGGTTGATCTGAAGTTAATATCAGGGACGGTCATGATGAAGGAATGGGGCTAAAGGAAAGGCTGGAGTTACTGAAGCTTAGTCATCAAAAGCTGCCAACAAGACAAGAGCCAGAGAGGAGAGCAGGAGCAAACAAAAAGATCCCCGGCAGTCTGAGCCTGATGCAGCAGAACGACGAGACATGAGCTGCTCCAGGACTGAAATAAACTAACTATCTAAGTCTGTCAGCAGAGTTTCCAGTCTACACCCCGGCTCCTCCAGAAAACCACGCAGCAGCTTCACTCCTGAATCCTGCAGCTGGTTTTTATTCAGCTCCAGGTCTCTCAGGTGGGAGGGGTTGGACTTCAGAGCAGAGGCCAGGTGATCACAGCTGATCTCCGTCAAACCGCAGTCGATCAATCTGAGCAGAGACCAAATAATACAGCTTTAGAAAACAATGGCTGAATGTCAACCTCCTCCCTAAACCCTGAGCCCTGAGCATTCATTGACTGAAGTCCCTGCACCTGGAAAGTGACTGAGTGCATGATGCTGCAAGGGCTTGAAGTGCTATAGACAGGAATGGGACAGCTCTTTGTTTTTATTGACAGCAATCATGCAAGAGATAACATAAACTGCCACCTTTTTTTTTACTTTTAACATTTTTTTTAATTTATGTGAAACACATAGACCAATATGCAAAGATTTTGAACACCACGTATATAGAAACTTTACATTATATACATATTTATATGTATATATACATATGCATACATACAAAAGTACAAGAAGCATCTAAAAATTGATCAAACTTAATGATTCCATAATGTTCAGAGTTTTATTTGGTATTTTTTGTGTCCATTTACACTTCCATAAATTTAACATTTCCCATATACAATATTGTAGAATAACTAAATAAAGAAAATACAGCTTCTGACATTTTCTATTTTCACTCATAAAAATATGAAACGTCCTTTTTTTAAGTTGAACTGTGGACCTGGTTTGTGCATTAAAGAGCTGCTCTACACCTGACCAAAATGCACATCTATATAAACATTCAAAAAACAAATGGCAAATAGTTGAAATAGCATGGTAACAAAACGTTGCATCTCTCATGACTCCAAACCTCGCACCATCTTTAAAAGTTTGATTTATTATTCCTTTTTTAATTTAACAGTAAACCTCATTTTATTTTTGCAAAATATAAAAAAACAAACACTCTCGATGGGAAACAAAGGTGCTTTGTTACCTCAACAGCTAAAATACAAATAAGTATAACAAATTCACAATAAATTCGATTTTTAAAATGAGAGGTAGAGTTTCCTCATGTTTATTGGTGGACTGTTTGCTTATTAACTGTACACATACAATATGATCTCTGATAAATATTGTATGATCTCCTCCCCATTTCACTAATGTCAAGAGAACATAAATGCATTATTTTTATTTCTATTTTTTTAATATTTTTATTTTATTTTATTTATATTTATGTATTTTAATTAATAGTTTTATTTTGGTCTATCTTTTCTTCTAATATATCTTACTCCCTGTTTGAGTTTTTCTCAAAGGCGTTAATAAAGTACTACCCAATCAAAAGTAATCTATTCAAACACAATTGTGAACTTTTTGGAGTGACTGGGATTTTATATTTTAGCGACTGCCAGCTGGTTGCTCCAGGAGATTCCTGCCACACGTCACAACGCGATGAACTATGGGTAATTCCCTCACCCTAAGTCTGCAGAGATGCTCGCTCAAGGAAAGGGCACATGAAGGGCTCAAAAAGTCAGCGAAAGATCCCTCACACACTTTGTGATTTGGCAGTGGGACAGCCCTGAGCCCTCACGGACTTTGCGGGAGCGCACCTCAAAGTCAGTGAGTGTGTGAGGGTGGACATTGGGATTGGGCCTCTATCTCCTCACTCACAGTCTAAACTGCCTTATTTGTTCATACTGCCACCTAGTGAACATCCTACAGAAGAGTATCAGAGCCATGTTAGATGGAAAAAAATTATTTTGGGGAAGTCGACATTCACGTGGAAATTTCTCTAATAAAGTTGAATAACAATTTTGTGATAAAAGTCAAAATGTGGAGAATAAAATGGACATACAACATATGTCCACTTTATTCTAAACATTTAGAGTTGTATGTCGAGATGTTGACTTTATCCTCGAAATTTCAACTTTAATGTAAACTTCCACAAAAATTATTTTCTCCATCTAACATGGCCCTAAAATTGTTCCATAAAAAGCATATGCATGCTGTATATAATAGATTATATTATATCATATCATATTGGATAATATTGTATTATATTAAATCAGATTACATCAGATTAGATTAGATTAGGTACACTTTATTAATCCCTTTGGGAAACTCCCTTAGGGAAAGTAGGATTCAAATAGCAAATGTAAAAAAAATAGCAGACATTAGATAAATAAAAAATATATAGATATAAAAGATGAATCAATCTAAGAAATTAATAAATGAATCAAGTAAAAAATAAAGTAATAAAAATTAAATTTCAAAAATTGAATTAATAAAGAAAATAATAAATCCACAAAAAAATCATGGTATTGGCTTAAATCTATCACATTTATCTCAGCACAGATTTTAAACGTGGTATCTGACCTCAGAGTTTCCAGTCTACACCCCGGCTCCTTCAGAAAACCACACAGCAGCTTCACTCCTGAATCCTGCAGCTTGTTTCCTCTCAGGTTCAGCTTTCTCAGGTGGGAGGGGTTGGACTTCAGAGCAGAGGCCAGGTGATCACAGCTGATCTCCGTCAAACGGCAGTCCATCAATCTGAGCAGGGACCAAATAATACAGCTTCAGAAAATGTCTCCTCACTCACAGTCTAAGGGGCCGTTTACATGGAAAGTCCTGACTTGAAAATTCTTCCGCGTTCAGATGACAACGCTGGAGACGAGTTAATCCCCTGTAAATCCGCTGTAGTGTACATGCTGGTTCAGTAGATGGTAGATAGTGTAGGTCTGCAGAGAGGCAGCGCTGCAACAATACATTAACGAAGAAGAAAAACTCTCACAAACAACAATGGCGAATAGATGCACAGAGAAGCAGGAGTTTCTTTTCTGGACAACAAATCAGTTCGGACAACAAATCTGTCTGGATAGTTTTGTCTGGATAACAGACCGAGCACGGTAAGACGCTCACACGTTACTCTGGACGGCCAAAGCTGTTGTTGTTCCTGGTATGCACGCGCAGCCTTCATGTGAAAGAGTACTGCGCATGCGGGAATGTCAGCGTTTCACCCTGAAACGCTCTGATACAGGTTTACACAGAGCTGCATGAAGAGCAGATTCAAATCTTTCCTCTCGGGAGCCTGTTTTAAAAAGTTTGCATTTTGGGTGGAAATGCAACGTGTTCTCATCCAAACGCAAAACCAAAACGCAATGAAAACGTATCGGATTTGACCGTTTTCTGCGCCATGTAAACGGCCCCTAACACAGGGTTGGGCAACAGGCAGCCCAGAGGCCATATGTGGTCTTTCACCTCACTCAATGCAGCCCACCAGTCACCCCCCCCCCCCCCCCCCCCCCAAGAAAAAAAAATAATTAAACAAACTGGAAAACAAGACAACAGTTTCTGAATTTGATTCATCATGAGTAACCAGTACTACGTCATGCATAAATTCAGATAGGTGATCAAATATTTTCTCTAACCTTAGATTGCTGCTACATGCTTTGATTTTTTACAAGTAATTAAAGTTCTTGATTGTACTTCTAAAAATATTTTAGGAGGCATAAAAAATTTAATTTATATATATTAGTATTTATATTGCATTAAAAAGAAGCCTGAATTAGTTGTAGTTATGTGTCATGATCATTACATCATGCATTTTAATTGTGTTTGAAATAATGAAAATAAAAATAACAAAATAAAATGATTAAATATCATGGTACTGGCTTAAATATATCACATTTATCTCAGATTTTAAAAGTGGTGTCTGACCCCAGAATTTCCAGTCTACACCCTGGCTCCTCCAGAAATCCACACAGCAGCTTCACTCCTGAATCATGCAGCTTGTTTTCACTCAGGTCCAAAAATCTCAGGTGGGAAGGTTTGGACTTCAGAGCAGAGGCCAGGTGATCACAGCTGATCTCCGTCAAACTGCAAGAAGCCAATCTGAGCAGAGACCAAATAATACAGCTTTAGAAAACAATGTCTCCTCACAGACAGTCTAACACAGGGGTGGGCAACTTGCGGCCCACCCTACATACTGTATATATTAGATCAAATCAGATTAGATCAGATTAGATTAGATAGAACTTTATGGATCATTCTTTCTGTATGTCATTGTTTTAATTAATGACTTTTATTGTTTTCCTCACTTATTCGTACTGTACTGAGTTTGTGTGACTGATGAACTGTGTTTTGCTGCCATTCTTGGTCAGGTCTTCCTTGGAAAAGAGATCTGCTGATCTCACTAATGGGAACATATATGTGCTTTAAAAAAAGGTAAACATTCATTCTTTTATTGCATTAAAAGGAAGCTTGAATTAGTTTTAGTTATGTGTCAGGCTCATTATATCATAAAGGTCCTCTTTCACAATACATGTAATTTTGCCCACAGCCCAATTTTTTGATTATTGTGTGGTATTTGTAGTACACCCAGACTCCCAAGAATATACCTTTAGAAAATCCAAAAGTCATCCAGGGCCTGTACTATGACTTATTTTATGATCATTGCCATAGGTGTGAGCCAGGGTGCACACTTTACCCCAAAACTTACTCAAACACAAATAATAAATCATCAAATTGGGTCAAATCACCTTCACTGAAGTCTGGTGTATCTTTTGAAATCAAATGTAAAGCTAAGTATTACAATTGAAAGAAGTTATTGAATTTTAACTGGAAAAAAATGAGTTTTTTTTTTAATGATTTTTTCAACAAATTCAATTCTTTAGAGATGTGTCTGACCAACTTACAGCTGCTGTACAACTACAATACTTACAAATTATTTGGCCACATATATATTCTCAAAGTGGGAAAAAAATCATCAAATTCTGAGACCGGTAAAGTTGTTCAATTAACAGGTTGGGTTACTGTGGAAGAATCAGGATACTGTTCCATGTCTTGTATATCAGGGAACCTTTAAAGATTTGTTCAGAATTCATCCTTTAAGTATGATTTCTTTTAGAATTTGAATGCTAGATTCAAAACAAACATTTCACATGAAATGTTATTCATTTTAATATTGAACAGCCACAAAGGGCCTGTATATTATGCCTTTGTGATGAGATAATAATGAGCCATTGATACAAGTAAAAATGGTTATAGATGTGCATTGTTGTAATCAGACTGTATATATCTACAATGACAGCAATACATAAACATTACTTCTGTCAATTTCTGTTTCTATTACTTATATATACATGTAATCTGTTTTATGGCCTTCGTGTCTTTTTGCATATAGCGGCTTGGACAATTTTAATTTGTAGACTGGAACTATAGTGAGAAAGGGGATCTGAGAAATCCATAAGATGTATGATTGGCTGGTTATTTCATAGAATGGAGTCTTTGAATTTGCTTGTGTATGGTTGGAGGGGTTTCTGATTTTGAAAATGTTTATAATATCCCAAGTAATAGATTACAGATGCAACATGTGCACACATGCCAGAGGTTCTCTTTCCAGCAGGACAGAGACAATAATATGCCTTCACAGGATCATCTGATGCATTCTTGTCAAATTGAATCCAAACATTGTATTTTATTTGAGATCTGTGACGAGAATGAATCTGTCCCCTAATGAGATCAGCATCATGCTGGTAAACCCAAATCTCATAGTCACCATCATCCTTCTTTACTAAGCACCTGCTTTAACTAGTTGTTACGGGGAGAATCTAGACTCCTTCCATATTTTAAGTTCTTCCCTTTATCTTTGAACCTGGTTTTGCAATCGGGTATAATACAAACCCCGTCCATTCTAACTTCAAACAATATGAAAATAAATTATCTGGAGGATTTAAGTATATATTGGTATTCTCAGGGAAACAAACCTGGAAAATACACTAACAACAAGAAGGTATAGTTATAGGTATGGATACCACTTAGTATTGTACTAGATGCACAATTTTTTTAATAAAATGTACATGTGTGCACACTAAATTGTGGTAACAGAGGACACTGTATATGAACAGCTATACTTAAAAAGAAATCTGCTGAATATAACACTTGCAGCAGAATATATGTTGTTTATACTCAAATGACAAATTGATACTAGCTAGCTAGGGACATATGCTGCTTGGACAACAATTCTTTACAGAATGGCAGAACTGACTAAACTCGTCTTGACCACAAGCGTGAAGGTCAACAATAGCATATTGCCTCAGCTTGAACATACTACTCTATCATACAAGGAGATGCACCACTATCCCATTTGTTCATTTGAAATATATAGCATGTATTGCAGTGTTGATTAGCATTGTGTTGGATGATATTTTAAAAAAAGAGGAATTACAGGCCCTGCATACCTTTTCTGTTTTAAATGAAAAACATTTAGAAAAAAAATATAATTCAATTGAATGCACAATACTAAATTGAAGTTAACATTCATTTGCTGCAAATTACATGAAATAAAACATTACCCTTGATATAATACAAGACATGGAACAGTATCCTGATTCTTTCACAGTAACCCAACCTGTTAATTGAACAACTTTACCGGTCTCAGAATTTGATGATTTTTTTCCCACTTTGAGAATATATATGTGGCCAAATAATTTGTAAGTATTTTAGTTGTACAGCAAATGTAAGTTGGTCAGACACATCTCTAAAGAATTGAATTTGTTGAAAAAATCATGAAAAAAACTTTTTTTTCCAGTTAAAATTCAATAACTTCTTTCAATTGTAATACTTAGCTTTACATTTGATTTCAAAAGATGCACCAGACTTCAGTGAAGGTGATTTGACCCAATTTGATGATTTATTATTTGTGTTTGAGTAAGTTTTGGGGTAAAGTGTGCACCCTGGCTCACACCTATGGCAATGATCATAAAATAGGTCATAGTACAGGCCCTGGATGACTTTTGGATTTTCTAAAGGTATATTCTTGGGAGTCTGGGTGTACTACAAATACCACACAATTATCAAAAAACTGGGCTGTGGGCAAAATTACATGTATTGTGAAAGAGGTCCTTTTTAATTGTGTTTGAGTTGGAATATTTAAGTGTTGGTATAATCATTTGTTAAGCTTTATTGTTGCTATTTTTTACAAATTTACATATTTTTATTAATTGAAAGTGTCCATAATATGTAACAGGGCAGCCCTCGGGCACTGAAATATAAATGAATGTTATTTCAGTCACCATGTGGGTTTTTCTTTCTTTAACAGAAGGGTACCAACATTTTTGTCTGCGTGTGAACATACCGTGCAGCAGACTGGTTTCAGCAGGGTAGTCAATAACCCCATTCACCTGCTGTTTCAAGCTGTAATGTTCTCTATGGTCACACGTGGCCTCACACAACTCCATCATATCAAATTCATCTCAGCACAGAGGGAAAGAAATGGTGTCTGACCTCAGAGTCTCCAGTTTACAGTCTGGACTCTTCAGAAAGTCACACAGCAGCTCCACCACTGAATCCTGCAGCTTGTTTGCACTCAGGTCCAGGTTTCTTAGATGGGAGGGGTTGGACTTCAGCGCTGAGGCTAAAGGAGAACAGCTGATGTCTGACAAAGAGCAGAAGCTCAAACTGAAAATAAACACAGAGAAATATTTACTGCAGTGATCCTTTGAGGGGACATTCGACCTGGAGATGAGACTTTTCTCTTAGGGGTGTGTACTGTGTGTAGTTACATTGCTGCTGTTGTAGACATATGGGGCCCTAATTTCATGGCGTCGCGCAAGCCTGGCGCACCCCGCACAGTGCTAATTTTGTCAGGCGCGCCACCGTGCACTGCCAATTTGACAATTTGGTAGACCATCTGCGAAGAGATGGGTGTGACGGCGCACCAGGGGGAGGTGCAGACAGATTAAGGTTGGCTCAGTGACAATTTGAGCCAAAAAACTGTGCGAAAGGTACGCTGAAAACTCGCCAGCTCCAACCTGGTCTATTCTCGGTGCAAGTGGAGCGCACCCTCTGCACCTGTTATTTGGTGACAGCCGCACATGTGTGCATACGTCAACAAATCCTCAGAGGCAGGTTTCCAGAGTGTCAGGAACATTTTAATGCAATAAACAATCACAGCAATCACTATTTAATGTAACCGTCTGAACCAGCATACATGTGTATCTAGCCGATATTAACTGTCCCGTCACATCTGATGTCGGATTAAAGCCGTTTGTTATAATGGAAACTTAACCTGACGGCAGCTGGAAGTTTGATGCACATCTTGCAAGTCAACAATAAACAGCCTTAACATCTGATACTGAGCATATATCCAATTTCTCTCATTTCATGAAATTCAAAGAAAAGAGGGAGAAAAAAGACAAAGAGAAAAGAGAAAATACATTTATGTCACTAAGGATTTACCTGTGATTTCCCATATTTCTCTGTTTTAGTCTCTATTTTTAACGTGATCGAAAAAGATGGAGTACATTATTGCAAGGAGGATGAGACGGAGACCCCAGGAGAATATACAGCATATAATCAAAGGCTCTCTTATTTGGCAGACCAGGATTGCAGGTGGATCAAAAGCATGATGAATGGATAAGCCTGCTGCTGTGTAATTGTCTTAGTTTTTTACTCCTATTAATGACAAAGGAACAGATTACATCTGTCCCAGGAGCTAGCCCACACGGTGACACGCTTCATGGCCCCCGATGCGCCCCGATAGCCAGTCCGTTCTCCCAGTTGCTGAAGTGACAGCAACTCTGACCATCTCCGCTACCGGGTCTTTCCAGCACACTGTTTCCGCAGTGGCGGGGATCATTCAGACCAATCAGTCGGCCGCAACGCATTTAAAGGCAAGGAGAGACCCTCATTTGATTGGTGAAGACAACACTCCACTGTGTAAAACTGACTCAAAACATAACATCAACTGCTGCATATGATTTATCATGAGTAAGCAGTACTGCATAATGCACAGATTATGGAAGTGATAAAATATTTCTACCAACCTTAGATTGCTGCTAAATTTTTTTTATTTTTCAAGTCACTGAAGAATTTTGATATAATTTTGTCTCTTAATAGTTTTACCAGGCCCTTAAGTATAATATATAGCATTAGTAAAAACCATAAGTGTGGACTCGAGTCATGTGACTTAGACTCGAGTCACAATTTGATGACTTTGGACTCGACTTGACAATATCATCAAAGACTTGCAACTCGACTTGGACTTTGACATTAATGACTCAGGACTTGACTCTGACTTTAGTCTGATGACTTGAAAATACTTGAAATTTTCAGTAAGACTGTTGAATAAAATGTGCTCCCATTCAAAGTATTAAACTAAGTGACTGATTTTTGTCATTTCCAGCAAGACAATATTTTTTTCCCACAGGATCTGCCCCATTGAATGCATCTATTAACATCCAATCAGGGTTTAGAAGAATAAACAAAGAGGATGTGGATTACTCAGTTACTTCCCTGAGTGCAAGACTGCAGGAGTGTGACCCAGAGATGCAGAATCATGCTACTAAGGATAATTTCATTTGCATTCACAAACTATGATGTCAAAAACAAAAACGAATTGCCGTTTGCAAAACCTGCAGCGTGAGAATAACAGACGGAGAGGCGACGACGTCGAACTTTGTTCAGCACCTGAAGCTGCACAAAGAAAGGTAAGTTGGTCTGGTACCTGTTGTGAGATCCTTTTGTGTAACTTAAGCTTAGCATCTGTTATATGCAACAACGGTATATGTTCGCTCGTAAACTCGCCGTGGCTAAAAACTGAGACTGACGTTATCTGAAAATAATTGTAAAGTTAAGGCCGAGGGTGACCAAGTGTCCTGTTTTCCCATGACATGTCCTGTTTTCATGTCCTGCCTGACTGTCCTGGTTGTTTTTTATAAAGTGACGAGACTGTCCTGGTTTTTACTGTTTATTTTTATTTCGTCAACGGTGCTTATGACTTGGAAGGACTTGAACATTTTAAGCCTATGACTTCAGACTTGACTTGACTTGTCTTGTCTTTACTTGAGACTTGGCTCGAGACTTGGGTTGAAAGACTTGAGACTTACTTGAAACTTGCAAAACAGTGACTTCCTCCCACCTCTAGTAAAAACTATATTTGGAAACAATGATAAAGGTAATATATTTGTGCTTTAAAATCAGAGAAAAATTCCAAGTTTTATTGCATTAAAAAGAAGCTTACATTGGATTTCCTTAGTTGTGAGATTTTTCTTGTGTTTGAGTTAAAATATGTTAATGTTGGTATTATTCTTTTTTGAAGCTTTATATTTGCCATTTTTTCCAATAATTTATCCCAACAACTTGTAACAATGCTGAAAAAAATGGATGCGGCCCTCCTGATAGTCAAAGTTTCTCACCCCTGCTCTAGCCCATTCCTTTATCATTGCAGTTACTGAATTTAATTTTAATCAAACCCTCAAATATCAACACAAAGAAATGTGAATTTTCCCTCATTATGGACAAACCCCAGCCTCAGTCAATGAGCAGAGACCAACAAACCAGAACACAGTTTATGAACTCACTTCAGAGACTCCAGTCTACAGTGTGGACTCTGCAGTCCACCACAAAGAAGCTTCATTCCTGAATCCTTGGGACGATTAAAGCTTAGATCCAGCTCTCTCAGATGGGAGGGGTTGGACTTCAGAGCTGAGGCCAAAATCTCAAAGTGAGTGTTCGACAGTCCGCTGTGAAAAAGTCTGTGATAACAAAAACATCATGGAATTACTGCCATGTGGACCATCCTGGTGATATGAAAGCAATTTTTAAAAAAAAATGGAATTTAGGGAACTAAAAGATGATACTAAGTCATTATTAGGAGATAATAAGTCATAACTAGACAATTTGCATTTCCTTGCAGTAAATGTGTTGAAATGCTGAGTCTGAATGCTGGAAATATGAAATGAACTATCTAAAAACAGTGCAAACCAAGCTGAAAATGTGACATTGGAAGTTGGAAGCAGTACAGCAAAGCTTACAATTGGACTAAATAAAAACCTGCTGAAATGTTTGCCCACCCTGAAAGAGTTACATTCAATCCTTAAATGTAAATGTATAATGCCTAAAATGACAAAGACTCTAATACCCCTTTTCCACCAAGCTGGTTCCAGGGCTGGTTCGGAGCTAGAGCCAGACTTAGCACCCGTTCTTTGGTTTTCCACAGATTAAGCACCGGTTGCTGGCTCTCAAAACCGAGTGCTTGGCAAGCACCAACTCTTTGCAGGGCCAGCAGAAAGAACCAGGTTACGTCGGGGGCTACGCGCTTACGTCAGGGGATGGGGGCGGGATTAGCAGAGTAAATACACAGAAGAGAGCCATTTTTAAAAAGACGAGGTTGGAGTAAGTGAAAAACAGATTGAAAAGAATAGATATATAAAGAATATATAAAGAAAGAATATAGGGACCACAAGACCGAGCTGGGCCGTCAAGGCAATGGTCGGCCACGTTTTAACAGCCCGCATTACAAAATGCTCGATGCTGTTCTCAGGGACTGACTGCCGTGCAGCGCTACCAGGGTATTAAATTCGGCCACAGCCATGCTGGAGTCTATGCAGGAGGACATAACCATGGAGCAAACCTCCACAGAGCCTGGTAAGTGTATTGTTGTTCGCTAGTTGTTATGGGAAACTGACGTGACGTATACAGACGTATACATTGACGTGCTGACATAGCTCTCTGGCCGGCACCCGTTTGTGGAAAAGCAAACGGTTCTTAACCGGTTTGCACTTCAACCAATTGTGAGCTGGCTCTAGCACCAGCACGAGCACCAGCTCTGGAACCAGCTTGGTGGAAAAGGGGTATAAGTGTGAAATATGGTCTGAAATGAGTACTCTAAAGAAAGAAATTGAGTACTGATACGTTTCTGTTGATGTATGTGTGTATATGTGTTGGGAAAAAAAATTATGTTCGTTATTCTTTATTTGCATTTGTGCATGTACTGTATATTTGTATGATGTTATTACCTCCGCCAAGGAGGTTATGTTTTCGGGAGAGTGTCTATGTCTGTCCGTCTGTCTGACTGTGAACAAAATAACTCAAAAAGTAATTGATGGATTTTGATGAAATTTTCAGGAAATGTTCAGCATGAGAAAAGGAAGAGGTGATTCAATGTTGGTGTTGATCTGGATCAGCGTCTGGCCGCCATGGTGAAAAATGTGATTTTTGTGAAAAACTACTGAACTAAAATAGATATCATTATGAATCCAGTTGCAAATGGTATGTTTTCATGGTCAAGGAATCTAAATATTTCAATGAAATAAAGGTAGGACTAATATTTATGGTGAAAATCACAATATGGGTGAGGACTGTGACACTGGCGGAGATCTGTGCTCTCTGGGTGCTTTTCTAGATTATCTATGTATTTGTCAAAGTATGTGAATATTAAAATGAAAAGGTATATGTCATTATGGGAATATTTCTGTTGATGTGATCATGTCTGTATAAAATGATGCATTTGTATGTATATATGGGGGCTGCAACTATCGATTCTTTTTGTAATCGATTACTCTATCAAATATTTTAGCGATTAATTAAGCAATTGGACAACACTTACATTGCGCTCACTGCTATTTTTTTTACATTGAATCACTAAACATTATTATTAGTAGTAGTAACACACAAAATAGAAAACCCAGGTCACTTAAATTAACAACTTATTTTTCTTATTTTGAACATTCTGAGCATAAATGGGATCTCAAAATCAAAATATCTACTTTTATTTTTACTCTGGGCCATATCTTGCTTTTTTCAGTATTTTTTTTTTAAGTTTGGTTATTTTTAATTTACTTGTATTCATGCTCGTCCCTTTTGCTAAATTATTGCCTTTACTGCTGTACCATATTGATGATCTTATTTTGCTTACTTTATTTCTAGGACCAAATAATATCATACTTAGATACTAAGATCATTTAACTAGCTAATGTACATTTCTATAACATATGAAAAGATTCCCTACACCTGCTTCCTCTACTCACTGTCAGTGTTTCCTGTTCTACTCTCTGCAATCAAATTAAATGTAAAGTTATTGGATGTGAAAAGTATGTGAACAAAATACATGATTCTGGGCAAGTAGCCTCTGCATTGATTTACGTTCTGAACCAGCCTTTACAGCCATAATCAAAGTAGGTTATTTACTAGCCCATATCTCAGTTATTGATCACATTAGCTGCTTCTGTTGATGTATCATGAGTGTAATCCTGTTGTGTCGCTCTGCGGACTTGATGCACGGATTGGATGTTTAGTGTTGACGTGCTGCAGCACTGACATCGTGATATCATGCTAAGCTATGTGCTAAGCTAACTTCGTTTGACATCAGACACACTGCACTGTGTTTTCTTTTCGTCCCTTCTTGTAGTAACCACACACTTGGGACACTCTCTGCCATTTCTTCTGTGGACTCTCTCCTTTCTGTCCCTCTCTTTTCTCTTCCTTCATGATTTTACAAGCTGCGCAGCAGCGGAGGTAGCAGGCGCGTTGTGCCACAGAAATGACCGTCCATGTCAAACACCGTGCACTGCATAGCAGTCCAGATATATATTTCATATGTTTAATTATATATTAAACAAGGCTTCGAGGCACACAATTTGCCCCAAGGATATTTTGTAATCAAATAATCTGGATTATCCAAGGAATCGTTTCAGCCCTAGTATTTATGCATCTGTAAAATAATCAAGAGAGAAATTAATGTGTTTAAGCAAAAATGCAGTCTGTAGGTGTAAGTATGCCAAATCTGTAGAGATTGAAAGTTGAAGCAGTTTTCAGCAAAACTGCATAAATCTCCCATTCACTTCAATGCGGAAAATTCAGCCAAAAGTATTTGTCTTTTAAAACTGTTGCATTTAATCCTGTAAGAAATACATCATACATTTGAGCTCAATATGCAGAGCCACTCAAGTTTGTCTCTGAAAGAGCGAGCTGTGAAGGCTGAGATACATCATTTAAGTATGGCTGTCTCTGCTGGGATTTGAAACTGGGCAGTCAGCATCACTATCGGCAATTCAGGCAGCAGGAGCAGAGAAATTCATACAACTCATATCTGTGCAGAGAGCACTGATGAGGAGCTGTTACTGTGGCAATGCCGCGATAGTTTGAAAAAGACGGATTGCGACACTGTTGAAAGACTGACAACCTAAAAAGCACTCAGTTCTCGGCCCCTTCTTCTCTCTCACCGGTAGGCAAGCTACAGATGAGAGACCTTGTCATGGGTGAGCTGCAGCAGGTCACACAGAGGACGTGCACATATGACGCAAAGTTTACAATTAAAAAAAAAAGAAATTATCATTAACAGAAAAAAAACCACATCGTTTGCAGATAATACTAAAACATGCAGAAAATAGCATGAATTAATCAGAGATTTCCCCTAACCCTAACCCCGAAAGGGATAGCCAGGTATAGAAAATGAATGAATGATGAATGAATGAATGTATGAATGAATGATTATTACCGCAGGTCTATCTGCTCTCACTCGTCTTTTGCTGTGATCTTTGTGTCTTTTCTCATCTGAACCTGCGCTGAATCTCTAAGTTTCACCGCAGCTTTGTACATCAACTGTGGGTCTGTTTCTTCATTCCCTATATATTCCAAAGTTGTCCGAAAAAGCATCATAGAGAGAGTTGTCCAAGTCTGTGTCCATGAGCAGCTTTAAAGCCTCTGACGTGATGAACTTTCCTTGGAGGTGGCATGTTCTTTGAATTGTGATGATCCTGTTTCGTTGTAAAATGTTTGTTGTCTGTGACAACTGCTTCCTCATTTGTGTTGGAATCAAGATGTGCTGTGTTTACTGACGAGGTCTGCGACAGCGCCTTCCTTGTTGTGGCCACCAAAAGACGGGCATAGAGAGACTATCAGCTCTCTGCATGAATCTCCCATTTGTATATAAGTGCAAACGTTGAAAAGTGGTGTGTCGTTCACCCTAATGGTCAGCAGCATGCAGCTGAAGTAAACAAACACAGAGGGAAAAGTGTGACGAGGTTCGAACTTGCTAGTGTTGAGTCAAAAGGCAAGTCCGCTACAGCTAAGCTAAACTTTTCGATATCATGAGGTGGACCACAGCTTTTATTGTCACTGTTATTCACGTACAGAGCACGTTGATAAAGCTGGGTACTTCCGGGTACATGTGCTCTCGCTGTGCCAAAACTGTGATAGATATCAGAAAAAGGATTGCACTAGGAGCATCTCAAGAACCTGCTGAAGCAATTGATGTAGATTTTATGTCTGTACTGTAGAAAATGTTGACACAGTGGCGAGTTAAACACAGGCTTCATAGGGAAGCGCTCAGCTGTCCGGAGGTGAAGATTTGCATTAGCGCAGATGGAGGATTTTGCAACATAGCCGTGTCTCTGAAGCTCACTGAGACAAACGATGTCAGATTAGACTTTGAAACAGATTTCACGTTTAAGGGGAGTTCATTGATGTGTTGATGTGTAAATCATGTCTGTGGAGGACAGTTTGACAAAGTTATAACAGGATAAGTCAGCTGAATTTTTGTCTGTCCACAGCAAGCGCTACGCTCTAAGAGGTCACATGACATACTCTAAGAACACAGATTTCCTCAAAACTTGGCATGGCCTAAAAATTCATATTTAAAAAACTGTAGAAGACAGAAAAAGCTAAAGATATTTAAAAATAGTTGAGAAGTTAGCGCATCTTTTAAAGCACAAATTGAGTCAGTAGGTAGAAGTATGCCCAATCTGTGGAGCTTCAACGTTGCACAAGTTTTCAGCAGAGCTGCAGAAGTGTCCCATTCATTTTAGTGTGAAAGAATCTGCAGAAAACATTTTTTATTGTACAAACTGTAAGTGTTAAGCATGTGAAACATGCAAGCGTAATTATCAAGGACATGCTGCATTGCTCAAATTTTTTTTCTGTGAAAATCTGTGCAAACTTGAAGCCTGTGAAAAGTGACAAATTCTGTGCGGAAGAATAAAAAGAAAGACAGAAGAATAAAGTCGGATAACAATATGCTGAAAGACTCAATCAGCATTTCAACATAATGAAATTCTGACTCAGCATTTGATCTTCTTCTTGTATATTATTCGTCAATCCGTACCAAGATTATGAACTGCCTAAAGTTTGCAATCCAGCATAAAACAAGAATTTTAAAAGTGTATATAAAACTTATTAGACAGCCAAGATTACAATTGAATAAGTATATAAAATCTGTAGTGGACAAGGGCGTGGCCATTTTCTAATTCACACCAAAAGTTGATTGGCAACAAGTCGAGACAACCTCTTTCAGGAGAGCCTGGTGCAGTTATTCGAACCAGAAAAAAGGATTGATTGCTGTGGTTAATAGGCTCTCACTTGTATTCAAACAACTCTCCGAAATGATCCTGGTGTAAAAAAGACCAAACGCTGCAATCCAGGCAACCCGTAGATCGTGTTTTTCCCACTTGTAACTCATAAAAGTGCATTGGAAAAACTGTCGAACTTGTAATTTCTCACCTGTGAAAATTGTACCAGATTGATGTACTCCAAGCTACGACTTGTGACGTCACATCACTGCCTAAACAATATGGCAGCATCTGAATAATGAAAAATTCTGTAAAGTATCAGCTTCTGTTACCTTATGCGCCATTTCCCCTCCTCTGTTTCACTCAAATGAGCCAGTTGATAAAGCATACATTTCATCAATGCCTGCTATGTTGGTTTGTTTACAGACCAGAATTCCTCGTGCTCAAACTGAAGTCTTAATTTACCTGGAAAGTTTTCAGGTCGGAGGTTTCAACTGGTAAATTTCCGAGTTAAGGGTTGCCTGGAACGCAGCATTAGATATGCTAGAATGGAAAATTTGACTGCAGCAAAAAGTCATTTTTGACACAGGCTGACCAATTAAGAGTGAATGTAGAGGAACAAAGCTGAGGCACCATAGTCTGAAAGTCCTTCAAGAGAAGTACAACTAACTTTTAATGGAATCAGATCTGGACTTACCGAGCTTTTCTGCAGTTCCTCACCACTGGAATCAGTCTGAGTTTTCCTTGAGAGGAGGCGTTGTACTTCTTTAAGTCCAGTTCATCCACAACCTCCTCTGACATCTGCAGCATGTAGGCCAGAGCAGAGCAGTCAAAGTCAGAGAGCTCCTTCTCTGATCTGTTGTCTAATTTCAGGAGCTCTTGGATCTCCTGATGTATGGAGTGGTCGTTTATTTCTGTCAGACAGTGTAAAGTGTTGATGCATCTGTCAGGAGAGACTCTGTAGTTTGTCATCTCTTTTAGGGACTTAATTACCCTTTGAATGATATCTGGGCTGTTGTCTGTTTGGCCCAGAAGTGCTTGTAGGAGTCTTTGGTTAGACTTCAGCGAAAGGCCATGAAGAAAGCGGACAAAAAGGTCCAAGTGACCGTTCTCACTGAGAAGAGATTTCTGTAGGGCCCTCATCAGGAAGACTTCCAAAGATGCATGACTCCAATCGTCACTTTCGTTGTCCAAAGAAATGTCATTCAAAAGTACCTGCAGTGAATCCCCCTGTCTGTCAATGTGAAGGAAGGCCTGGAGCATTTCTGTGTTGTTGTTTGTGAAGCAGTGGAACATGTAGACTGCAGCCAGGAACTCCTGAACACTCAGGTGAATGAAGCAGTAGACTGTCCTCTCAAAGATCACGCTCTCTCTTTTGAAGATCTCAGTACAAACTCCTGAGTGCACCAAAGCTTCAGTGACATCCAGACCACACCGCTCCAGATCTTCTTGGTAGAACATGATGCTTCCTTTATCCAGATGTTCTAATGCCAGCTGCCCAAGCTTCAGGAGAACTTCCCTATCAGAGTCCATCAGCTCCAAAGACCTCGTGTCCTGACCCTCCTCGTACTTGTGCTTCCTCCTCTTTGTCTGAACCAGCAGGAAGTGTGAGTACATGTCAGTCAATGTCTTTGGTAGCTCCAGTCTTTGTTCTGCACTCATCATGTGCTCCAGAACTGCAGCTGTGATCCAGCAGAAGACCGGGATCAGACACATGATGTGGAGGCTCCTGGACAACTTGATGTGTGAGATGATCCTGCTGGACAGATCTCCATCTCCAAACCTCCTCCTGAAGTACTCCTCCTTATGGGCGTCAGTGAAGCCTCGAACTTCTGCAATCCTGTCAACATATGATGGAGGGATCTGATTGGCTGCTGCGGGGCGGGACGTGATCCAGATGAGAGCAGATGGGAGCAGATTCCCCTTGATGAGATTCACCAGCAGGGTGTTTAGCAGAGATTTCTGTGTGACATCGGACACGGTCTCAGAAGAACCAAAATCCAAGGACAGCCTGCTTTCATCCAAGCCGTCCAAGATGAACAAAAGCTTACAGAGAGCAAGAGTCTCCGCGGTTAGCCCCTTTAAAGTTGGATGGAAAACCCAGAGAAGATTAAGAAGACTGTAACTCTCATTTCTGATCAGGTTCAACTCCCTGAACGAAAGCAGAACCACCAGCTTGATGTCTTGGTTCTGCTGACCTTCTGCCCAGTCCAGAGTGAACTTCTGCACTGAGAACGTTTTTCCAACACCAGCAACGCCGTTGGTCATAACCACTCTGATGGGTTTCTGTTGGTCGGGGAAGGCTTCAAAGAGTTCATGGGGCTTGATTGGAGTCTCATGGATATTTTTCTTGTTTGCTGTTTCAAGCTGCTGAACTTCATGTTGAGTGTTCACCTCTTCGCTCTGCCCCTCTATGATGTAGAGCTCAGTGTAGATTCTGTTGAGGAGGGCTCTGCTTCTTTCTTCACCTGATCCTTCAGTCACACATTCACATCTCTTCTTCAGACTGGTCTTATGTGCATCAACAACCTCTTGCAGGCCTCCTTTAGACAACGACAGAGACAAAAATAGCATCATGACCATTGTTTTATTGTTTATAAGAATCAAGAAAGAACACACCTTTCATAACATGCTCATGTTTCCATTTTGCATAAGGATATTACAAATCTGGAGAGAATTTTATCTGTAAGAGGGCACAAATAGAAAGATAAAAAATCAGACATTGAACTGTTTCAATTGTACATTATGTGCTGTGCTCCAACAATCTCAATACTCATAACCATTCCGTCCCACCAACAATCTAGAATCTAGTCCTCCAAGACAGAAATCTGATCAAACATGATTGAACACAATGAAGAAGAAGAAACAGCATCAACTGGAAAACACAACATGGAAGAGGGCAGAGAAGAGGGGATGATGGGGGTCTATGGACTACTTTTGACAGAATAATCCTGGACAAACAAAAAGAAAAGACTGTGGAAAAAAGACGGCATGAACACGTGAGCCATTTCTCCATTCTGAGCTCTACCCAACTTTATGTTTCAGGTCAACCATGTTTGTTTTTATTTTATGCCTGCTTCATTGTTCCTCTGTCTGCTTGTTTCTTGATTGGCTTCATTCAAGTCATAATTCATGGAGTAATGATTCCTTTGCTTTGCTCATACATGAAGATTTTTGGTCATAAATACTGAACAAGTTTAATATTTACGATTGTCTGTCTCAACCTGTTTCATGGCTGATTAATAATAATAATAATAATAATAATAATGCATTTTATTTAAAAGCGCCTTTCAAGACACTCGAGGATGCTGACCGGTGGGGAGAGGCGGTATGCTAATGTCCAGTGGGGTATGCAGTCCTGAACAGGTGAGTTTTGAGTCTGGATTTAAAAAGAGACAGGGAGGTCAGGTTTCGGAGGTCTGGCGGAAGAGAGTTCCAGAGCTGGGGAGCAGAGTGACTGAAGGCCCTGCTCCCCATGGTGCTGAGGAGGGCAGAGGGTACAGTGAAGTGGGTGGAGGAGGAGGATCTAAGGGAGCGGGCTGGAGTGGCAACGTTGAGGAGGTCAGACAGATATGGAGGTGCGAGGTTATGGATGGCTTTGAAAGTATACAGAAGGATTTTGAAATCTATTCTATGCTTGACCGGTAACCAGTGGAGCTGCTGAAGGATGGGGTGATGTGATGGTGGGAGGGGGTTCTGGTGATAATATGGGCAGCTGAGTTCTGGACCTGTTGGATTTTATGGAGGGACTTTTGGGGGAGACCGAAGAGGAGGGAGTTACAGTAATCTAACCGGGAGGTGACAAGGCTGTGAACAAGAATAGAGGTGTTGTGAGGAGTGAGGGAGGGGCAAAGACGGTTGATGTTATGAAGGTGAAAGTAAGCGGACTGGGCAATACTATTGATGTGAGACTGAAAAGAGAGAGTACTGTCGAGGATGACACCCATACTCTTAACCTGAGGGGAGGGGGAAACTGGGGAGTTGTCGATGGAGATAGAGAAGGTGTCAACTTTGGAGAGAGTGGATTTGGTGCCGATAAGAAGGAGTTCTGTTTTATCAGTTTAGTTTGAAGAAATTGGAGGAGAACCAGGACAAGATAAGGGAGGGAGGTGGAAGCGTGGCAGTAGGTTTGCAGGAGAGGTAGAGCTGGGTGTCATCCGCTAAGCAGTGGAAATGAATATTGAATTTACAAAAAGACACGGCCAAGAGGGAGGAGGTAGATGAAGAAGAGGAGGGGCCCCAGGACGGAGCCCTGGGGCACACCTGTAGTGACTGGAGAGGGTTCTGAATGAAATGATTGTAACTGAATGAACTGAGTGCGGCCTGTGAGGTATGAGTGAAACCAGCTGAGGGGGATGTGGTGATTCCAATGGAAGAGAGTCGACTGAGGAGTATGGGGTGAGAGATGGTGTCAAAGGCCGCACTCAGGTCAAGGAGGATGAGGATGGACAGGGAACCAGAATCAGCTGCAGTGAGGAGGTCGTTAGTGATTTTAATGAGTGCTGTTTCGGTGCTGTGGCGAGGGTGAAAACCGAACTGGAAGGGCTCGTAAAGGCTATTGTGGATAAGGTGGGAGTGAAGTTGGCTTGCAACAATTTTTTCAAGAATTTTGGAAATGAAAGGTAAATGAGAGATGAGGGGGAGATTATTGAAGTTGTTGGGATCTAAACCAGGTTTCTTGAGGATGGGGGTCACAGCGGTGGTTTTGAAGGGTGAGGGAACCGTACCAGTGGAGAGTGAGGAGTGAATGATGGCAGAGATTAGAGGGAGTAAGGAGGGGAGGGAGGATTTCACGAGGGATGTGGGGAGGGGATCGAGCTGGCAGGTGGAGGTCTTGGATTTGCGGATGAGGTCGGAGATTTCAGCTGGAGTGGGGAGTTGAAAACTGGAGAAAAGCTGAGAGTGTGGAAGATTGGGTGGTGGGGAGAGAGTTTGACCGGTCAAGCATAGAAGCTGGTGGATGTTGGTGATTTTATTGTTGAAAAACTGTAATATGGATGAGCAGGTGTCGGTAGAAAGTAAGTGTGTGTGTGTGGGGAGTTTGGTGGCTGGAGGATTTTATTGAGCAGACTAAAGAGAGTTCTGGAGTTTCCTTCATTGGAGCTGATGAGACTGGAATAATATTGTGATTTGGTGAGAGCTATGGAATCCTTGTAATGATGAAGATGGTTATTGTACATGTCTTTATGAACAGTGAGACCAGTCTTTTGTAGTGATTATTTTCTGGATATTACTGGATATTAATTAAAGTAATTAATATTCATTTAATAACCAGGTTTGCTCTCGTTAATTAAAGGGGGCACCATCCTTTTTATACAAAAAAGGCAAAATTAACTTAATTAGCTGATTTATTAATTTATTTCATTTAAATTAGATAAATCAATTAAGTCAAACTTATCAGTTTAATCAATTAAGTCAAACTTCAGTTGTTTAATCAATCTCAAATCTAAAGACAGAACTCTCATGCAGTGATGTCAATCTTCCAAATAGAATACCAACAGACAGAACTTTAAATATATAAGGGTGATTTATTAAAATGAATATATAAGACAAAATAAAATAAAATAAACACTTAAGAAGGAATAAATGTCAAAGATGTACTAAATCAATGATGTTATCAATCAGGAAAGAAGATATGAACCCTCAAGGAACATTTAAGCATATGGAGTGGTTATAGTGGATTAATTTCCGAATTAACCTACTTGTAAAAGGTCAAATCAAGGGGAAATTATTAGAGAATTGAACCAAGACACACTCAAGCCCATCTGAAAGAAGATAGAATCTCCTCTAGCGAAGTGTTGTCTGGATTGGGCCTCATCTGGTCCGAGCTACTGGAGAATCTGAAGGACTGTTCTGGTTCTGGGTGTCGTCCCAGAGGGTTGGTCCACACTCTACCCAGCGCGATGGATCCAGAGAGGTTGTTCAGACGTGAGCTGGTCCCAGGTTTCCCAGGAGAGAAGTCTCAGATTGGACTGGCCGGTTCTGCTCAAGATTTTACGCTGGAGCTTGGGCGTTGGTGTCTCGATTGTATATAAAAAAAGTTGATTTGTAACTAATTCCAAAAATCAAGAATTGCCGGCCATACTAATACTATCCTGAAATTAATTAGAAAAAAGTCAATTTACTATGAAGTAAATCTTTGAAGTCTTACTGGCTTATAAAGAAAGAATCGGCGGCATGTCAAAAAACTTAGACAAAAGAGTCTAGGAAAAATATGTGAGCCAAAAATCAAAAGTGGTGACGAAGACGAGGAGGAAGAAGGAGACGGACAAGAGAAGAGGGGAGCAGAGAAGAAGAGGAGCGAAGAGACAAGAGAGGAGAAGAACGCATGTTTCTCTGTTTTGTCTACTCGCAGGGGGAGGGCTTTTGGATGAGTTAACAACGCTTTATCAACTAATACTTGGCCAATATTAAGTTGTATTTTGATTAAACATCCAATATAAGCACTCCAACTGGATAGAAAATCTCATGGTGATCAATTTGATACCAAATACTGTATATCTAAAGTATAAGAAAGAATTAAACAATTCAAATTCTATTAAACAGTCAATAAAACAAAATAGAGGTAGTTAACTTTAGACATACAAGTTAACATGCCTTTAAGATGGTTTGCAACTAAACTTAAGGTGTAGAAATCCTATCATAAGCATTCTTCAATGAAACAGAGTGATAAAATAACACAGAGTAATAATAACCCAACTTTCTCCTAACTTGGGGATTTTAGGGCTAAAACACACACAAGTCACATCATTAGAAAGCATTTGTCATGACAGGATATGATATCACATTGTTAGAAGTGTTTCATTTAAAGAGTTTCAGTTTTAAAAGGTTTGTGGGTTTTCTGTGTGGACAGAGACCACATCTGGAGTGGATGAGGGGTCCAAGATGTCCAGGGAGGTCCAAGGTCAACTTAGGTGTCACCAAGAATGGTTTATAACGTTGAGAACGGACTCTCTTCGAACATACTATTTGGTCTCAGCCAATCGCTGTTTAGGAAGAAGAGTAAACATCCACACCGATGTCTGCTCGGAGATTTAGAGCCATGCACGGAGGGAGGCCCAGAGTCAGAGAGGAATGTTCTTTGTCCCTTTTGGAGTTTCCTTAAAGTTGATCAGTTTGATATCGCTACATATCCCCCCTTCGTCGCGTTGTCTTGATCCAAAGGTCAACGGGACGACCAGGCAAGATGATCAAACAGGAGTTCTTAGACAGGCTTGGTGTCTGGTTCTTAGGGAAGGGCCTAGAACTAGTTCTTTATTAAAGAGGTACTGTCTAGTAACAATTAAGTGTGTAATAAAATTACAAATCTAACAATGTTACTTATTGCTTAACTGTAATCTATTATAAATTCTGTCCAAGTTTAAGTTCTGTTGGTACTTAATTCAGAAATTAAAGTACAACTTAAAGATTTCTTGAATGTCACAAGAATAGATAGCTTTTAACATATAATCACCAGATAAGGTTGATTGTTTGGGTGCTGTAAAATTGAGAGTTTTAGGATTTACTTACAGCGTGTGTGTACTTGTCAAAAGCCTTTGGGGTTCTAATTTCGTTTAGATTAGTTGAACATTACAATTAACAAACCAAGGTGGTTTGTGAGTGGGAGCATGGTCAGTTCGCTGAGGATAAAGATATTTTGAGTCCCAGGCTGACTTTTCAGCAGGGATTTGGTCAGGTTTTGATAGGTGGTCTTTCAAGACACCTTTCAATCCAAAGTGTTGAGGTTTCATTTTCAGAGCCAATAAGGAATCTTTGGCAAACAAGGTTTGGTTCTTACTGGTAACATTGCCAAGTTTGTTATGTTCTTCTGCCTTTTGGAGAACATAAGTTGGAATAACACTCTGGCCCACCTGAGTCATAGAGTCAGACTCTGTTTTAGGTGTGGGTTCAGGTGTATTAGGTTTTTCAGGAGTCTGATTTACATCTCCTAAATCAAGTGTTGCTTGATTGTCACAGGTAGGTTCCTGTGTCAGAGTGAAACACTGGGCTGTGTTGATTTGGGAAAATGACACAGGTAGAGGATTGGGAACCTGTGACCATATCCTCAGTCGTTTGAAATCGATTAATGGATCAAACCTGTTGAGCAGGTCTTTGCCAACAAGAAAGGAATTGAATCCAGAGGTGAAATGTACACAGGGTGTACAAGATGTATGGGACCAATGGTTAGGTCTAGCATCGTCATTTTTGTAAAGGTAGTGCTTCTCAAGGTATATGGTTGCACATCAAGATCACATGGGAGCAAGTTCAAGTCCCTGTTGGATTTCTTTACGTGTGCACGTAACCTGTTAAAAAGCGCGGACATAAGGGTGATGTCTGCGGCGTGTGTCGAGAAGGGCTTCTTGGTCAAGTTCATGTTCAAGAGTGATATTCAAGTAGAACTTTTGTGCAGTGCCTTTCTCAGTGAGGTTACCAAGAAACTGGCAGAAAGGTGGCACAACTTTGACGATTGCTGGATCATCAAAAGATGGATCGCTAGTTGAGTCACTTTGCGAGACATGGAGTTCACTAGCCAGGTTTGGCATGGTTAGGGTCTCAGGTTCAGGTACTGACTGAAAGGGGTCGATTTCCTCCTTGTTGTTCTGTACAAGGGAATCTTGATGAAAAGGTAGGTCTGAATCAGTGGTGGAAATTGGAAGAAGATCCACCTTTTTGTCTCTTTGTCGACGTATTTTTTGGATTAACTCGTTAAGAGTATCAAGTTCTTCATCACTCAGTCTTGACTCTATTGAGTCCTTTTCAGAGTGATGGCTCTTCTCTGAAGAGTCTGGATTTTCAGAGCTTTTCATCTCCTGAGTGGAGGATGATGTACAGGGCGAGTTTAGGACCGTTGCCTCCGGTAGTGAGGGCCATACCGGCCAGGCCCTTCATGTCTTACACCCCCCTTGTAGGGTTGGTGTTTTCTTGGGTCAGGCCCAAAACGCTTGGGGGTTTTGGAGGAAAACGTTTAGGATCAAGTTTGGATGGTTGTCCACCCTTGTTTAACCATGGCATTTGACAATGAGTGGAGGTGTGGCCAGAACGTTTAGGCCCGCAGGGTTTAAAATCCTTGAGTCTTCCAGTTGGGGTCTCATTGGCATGTGAGAGGTTGCCATGAGAGACGCCTTTAAGTTCCATGGGCAGGAACTTTGCTTCCAGAGCCAATACAGACGATGGCTCTGCTTTCTTAGCAGTGATTTGCCTTTGCTTTGCAAAACCCTTTACAGCTAACTCGCGAAGTTGGCGACTCGTCAGCGTTTTAGGGCAAGCTGCAACTCCAAGATGGTGGCTGACTGTGGGATGGAGGTTTTGCACAAACAGAGTTTTGAAATGTTGGTCCTCCTCCATTCCTGGTTCGTTCTTGGAACCAAAGTAAGCCTGACGTAGGCGAGTGTAGTATTGGTTTGGAGATTCAGATCTCCCCTGTTTGACAGTTAGAGCGGCTGACAAGCCAGCTGGTGTCAATGGGTCTGTAAACTCGCAGATCAGAGCTTGACATAACGCGCCATAATCATTTCTGATTTGGAATGGCTGACGTTCGATGAAGCTGCTTACCTCTCGATTTGAGGTTGCTTTAATGAGATAGATCTTGTCGTCGGTTGTAGCACCTGGAAATCTTCTAAGGTAAAAGTCGATATCCTTCAAGTAGATTTCTACGTCATGAGTGCCTTGATGACCAGGCTCGAAGCGTGCTATGTTTCTAGCAATTTTGTCGAGGTCCCTGTCAGAGGGGCAAGGCAAGAGAGGATCATTAGAGAACGAATATGATCTCTGAAATGGTGGCGATGTGCCAGGGTCAAGAAATGTTTGATCGCGATGTTGCGATGGATAGTCAAGAGTAGTTGGAAATGTGGGCAGAAAGGCCCGTTCCAAAGGATGAGTGTCCCTTCTTTCTTTGAAGAAGCTTGGATCAAATTGTTCCCTCTGGTCTCGACCAAGTTGGAGGGAGTATTGTAGCTTCATTTGGGCATTAGCCAGCTTTTCTTCTGTTTCTTGTTGTTGATCTTGACAGAGGCTCAGCTGTCTCTGAGCTTCTCTGAGCTGATATTGCAGCATCAAGTATGCCTTTCTTCATCTTGGTGAGCTGTTGCGTGTACTTTAACTTGTGTTTTTAAGTGAGTTAACTCCCCAGCTGTATGTTCAAGAAGGACTCTGCCCTTTCCAGCTTATGGGTAGTTTTCTCAAGCTTTCTGGTTGTTTCCAACAGCTCGTTTTCCTTTTTCTCAAGGTCATCATCAAGTTTCTCAACCTTTTCTTTGAGAAAAAGTTTCTCCTTGATGTCCATAGGTGCAGGCAGTTGTGCTGTTTTCAATTCAGCAATTTGTGTTTCTGCCTTGTCAAGAGATTGCTGAGTCTCATCCAGCGCTCTTTTCAGCGCGATGTTTTCTTCTCTTTGCGCCTTTAGTTTATCTGTGGTGTGTACCAGCAAATTTTCTTTTTGCTTTAACTGTGATGCCATCACAAAGAACATGCGTCTCAGGATGTGAGCGGGCTCATCGTCTTGAAAAGACGAAAGTGAAGCCTTCACTAGAAATTCAGCCATAACGTCTTCCAGATTAGTGGGGTTAGTCTTTTGAGCTGTAGACACATAATCTGGAATCAGCTGATTGGTCATTTCTGCCAATATTGTGCCATTGTCCTCCATTGGGTTTCCATGGATGGACTCTCTGGTGTCTGTCATGGTTGGTTTGGTTTGAAAACAAAAGGGGTTAAGATTGTGTGTAAGATGTTTGGTTCAGTAGTTTAATTCTTTATAGCTTCAGTGATTACACAAAGTGTCAATTAAAGTTGTTAAGAATCAATAGCATTGCTATGATCTAAACTTTGACAAGCAAAATGTCTCAGAGGACAGTGATTAAGCTTGGATAAATGTTGAATAAATCAACATGAATGCTTAAATTAATTGAAAATAAAACTCTAACTTAGTAGGCATAGCCATAGGTTTGATGAATTTGTCTTAAAATACTAAGGTATATTAAACTGGAGTGGCATCTGAGGATGAGTAAACTCCAGAGTTAAATCTTAGTAAAAGGGAAGAAATGATTCAAAATAGGATCAAATCTAAAATTGTTGATTAAGATTAAGGTTTTGTAAAAGATTAGGCGATCTGTAGTTTTAAGAAATAAAACTTGTACAGAAGATCGACTGTAGAATAGATTGATGATCAATTTTAAAGTTGTCAATGACAAGATATGATCAAATTAAACAGAATAATTTAGGACCATTAAGAGAGCTGAAAAGCAGTCAAATGTAAATAGAATAATACGACAATCCAAATGTAAGTTTGAATTTAGCTTGATTAATTGTTCTGCAGTAAGATACAGGAACAAGATCAACTTGTAGAGTTAGAGTATCATAAAAGAATTAAAACAAAGAAGAACCAAAATCTTAAATGAAGATTTGGATTTGTTCTGATCTTAAATCAAAATCACACTAATGTAGAAGAGGAATTAACTGTATAACAGTCAATTAAACTCTGAAGGAAGCTTTTAAGCTATACAGAAAACAAAAGGGAGAAAACCCTTGTAATTGATTTAACAAATCTGTCAAAGTGCACAAAATATTAACCAAAGTTAAAATAATTGCTAAAGCAGTATTAAATCAAATAAAGTCAATGAAGCATTGGAAGAAATTTAAGTTGCACTGTTAACAGTAAACTGTAGGCCTATCAATGTTTACAGGCTGTAAGCTAAGCTTAAACAGTGGATTAAATCAAATTGAAATCTATTAAACCTTAAATAAAGTCTTAATGTCATTCAAAGAACTGTGAATCACACTGATTGTTTTTCAATGCTTACAGAAGAAAGACAATTAATGCTTCAATTTAAGTGATCGAAGAAGAGTGACTTTATGTGTCAATTAATTACTGCATAGAAGTTAGAATGATTAAATTCTAAACTTTAGTTTAAGTATGAAAGTTACAGGCAATTAAGTCTGCATGTTACACAATGTCGACTATGTCAACTCTTTAAAAACAATGTGTGCAGGGAAATCAGAGTTATGTGTGCGTGTTATCAACCAACCAAGCAGGACAGTGTTATAGGGAGGACTTGTGTCACAAAACACTACCAGAGGGCAAATGCAAAGGAACAAGAGTTGGTTGTCTGGCAACCAAAGCAGCAATGCAGTCCGTCTCACCACTAGACGGCGATAACAAGTAAAAAGTTCTCAGTTAGCCACAAGAAGAAGCTGGTTGTCTAGCAACCAGTCTGTTTATGCTATGTGTAGCACAATAGCATGCTAACAGCTAATAGAAATAGCTCAAAGGCTAACAGCTAGCCACTGGGAGTGACTGGTCACTTAAGATGCAGGATGTGGAGTTTGACTCCACCTCCCTGAAGGACGTCGTTTGTCGAACACAATACGACTCATTCACTTTTCAGACCTCTGAGGGCCAACAGCAGGCTGTGCGTGCAGCCTGACACACAGTGATGAACAAGACAAACTCTCAGGGCCAAAGTCCCAAAGCAGCGGTTCAGCCGACCACAAACACAGCGGTTTGTGGGGAAAAACACAAATCAACAAGCGCAGTGTTTCACAGTGGTCCAAGCGGACAATTTAGGGCTCACCAACACTTTAAATGTTGTGCGGCTACGAACAATCAATGAGTTAAACTCACATTAATCCTCCCGCTAAGAGCGGCCTCGAATCAGGTAGCTAATCTGAGACAGAGAGATGAGGGGTTAATTTTTCTTTTATAGAAACCAGAGTCTCGTGGTAACTATTTTATCACTGATATCGGGCGTATCAGCTTTAGGCCTTTAAACACTGTAAGGTCTCGTTCACGTGGTGCACGTTCAGCACGCAGAGTCACAGAATGCAGCCAGGACGGCTTTACACTTCTTTAAGTGATTAAACTCGAGTATAAAACAAACAAACACGGCTCACCACAACACAAAGCACAGTGCAATTTTGCAGAATAAAGAAAAACATTTAAACATAGCCCAACACGTTTCAGCAAGCACAGCAGCAAGATTAAAAGCAGGGATTGCTTTATTTCTATTCAAAGAGATAAGATTTTTGTCTTAAATATCAATTTATGTTTAGAATGTTTTCTATCAGTTGCACCCAAATAATATGTCTGGTGTTATTTTGGAAGTTTCTATTTGCAGGGCCTCACACGGGCCGCCATAATATACTGTAGTGATTATTTTCTGGATATTACTGGATATTAATTAAAGTAATTAATATTCATTTAATAACCAGGTTTGCTCTCATTAATTAAAGGGGGCACCATCCTTTTTATACAAAAAAGGCAAAATTAACTTAATTAGCTGATTTATTAATTTATTTCATTTAAATTAGATAAATCAATTAAGTCAAACTTATCAGTTTAATCAATTAAGTCAAACTTCAGTTGTTTAATCAATCTCAAATCTAAAGACAGAACTCTCATGCAGTGATGTCAATCTTCCAAATAGAATACCAACAGACAGAACTTTAAATATATAAGGGTGATTTATTAAAATGAATATATAAGACAAAATAAAATAAAATAAACACTTAAGAAGGAATAAATGTCAAAGATGTACTAAATCAATGATGTTATCAATCAGGAAAGAAGATATGAACCCTCAAGGAACATTTAAGCATATGGAGTGGTTATAGTGGATTAATTTCCGAATTAACCTACTTGTAAAAGGTCAAATCAAGGGGAAATTATTAGAGAATTGAACCAAGACACACTCAAGCCCATCTGAAAGAAGATAGAACCGCCTCTTACGAAGTGTTGTCTGGATTGGGCCTCATCTGGTCCGAGCTACTGGAGAATCTGAAGGACTGTTCTGGTTCTGGGTGTCGTCCCAGAGGGTTGGTCCACACTCTACCCAGCGCGATGGATCCAGAGAGGTTGTTCAGACGTGAGCTGGTCCCAGGTTTCCCAGGAGAGAAGTCTCAGATTGGACTGGCCGGTTCTGCTCAAGATTTTACGCTGGAGCTTGGGCGTTGGTGTCTCGATTGTATATAAAAAAAGTTGATTTGTAACTAATTCCAAAAATCAAGAATTCGTCGGCCATACGAATACTATCCTGAAATTAATTAGAAAAAGTCAATTTACTATGAAGTAAATCTTTGAAGTCTTACTGGCTTATAAAGAAAGAATCGGCGGGCATGTCACAAAACTTAGACAAAAACTAAGGAAAAATATGTGAGCCAAAATCAAAAGTGGTGACGAAGACGAGGAGGAAGAAGGAGACGGACAAGTGAAGAGGGGAGCAGAGAAGAAGAGGAGCGAAGAGACAAGAGTGGGAGAAGACCGCATGTTTCTCTGTTTTGTCTACTCGCAGGGGGAGGGCTTTTGGATGAGTTAACAACGCTTTATCAACTAATACTTGGCCAATATTAAGTTGTATTTTGATTAAACATCCAATATAAGCACTCCAACTGGATAGAAAATCTCATGGTGATCAATTTGATACCAAATACTGTATATCTAAAGTATAAGAAAGAATTAAACAATTCAAATTCTATTAAACAGTCAATAAAACAAAATAGAGGTAGTTAACTTTAGACATACAAGTTAACATGCCTTTAAGATGGTTTGCAACTAAACTTAAGGTGTAGAAATCCTATCATAAGCATTCTTCAATGAAACAGAGTGATAAAATAACACAGAGTAATAATAACCCAACTTTCTCCTAACTTGGGGATTTTTAGGGCTAAAAACACACAAGTCACATCATTAGAAAGCATTTGTCATGACAGGATATGATATCACATTGTTAGAAGTGTTTCATTTAAAGAGTTTCAGTTTTAAAAGGTTTGTGGGTTTTCTGTGTGGACAGAGACCACATCTGGAGTGGATGAGGGGTCCAAGATGTCCAGGGAGGTCCAAGGTCAACTTAGGTGTCACCAAGAATGGTTTATAACGTTGAGAACGGACTCTCTTCGAACATACTATTTGGTCTCAGCCAATCGCTGTTTAGGAAGAAGAGTAAACATCCACACCGATGTCTGCTCGGAGATTTAGAGCCATGCACGGAGGGAGGCCCAGAGTCAGAGAGGAATGTTCTTTGTCCCTTTTGGAGTTTCCTTAAAGTTGATCAGTTTGATATCGCTACACTTTTTATGGAGTCACTCTGGGTGTCGGCCCTTGGCTTTCATAGTCCGGAGCTCAGGGGTGAACCGGGGGCAGATGTGGTGAAGGAAACAGAGCGAGTTTTGACTGGAGCGAGGGAGTTGAGGATGGCTTGCAGGCTGTTGTTATAGAGGCTGACCAGATCATCAGGGTGGGAGAGAGAGTCCGGGATGAGAATATTGTCAATTTTGGTGGAGAGGGTGGCTGATTTGATGTCCTTT
This sequence comes from Scarus forsteni, assembly GCA_036419115.1. Lineage (NCBI taxonomy): Eukaryota > Metazoa > Chordata > Actinopteri > Labriformes > Labridae > Scarus > Scarus forsteni. The sequence continues at coordinate 223,904 of JAZDUH010000134.1, read as the reverse complement.
AAGTTCCGGAAAGAAATGCGGCGGGGAAGCTTGATGGAGGAGAGAGTGAGTGTGGTATTAAATGTGAGGAGAAAGTGGTCAGTAATAGGGAGTTCATCTGCTGTGCAGTTTGATGGGGTGAGACCAGAACAGCAGATTAAGTCCAGTTTATGTCCTTATTTGTGAGTGGGGAAGTCAGTGTACTGTTGGAAACCGAAGCTGTCCAGGCATGAGGAAAAATCTCTGGTGAGGAGTAGATTGATATTGTCCATGTGTATATTAAAGTCTCCAACCAGAATGATGTTGGGCGAGAGGGTGGATAGATGAGTGAGCAGGGTAGAAATGTCATTTAAAAAGTCACAGTGTGGTATGGGTGGGCGGTAAACAGTGGCAACAACAGTGGGAGATGGACCAGGCAACTGAAACACAAGAGATTCAAATGAACTGACAGGAGGTGATGAGACAGGGAGGACTTTCCACTTCTCGCAGTGAAGTATCGCGAGGCCCCCACCGCGGCCATTGCCACGGGGACGACAGAGGTAAACATAACCTGGAGGAGGGGAGTCGTTTGGCTGAGAGAAGTTATTAGGCTGTTGCCATGTTTCTGTTAAGCAAAGAAAGTCAATCTTACGGTCGGTGAGGAGATCCTGGATGAGATAACCCTTGTTCGTAAGTGAGTGGATGTTAAGCAGACCGAAGATGACTGAGGTGTTGTCCTGTTTGACAGCAGCGTTAGCCAACTGAGTTAGGCTGGCTAACGTGCTGTGATCGACTGTCCAGTCAGAGATTTTGGGACGGCGGCGAGAGGTGGGCCAAAAGGATTTCATTGCTGAAGAGCTGTTGTGCTTGAAGTACCTGCGGGACCCACGGTGAATGTATTTTCACCGAGGAGGAAGAGCAATGTCCGGGTGTTGGAGATGCCCAGGTGGTGGAGGCTGGGGCACGCGCCAGCGGATCCAGAGGAGCTCAGCAGTGGTGAACTGATAAAGTCCAGCTACAGGATGATGGCAGACGGATAATAATGTCCAGAGGAGAGCAGACCAGAAGCACAGCGGGCTGATCCGCATAGTGACAGCAGCAGGGACATTGTAGAGAGAGCAGGAAGCAGTGATCCGACCAGGGGGCTAGTGTTTGCCAGTGCGATAAAACCACAGAGAATGCAGGAGCAACAGTCGGTGCTCGAGCGAAAGGTAAGTTGAACAACTCTCAGAAAAGTCCACTTATCGTCCCATCAGGCCTAAAAGAGCTCACGAAAAGGATGAAAAACCGTGTCGGGGGAGCAGTGGCAGTGAGATATGCCAGTTTCCACTCACCCCGGAAGAATTGACTCTATTGGGATGAATTGACTCTTAACACCTCAGACCACAGACTCATCATCTTTAAAGATAATGGTTTAAGATAATAATCTTGTGTTTGCTGTCCTTCGTCAGGAAAAGGGAGAGTAGGGACAAAAACAGCTTATAATCATTGTGTGATAAGATTTAAAGTAAAATAATTAATTAATTTAAAAAGAAGCAATAAGTACCCGTTAATTGCCATAAAAACGTCTTTAATTGGACGCCATTCGAAATTTATCTCATGAAATTTAACTTTACTGCTTGGCATTGAGTGTGAATTATACAGATTTTTTTGGTATTAAATTAAACATTTTAGTATCATTTTATTGATAGTACCCTTTAATTTGTAAAAATCTGAAGCTGAGAGTAACGCCAGTGGGAGCCAGAGTTTCTCATCCCTGCTGTAGGAAATACAATCCAAGTGTTTGAGAGACAGTCCACGTGCAGCAGACCAAAAAATATCCTGAAGCAAAGAGGCACAGCCCTAACATTTATAACAAACATCAGCAAGCTGTTGTCTGGTCTTTGTAAAGTGCAGGTCTTACCATCTGTCTGCTGCCCAGGTCTTGCTGCGTCGGACACGAGGCTCCTGTTTCTGGATAAAGAAAATATCACCTTAGATTTTTGTGATGACTCTTGACCTCAAGCTCAGCAGGTCACACACACCTTGTACAGAACACTGTGCTGGTGGATTATGTAGAAACTGTCCTGTCTGAGCAAACACTGACATGTGACTGTATCAAACTCCTGGATTTCATTTTAAAAGACAACGTCCCTACCAACTGAGGCCCTGTTTACACGGAGATACTCTCACCTGAAAGGCACAGGTTCTTCCTTTGAGTTTTTAAAAGCAACCAAAAACGGAGCAGTGAAAACACCACCTAAACAACCGCCATCTCAAACAAGAACTGACACTAAGACTCGAGGCCTCCTAAAACACTAGCAGGGCAAACTGATTTTGCCAAAATATAATTGCATTATGAGAACACCTTGACAAAATGTAACTTAACAAAGACTTAAATACACATTATCACCCTGTCATACTAACAATACTAATGCAGTTACCATGGAGATGTACTGCCCCTGTTACCAACTTCTGACCTGTTGGTGCTTTGCATTATGGTAAACAATACACAAGGTAGACTGGGCCAAATTCAGTTTTCAACTGTTCAAAACTGTCATGGAGAATCTCCGCTCTGAGTGTAGCAGAGTAGAAGCCTAATGCAGTCCTAAGGTGAACGGTGTGACCGTGGCATGTACAGGGATCAGTCAGGCTGATTGTGGCTCAATCCTGAAAGCTTTCTGTGGAAAATTGACAAGGACATATCAGTTTGTCCCCTGACTGTGTTTTTTGATCAACTCGGGCTGTTGGATGACAGAATCACACACTGAGTTCCTCTTAGATCTCTTACTTTGTCCCTGAAGCTCCAGGTTGATCTTTAAACTTCAGAATAAAGTCTTTGGACTGGTCACTCTGCAGGGACAAACATCCGGACACCTCAGACTCTGCCATGTCTTCGTCTTCCACAGGAACACTCATCTTATCTGAGGAGAAAAAACAGGTCAAAGACCAGAGAACAGGAGAAAACTCACATGCAGAGAGACAAAGGCCAGAGGAAACAGCTTTAGAAGAGCAGTGCAGCACCACAGAGGCTCACTTTACTCTCATGTCTTTATGTTACTAAACTTATGACAGAGGATTAGGGTTTTAAAACCGACAGATAATTAAGTGAACGAGAATAAAGTTGTAAAGTAATGACAAATAAACTCATAAATGTATGAGAATAGAGTTGAAAATTTGGGAGAATAATGTAAAGAAATTACGAGAACATGTTGAAAAATTATGGAAATAAAGTCAAAAGTAAAGAGAATAAAATCAAAAAATTACGAGAATATAGTCAAAAATAACGATAATAAAGTAAAACAGTTATGGGAATATAGTCAAAAAGTTACGAGAATAAAATCGAAATTACAATAATAAAGTTGAAAAAATTCGAGAACAAAGTCGAAATATTACTTGAAGTAAGTTGAAAAGTTAAAAGAATAAGGTTAAAAATTACAAGAATAAAGACAAAAAATTATGAGAATAAAGCAGGAAAAGTTACAAGAATACAGTTGAAAAGTGCAGGTCTTACCATCAGTCTGCTGCCCAGGTCTTGCTGCGTCGGACACGAGGCTCCTGTTTCTGGATAAAGAAAATATCACCTTAGATTTTTGTGATGACTCTTGACCTCAAGCTCAGCAGATCACACTCACCTTGTACAGAACACTACGCTGGTGGATTATGTAGAAACTGTCCATATTATTTGCTGATCACATTCATATGGCTTCATATTCATTTACACACATGATTCAAAAGGTGGGAGAAACTGAGGGTAAGTATCCTGTCTGAGCAAACACTGACATGTGACTGTATCAAACTCCTGGATTTCATTTTAAAAGACGACGTCCGTACCAACTGAGGCCCTGTTTACACAGAGATACTCTGACCTGAAACACACAGGTTCTTCATTTACGTTTTTAAAAGCAATCCACGTTCACATGGAGACACCAGAACAACTGAAAACACTGTAGTGTGCATGTTGCTTCAGTAGATGGTGATGTAGGTTTGCACAGAAACAGCGCTGCTACAACACACGTATGAGGAACAAAAACTTTTCACAAACAGCAATGGACGAAGACACAGGAGTTTCAACAAATCTGTCTGGATAGTTTTGTCTGGATAACAAACCGAGCACAGTAAGCAGCTCACATGTTACTCTGTAGACACTGAAGCTGTTGTTGTTCCTGGTAGCCTTCATGTGAAAGAGTACTGCACATGCGGTGAATCCCGTTTACCTGAAGCCGGACAGCGATGCATTTTCAAAGCGCTCCACTCTGGACCCTGGTTACTAAACTTTGTGGATTCATGCAATTCAGGCGCAGTTCCCATGAAAACGGGAGGCAAATACGCAATGCAAAGTTCAGATTCAACCAAAAACAGAGCCGTGTAAACACCACCTGAACCACTTCAAACAAGAACTGACACTAAGTCTTGAGGCCTCCTCAAACACTAGCAGGACATACTGATTTTGCCAAAATATAGTTGCATTATGAGAAAACCTAGACAAAATGTAACTTAACAAAGACTTAAATACACATTATCACCCTGTCATGCTAACAATGTTAATGCAGTCACCATGGAGATGTACTGCCCCTGTTACCAACCTCTGACCTGTTGGTGCTTTGCATTATGTAAACAATACACAAGGTAGACTGGGCCAAATCCAGTTTTCAACTGTTCAAAACTGTCGTGGAGAATCTCTGCTCTGAGTGTAGCAGAGTGGAAGTCTAATGCAGTCCTAAGGTGAACAGTGTGACCATGGCATGTACAGGGATCAGTCAGGCTGATTGTGGCTCAATCCTGAAAGCTTTCTGTGGAAAATTGACAAGGACATATCAGTTTGTCCCCTGACTGTGTTTTTTGATCAACTCAGGCTGTTGGATGACAGAATCACACACTGAGTTCCTCTTAGATCTCTTACTTTGTCCCTGAAGCTCCAGGTTGATCTTTAAACTTCAGAATAAAGTCTTTGGACCGGTCACTCTGCAGAGACAAACATCCGGACACCTCAGACTCTGCCATGTCTTCGTCTTCCACAGGAACACTCATCTTATCTGAGGAGAAAAAACAGGTCAAAGAGCAGAGAACAGGAGAAAACTCACATGCAGAGAGACAAAGGCCAGAGGAAACAGCTTTAGAAGAGCAGTGCAGCACCACAGAGGCTCACTTTACTCTCATGTCTTTATGTTACTAAACTTATGACAGAGGATTAGGGCTTTAAAACCGACAGATAATTAAGTGAACGAGAATAAAGTTGTAAAGTAATGACAAATAAACTCATAAATGTATGAGAATAGAGTTGAAAATTTGGGAGAATAATGTAAAGAAATTACGAGAACATGTTGAAAAATTATGGAAATAAAGTCAAAAGTAAAGAGAATAAAATCAAAAAATTACGGGAATATAGTCAAAAAGTTACGAGAATAAAATCGAAATTACAATAATAAAGTTGAAAAAATTCGAGAACAAAGTCGAAATATTACTTGAAGTAAGTTGAAAAGTTAAAAGAATAAGGTCAAAAATTACAAGAATAAAGACAAAAAATTATGAGAATAAAGTGGGAAAAGTTACAAGAATACAGTTGAAAAGTGCAGGTCTTACCATCAGTCTGCTGCCCAGGTCTTGCTGTGTCGGACACGAGGCTCCTGTTTCTGGATAAAGAAAATATCACCTTAGAGTTTTGTGATGACTCTTGACCTCAAGCTCAGCAGGTCACACACACCTTGTACAGAACACTACGCTGGTGGATTATGTAGAAACTGTCCATATTATTTGCTGATCACATTCACATGGCTTCATATTCATTTACACACATGATTCAAAAGGTGGGAGAAACTGAGGGTAAGTATCCTGTCTGAGCAAACACTGACATGTGACTGTATCAAACTCCTGGATTTCATTTTAAAAGACGACGTCCCTACCAACTGAGGCCCTGTTTACACGGAGATACTCTCACCTGAAACACACAGGTTCTTCATTTACGTTTTTAAAAGCAATCCACGTTCACATGGAGACGCCAGAACAACTGAAAACACTGTAGTGTGCATGCTGCTTCAGTAGATGGTGATTTAGGTTTGCACAGAAACAGCTTAGGTACAACACGTACGAAGAAGAAAAACATTTCAAAAACAACAATGGCGAGTGGATGCACAAAGACGCAGGAGTTTCAACAAATCTGTCTGGATAGTTTTGTCTGAATAACAAACCGAGCACGGTAAGCAGCTCACATGTTACTCTGTAGACTCTGAAGCTGTTGTTGTCCCTGGTATTCAAGTGCAGCCTTCATGTGAAAGAGTACTGCACATGTGGTGAACCCCGTTTACATGAAGCCTGGCCGAGACGAATTTTCATTTGCTCAACTCTGGACCCTGGTTACAGAAAGTTGACAGATTCAGGCACTCCAGGTGCAGTTCCCATGAAAACGGGAGGCAAATACGCAATGCAAAGTTCAGATTCAACCAAAAACAGAGGCGTGTTAACGCCACCTGAACCACCGCCACCTCAAACAAGAAGTGACACGAAGTCTTGAGGTCTCCTCAAACACTAGCAGGACAGACTGATTTTGCCAAAATAAAGTTGCATTATGAGAACACCTAGACAAAATTTTTTTGACAACATGTAACTTAACTAAGACTTAAATTCACATTATCACCCTGTCATGCTAACAATGCTAATGCAGTCTCCATGAAGATGAACTGCCCCTGTAACCAACCTCTGACCTGTTGGTGCTTTGCATTATGGTAAACAATACACAAGGTAGACTGGGCCGAATTCAGTTTTCAACTGTTCAAAACTGTCGTGGAGAATCGCCACTGTGAATGTAGAGGGGTGGAAGTCTGATGCAGTCCTAAGGTGAACAGCAACCATTCAGAACGTGTTGCACTCAATGTCTGTAATAATGTCGGAATTTTTGTGAGACCTTGCCAGTGTTTGAAAAAGTTTTTTCTGTTTTTCTCGCTGCACCGAAGTCCCAATCACTTTGATTTCAGGCCACTAATTGAATAGGGCTGCACTAAGATCTCTTACTTTGTCCCTGAAGCTCCAGGTTGATCTTTAAACTTCAGAATAAAGTCTTTGGACCGGTCACTCTGCAGGGACAAACATCCGGACACCTCAGACTCTGCCCAGTCTTCATCTTCCACAGGAACACTCATCTTATCTGAGGAGAAAAAACAGGTCAAAGACCAGAGAACAGGAGAAAACTCACATGCAGAGAGACAAAGGCCAGAGGAAACAGCTTTAGAAGAGCAGTGCAGCTCCACAGAGGCTCACTTTACTCTCATGTCTTTATGTTACTAACTAACACAGCCCTTCCTGGAGTTTCTATCACACATTTAGACAGTCTGTCACCAAACATGGACAAATCACATCATCACTTCCACCTTGGTGTCTTTGTTCACGGGTAACAGTGAGCAGAGACACTGACGGACACATTTGAAGACTGCAGGATAAATACTCACCTTATTTAGCTTTTCAGTTCCCCCTGCGCACTGTTTTCACAGACTGTAGCTCAGAGTTCAACACCTTCATAAATATCAGGACTTTGAACCGTCTGTTTTGATCCAGCTCAATAAAAAAGGAGGAAGAGGGAAGTAATATGAAGAATCAGCCTTAACCCTTTAACTTCAACATCAATTGTTTGGCAGAGGTCAATAAATTCAGAAATATTTAATGTGTCAAAAAAATAACACATCATTGTTTTTTATCAGTGTTGTAGGAAACAGAAAAATCTGCAAACAGACCAAAAGAACTGATATTTACTTTGTGTGAGATTTAAATGTGTAAAAAGTGAAATGTTTTTGTTATCACCCTCATTATTTTTTTAGCATGGTCACCATGTGTACATCAACCAGTATATAACAGAAATATAAACAGATAAAGCAGCACACTACTAGACTCCCGCTCATATCCCTCCCACATATTCTTTGAAAAAGTTAAATAAATACAAATTCATAACACAACCATCAACTTAAAAAAAACACAGAAGTTCAACATTTCAAACAAAAACTTACATATAAATTCATAAACACACTTGTTCTCACAAGAGTCTGTGTAAAACAGATTTGTCATAAACTAAAAATCATTGCTGAGCCAGGGATAAATTCACCAAGGAGTGTAACAACAGTTTCTGATTATTTTAAGCTTTACTTTTGCTGCAGGTTTCCTGTTTTGTTTTGTTGTCCCTTCAGTTTTTCCCCTACTGATGTGTTGGTAAATTTTCCAAGGATGTTGCTCAAGGGAGCCAAGGTCTTATGAAACCTCTGTTATTTTTTTCTAAAGTCAATCTCTAAAAAGGTGGAAACTCATAAATCTGCTCAAGAAACATTTTAAAAGTCAGGGGGAATTCATTTTTCCAAAATAAAAGAATACACTTCTTAGCAAAATATGTTATGATTATTAATAATGTGCGTTTTTTCTGATCAAACTGGAAAACTGGTTTGTTATTCATGAGATACACACCAGGTATTTGATCAAATTCTGTTTTTAAAGCTTTTTTTGTGAAATAATGAATTGAATTCCAGAAGTTTTTAAAAGTATCACAATGTCAAAAGAGGAGCATAAATGTTACTTCTGCCGACGTCGGTTTGTTTGTTTTTTTATTTGTTTATTTGTTTCTGGTACAAAAAATAAATTAGAAAATTTTGGGAAAAATTTTGATCTCCATCGCCGTTTAGAACCAGGATTTTTTTTTCATAATTTTCTTTTTAATGAACATTCTGATACATACTTTGCATACATCTATTAACTGACCTAATTTTTTTGCCAATACTGCATCCTTACATAATGTCCTTCCTCAGTCTCTCAGCTTGTATCACTATCATAAAATAATCGTACCTATTAATTTACACCTGAGGTCAACTACTGTCACATTTTTTGAAGAAAAAAAGGAAAAGAAAAGACAGGGAACATGACAACTTCAGTAGCTACAAACAAGGGTACTTTTCCTTCCAATAATGGACATCTCAAATGAAGTCTGACCTAATTGGTTTTATGTACCTAACCCAACTTTCCCATATTCTTTTGAATCTGTCGTCCTCCAGTCTCAAGGAGAAAGTTAATTTTTCCATCACATAAATATTGTGTACAACCTGAACCCAGTCCTCATCCTCAGGTACCTCCTTCTCTGGCCAATTTCTGTAATTGCCTTCTTCCTTGCAATCAACATTGTTCTGGGGCGGACATTAGCTCAGTTGGTAGAGCGTCCACCTATGTACGGGGGCTGCCAACCCCCAGCAGCGGCTGTACGTTCGAATCCCGGCCTCAGCCCTGTGCTGCATGTCATTCCCCGTCTCTTCACCTGCTTTCCTGTCACAACGTCAGCTGTCCTATCAAATAAAGGCAATAAAAAGCACAAAAAATATCTTAAAAAAAAAAAAAAAAAAAAAAACATTGTTCTAGTGATATGCTTGCCTCCCATTCTTGTAAAATCTATGCCAAGTTTTCCCAAATCTAATACCTCAAATGTAAGTGGAAGGTCTACCTTGAGTATTTTATCCAAACACTTTTTTAAGCTCCTGCCAGTAGCTGGGGATGGAGGGAAAACTCCAGAATAAGTGAAATGGATCCTGGAATTTTTTAAAGGATTCTTTAACATTGCGAGATAGGGACATTTTCTGCAATGGTGCATATTATTTCACCAAAAATAGTCAAAGCATTTGGAAAAAATATAGGACAAGTTTCCAACAGGTTCTACAAGATATTAAAGACTGATCTGGATCCTGGAAAAATTCTGATTTTTCTGATCCAGAACAAAAAAAAATTTAGATATCCTTGGAATTTTCATCATAGCAAGGGAACAAATAAAAGTATAGACTTGCAACAAATCCCAAAATACAGCTAAGATTCTGTGGAATCTGGAGTGTTCAATTGGATTTGTTACATTTTCAAACTGAAATAAAATAGATATCATTATGAACCCAATTGCTAATGGTATGTTTTCATGGTCAAGGAATCTAAATATTTGCATGAAATTAAGGAAGGGCTAATATTCATGGTGAAAATAAAAATATGGGTGAGGACTGTGGCGCTGGGACCAAGGTACGTTTTATAAGTCTGTTTCCTGTGTATAAAAGACACAAGCAGAATCAAGAAATCAAGCTGTTCCCATTTTGGGCAAAAAACAAAATAACAGGAAACAGCTCCATTTTCGTTTTTGTGTTATGCGCAAAAAAAACAACAAAAAAAAACCAACAAGAAACAGCCCGTTTTTTTTGTTTTCACACAAAAAATGAAAATTCCACTCCATATTACATTTTGTGGGCGACAGTGCTGTGCCCTTCACAATAAAACTCGTTCTCTAGCGGACATGGAGAACTGGACTTTCAGTGCACTGCCTGCATTTATTCCAAATCAACGCAAGTCGTGTACAAAGGCCAGGATTTACACTGAAGTAATCTATCTATTGATTAAGAGAGAGAGAGGCCTATTTATCAGGGATAAAACACACAAGACAGACAAGGCAAGCTGAAAGTAGGCATTTAAATGACCAGCAGGTGCTGCTGTGCCTTCACGATGCCATCAATCATCTTTAAATGTCCAAGTGATCCATACATGGATCTGGATTGGAGCAAGGATTCAAAGGTTATGTGACGGAAAAAAATGTAAATGATACTGTATAAATAATGGGGTTTCAAAAGAAGTGGCAGGAATTTACTGCCACTAAGTCAGAGCCATTAAATAAGCACAGGATGCAATTTACAAAACACAGCGGAAGATCTCTATTGACACATTTAAGTAACAATTCAATAAAATAGACAAGCAACTTTAATGGGGGACCTCCTCTGCCTGCCGAGACATCCACCAAAGGCTTCTGCCATTAGCCACTGCAGCCAGTGCAACACAGGGCCAGACTCCTGGCTTAAGGCACATCAATAAACACGGCACGCTGTCACCCTCCACTGGAGGCACTGCAAACTACACACACACAGCTGGTTCACACAGCAACTCACACGTGACGTCCCCACTTAAAGGAGACAAATCATATTTCTTTCTCCTTTTCACTATGCCAGACTAGGATGCCTGTAAAGCATTTCTGCCCTCAGTACAAGTCATTTAGTTCCTTCATTGCCCCACAATAGCGTTCTCAAAATCCTCATTATATAGGCCATTATGAAGCTCTTGTTGAAACGCTCGGTCTCCAGACCAACCTAAAGTTACCTCGCAACATCACAGCCCTTTGTGCTCTGATTGGTCAGGAGCCAGCCCATCCTTCTTCTTCTACTGTTTTTTCCAGCAGGCTCAAAGCAGCAACCGCGTATTGAGTCCCCCTACAGGCCAGAGCTGGTAATGACTGAATGTGAACTAGGGACCTATATACCCCTGCTGGTGGATGTGTCCCTCGGTGACGGTTTTGTGGCTAACCGACATCACAGAGGAGAAAGTGTTTTATCAGATTACTCCAATAAAAAGAAAGGTACCTTGTGTCGTCACAATTTAAATCTCGCGGACATCTCGCAATGACCTATTTTCAGAGGCATCAAGGCGATCAGAAAAAAACATTCTAATTCATTTTTTGAAAATTGAGAGGGTGTAAGGTCTTGTTTTCAAATTTATTATATTAAATGTAAGTATTAAATCATACATCAGCGTGATATGTCTCCTTTAAGGTAAAAACCCTTCGGCTGCTCTGCACAGGTTGTTGCCTTTTCCCTTTGCTTTTGAGTCATTGGTATTTATCCAGAATAATTAAATAAAAGAGATCACATAAGTTAACCTTTAGAGTACAGTTACATCTGTTAAATACACTGAATATGCACTCAGAACCAGTTCTGGCAAAAAGAAGCATTCTCATGGTAAATGTAGCCATCTTGTGGCAAGCGGACACATGTAAACTTGCTGCGACCATCAATGGCCATCAACAAATGCTTTAATTTACAGGACTCCAAATACTCTTCTTGAACAATTTACTGTTAAGTATGAGAAAAGTCCTTTATCTGAAATGAGTTAAACTCACATTTCAGCAGGTACGCACATGACTGGTTTCTGCTACAACACACCTGGAAAGACCATGTGCTGAGTGAAGGCGTACAGACAGGAAGTGATGACATCATCATGGTTCTTTAAGGACACTAACAGAGTTCAAAGCACAACCTGCATAACTATCACAACAGAAAACTGTGGACTTCCTCACAGTCATGCTCATGAATCAGGTTAGTTTTAGGGTACATTTTTGTTACCTAGTTTGTTATTCATGATTAGAAAATTAACACATAATGCCTACTATCTGTAAGTTACATACAGTAAGGGGGGGGCTTTTGTTGGCATGTGCAGCATCTATGCTCCGCCAGCAGAGGTCGTACTTCAACATCAATTTTCTAGGATTTTCAAATGGTGCCTTCGTGTTTAGGTTGAATGAGTAGCTAGGCTGTTTTCTGCATTCATGTCAAGCAATGCAGTTCATTTGTCACATAGAAGATGGGATGTTGATTTCTGTATTGTTAAATTGAACATATTATCTTAAAAAGGTTCATACTGTCTTCATAGTAATAACTGTTCAACAGGGTTCTTTTTGAAAGACAGGGAGGTTTGTTTACCTGCTTTACTAGTTTCAACCCTCTTCCGGGGTCTGACGAAGAGGGTTGAAACTAGTAAAGCAGGGAAACAAACCTCCCTGTCTTTCAAAAAGAACCCTGTTGAACAGGAACTGAACATATTATGTTTGAGTAAATTGTTTTATTGCACTATTGTTATTTAAAACAGGCTAGATTGTTAGCCATACATTCATTCAGCTTTTATATGATGACCGGCCCTATAAACGCAAAAAATAAGCTCATGATGACGGCATGGTCACTAATCATAAAATAACACAAAGTGGTTCAGCACCACAGTGAGCGACGATGTCATATTAAAGTCAATCAAGTGGACATGAAGTAAAGCAAACCAAGAGAACAACAAAAACATGGGGCCATGGTAACTAAACATTAACCAACACAAAGCAGTTCAGCACCATGGAGAGCTACTACGCCTCTTGAAAGTCCATCAAGTGGACATGAAATAAAGCAAACAAAACAACAAAAACATGAGGCCATGGTCACCAATACAAACAAACAGAAAGCAGTTCAGCACCACGGTGAGCTACTATGTTATTTGGAAGTCGAGCCAGTGGATGTGAAGTAAAGCGAACCAAGACAACAACAAAAACATGAGGGCATGGTCACTAATCATAAAACAACACAAAAGGCGTTTAGCACCATGGAGAGCCACTATGTCAATCGAAAGTAAATTATGTGGACAGGAAAGAAAAAATACCATGAGAACAACAAAAACATGAGGCCAGAGGCTTATAGCACGAAGCATGGTCAACTTATCCCCGATAACTCACATCTATCCAGGATTGAGTGACCGACAACAATGGCAATCAGGATAACAGATAGCACGACGCAAGTTATCAACACGGTAACTCAATCCAGGATTGTCTTATCAAGAGCCGTGAACTCGCACGTATAAGGGGAGGGCTCAGAGGCAGCTGACCAATCGTGATCATGAGTGGAAAACACGCTGAGAAGCACCGGGAATGCACTGACAGAGCTTTATATTACACATGTGAAGAGCGGCATCTGATAATGTTAAAATGTGATGAAAAAGCCAGAATAACGGAGAAAAGAAACACCGCAGCAACTGTCAATCACAGACAAAATGTGTGGCGCACTGTGAAAATGTGCTAATTACTCATTATTGGCTAAATCTGACACTCATGAATCTCATGAAGCAATATACTATGAATGTGTGTTGCATGTCTGACAATAATCATCCTCAGATGTAATCCCTCTGTAGTGAGGAGGTCGTGGGAGCAGAAAATAAAACTACAAAAACATAACTGTGTCTGGTAGGTTGGTCTGTTTCATGTCATATCAGCTACATTTAAAATTTAAGTCGTCGCCTCAATGAAAACATAAAAATACACCGATCTGATTTCTGACCCAAATTAACAATTTAAAAATCAGCAAAAAAAAAACCCTCAAACACATGAATAAAGAGCAGGAAGGACATGATGGACCTGATTGTGCTGTTTCACATAAGAATTACATCCCTTTTATTTATCAAGCACTTTGTGGTGCATTTGAATGTATGAAAGGAGCTATAGACATGAAGTTTATAGCATGGTGATGCAAAATAACAGTGTGACAGTTCGTGCACCGCTCCTGCGGGTCACACAGGGAATAAACAGCTACAATATATCACACAGGTAGATGATTATGGGCCACGAGAACATGTAAGTCTCATAGTGCGTCGTCAGGGTGATCTAGTGGGTCAAATCGGTATTGTGACACTCTTTCTCATCATCATGCTCTTCTCAGGAGTTGTGTGCCTCCTTCTACCGGGCTGAGGAGAAGAGGGCAGGCCACTGATTTGGAGAAGCTGATTGGTTAGTGCGAGGGTCATCTCACAGGATCAGATTCAACCTCCAACTTATCCTGCTCCGGAGCAGGATAGCCGTTCAGAGTCAGTCACCATGGTGATCTACTCTGATAAAAACGGAACCGGCTTCATGCAATCAATAAATCAGGGTTAACCCTGAAGTTATCTCGCTAAAACATTAATCCTGCTTCGTGATATAGGCCTCATGTTCACTAACCATCAAACAACACAAAGCAGTTCAGCACCACGGAGAGCGACTATGTCATTTGAAAGTCCGTCAAGTGGATGTTAAGTAAAGCAAAACAAGAGAACAACAAAAACATGAGGCCATGGTCACTAATCATGAAACAAAAAGCAGTTCAGCACCACGGAGAGAGACTATGTCATTTGAAAGTCGATATAGTGGACATGAAGTAAGACAAACCAGACCTTGTTGGTGTCTGGGCAACCAGTGATCCACAGTGGCACCCAAGGCATGGAAAATAAGTACATTGTTATAAGCTTTTGATTTCAGTGCTGCACCCTCCCCACTTATAATACCTGTGACTTGAAAGATGCCTGTGCCACTGCCGGAAAGTAGAGGTCTTGATGGCAAAGACTTTTCGTGCATTTTGTTTCCAGTACATTGATCCTTCAAAGAAGAAATGCAGAAAAAAGACACAAAGAGAGCAGTTAAGAAGAGTACAGAGTAATGTACAGCCTCTACTTTCTGACCACTGATGTTTTGCTGTTTTTTATGCATTTGGAGTAGTCTAAATGAAGATTAATAAAATATTTTATTTACCTGTTGTCCCTTCTGAATTGATAATTTCATTGCCGTTGGGGTCAGTAAGGGTGTAATCTTCATCACCTGCCATGGTGACCTTTAATTTTTGCAGAATGCATGAGACGGTTGCCTCTGCTTCTGTAGATCACACCATGACCACTCTTGTTGAAAATAGCTTCCCCTCCATCACCTCGGACACATGAAGGGCCCTGTAATGCACAAATAATAATGAAGAAACCGAGCTACATAACTACATTAATTTGGTCAAACAGCCCGTGTGAGCCCATGCTAAACTCTAAATGCATCATTCTTCTGTTGTTGTCTTTAGTAATATGTCATTTACATCCAATATGCTCAGTTTACTTAAAATTAGAGATAATTTTTATATAATATAGGCAAAGATCTCTTTTCAAAAAGGCTATAAATCCATTTTCATTTAGAAAAATGACATTTACCCAGACTCACCATTAGGTTGGCTGGAGAACTGAACTTTGAAATAGAGTTTAAACAGGGATATAGAGCTTTCTGGCTATATATATATATCTATATATATCTATATATATCTATATATATATATATATATATATATAGATATATATATCTATATATATATATATATATATATTTAGGCTCTTATAGCATTTTGGAAAAGAACTCTTCAAATATAATTACCATCATAATTTGTCCTTTTAAGAGCTTTCAGTTACCATATGTCTCTACCTTTAAAATGACCTTGGCGTGGAAACCGATCTTGCCAGTATGCTCATGTTCACAGTGGTCCAAATTGTTGAGATGTGGATGGCGGTGTTGTATAGGCCGGTGCTGCCCCTGGATTCTCCCCAGCTTCTCCATGGACTTCATAATGATCATGGTCATGGAGGTCCAGGGAGCTGAAACTGCCATCCTCAACTGGAAAAATGGCAACGTTTGCAGGATCGATATTGGTATCTTTTCAATTCAGTATTTCATATAAAATCAAAATATGAAGCGATGTTCCAACTCTGCTGATCCAGACTTGTATGTTGCTCAGCGGTCGTGGAAAAGCTCAGTAACTGATGTTCTTGGTGGAGGTCTGCGTGCTCGGGCTGCTTTTGTAGTTTTAATCATGAAGTGACAAGTTTGAATCTGTGGCTTTTTTCATTTGCAGGATTTCTTCATCAAGATTCATTGTGTGAATTTGAGCTGCACTTGATAAAGATTTATGAGAAATGAATAGACAATAATTTTGTCATAATTTACCTTTTAAAGACAAAAAGACAGAACATTAATGTTTATTTGTCATTTTAGATATTTCAGGTCTTAAAGATCCAGTCTGTTATTTACAATTCAATATAATCTAACACAACATAAAACTCATTTCTACTTTCACTGATTATTTTTTTTTAAAGTACCACCAATTTGGCTGTTTAAAAAACTTTGGGAAGAATACATCCAAACCATATAGCATATATTAAGCTCTTCTGCCTTGTTGTTTCAATTAGTGGGTGCTTAAAAAACCAAGTAAACACATATTTCAGACATGTTTGATGAAATTTGGTGTTGAATTAAATACTTTTCTTCCATTAGTAACTTGGATTTCTCTAAAAACAAAGAGTAAAAGTACTTCCTATTGCATGCCCATGTAGTCCAGAGTGTATTCTCTGCAGTTATTTAAGTTTCATGTGGTTCTAATGGAAGAAAATTCTTTGACTGGACATCAAATTCACTGACCAGTCAATTTCATTTCATTTTAAGTCTCGCGCCATGCATTCATGACCCCTGACCTCTACTGATTAACACAGTTCTATTATTACACATCTGCTTCATTCATGAAGCACAAAGAGGCATTTCTCACCTCATGTTTCCCATTTCCCTCAAATGATGGTGAAGGGAAAACAGGAACACGTGAAGACGCTCAGGCGCAGCATTTGCCGTAAAGTTATGAGGACAGGCGCACTTTGAATTCAGGAGCGTTTTTTTCTGTTTCTGTCAGGAATGTTCACTCCCCCAGACAAACCCCTGTCCCTCCTCGAACTCTCTGTTCATTTTTCAGACCTCTCTTCATCCATTCTCACTCTCTCAGCCTGAAAATGCTCCGACCTTGATGCGCCATGACGCCTCCCCCTGTGTTTGAACGCCGCACCTGAGCGCGTCACTTTTTAAAGCAGGTAATCTCGCGCCAACTCTTGGTCACATGACTGGGGTGGGTCCAGAATAAAAGCCTTATTTTGTGCAGGGAGCAGGGCCACCCATAGAGGGGGATAAAGGGCTCTCGGGGGCCCAGCCTCAAAGACATTTACCCACCTTTTTTAAAAATATAAATGTTATTGACCTTTTTAAAAATGATTACATAAAGACATTTGGACTTAACTTTCTGCTCCAGCACGGTTTATTTCAGTGAATATCTTCCAGAAAGGGCCCCTAAAGGCTCTGTCAGGGGCCCAGCTTTTTCTTTATGCAGCCCTGGCAGAGAGTAATTCTATAAATATGAATAAAATGTCTTAAATATGAAGATTAAAAGAGCTGGTAGACTGATGGAGGGGCTGATGTGGCCCCACATCACTTCATATCATTGAGTATTTCATTGACAGGTTTGTAGTAAATATATATTTGTAGTAAATATAGGTTAGTAGTCAATATCATACTCATATTTATTTATAAACAGAAAACAGCTCTTGGCGTTCACATATACGAATCTGCTTAAAGAGCTAATTCATTCTTGATCTTCACTGAATAATCTTCTGATCAAAGTGTCATAAAACACAACAAACATGTTTTATTTTCACTTTCACTGCATCAGATCTTTTCAACAACTTCAAATCGAACCATAGATATAATTTATTTGCATTTTATGTTTTTATGCCTTTTTTTGCATAAGAACTCCATATTATTTCAAAAGAGAAAAACAAAATAAATTTGCAATGTATCCCAAAAATGAGGTGCAAAGTGGAATATTCGAGGTGAGGTTTTTACAGCAATGACTGGTCAATAACTGATGACACTGATTCTGTGTTGTTTTGTAATAAAGATAATATTATAATTAATAATAATAATAAATTGTATTTCTATTGTGCTTTACATTTTTGTAATCTCAAAGTGCTACAGAGTAAGATAAAAACAAAAGTAGAAAAGGCGTTTGACTCGGTTAGATGGTCCTTTCTGTATAAAGTGATGTATAAATTTGGATTTCACGAGACATTAATCGATGTACTTGCTGCATTATACAACAAACCATCTGCTAAGATAAAAATTAATGCAGAGCTATCAGACTCATTCACTTTGGAAAGAGGAACAAGGCAGGGCTGCTGTGTGTCGCCGCTTTTCTTTCATAGAGCCATTGAGTCAATGGAAAAGGCAAAGTCCAGACATATCAGGAATTAAGATGACATCTGGTGAGCTAAAGCTATCCTTGTTCACAGATGATTTACTGTTAACTCTAACAAACCCAGTTCAAACCTTACCTACATTAATGGAGATGATTGAGGAGTATGGCTCACTGTCAGGTTACAAGATTAACATTAATAAGACTCAGGTTTTAACACTAAATTATAACCCACCAAACATAATTAGGAATTTGTACAGATGGAACTGGGAAGCAGAATCCATTAAATATTTAGGTGTCATACTAACCAAAGAATTTTCCAGGATTTTTGATGCCAACTCCGGACCCCTAACCTCAAAATTAAAATCGGACAGACAGAGATGGAATATGATTCCTTTTTTGAATCTATACTCCAGAGTTGAGTCAGTTAGGATGAACATCCTTCCACACTTGATATATTTATTTCAATGTTTAACAATCCAGATTCCAGATAAACAATTTTTAGTGTGGGACAGATTAATATCACAATACATCTGGCAAGGGAAAAGGGCTAGAGTAAGGTACAAAACTCAGCAGTTGAAGAAGGAGAAAGGTGGGCTGGGTCTTCCCAACCTGCAGGACTATTACCTTGCAGCTCATCTAAGACCATTAACCCTTGTGGACTGTAAAGGCTGAAATCAGCCACTTTGAGTAAAATGTTCTCAGTTATTTGACCATAACTTTTCTTGTATTGAAGCAAATTGAATGAATTTTGGGCAGGAAGCTCATTTTTACATACATTATGGAAATACGATTTCAAATTTTTCAAAAGGTCAATAGGTCACTGTGGACAAATTTACTGTACACTCGTACTGTTATGGCTGTTTTCAGCCACTATACTTTTAACTGCTCTAAAAACAGATCAAATCTTTTTTTTTTTTACTTTGTGGCTTATATATCTTCATTCACTTCTGCCCTGCTCAGAACTACCAAACATTGGAAAATTAATAAAACATTTAACCTCTTAATGGCCATTTAAAGAATTATGGGATGGATGATGGGAAGGGTGCAGCATCAAATGACCTATTTTTCATTATAAAACATGATCAGAGACAGAAGATTTTTTACGGGGCATTATAGTCTTAGATATGTCAAACATAAGTAGCATCATTGATTTTTAATCATTTTTCATTTATTTTGTAGCATCAGTTTTTTTCAAAAAGTTAGGCATTTACTGTTATGGCTGTTTTCAGCCACTATACTTTTAACTGCTCTAAAAATATATCAGATCAAACTTTTGTTCTACTTTTTTCCGTTAAACCTCCTAATCCACTTCTGCCCTGCTCAAAACTACCAAGCATTTAACAAACAATAAAAATTGTAACCTCTAAAGGGCCATTTAAAGAAATAAGGTCTCTTATCATGGGAGGGGTAAAATACGAATCAACCCATCTTCAATATAAAAAATATGAAGAAGTTTTATGTGCCCTAAAGGTGTTAAGATTTGTTATTTTTTTTCAATGCTTGGTAGTTTTAAGCAGGGCAGAAGTGGATTGGGAGATTTATGTGAAAAAAGTAGAAAAAAATATTGATCTGATTTGTTTTTAGAGCAGTCAGAAAAGTTAGTGGCTGAAAACAGCCATAACAGTACCAGTGTACAGTATACTTGAACAGTCCACAAGGGTTAATCTGCCTGTGTTCTCCACAATACAAAGCTGGATGGAAAGATATAGAAGGTACATCAGTGGAAGGAATGCCTCTCATATCTGTTTTAATGGATAAAGAATTACAAGATGAGTTGAGGACGCCACATGACTTAATATTATACACATTGTTAGATTCCTGGAAAAAGATAGTTCAGACTTGTCAATTAGGTGATAGGATGAAAATACTCAGGTGGTGTGCCTATGACTCTGCTTTCAAACCAAACAAGAATGATGAGAGATTCAAGCGATGGATCCCAAAAGGATGAACCACCTATTACACATTTGTCCATAAGCGGGTGTTTCAGAGTTTTGAGGAACTTCAGAGGTCTAATGGGTTGGTAAAGGATGATTTCTACAGATATCTGCAGGTTAGATCCTATTTGAATCAAAATCTACGAGATACTTGGGAAACAGCTGAACCAGGATTCTTGGATGTGTTTTTGTCATTGTTGAAATCAGGTTCATGCACTAAAATTGTTTCCAAGCTGTATAATGGTATTCAGTTATCTAAACAGGGTGACACAGATTACATAAGGAGTAAGTGGGAAAAAGAAGGAAATCTAATTATTTCAGTTGAAAGCTGGGAAAAGATTCACAAATTTCAATGGATGACCTCAAGCTCCAACTCACTGAGGGAATTTGGTTGGAAAACCATGGTTGGATTTTTTGTAACCCCTGCCCAGGAAAAACATCAAGGCAGTGGAGACACCTGTTGGAGACTCTGAAAGACAAATAATGCAAATCACTACCACATCTTCTGGGGTTGTCCAGGGATCAAACCATTCTGGGAACAGCTGTGAGAACATTTAAATAACATTTTCTCAGAGAAAATTCCTTGCAAGTGTGAAGCCCTGTACTTTGGAGACATTTCTTGTGATAACTGGACTCTGACAGATAAAAAACTGCTGTTCATACTTCTGACAGCGAGCAAAAAGACTATTACGAGAAAATGGTTTAAGATGGAAGCACCTACAATTGAGGATTGGATCAAAATCGTACAGGATATTTACATTCTGGAAAAGTTGTCTTTTTTTATTAAAAGGTCAAAGGGAATCTTTTTTCAGGATCTGGTCAAAATGGACGGACTATGTAAAACCGGTAATTTCTGTGAACTGAGAATGACTGTAATGTGAAACCTCGTCATGATTTACATTTTTGTTTTGTTTCATGTAACCACACACACTTTGTTTGTTTTTCTGATGTCAAAAGAAATGGAGTAACCCCCCCCCACACTGCCCACTCACTATATATTGTTTTGTTATTTCATTAAAAAAAAACATGGATTAGCAATTAATATTTTCCTAACCTTAATCAGTTACAGACATTGTATTGTACTTAAGAGATAATTTCTGATCCACATGCTTTTCCAAATAAACAATAAATTACAAAAAAACCAAAACAATTAACAGCAATTTATAAAGAGATGAAATAATTCTTTAAATAATGGCGAACCCATAAAACAAATGAAAAAATATTTTGGGACAATGAGAGTTTATTAAAAAAAAAATTCACCTTTGTAGGTCTCAAAAATCCCTCTCATAAAAGTGATATCATAAAATTATATATTTTTTTCACTTTCACTGAGTCAAATCTTTTCACCTCCTTAAACCTAAACATAGATATAAAGGTTTTTTAAATTATTTTATTTATATCTTATATTTTTACTCCTTTCAGTCCAAACCCCTGATCTCTTTTGATCAAGAAAATAATATAATCATAATCAGAGCCAATTTGGCCTCTGATGATTCAAATCTCACAAACACAATTGTAGGTGACGGGTTTTTATGAATGAATTTGTTTTGTCATGATGTATCTGATGTGAATGCTTTAAAGGGAAACAGATGGCCTCAGAGGTGAGCTAATGATTAGACTGAATTTGGCCAGGTTCACTCAGGATGTAATGAGTAGGATGCACAACAGAGAACATTCTTCACATTTTTACTTCTTAAGAAAACCAGACTCCTGTGACTAGGTAAACAGCTGTGAATTTAAAATTGATACCTAAGGGGATGAACCCTGTGTCAAAGGTGAAAGGCCGTCACTTCAGGCTATCATGAGTCAACCTGTGGGGCCACTGGTCATTTATCTAAGATGCTCTGGTTCAAGGAGAGTCCACCCTGCATACGTGGCTCTGTGTACTTCAAAGAATGTTTCACGGTATAAATGTTGTCCGTTGTCACTGTTCAGGAGGTCTCATTTGGCTTTGAGCCTCTCGGGTACATCCTGGAGTGCCCGATGCAGACATTTGCTTGGTTTGTCAATAAACTGCTCTTTTTTGCAAACAAGCTTGTGTCGGCGAAGCCTGCTTTTTCATCCGCATCTCCAGATCAACCAGCGAGAAACTACAATTTTTGGCGTCACGAACTCAGGCGTGTTCTGGCCTTGGTGGGACCGACAGCCCTTTCTTCCAAACCTGCTCCACTGCCGGCATAACAAGGGTGAGCTTTTTCTCACATTATTGGGGCTGCTTTGCTTGTAGGGACTGCTGTGTTTTTCCGTTCTGGGTCAGACCGTATATGTATCTGTGTGGTTGGTTATCTGCGGTGCGTTTGATGAAGTGCTTCGTTCTAAATTTATTGACAATAGGTCTTGTCACTAAAAGGGGGGACATAGAGATGAGTGTACGGAATAAGGAATAAAAGAGCAAATAAGTGTAAGGAATAAAGAGGAATAAAGAAGAATAAAAGAAGAATAAAAGAGGAATAAAAGAGGAAAAAAGGAATTGTGGCACCAAGTGCAAAAGAAACTTAAATTAGTAGCGATATAGGGTGTGCTGAATGCAACATGCGCGATCATTAGAGCCGGGCCTGTATATCTAATTGACGGTAAGACATGGGTACTTAGACACTCCGTGAAAGTTTAGTTTAAAGGAATTGGATTTAAAAGCATAGAAAATTTACTCTGGGCCCAGAGAAACATTGGCAAAGTCTAAAATAGGTTAACGGTAAAGTGAGGAAAATGAAAGAAGTGAGGAAAAAGCCTTAAGAAATAGGAACTAAAGAAAAGAAGAGAAGAAATAAGAAAAGAAGAAATGAAATAAGAGAAGAAATAGTGAAAGACGTAATAAGGAAAAGTTTACATTGGTCGACTAAAGTAGATGACAGAAGAAAAAAGTTAAAATGAAACAAAGTAAAAGACAATAAGCATGCTTCAAGAAAAAGTGAATAAGTTGACTAAAAGTAGGATTAAAGGTTAAAAGTTAAGTTAGGGATAGATAGGGTAAATTAAGACTAAAGTACCTTCCTTTCAGTAGGAAAGAAATAACCTGGAGCTCTCTGGGAGGAGAAGAGGGCTGGAGCTGTGTGTGTGTGTCTGTGAGATCTCTGTGTGTGTGCGTCTGCGTGTGTGCGTCTGTGGGTGTGCTTGAACAGAGAGTAGGTGGATCTGTAACTGCAGTTTTTTGCTTTGTTTCTGCTTTTGGGGGGTTTATATCTTTCTTGGGGTTTGTAAGGTTATTAAGAAAAAGTGGTTGAATAGTGGGGATATAACCGAGGTTTATTTGTAAAAGAGGTAATTCTTTAAAATACTATTGACAAATAAATGATAGCTAATGTGCCTTCAAGGAAACTTTTGATAACAATAACATGAACCTTTTCCTTAAGAAGGATGGTTTTGTGTCTGCTAAATAATATGAGCTCCTGAAGGCTTTTATTGTTATAAGAATATTTAGGATTAAACTATAGTTTTATGGGGACTTTTGTGTAAACATCATGAGCCTCTATTAGAGTACATTTGTAGGCTGCTATGAACCCAGTGTTGATGTTGAATGCTGAAAGTGAATTGCGACTCTGCTCTGGTCCTTGTGTGTGTGTATGCAAGGGTGATGTTTACTGGTCGAGAGCTGTGAGGACACTGAAGTCTCAGACACATTTAGTGGGAGGAACAAAGGGGGGTGTCCTGCAGCTGCGGTGAAATTTGACTCTTCCTACTCCTCACAGAGGCAGGAGGATCAAACCTAACATCTTTAATGTTTAGAATTTCTAGGAATAATCAGTGAAATTCAGGACAATAACATATTAAGAATATAATATGTCTAATAATTGGAAATATACCACTTTGCTAGTGTGTTATGATTGTAATAGCCTTGCTGGAGTTTGGTTGGAAACATAAACAGACTAACCAAAGTTGGCAATTAATGCATACATTTTTCAATTTGTTTATTGTGATTTAAAAAAAAAAAAGTCTTAAGTAATGATGAGTGATGAATTTGTTTTGTTTTTTCTTTCCTCTATCCACTTATGATGTATATGAGCTGGAGGAGATGACATACATCTGAATTTGGTGAACAGAGGAGGAGAATTGGCTGTGTTTCACACCACGGGGGGCTTCCGTGGATGAAAAGCTCACCAGGACCTGTCGTCATTTGAACAGGCCAGTACTGTTTTATCCATGAACTCTTATTGCCTTCAGTGATTTGAGCATACACCCATTTAAACCGATTCATATTTAGCTTGCTGGTGTGTACCATTTTTTGTGTGGGTCAGTGAGGTATATCTGCTTTACATTTGTACTTATTAAGAAGGGAAGCTTGGCAACAGACTGATCAGGTAGAGCATTTAATTAATGGTTTTCATCTTTGGTTGGCAAAGTTATTCTTACTTTAATAAATGAGTAGGGTTGTCGTACACTCTAAAAAGAAGCTCAGGGTATCTGTTGACACCATTTGATTTAATACATAAATGCACTTTAAAAAATGTAATTTATTGATTTAGATTAACTTTCTAGGTTGCTAACTTTATTTTTTAAGTTATGATCAAATAATAATGTTGGTTATTACATAAACTTAATTTAGCATGTCATGCACACTCAAATTTAATTGTTGGTAAGCTTAACACAAAATTTGAAGTTGCCATTACTTAATAAACTTAGCTTGATGACTTAATTTTTCTCAACATTGACTTTTCCAGTTTAAGTTACATCTGTTACCCAAACAGCTGAATAAGACAGTTCTGGAGGCTGAAGCAACATTTGATGGACAACAAAGAGTACGAGAACAGCCTTGAAAGTCACATGATGAAAATCGCCATTGTTGGAGACAGTTAACTAGACAACAAATTAAACTACTTAAATACCATGGTAAAGTCAGTTGACCTAACATATTTTTTGAGTTACCAACTTAAAAACGTGTCCTTATGATAACAGTTATTCAGAAAGCAGGACTTAAAATAAGCTTTAACTAAAGAGGAAAAGCTTATTCATCCAATGTAATATTGTTTGTTGGTTCAACGCAATTTCAAATTAAGTTGTCATAACTAAGAAAGACTAATGGAAACTGTTGCGTTGATTTTTTGTTGAGGCTAAACATTTCTTTTTAGAGTGTATGTTATTGTAACTTTTTGATTAATTAGAACCTTTAAGAGGAATATAAGAGAATTAAAAATGCTAAAGTCAAAAATGGATGCTAAAAGCTCAAAAACTATTACACCAGTTGAAGTGGTTCAGAAGAACAATCCCCTCATTAAAGGTATTGCAGAGATGTCCAAAAAATGGAGTAAGCATTGGCCTGACATTGACCAGCCCTGGCCAGTGGAAGGGACTCTTAACCCAGACGTAGTTAAAACACTACAGGTGCTCGTGTCCACGTATAAACCAGGGCAAAAGAAGGGTAAAAAAGGACAAAAACGCAAAGAGAAGAGGCAGACAGAACTTGGGATTCTGCAGTTATTTGAGCAAGAGGGGCAAAAATTGTTAAAAACTAAAAAAGATAGAAAAGAACAGTGTGTTGCAGAAATGAACAAAAACACAAGGGAAACAGAAAAACTAATGGAAAAAGTAAACGCACCTTTTTCGCATATCACTTCAAATAGGGGGCCCCCACCTTATGAGAGGGAGGTAAAATTTGCAGATGTCTATCCCCAGCTTCCAGTGATAAAACAGGACGGTAATTATCGCATCAAAGATGAGGAGGAGCAAATAATAGAGACAGGGACATCTGAAACAACTATAAAGATGTATCCAACCTCTACAAGTAGAAAGAGAACAGCACATTCAGCAAACCAGGGTGGACAGAGGTACAGATGGATAGACATGGAAGATGACAGTGAGAGTGAGCCGGATGAGACTATTGGGAGATATGACCCAGCAGTCAGAAGGGTGTTAGCTAAGGCAGAGAAAAAGGGATCTGGTAAGATGTGTCCAGTAATCGTTCGAGGACAGAATTTTGAGTACAAGCCTCTACAAAGCACAGATATGTCAGACATTCTTGATAAATTACCTACACTTCAGGATGGATCACATCCGTGGATCTCAAAATTAGAAGAGGTTATGGTGGGATGGCAACCTGCTATGGGGGATATTAAGAGACTCTTAGCTAGCCTCTTAGGTGTCCCAGCTATGGAAGAGATTTTGCAAAAAGCCTGCCTTAACCGTTATATAAAAACTGCAGTGAATGACCCGGAACTCTTTGCTGCTAGCAGGGGTCGGATGTGGAAAGCACTGAAAGATACATTTCCAACAAATGTTCATCCGGACAATATTTTCATTGAGCCATTGGGGCCAGAGGAGAACCCGAGGGCTTATGTGTCGAGGGCTCATCAAGTGTGGAGAAATGTTACGGGTAATGATCCAGATTTACACCAGATGGAACAATCAATTCTGCGTGTTAAAATACAAAAGGGGCTGCCCCAGCCGGTGAGAAGCAAGTTGGCAGAAGTGGTTGGTCTTGGGAGCATGACAAAAGCTGTATACACAGATCATATAGCACATCATGTTGAGTTATATAGGAAAAAGGAACATGATCAGAAAGAACAAGATCAGGAGGTCCTTAGAAAACTTAATCAAATACAGTTGGTGGATAGCAAGAAGGAGAGGACACAAGCTGTTGTCATGCAGAATCAGTCTCAAGCATACCAATCGCCATCACATTTGCAGCTGACACCAGGAGACCAGACTATGCCCTATTCACAGCCAGTGTTTGAACAGCCGCAGCCATGGAGAGGAAGAGATGGAAGAACTTTGGATCCAAATTACCAGCAGTCTCTGGAAGTGTGCTATGAGTGTGGACAGCAAGGCCACTATGCTTATGACTGTTACAGGTCAGAGGGAAGTTAAGAAGGTGTGCCATCAATGTAAAGATCAACGTTCGAAGAGTGTAAAGGTTCCTCCTGGCTACATTCCAACTCGAGCAGGTCCAATGCATGAGTGAGTTGTGGACTTAAAAAAAAAACTTGATATGATAAAACCAGGTAAAATGAAAAATACATGCTAGTTTTAGTGGACTGATTTTTGCAGCCAGGCATAGGGGTGCTCAGTCTGATGCCAAGATATTGTGTCATGAAGTCAAAAGCAGATGTTCAATTACTGATCAAATATCTTCAAATAATAGGAAAGAGTTTGTGGATAAAACGGTGGGTGTGTAAAAAACGCAGATGAACATGAAAATGGGCTAATTCTTGGTTAAAAAAGATTGGGACCTATGGGAGCTGTGGTAATTCAAACCTTAGTAGTAGTTATAGAAAGTGAATTACTTGACAGATATCCGGTGTAATGACACATTTACATTAAATCTTTATTCTTGTTTCATGATAGGCATTTTTGTAGGATAGCCTACTTATAAGGGAAATGTACTATCATGTTCTGATTATTTGCTATTCACAATATACGTTCAGTGTTTTTAATTGTATCCAAGTTTGCAAGATACTGGCTGGTGTTTTCTTTGTCCTTTCAGAATGATACTGGAGGTGGTTGATCGCTCAAAGACCTCCAGATACTGAATGGACAATGAACTAACATGGACAAAACAAAATGAGATCAAAAGGCCTAAACATGGACAATAAGATAACTGGACTCATTAAGTGGACATCACGGCAATGCAAAGGAGGGACCGTCTGAAAGTCTTTCTTAATGTGAATTCATACAATGTTGATGTTGTTAAAGTGTGTATTATGTGTGATATTGATGTTGTTTGTTATGGGACTTCAGTTGTTTTGTTTCTTTTTCCGGTTAGGGACAAAGTGGTAGGTAGGGCGAGGTCCATTGACAGGTACGATGGGTCGACTAGCCTGTTTGTGGGCACCATTTTAATTTTATTTACTGAGGTTTCCCATATATAGTAATATACATACATATAATCCACACATTTATCTGTAAAATCCTCCTTTAACTTGGAATGGCTAATACTTAACTGTAATAAGATCGCCTAAGGCAAAGGGATCGTGAGAGAATTTTCCTGTCTAAAAGACGATATTGCTGAAACACATTAAGTAATGGTTGCCGACAGGTTTTTCGCTCTCACACTAATTTGTTAAGATTAGCAGCAAAAGAAAACATCGCGGGTATTTTTAGATATCTACCTATGTATATGTAATCCTGTTTCGAGACTTTGTAGTCTCGAAGGGGGGAAATATGATGTATCTGATGTGAATGCTTTAAAGGGAAACAGATGGCCTCAGAGGTGAGCTAATGATTAGACTGAATTTGGCCAGGTTCACTCAGGATGTAATGAGTAGGATGCACAACAGAGAACATTCTTCACATTTTTACTTCTTAAGAAAACCAGACTCCTGTGACTAGGTAAACAGCTGTGAATTTAAAATTGATACCTAAGGGGATGAACCCTGTGTCAAAGGTGAAAGGCCGTCACTTCAGGCTATCATGAGTCAACCTGTGGGGCCACTGGTCATTTATCTAAGATGCTCTGGTTCAAGGAGAGTCCACCCTGCATACGTGGCTCTGTGTACTTCAAAGAATGTTTCACGGTATAAATGTTGTCCGTTGTCACTGTTCAGGAGGTCTCAATTTGGCTTTGAGCCTCTCGGGTACATCCTGGAGTGCCCGATGCAGACATTTGCTTGGTTTGTCAATAAACTGCTCTTTTTTGCAAACAAGCTTGTGTCGGCGAAGCCTGCTTTTTCATCCGCATCTCCAGATCAACCAGCGAGAAACTACAGTCACTTCCGGGGCGTGTGTCACATGGTGTAGTGGGAGGTCTTTAGATTATTTTACCGGTACAGGTTTGAATCACTGGGTGGAAGGAGGGTGAGAGTAGAGGTCCTACTTTTTGCTGACCGCATCGTTTTGGAGCTCGTATTGGAACTTTATAAGTATTTTGGATTTACCTTTTCATATTTGAGTTATATTATATGCATTTTGTTTGCCTTTTCTGAATCCGTTGAGATCGCCTTTGGAGTTGGATTTTTGCACTTTAAGTTCGCCTTTTCAATCATACGTTCTGGATTTATATGAACCTCAAATAAACCAAAGACACCAGACTTTGATTATCGTCCTTTTTTGTCATCGAGCGCGTCAGGCAAAGCCTCTTCTTCTTAGCCTCCAGGCGGCTACATTGGGTTTGGAGTGTCGCCTTCATTTGTCAGCAAAAAACGGCACGGAAATCGAGCCAAGCCACGCGTCCTCTGGACTGATCCAACACGGAACGACAGCAGAGCAACCAACGCATCGGGTGGTATGTAACCCATGGTTTTGCTGTGTTTGTGGTTTATTGGAAACGCAGTGTTTGTGGGGGTTACGGCCGCTGGCCAAGCTGTTTGGTGCGGTGCTGCTGGTTGCTGCTGCTCGTTGTGTGAAGCCGTGTTGTACGGTGTATTGTCGGTGTTCTCTGTGTGGAGTTGTGTTGTACGGCGTGCTGCCGGTTGCAGCTGTCAGCTGTTTGAAGCTGCGTGTGGCTCGCTGCTGCTGTTTGTGGAGTGGAGCTCGGTGCGCTGTGTTTGGAGCCATTGGTGGCTGGCGTGTGCGCTCCGCGTATTGGAAGCAGTGTGTGTCTGTGCGTCATTCATTGCTTGCTGTGATTTCTCTGGGATTGCTGCTGATTCTGCTGTGAATTTGGTTTTTACTGAAACTGCTTTGGATTTTGCCCTGATTGTGATTCATTTGTGTGTGGAAAATGAGTACATCCAACACTGGCTCAGTTGTGGGAAAACGGGAAACTGGAAAGAGGACGGTCGTTTTTACGGAGAAAGCTCTGGCGAACAAAATTGCCAGTCTTCAAAAGGACCGTAAGGGAGATGTGGATAAAATCAAGGTCCAGATATCATCTCTCAAAGAGCTGATGAAAGATGATAAAAATGCTTCTAATGTGAAATCACAACTGAATAATTTATCAACCTTGTTGGAAAATGCCTCTTCATTACACCAGTCTCTGATGCCTTTAATGCCACCTGAAGAACAAGAGAAACAAAACTTATGGTTTTCAAGTATCAGTAAATACAATGAAGGCTTCATGGAGGATGTTCAACTTTGGCTGAAGCAACTTGATAAAGCCCCCAGAGAACCTCCATCTCTGCATCGCGAGGATAAGGATGAAATACAACCATGTGACAGCATATCAAACCACAGCAGCAATAAAAATGGATCAAAATCAAATGTTTCTACAACCTCTTCTGCGCGAGTTAAAGCTGAGGCTGAAATGGCTGCACTGATTGCCCGTCAAAAACTCCTTAAGGAAAAACATGCGCTTGAGGAACAGGAGGAGCAGCTACGAAAAAAGAAAGAACAACTTCAGCTTGAAGCAGAGATAGCTGCATCGCTGGCAAAGGTGACTGTTTTAAGGACTGCTGGATCTGGATTAAGGAGTGCAGTTTCTCGGCGATCTGATGGCATGAAGTCTTATTTTGAAAAGGATAAGAAGGATGAGCTTAATGTTGATGCCAAAACATTTATCCCACAAAACCTTGGACAAGCTGGAAAAGAACAAACAGTGATTGGAAATGGTGCTTCACACTTCAGTCGACCTCAACAAAGTCATAAGGAAACTGAAACGGCCATACATCTCCATCATGCGCCCTCAGACTACACAACACAGGACACACAGGCTATGGTCACTGCAGCGTCTCCCCTGTCTCAACCCCGGAATGTTCATACACCCCTCACCTGGGGTAGCAGTAATGATCAACAGCAAATATGCTCCATCATGGAAAAACAAAATGAAATAACTGCAATGCTGGTGAATCAACAATGTCTTTCATCACTCCCCAGAAGAGACCTCGAAATATTTGATGGTGACCCCCTGAAGTTTCATGCATTCATGCGATCTTTTGAGCAAGTAATTGAGCAGAAAACCACCAATACTGAGGATTGCTTGCACTTCCTAGAACAGTACACAAGAGGGCAGCCCAAGGAGCTCACAAGGAGCTGTCAACGCATGTCGGATGGGACTGGATATGCCAGAGCAAAGGCTCTCCTTCATCAACATTTCGGAGATGAATATAAGATAGCTTCTGCCTACATGGACAAGATTTCTTCATGGTTACCAATAAAGGCAGAAGATGTGAAGGCACTGCAGGCATACAGTTTATTTCTGCGAGGATGCTGCAACGCCATGGAGGAGGTGCACAGTCTGTGTGAGTTGAATACACCTGCCAATATGCTTACTGTGATAAAGAAACTGCCCTATAAGATGAGGGACAAGTGGCGAACTGTAGCATGTGACCTCCAAGAAAGAAAACGGAGACGAGCGATGTTTGTTGATATCGTCAACTTCATTGAACATCAAGTTAAAATTGCAACTGATCCTGTTTTTGGAAACATACAAGATGATCGACCATCGACTGTTAAGGAAGCCTATAAGGCTAAACAAACTCTTCGTTCAAGAGGTAAAGAAAGTATCTTTGCCACGACCGTAGCTACTGTGGAGAAAAGAATCCCATTGGAGAACAAACTTAAAGTTGTACATGCATCCGAGAAGATTTGTTTATTTTGTAAGGGTGAACACATGCTGGATTGGTGCCCTCTATTGGAGAGGAGGACTAACAGTGAGAAAATTGATTTCTTGAAGAAGAATGGAATCTGCTTTGGCTGTTTGTGTACTGGACACATCAGTAAGGAATGCAGGAAACGCCTCACTTGCAAAACATGTGGTTCAAAACACCCCAGTATCCTCCACATTTATCAAAGGAAAGCTGGAACTAATGTGGAGAAAGGCAAGAATAACTCAGAATGTACAGTGGATAGCTCTCCCATCGCGGTCCAAACCAGTGGTCTTACTGGGGCCGGGAAACAAGATTTCAAGCTCGCTATTGTTCCAGTGAAAGTGAAGTCAAAGAAAAGTCACAAGGTGGTGGAGACATATGCCTTTCTTGACCCTGGAAGTTCAGCATCCTTCTGCACAGTGGGTCTGATGAATAGACTGGATCTCTCTGGGAGAAATACAAGGATTCTTCTGCGTACCATGGGGCAAGAGAAAATTGTTGACAGTGGTATTGTCTCAAATTTGGAAGTTTCTGGACTGGATACTGATTGGTTCTGTGACATGCCGGATATTTTCACTCAGCAACGGATGCCAGTGAACAGAAGCAATGTGCCTCGTCAGGATGATCTGCAAAAATGGCCTCACCTGAAACATATCCATTTGCCAGAAATAGATGCAGACGTGGAGCTCCTCATAGGCTCAGATGTGCCAAGAGCATTGGAACCCCTGGAGGTCATTCGGAGTGTGGGTGAAGGACCATATGCAATCAAAACTATGCTTGGATGGACAGTAAATGGACCAATGGGAGAGAAATGTTGCAACAAACCTGAGAACCAATCGGCAGTCAGTGTCAACAGAATTTCAGTGGTGAAGCTGGATGAACTCTGGAAACAACAGTTCAAGTTGGACTTCCCAGAAAGCAGCCAGGATGAGCAGCCGGGGCTTTCAAGGGAGGATCGCAAGTTTTTGGAAATGGCCAATAACACCATTAAACTACTGGATGGTCACTACAGTCTTGCTTTGCCTCTGAAAGATCGGAACATCAGCATGCCGAACAATCGCAAAATTGCAGAGCAACGTGCTCTTAACTTGAAAAGGAGGTTAACTCGGGATGCATTATTCCACAAAGACTACACCGCCTTCATGGATGATATCATATCCAGCAGCTATGCAGAAAGTGTCACAGATCTGGACCGCAGCGATGGAAAGGTTTGGTATATTCCACACCATGGCGTATACCACCCAAAGAAACACAAACTCAGGGTTGTTTTTGATTGTGGAGCATCATTTCAGGGTGTGTCCCTCAATGAACAGCTCTTGAATGGCCCTGATCTTACAAGTACCTTGGTTGGAGTCCTGAACAGGTTCAGAAAGGAGCCAGTGGTTCTGATGTCGGACATTAAGGCCATGTTTCATCAGGTTCGGGTTCAAGAGGAAGATACTGACCTGTTGAGATTCCTCTGGTGGCCTAATGGTGACCTCAGCCATCAGTTGGAGGAGTACAAAATGGTTGTACACCTGTTTGGAGCGACATCGTCTCCAAGTTGCGCCAACTTTGCACTTCGAAAGTGTGCAGAAGACAACAAAATGCTTTCCAGCCCACGAACAACTGAGAGCATCATACACAATTTCTACGTGGATGACTGCCTTGTTTCAGTAGCTACTGAGGAGGAGGCCATATCCCTGTATAAGGAGCTTCAAAGCGTCTGTGCCAAGGGTGGATTCCATTTAACCCAGTGGATCAGCAACAGTCGCAAGGTGCTGGCAGCAATTCCTGAACAGGACAGGGCAAAGGAGGTCAAGGACTTGGACTTGGACAACGACATTCTACCTGTTGAAAGAGCGCTGGGAGTGCGATGGTGTGTTCAATCTGACACCTTCAGGTTCAACATTAACATCCAGGAGAAACCACTGACACGTGGTCCTTTCAATGGTCAGTTCTTTCAATGGTCAGTTCTTTCTATGACCCCTTGGGAATCCTATCCCCTGTGGTTTTTACAGCCAAAAGGATACTCCAGGACTTGTGCCGGAAAGGTCTCGGATGGGATGACACTGTACCAGCAACATCAGTTGAAGAGTGGATTAACTGGTTGGAGGAAATACAACAGCTAGAAGACTTAAATGTCAGAAGATGCTTCAAACCACTTGGCTTTGGAGAAGCAACCTTTGCTCAGCTGCATCATTTTGCCGATGCTAGTGAGCAGGGTTATGGTGTTGTTACCTACCTGTTGATGCATAACAACCACTCTGAGACATGCTGTGCATTCGTCATGGGAAAATCCAGGGTTGCACCTTTAAAGCCTGTTACAATCCCTCGCATGGAATTGACTGCAGCTGTCATGGCAGCCCGCATGGATAAACTGTGGAGAACAGAACTTGGACTACAGCTTCAAGACTCGGTCTTTTGGACTGATAGCACCTCTGTGCGAAAGTACATCAAGAATGAAACTTCAAGGTTTCGTGTCTTTGTGGCTAATAGAGTCACAGAGATACTCAAGGTTTCAGACGCTTCCCAGTGGAGATTTGTGAACTCTGCACAGAACCCAGCAGACCTCGCCGAGAGGCATGAGAGCAAAGCTGTTCTTAAAGAGCAGCATGTGGTTATCTGGTCCTCATTTCTCATGCAACCAGACCAGGATTGGCCAGCTAACCCAGATGCCCTTCAAGACCTTCATCTTGGAGACCCTGAGGTCAAAGTATCTGCTGCCATCAAGGTGTCCTCAGCGCAAGATGATGAGGATCCCGTGATCTCTCTTATCAGCCGCAGCTCATCTTGGACACGACTCATGAGAGTGATGGGCTGGATCTTGAGGTTCAAGGTTGTGTTATTACGCCTCCAAGATGGCGAGAGACAACACTGTGGACAACACTCATAAGAAGACGACTCCCAGGTCTAAGGAGATGCCTGCCGGTCATCTTACAGTAGAAGAGATCCAAGAAGCAGAAATGCAGATCATCAGAATCAGCCAGAAGAAAAGGTTCCCGGATGAGTTCACCAGTCTGCAGCAGGGAGGAAGCGTGAAAAGAAACAGCCACATTTACAAGCTAAACCCTAGGCTGGAAGATGGTGTTCTAAGAGTTGGTGGAAGACTTAGCAAGGCTGCCATGCCTGAAGAGTCAAAACATCCTGCAATACTACCAAAGGACCTTCATATCGCTGACCTAATCCTTCAGCACATACATCAGGAAGTTGGTCATGGTGGAAGAAACCACATACTGTCTAGACTACGCCAGAGATACTGGATCCCTGGTGCTAGTGGCTCCATAAGAAAGTTGTTATCTCAATGCGTCATCTGTCGGAGGTTACATGGAGCTGCAGGCCAGCAACAAATGGCAGACTTACCTGAGGACAGAGTGACACCAGATAATCCTCCATTTACCTATGTGGGAGTGGACTACTTTGGACCCTTTGAAGTCAAGCGTGGGCGGAGCCTTGTCAAAAGGTATGGAGTCATTTTCACCTGTCTGGCTATAAGAGCTGTTCATCTGGAAGTTGCTTTCTCACTGGACACAGACTCTTTTATCCATGCCTTGAGACGCTTCATCGCAAGACGTGGTCAGGTCAAAGAGCTGTTTCTGACAATGGCACCAATTTTGTTGGTGCTGAGCGGGAGCTGAAACGAGCCATTGAGGGTTGGAACCTGAAAAAGATCAATGACATGCTGTCCCTGAAAGGAATAAAGTGGACCTTCAACCCCCCCACAGGATCACATCATGGAGGAGCTTGGGAAAGGTTGATTCGCTCGGTGAGAAAGATCCTCAACTCCACTTTAAGAACACAAAGTTTGGATGATGAGGGG
Organism: Scarus forsteni; assembly: GCA_036419115.1. Classification (NCBI taxonomy): domain Eukaryota; kingdom Metazoa; phylum Chordata; class Actinopteri; order Labriformes; family Labridae; genus Scarus; species Scarus forsteni. Next base: position 188,431 of record JAZDUH010000134.1, on the reverse strand, counting down.
CTTCAAACAGTGCTCTGTGAAGCGGAATCCATCCTTAACAGCAGACCCATCACAAAGGAATCGACAGATCCAAATGACCTGGAAGCATTAACCCCGAACCACCTTCTGCTTCTAAAATCCAAACCATCGTTACCTCCTGGTCTTTTCAAGAGGGATGACATCTACTCACGTCGGAGGTGGAAACAAGTGCAATACATCGCTGACTTGTTCTGGAAAAGATGGACTCTGGAGTACTTGCCACAACTACAGGAGAGACAGAAGTGGACAAAGACCAAACGGAACTTCATTCCAGGAGACATAGTCCTCATTGTAGATGATTCTGCACCCCGTAATTCTTGGCTCATTGGAAAGATCATCGAAGCCGTTCCTGACAGGAGAGGACTTGTACGACAGGTCTGGATCAAGACTGCCACCAGCCGTATTTGCAGGCCCATAACGAAGATCTGCCTTCTTCAGGAATCGGTGGAATCCTAATTTTTTTTGTTTTTTGACCTGATTTGACTGACTTAAATGACCTGACTGGACAAAAGAGTGGTGTTAAAGATCACTCTCAACGCTAGGCTAAGTGCTAGTAACCTCTGGCCTGAAAAAAAAAAAAAACTGAGAAAAAACTCTTCATTTACTTGGACTTTAATATTTCTGGTGTATATATATTCTTGTGGTCCCATTGTTTGGCATGTATTGTAATTATTACAGGTGGTTAATTGTAATAATTAGGGGCCGGAATGTAGGTGACGGGTTTTTATGAATGAATTTGTTTTGTCACTTCCGGGGCGTGTGTCACATGGTGTAGTGGGAGGTCTTTAGATTATTTTACCGGTACAGGTTTGAATCACTGGGTGGAAGGAGGGTGAGAGTAGAGGTCCTACTTTTTGCTGACCGCATCGTTTTGGAGCTCGTATTGGAACTTTATAAGTATTTTGGATTTACCTTTTCATATTTGAGTTATATTATATGCATTTTGTTTGCCTTTTCTGAATCCGTTGAGATCGCCTTTGGAGTTGGATTTTTGCACTTTAAGTTCGCCTTTTCAATCATACGTTCTGGATTTATATGAACCTCAAATAAACCAAAGACACCAGACTTTGATTATCGTCCTTTTTTGTCATCGAGCGCGTCAGGCAAAGCCTCTTCTTCTTAGCCTCCAGGCGGCTACATTGGGTTTGGAGTGTCGCCTTCAACAATCCAAATCTTTTCTCAGTCACTGTCACATCACTTTTAGAAACATCCCTATTCACCACTGAAACTCTGTGTGAAGAAGCTCTGCTGCCCCTGGTGGTGTGGGGGCGCCATCACACCTACAACCTGCTTTTCCATTGTTTTGAAGGAGAGGCTCAGATTTATTAGGCATCAATCAATCAATCTTTATTTGGATAGCAACACTTGTTATCTCAGTAACTGAAGAATAACTTTTCAAATGTAGGACCAACAGATTGAGAAACTCCTTTGTCCCTCAAGACATCAGACTGTACAACTCTTCACTGGAGAGGAGGAGGAGTGACAGGAAGACAGAGGATGGGAAGGAGCAGCAGCCAGCCTGTAGCACTATTTTTTTACATTTGTGTATATTTATTAATAGTTTTATTTAGATCTATATATCTTTTTATCTATAATAATCAACTGCTACTGATTCTTAATTTCCCTGAGGGAGGATTTCCCCAAGGGATAAATAACGTACAATCTAATCTAATTTAATCTAATACAGACAAATGCATCCAGAGATTGATCCATCCAGGCAGAGACAAAGGGACTAAAAAAGGATTTAGGATAGCAACAAATCCAAAAGTCCAGATCATAAATCTGTCCTCATCACATTTGTCTTTAACATAAATTTATTAAAGGTGGCATCTCAGTGTCAGAGGGACCTCACGTCTATGTGGCTGTACGGTTTTTTACTGAATTTGACTGTGTCAAACCAATAATCCCACCGCACGGGGTGTGCTTGACTGGCGAAACAGTGTCATACTCAGCTCCGACACGATCTTTATACTTTATAACTTGTTTATTGGCCTTCAGTAATCACACATGCTCTCCACAGGCATTTAAACAGTGAAAGTTCGTGCCGTCAGCAACAGGTAATCAACTAGAAAACACAAAATAACAACAAAGTACGATGTTAAAAGGCACAAACATACTAATAAGTTTTATCCCAAGTTATATCAAGTTAAAATTACTTATTGTAAACAATAACTCACCAGCTCGGCTTCACCGGTTAACACGAGGCACAACAAAAGACTAATTATCGTCCAAACACAATTTAGAATACTGCCCCTAGAGGGCGCAATAAACATACATATTTTGAAAATAGGAAAACTCCACACAGTGGCTGAAAAGAAAGTTACTATGGAAGTCAAATCAACCATGGACAGAGAGATCAGTCTGATTACATTAATATCAATCAATCAAAGTTTATTTATATAGCACAGTTTAGACAAATTGAATTGCAGATCAAATTGCTTCAGACAAAAAAAAATATTAAAAATGACATATATACATTTACATCCATATGATAATCACTTTCTTTAAACCACTTAGCAAATAAACACTCGGCAGAGGTCCGTCTACTAAGAATATTCCTCTGGAGTTGTCATGAATAGTTGGTAGGATGTCAAGAGGATTTGGAGGCTAATGCAGACAAGAAAAAGCAAAGCAATAAAGCCAAGAAACATCAGACTAATGAATAAAACTCTAAAAATACAGTTAAACAAATACATTAAAACATGTTGAAAGATTAAAATGAAACCTTAAATGAATATAATCTGCAGAGGAATGATGTTGATTAATGTAGCAGCGTCTACCTGAACTGCTATTAAAATGGTTGAACTGCTCTAAAAGTCTGAATTGATGTTAAATGATGTTTCTGTTGATGGTTGATGCTCATGGAGTGGAGCAGGTCATCAAGACTGTTTGTCAGGGTCACACTGATATATGTGTGCTGTCTGCAGGAACTACCATGTGTTTAATGTGGTTGATCTGAAGTTAATATCAGGGACGGTCATGATGAAGGAATGGGGCTAAAGGAAAGGCTGGAGTTACTGAAGCTTAGTAATCAAAAGCTGCCAACAAGACAAGAGCCAGAGAGGAGAGCAGGAGCAGACAAAAAGATCCCCGGCAGTCTGAGCCTGATGCAGCAGAACGACGAGACATGAGCTGCTCCAGGACTGAAATACACTAATAATAAAGGCTATGTCAGCAGACTCTGCAGTCTACACCCCGAAATCTCCACAAAACCACTCAGCAGCTTCACTCCTGAATCCTGCAGGCTGTTGTACCTCACGTTCAGCTCTCTCAGGTGGGAGGGGTTGGACTTCAGAGCAGAGGCCAGGTGATCACAGCAGATCTTAGTCAAACCACAGCCCTTCAATCTGAACAGGGATCAAATAATACAGCTTTAGAAAACAATGTCTCCTCACTGGCAGTCTAACCTGCCTTATTTGTTCATATTGCCACCTAATGGACAAACTGCAGAAGAGTATTAGGGCCATGTTATGGTGCGTTCCAGTTGTAGTCGGAGGTCGGAATTTCCCCACTTCTGAGTAGGAAATTTTATCTGGAACGCCTCGGCATTTCCTACTAGGAACTTGGTGAAACCCTGCCAGCCCCGAGTTGACAATCAAAGATGGATGCCCCCAGTGTGAACAGTTATTTAGCTCCTGTAATAATCAATTTATTTGCACTTCTGACTGGGGTGTGTCCCTCCAGATCAGCTGTATACATAGTATTGTTAGACTTATATTTACAAAAATGCTGCCATAGTGATAATCACATTCTCCATGCGATATTTGTGAACAACAACACAGGGCATGCTAACAACAGCTAACAATAGCCTGGTAGATCAGAATGTTTTTTTCCGACTTCAACTGGAACGCCGATAAGTGGGAGATGACGTCACTCCACTTTCCCAGTTGCCAGTTCTGTGGTTAATGGAACGCAGCATTAGATGGAGAAAATTATTTTGGGCAAGTCGACATTCAAGTTGAAATTTCTAGAATAAAATTGAAACTCTGAGAACAAAGTTGGATAAAAAATTTTGTGATTAAAGTCATAATGTTGAGAATAAAGTTGACATACAATGTATGTCGACTTTATTCTCAACATTTCAATTTTTTTCTCAACATTTCCAATTCTTTGTCAACATGTTTACTTCATTCTTCACAATTCAAATTTTTTCTTGAAATTTTGAATTAATGTCAACTTCCCCAAAATTATTTTCTCCTTCTTACATGGCACTAAATATTCTTCCATAAAAAACATATATATAATGTAATTAATGATAGATTCTATTATATTATATTTAATTAGATTAAATTAGATTAGATTAGATTAGGTACTGTTGGAAAGGCTGGGGACTGAAGCTACAGCACCCTCTGGTGGCAAGGTATAAACTACAGCATTCAGGCAGCTGGAGCCATTCAGTCTGGCAGTGGATTAGGAGCAGCACGACATGTCTGGGCAAAGCAGAGAGCATTTGTGTATGAAGGCAGCTGTTTAGTGTGAGTTGTGTGTGTCAGTGAAACAACGTAAGTCAACCAAGTTCTGTTCTGTACTTCAAGGAAATTTTCAGTATGTACAGTTTGTAATATTTGTTCCATATTGTTGTTTGTTCCTTTTTTTGAAAGCATGGCATGCTAATGCTAACGTTAATGTAGCGACTCTATTGCAGTTTATTGCTGTTAGTTATGTTGTTTAATGCGATGTGGCTTATTGGTTCCTTATATTTGTGTCTTGTTTAGACCACACATACCCACCAACTTTGTTAGAAGACAGGCTTACAGTGCTGTTAATTATCCTTTGGATTTATTTGGATGATAAGAGGACATTAAAGGTATAATATCCGACATTTCACACATTTTCCTATCAGATTCACAGTAGACTGCATCATAATATCTCTCTCAGTCCATGCTCCACACAGTGAAAGCTAAGCCCTCCCCCTTCTGCCTGTGTTGATATCAGCTCTATGTAAACATCATCCGGACGGATTAGGCGTAAACCTTCCCTCTAGCGCCCCCTGGCGCCCCCTACCTCTGGATAAAACCCCCAGGGGGGTGCTGACCAATCACAGAGGAGGGGCGGCGCCATGGCACGCAAAGACTCATTGTTATCGACTGATCGGCAAACATCCTCTGCTATACAGGGGCACAAATAAATACAACTGAAAATATCAAACAGACATGAAATAACTAAAGATAGAGAAGACTGAGGAGAGTTCATCACAATGGAGAGCCCTGCATGAGGAGGAGGCTCAAACAGGCGGAGCTGGACCTGCGTATGGACAGGTAAGTGTCTTTATATGTTTCTGTGTAAGCGTGAGCGTGTTCGTGACATGTCACAGACAGGCGCATGAATAACAGAATAGGCTTTGTGTGTGTAGTTAATGCTGTTCTCTTTTTACCTTTGTCATTTGTCCGAGTCTTTTGGGCGGCGTGAAAGCTAATATGTGCTAACGTTAGACTGCGGCTAAGCGATGCAGCAGCATGCTAACGCAGGTAACGCTGACTAACGCTAACATAAATGAACATGAACACCGTTCAGCCTGTCTGCTGTTCTGTACTGACTGAATCCAGATCACTTTAGGTCATTTATCTCACCGGGACACTGTTTAAAGTTTAGATGTCCGTCACATAAAGGTAGCAGGTCTCAGAAGCAGCACAGCTGGGGGCTGTTATCTAAATGAACCTGCATATGAACGTAGTTTTGAGGTGATTTATGAAGCAACTTTACCACTGCAGACAGTCTGAAGTAAGAATGATTTTCTCTGTGGTATATTGGAACAGCAGCTGTGTTATGTCTCTGTGATGACCTTATTTACTAAAATACATCAGTGAATCTGCCATCTACTATAATATCTAAATATTTAATTTTTTTTAAAGAATAATAATATGAAAACCACTGGCTCCCACCACACTAAGTCATGCTGTACAAATGAAGAGTTTTATCTTAATGTGTTGAAGTTAGAGTTAGGTATTGGCATGTTTTTTGAAAATGTCTAGTTATACATAATCATTTGGTTGCAGGTAGTATTACACCAAAAGAATAAGATTTTCTGTCCATGTTCACAGGTCCAACACTGCCAGAAGTACAACAGTGGAAGAGCTGATGTCCAAGCCCTTTGTCCTCTTTATTAGACACGACTACTCAGTTTTACCTGAAGTTCAGCGGCTGTGAAGAGGAAGGCCAGAAGAGACGGCTACATGCTGTGCTGACAGTGACTCCTAAACACCACAGTGCTCTTTCTTACACCGACAGAGTTCATTCAGCCATCTGTAAAGCACGTGTTTAATCACTACATACATTTCTCACACAAAATGTTTGTTTGCATTTCCAGTGTTGTTCAGTATCACCTTTTGCTATCTTTCAGTCATGTTTAGTTGCACATTGTCTCAGGGCTGATTATCAAAATAAAAATAAGTGAAAATTACATTTCAGTGAATTATGTATTTTGTGAGACATCCAAAAATCACTTTGAAATACTGTGGTTTATTTATAACTTGGGTAAACTGCAGGTAGTTGTATTTGGCTGGCTTACCATTTGTTAAGCCTTTAGTCCAGAGACAGACACTTATAAGTTCAGTATTTTTCTCAACATTATTTTGATAACCACTTCAGTTAGGTTTTTCCAAATGAGTCTGACTTTTCATATTAGTTGATTATTTGTTATTAATATCCTGCACACAAAGTGCCCAACTGCCATGGCTTTATAACACAGAATAAATACATATCTGTAGATCTACTTTCTAGTGTTTCAAAAAGCCTAAAATGTTACTTTCTGTACTTCAAACATATGTACTAGAATAAGAAAATTGAAGCCAAAAGTAATTATTAAAGTATATATGTGCATTAATACAGGTTTAACTTACTTTTCTTGACAAAGTGCATACGTTTCTGCTCTTGTACTAAAAACACAAGGTGTGGAGTGACACAAGAGGCAAAATAGTTTCATAGTGAAAAAGGAGCAAGTGGCTAAACAAAACATGGAAATCATTGGTCAGCAATAAAAAAAAATCAGTATATTTCCTTCTCAAATTATATTTATTAAAAATAAAGATACAAAGCCTGTATGATGATAATAACTTTATCTGATGTTTCACTCACAGTGCATGCACTGATTAACCATAAGGAAAGACAATAAAAATACATTCTCTAATAAAACATTGTGGAATGAAGCAAAAGGCACTTTTAGCCAGTAGTCAAACTGTGAAAAACTTCTCAGCACTTGTCTTGTAATTCCTAAAAACATTATTTTACTGAGCAGCCCTCTGTTCTTAATTCTCTGCTGCTGCTTCAGACTCCAGGCCGGGCTGTGGACTCAGAGCAGCTGCTGATGGCTCTCTCGTCTTCAGTCAGCTTATGTAGCAGCACCTGAAAACATGAACACAACACAGGCTGTCTGATGGTTTGGTGAAGTACATTTATGGATATGAAATAATAAATCACTATCACTAATCACATAATATCAAGGGCAAATTTTACTTTTAGAAAGTGAAGTAGACATTGCATTGTAAAAAAATTGTGGTTTAGAAAAAGTCTGACATCTTTCTGCTGTAATTTCATAGGTAACAGAAAAACGTCACTTTTTGTTACATGATGTTATTTTTATGGAACATTATATACTAAAGTATTAGAATGTGATAAATTACTGACTGTTCACAGGCTGGCTTATATGCTATTCACACTCAGAAAATTCATTCAGAATACCAAATACTCTGAGTACATTTTTACTTGGAGTAGAATACTTTTTGCTTTTACAATACTAGATTCATAAATCAAAAATATTGAAATTGCTTCTATTATTTGTAACTGTGGATATGAAAAGCGTTTGAGTACAAATATGAAATACTTATAATTTTTCGTCTATGACCACAGTTTTATCATATCCTCACAGTATGTAGTGTGACGTCCTCATAACACAGTGGTTACCTGTCTGTACTGAAGGTCTCCTCCTCCGCCGCTCCGTCCCCGGCTCTGGTCGCCCCACTTCCCGGCCTCATCAGCTGGTCAGAGCCGCTCTCTGAGGGCCTGATGTGTGCCAGGAAAGAGAAGAGAGCGGGTGGATTACTGAAGATTCAACACTGTCAAGATTTCTAACTTTACACCATTACAGACCTCAGACATGCTGTCGTTATTTACTTTTTCAGCTGACTTTAGCATTAGAGCCAAAAAGTAGGTGGACGTAGATCTGCTGACAGCGGGTCACGAGCATATTTACTCCAAACAAACATTACTGAAGCAAATCCTTGCAGTCTATCAAAGAAAACAACACTGATAGCAGCTATTAGCGATTAGCAGCTATTAGCGATTAGCAGCTAGTTAGCTCGTCTCTGTGTGTACCGTCGCTCAGCGGCCTCTGCAGCCTTCAGCCTCAGGTAAAGACTGCAGCTCTGTCTGCTCTCCGCTCTGTATCACCACCCAGGTTATAGCTTACGGAAGTGTGGGCTAACTAGCTGTAGCTGTTCGAGCAGAATTATGAATCAACAACAAAGACGGCAAACGCCGCTCGTAACAAAAAGGTAACCTTTTGTCAGAGACACAGCAGTCAGAGGATTTATCAGGACGTGCTCTGTAAACTTACCTCTCTGTTAGACGTGTTCATGAACAGCTTTATCCTTTGGTCAGTCATGTTTCTTCTTCTTGTTGACGATCTGCAGGACGTTTGGAAGGAGGGGGGGCAGTGAAGTGGAGGAGGTGTGGCTAACAGCCTCTCATTATTCACTGAACAGCCCCTTTGTTTTGATTTTCGCTCAGACGCTCTAGCGCGACACCTACAGGCCAAAAAGTCGCATAATATGCCTTTAAACCTATACACACTACCTGAGCATCCTGTATGTGTTCTTACCGACACCCCAAGGCGAACATCACTATTCCTAAACCATCACCTATACAGTTCTAAGTGAATATCTATGCAACAGCTACACTTTACTAATCCCTTTGGAAACTCCCTCAGGGAAATTAGGATTAAAAAAGCAGATGTAAAAAAAGTACATGTAAGATAAATAAAGGAATATATAGATATAAAAATATACAAATAAATCTAAGAAATGAATCAATGAATGAATTAAAACAATACTATAACAGATAAATTAAATAAAAACTAAATAAATCAACTAAAAATCATGGTACTGGTTTAAACATATCACATTTATCTCAGCACAGATTTTAAACCTGGTATCTGACCTCAGAGTCTCCAGTCTACACCCCGGCTCCTTCAGAAAACCACACAGCAGCTTCACTCCTGAATCCTGCAGCTTGTTGTTTTCACTCAGGTCCAGCTCTCTCAGGTGGGAGGGGTTGGACTTCAGAGCAGAGGCCAGGTGATCACAGCTGATCTCCGTCAAACCACAGTTAATCAATCTGAGCAGAGACCAAATAATACAGCTTTAGAAAACAATGTCTCCTCACTGACAGTCTAACCTGCCTTTTTTGTTCATACATCCACCTCGTGGACAAACTACAGTAGAGTTTTAGGGCCATGTTAGATGGAGGGAATTATTTTGGGGAAGTCGACATTCCAGTAAAAATTCAGAGAATAAAGTTGAATAACAATTTTGTGATAAAAATCAAAATGTGCAGAATAAAGACGCCAATTAATGTATGTCAACTTTATTCTCAACATTTGAACTTTTTTTTCTTGACATTTCGACTTGTTTGTCGACATTTCAACTTTTTTTTCAACCATTTAACTTTATTCTAGAAATTTCAACTTGAATGTTGATTTCCGCAAAATTGTTTTCTCCGTCTAACATGGCCCTAATACTCTTCGGTAAAAAATATATATGCTATAAATTATATTATATTATATTATATAAGATTAAATTAAATTAAATTAGATTAGATTGGATTAGATGATTTGATTTGATTTGATTTGATTTGATTTGATTAGATTAGGTACACTTTATTAATCCCTTTGGGTACCTCCCTCAGGGAAATTAGGATTCAAAAGCAGATGAAGTAGATCTAAGATTAATTTAAAAAAAAACCTTGATTTCAAAAAATATTAATAAATCCAAGACATGAATGAATGCATGGATTTAAAAAAAATAAAGTAATAAATATTTAATAAGTAAATCAACTCAAAATCCTGGTCCTGGCTTAAATATATCACATTTATCTCTGCACAGATTTTAAACCTGGTATCTGACCTCAGAGTTTCCAGTCTACACCCCGGCTCCTTCAGAAAACCACACAGCAGCTTCACTCCTGAATCCTGCAGCTTGTTGTTTTCACTCAGGTCCAGCTCTCTCAGGTGGGAGGGGTTGGACTTCAGAGCAGAGGCCAGGTGATCACAGCTGATCTCCGTCAAACTGCAGTTAATCAATCTGAGCAGGGACCAAATAATACAGCTTTAGAAAACAATGTCTCCTCACTGACTGTGTAACCTGCCTTATGTGTTCATACTGCCACCTAGTGGACAAACTACCGAAGAGTACTAGGCCATGTTAGATGGAGAACATTAATTTGGAAAAATTTCTAGTCTGAAGTTGAATAACAATTTTGTGATACAAGTTGAAATGTGAAGAATAAAGTCGTCATACAATATACGTCGACTTTATTCTCCACATTTTGACTTCTTTTCCAGAACACTTCCAATTTTTGTTGACATTTTGGATGTTTCCTGTACATGTGGACTTTTTCGTCCCCAAAAATAACATCTAACACGGCCCTTATACTCTTAGTAAAAAAACGTATGTATGCTGTATATAATAGATTAGATTAGGTACACTTTATTGATCCCTTTGGGAAACTCCCTCAGGAAAATTAGGATTCCAATAGTAGATATAAAAAAGGAGGTTTAAGATAAATTAAATATTTATAAATATAAAAAATACAAATAAATCTAAGAAATGAATGAATGAATAATTTAAAAAATAAGTTAATAAATATGAAATTACAAAAAATTTAATTGATAAAGAAAATAAATAAATCATTAAAAATCACAAAATGTCTTCAATATATCACATTTATCTCAGCACAGATTTTAAACGTGGTATCTGACCTCAGAGTCTCCAGTCTACACCCCGGCTCCTTCAGAAAACCACACAGCAGCTTCACTCCTGAATCCTGCAGCTTGAAGTTTCTACTCAGGTCCAGCTCTCTCAGGTGGGAGGGGTTGGACTTCAGAGCAGAGGCCAGGTGATCACAGCTGATCTCCATCAAACCGCAATACTTCAATCTGAGCAGAGACAAAAAAAAAACAGCTTTAGAAAAAAATGGCTGCATCTCAAAGCTCCAAAGTTTCATCCTCGCCTCCTCCACTTGCGTTGTTCACTTGCGTCTTAGTCCCGCCCACCAGAGACGCGAGGAAATGAAGAGAGGAGAGAGGAAACGAGGAGATTCATTTTAAGACAAATGAGATGTCCTCTCCTCTGGAGCGTCACACAAAGTGACGTCTTTTAATGATGACGGCGTCACAGCTGGATATGCCGGTCCGAACGCACAGGAGAAACTGAATCAAGGAAAATAATGTAAACTCCAGGGGGCTCGACCACGGTAAATTCATATCCACTTTACATCAGTTTAACATGAATATGTTCATGAATGAAAAAGAAAACTGTCACATCTCCCCAGACTCCGAATGATAGGAGTTCTTATTTTTAATATATAATTAAGATTTTTTTAATTACTTTTATTTATGTTAGGTTTCCACTTTGTTTTTATTTATAGATTTTACTCATTTCTTATCTTAATGTTTTAGTTGTACTATTTTGTGGTCTGGTTCTTAGTTTTTATTGATATCTTAGTTTATTCTAATTTTCTTATTTTATCATCAGGATCTCCAGTGTTTCCTCTGTGGGAGTCCTCTGCACTAGGAGCTGTGGTTGGCTATGGCTGCAGGGCTCTGTCTCGTAGGTTTTTTGGAGGATTTTTGAGGTCCATCATCTCTCCTCTGGGTTCTGTGTCGGTGTCCTGTGGCTGTGGTCGACTCTCAGCTCCTGGTGCAGACGGCTCCTCTGATGACGCTCTCTCACCTGGTTCGTCTGTACTCAGCCTTTGTTCTTGTTCTTAGTTTCTTGCACTATTTTAGTCTGTGTGTGTGTATGAGTGTGTGTGTCTGTTAGTGAGTGCGTGCATGAGTGAAGCCTTATGTCCATGCCTGTGGGTAATTTATGTAAAACAGGGGTGGGAAGGTGGGTTTAAGGGAATGTTTTTAATTTTCTCTATGTAAAGCACTTTGAGATGCATTCATTTGTATGAAAAGCGCTTTATAAATAAAGTTTGATTGATTGATTGATATTGTGGCCACTGTGTGTTCATAAATAATGTTTTTATTCTGCTATAAGCACTTAAACCCCCCTTCCTGCGCCTTTGTAGAAAAAATGTAAAGGCCTGGGATAACAATGTACAATTCACTACATTCTCTCCTTATATATGCTTGGTAGGATCAGGAACCACATAAAATATGCCTTTCGTTAATGTGCACTATAATCTGCCTGATCATGGGGTCTATTGAGGGCTGATATTTGTCAATGAGCATCTCTTTTCTTATTATTTATTATTGTCCATGTTTTCTGTTTGTAAACTGGATGGACTGCAAAAACTGAATTGCCCTTTGGGATAAATAAAGCTGTATAATCTGATCTAATGTAAAATGTGTTTTCCTGAACAGACCTGTCTACTGTAGCAGCGTCACAGTTACAGACATAAACACAAACAACACAGATAAATCAGGACAGACAACAGATGGAAAACCTGAAAGAACTGCTCCATGATAGTGTTCAGTATTTCTGTGATATCAATATGACCAGCTTAGAATTCTTTTAAATGATGAGTCAAATATTTCTTTGCACAGTGAATAAAATCCAATAGCAGAGATATAAGAGACACTTATATCTCAAAGAAGAGAAGTCCAAGAAGACCACAACACAGGACAAAGGACCCAGAGGTCTGGTGTTGGAACTTACTGCACCTAAAACCATGACTACCATCTTCGGAGGAGGAGGAAAACAGAGTGCTGCCACTCAGTCTGACTCTGTTGTGAAGGACGCTTTCTATTTGTCTGATGGTTCAACCGACAAACCCTTGACTGAGAAGGAAAAGCGAGCAGTTACCACAGAGCTAGTGGGGGGAAGCGACCAGCTATCACCAAGCTAGCGGGAGCCAACGAGCAGCTACCACAGAGCTAGCGACGGACAGCGACCAGCTATCACCAAGCAAGCGGGAGCCAACGAGCAGCTACCACAGAGCTAGTGGGGGGAAGCGACCAGCTATCACCAAGCAAGCGGGAGCCAACGAGCAGCTACCACAGAGCTAGCGACGGACAGCGACCAGCTATCACCAAGCAAGCGAGAGCCAACGAGCAGCTACCACAGAGCTAGCGACGGACAGCGACCAGCTATCACCAAGCAAGCGAGAGCCAACGAGCAGCTCCCACAGAGCTAGCGACGGACAGCGACCAGCTATCACCAAGCAAGCGGGGGCCAGCGAGCAGCTCCCACAGAGCTAGCGACGGACAGCGACCGGCTATCACCAAGCAAGCGAGAGCCAACGAGCAGCTACCACAGAGCTAGCGACGGACAGCGACCAGCTATCACCAAGCAAGCGAGAGCCAACGAGCAGCTACCACAGAGCTAGCGACGGACAGCGACCAGCTATCACCAAGCAAGCGGGGGCCAGCGAGCAGCTACCACAGAGCTAGCGACGGACAGCGACCGGCTATCACCAAGCAAGCGAGAGCCAACGAGCAGCTACCACAGAGCTAGCGACGGACAGCGACCGGCTATCACCAAGCAAGCGAGAGCCAACGAGCAGCTACCACAGAGCTAGCGACGGACAGCGACCAGCTATCACCAAGCAAGCGGGGGCCAGCGAGCAGCTACCACAGAGCTAGCGACGGACAGCGACCAGCTATCACCAAGCAAGCGAGGGCCAACGAGCAGCTACCACAGAGCTAGCGACGGACAGCGACCAGCTATCACCAAGCAAGCGGGGGCCAGCGAGCAGCTACCACAGAGCTAGCGACGGACAGCGACCAGCTATCACCAAGCAAGCGAGAGCCAACGAGCAGCTACCACAGAGCTAGCGACGGACAGCGACCAGCTATCACCAAGCAAGCAGGGGCCAGCGAGCAGCTACCACAGAGCTAGCGACGGACAGCGACCAGCTGTCACCAAGCAAGCGAGAGCCAACGAGCAGCTACCACAGAGCTAGCGACAGACAGCGACCAGCTGTCACCAAGCAAGCGAGAGCCAACGAGCAGCTACCACAGAGCTAGCGACAGACAGCGACCAGCTATCACCAAGCAAGCGAGAGCCAACGAGCAGCTACCACAGAGCTAGCGACGGACAGCGACCAGCTGTCACCAAGCAAGCGGGGGCCAGCGACCAGCTATCACAGAGCTAACGGGGGATAGCGAGCAGCTACTAGTGAGCTAGCTGGAGCGTACAAGGGACTGTGGCCTGGGCGAGAAGGAGCTGGCAGCCTGTAACCCGCTCGCAGCCTTATCTGAGCTAACAGCAGAGGCCAACAAGTACCTTAACAAAATGGGACCAAAGCAGCAGAAAAACACAGATGAAGAAGTGGTTTCACTCACTCAGGTAAATGATCTGTTAAATCACCAAAAGGATATTTTCATGGCTCTTTTGCAACAACAACAAGACATGTTCAGAGACTTTGTCAAAGTTATTACGGAGTCAACCAATTCCAGGCTGGACTCAATAGCTGAAGAAGTGCACAAACTAAAAATTAGTATACAGTACACACAAAAAGAAGTAGATGAACTTAAAGACACTTAAGCAAAACAATCAGAGCATTGCAATACAAATCAATCAGATCTAGTGAAGTTATGTGAAAGTCTACAGGTTATTCTGGACAAGCATGAGTATCTTGAGGGTCAATCGAGAAGGAATAATATCAACTTTGATGGAATACCTCAAACCCCTGGAGAATCCTGGGTGGACTCAGAGGAAAAGGTAAAGGACATGTTAAAGCTGAAGTTACACATACATAAAGACATTGAAGTAGAACGTGCACACCCCGCAGGGAAACCAGACACAAAGAGAGACAGACCAAGATCCATAGTGGTCAAGTTTCTGCTTATTAAAGACAAAACTGAGGTCTTACAAAAAGCCAAACACTTTAAAGGCACCAAGATATCTATCAATGAAGACTATACAGATGCCATAAAACTCAAAAGGAAAGAACTAATGCCAAAACTAAAGACAGCACCCAAAAGAGGAGACATTGCCTATCTCAGACATGACAAGCTTATCATCCATCCTCGCACCAGCACTCCAAGCTTAATACTGAAGGTATAACAAAGTTGACTTTTTTAACATCATATGATGAACGTAATTACGTCTCAACGCATACGACCAAAGAAAGGCTTAGGTATTGCACATACTAACATAAATAGTCTAAGAAACAAAATTGCGGAAATACTGAGCTGTTGTCTGAATATAGTTTGCATATACTTGCTATGAGACTCATTTGGACTCCTCTTTTGATGACACTGAGTTACATATTAAAGGATACAATATTTACAGGAAAGATAGGAATAGATTTGGTGGGGATTTTGCCTTCTATGGTCAAGATCACATTCCTGTCAAAGTATGTTACAATTTAATTTTTTAAATTTTCTTAATTTAACCTTTATTTTACCAGGAAAACCTCATTGAGATTAAAAATCTCTTTCACAAGAGTGTCCTGGACAAGACAGCAGCACATGTGACACATGTAGTCATTAAACACATAAAACAAGAATTCAGTACATTAAGAAAGCGAAGTCACAATTCAGACAACTTATTTTGCTTGGATTGTCCACAGGAGAAAGATAAAGTGCATCAGTCAAAGCATCTGCAGCCAGATGTATTTGCCTCCAAGTTGCTCAACATTGACTTAAAAGTGTCTAGTGACACCAGATCTTTTAGTGTCAGTTTTTTTTGTAGTTCATTCCAAACATGTGGAGCTGCAAACCTGAATGCCTTTTTTCCCAGCTCAGTTCTTACTTTTGGAACAGGCAATAAGAAAAGATCCTGGGACCGAAGATTATAAGATGCTCTTCTGACTGATGTAAGTCAGAAGGTAGGATGGAAGCAGACCAAGGATACATTTATAAATAAGAATACGCCAGTGATTAAGTCCGCGTGCAGACAAAGAAGACCATCCAACACGAGCAAACAGCAATGAATTATTAATAAAAAAATTAATGAAAATTAATGAATTATAAAATTGAAACAATGTGGATACAAACTCATCTACCTCACAAAAAGCCTATTCTTCTAGGTTGCTGTTACAGACCACCCAGTGCCAATAAGGAATATCTTGAAACTATTTGTGAAATGCTTGAGAATAACACCATGATGGGTCAGGAGGTTTACTTTATGGGAGACCTTAACATTGATTGGCTTGCTAAAAACTGTCCTTTGAAATCTAAGTTGCAAACTGCTTCGATAATATATAATCTTATGCAGGTTATGAACAAACCTACTAGATCATGCATAAAACAGGACGGTACCAAAACTGCCACTTGCATAGATCATATTTTTACTAATTCGCCAGAGCTATGCAAACGGATTCTGTCTGTGCCCACTGGATGCAGTGATCACAATCTGATTATAATTGTGAAAAATCTTAAGATGGGTAAACCTGGACCAAAGACAATACTGAAAACATCTTTTAAGTCATTTAATGAGGATTTATTTGTTAAAGAAGCAAAAGAAATATGCCGGTTGGAAGTTTTTGAAGCAAATAATCAAGAAGTAGCCCTTATGAAGTTTAACAAGTTATTTTTGCCTCTGGTGGAGAAACATGCTCCATTAAAAAGGCTCACTGTCAGGAATGCTACCACACTATGGTTAGACAAAGACATCAAAGATGCAATGAAATCGACAGATCAATTGAAAAAAAAAAAATGCAACTATAGCAGGTGATAAATATGACTTTGATCTACAGTGTATCACAAAAGTGAGTACACCCCTCACATATTTCCAAATTTTTTATGATATGTTTCCATGGGACAGCAGTGAGGTAATGACACTTTGATACAGTGTACAGTAGTGAGTGGGCAGCTTGTTAAACAGTTTAAATTCACTTTCCCCTCAAAACAACTCGACACACAGCCATTAATGTCTAAACTGATGGCAACAAAAGTGAGTACACCCCTAAGTCAAAGTGTCCAAATCGGCCCCAAAGTGTCTAAATTTTGTGCGGCCACCATTATTTTTCAGCACTGCCTTAACCCAACTGGGGAGGGAGTTCACCAGGGCTTCACATTTTGCCACTGGAATCCTTTTCCACTGACTAATGACAACATGATGGAGCTGGTGGATGTTACAGACCTTGCACTTCTCTACCTTCCTTTTGAGGAGTTCACACAGATGCTTAATAGGGTTTAGGTCTGGAGACATGCTTGGCCAGTCCATCCCTTTTACCATCAGCTTCTTTAACAAGGCAGTGCTTGTCTTGGAGGCATGTTTTGGGGTCATGACAGGACAGGCTCCACTCAGAACAGGCCTCATAATGGTCAGCCAAAGAAGTTTAGTGCACGCTGTCAGCATCATATCCAGATATTGTCTTTGGGAAATAGATGTACGAGTACTGCCAGAATTGCTGCAGGGGTTGAAGGGGTGGGGGGTCAGCCTGTCAGTGCTCAGACCATAATCTGCACACTGCATCAAATCGGTCTACATGACTATCGTCCCAAAAGAAGGTCTCTTTTAAAAACGATGCTCAAAAAGTCCACAAACAGTTTACCACTGCCCTGTTAAAGAAGCTCAGGGTAAAGGTTATGGACTGGCCAAGCATGTCTCCAGACCTGAACCCTATTGAGCATCTGTGTGAAGTCCTCAAAAGGGAGGTGGAGAAGTGCAAGGTCTGTAACATCCACCAGCTCCATCATTTGGTCATTAGTCAGTGGAAAAGGATTCCAGTGGCAAAATGTGAAGCTCTGGTGAACTCCCTCCCCAAGAGGGTTAAGGCAGTGCTGAAAAATAATGGACACTTTGGGGCCAATTTGGACACTTTGACTTAGGGGTGTACTAACTTTGGTTGCCAGAAGTTTAGACATTAATGGCTGTGTGTCGAGTTGTTTTGAGGGGACAGTGAATTTAAACTGTTTAACAAGCTGCCCACTCACTACTGTACACTGTGTCGAAGTTTCATTATCTCACTGCTGTCCCATGAAAAGATATCATAAAATATTTGGAAATATGTGAGGGGTGTACTAGGGGTGTGCATTGGTCCTGCTCTTGCAATTCAATTCGATTCGATTCGGCAAGGTCACGATTCGATTCAGTTCGATTCTACGATGCATTGCAATGCATTGCGATGCATCTAATTCTATATTACTGCAAACAACATGATTCATTTTTTATCAGTCATGAGTAAATACAAGTAGTCAGATATACTTTAAGTTTATTAATAGCTAGCCTCTGTGGAAAGGAAGCCACTTAAAGTGAGGAATCAGGGCAGAGTATGGAAGAAGGAAGAATTCTCCCCTTCAGTGTACTGTTGCTGTGAAATACACTTACAAGACAGTTAAATCAGCTGCAAACAGCAAAACATCAATTTGTAATAAAATGAATTATTCATTGTTAGGGGTGTAACGAAATGGTCAACTCACGAAACGATACGAAATACGAAACAGGGCCCACGATACGAAATACTCACGATACGAAATAAAGATGAAGGAAAATCCCCAACAGTAGGAAGTTGTGAAAAAATCTCATTTTC
This sequence comes from Scarus forsteni, assembly GCA_036419115.1. Classification (NCBI taxonomy): domain Eukaryota; kingdom Metazoa; phylum Chordata; class Actinopteri; order Labriformes; family Labridae; genus Scarus; species Scarus forsteni. The sequence goes on along the minus strand of JAZDUH010000134.1, from coordinate 169,768 downwards.
TTTATTTTCTTCCAAATCCAGACATACAAAAAATATTGCTGCATCAGTACAAAATAAATGCTCTTTGAAAAAAAAACTAAATTGTAGTTTTTTTCCCCTTATTTAGACTACAGTGCAAATACAAAGATAAAATCTCAATAAAAAGTGCTTTGTTGTAACAATCAGGATAACTGCATTCTTGAATGAAAAGGAAAACAAATAGCAGTCCTCAGAGCTGCAGTTTAGACCTATAAATGTCTGAACTGTGAACTATAATATTTAGCCTATAACAGTGCATATACTTCTGATCTTCAAGTATGATCAAATTCTGTCAGCTCAACAGTAGATGCAAAAATCAAATATTGTTTTTATGCAGACTTACACACATAGCAGCAGTTCTACAGTTTGTTATGTGTTCAATGTGGATTTTAATGTTTCCTATGAATTGACGGTCAGTGAATGGAGCAGGAGGGCGAACAGGTCAGAGTTCAGAAGGGAGTTTTGTGTGTGTTTGAGCGAGGAGGAGAGCCGTGCAGGAGGTGTAGAGATTAGTACTCACTGTTCTGTTCGGGAATTAAAATTGAAGTTGGCGTTGTCACAGCCCACAGTGACTGTTAAATAAAAGCAGGTATTCACAAGCTGCAGGTGGTTGCTCTCGCCTCAGTATACGGCGAACTGTTGCGGCATATTTTGCACTCGGTTGTTGTTTTGTCCGCAATCTTCTCACCCTTCTCTCGTCTTTTACATGAGAAGCCAAAATAGGTCCACACAACCGATTTATTTGTGAAGGAGCGTCAGCTAATTCCTCCGCTTCGTCCTCCTCCTTATTGCAGCTGGTGTTTTGCTACGGGAGGCGAGGAAGCTTTATTTCGTCCTTTTATTTTCGACGCGGCTGCTGATCATGGAGCCGAAGCCAGAGCTCTGGAGCACAATGGGCTGCGTACTTACGTCATCGTAACGTTACTCCGGAGAAGCCCCCGGGTGGAAGGGCAGGAAAAAAAAAAGACACATATAATCGATTACGTGACGCTGCCGCATCGATGCTGAATCGTGCAAGCCCCGCATAGCGATGCATTGCTGAATCGATTATCGTTGGCGGGCCTAGGGTGTACTCACTTCTGTGATACACTGTATATAAGAGAAAAAGAAACAGTGTTACCAAACTGAACAGGAGAAAGAAGAAATTATATATTGAAAATCCATTGAAGGAGGTAGGAGAAGATAGTAAAAAATATGGAATGTCTTAAACAAACTGACTGGTAGAAAAGATAAAAACAATCCAGCGTTTCTGGAAGCGAATGGTAAATTCATTACGAAACCGATTGAAATAGCAAATCACTAAAATGATTACTCTATTGATAAATCAGATAACTTAAAAGAAAGCATGTCTAGTCTAAGTAATGATATATCTCATGTATTAATTAGAAAAAAAAATATGAATAACAGGAATTTGAAGTTCAAACTGGCAAATATAAACATAGACAAGGTAAAGTAATTAATAAAAAAATAGTAAAGAAAAACCACCTGGTCTTGATGGCTCAGACAACAGACTTCTCAAGCTAGCTATTAATGAAATCACTCCTGCTCTATCTCACATTATGAACTTGAGTTTTAAATGTGGTATATGCCCACAAGCTTGGAAGCAAGCAAAAATACTCCACTATCTAAAAATAAAAAACTGCCCTTTTCTTGCTCTAACAGTCGTCCAATAAGTCTGTTACCTGTACTTGAAAAAATGATTGAAACTATTGTATATGAACAAATTAATAATTATTTATTGGACAATAACCTATTTCGCAGTTCAGAACATGCATATAGAAAAGACCATTCGACTGCAACAGCGCTGACGGTTATGGCTGAGGACTGGCTTAGACAAATTGAAATCAAAAACATGGTTGGTACTGTATTCTTAGACTTTTCAGCAACGTTCAACATTGTTGATCATAACTTGTTAATACAAAAACTGTCCTGTTATGGCTTTGAGCAATCTGTGCTGAATTGGTTCTACAGTCATCCATATAACATAACACAAAGTGTGTTTTTGTAATGATCCTGTCTGTCAAGTTCCCTGTCTGTCTTCGTGTTTCATGTTTTGTGTTTCACTTCCTGTTTTATTTTGGTTAATAATTTATTTTGGCAATTATTGTTTGCGCTTATAGTCACTCTCTAGGCATTCTTTACTTCTCACAGTCTGATCTCGACCTCCTTGATCTCGACCTCATTTTTTTGCCTTGCCCTTGTCTGGTTTTGTCTGCCTTGTTTTTGGACTGCCTTTTTGTGTATGACCTCTGCCTCGTCTGACTTCCACCTCTGTGTTTCGAACCCTGCCTGGCTTGAGAATCTCATCTGTGTTGTTGACTTTTGAACTGTTAAATAAACCTTGTTTTGTGAACCTCGGACCTGTCTCCTCCTGCTTACTGGTTGCTTAGCCATTGTTCCTGATAGTTTTTTAATGGAAGCTACTCAGAAAGTAAAACTGTAACAAGTGGAGCCGTCTGAGACCTTTACTGTTTTCAATTTTTACAAATGATTTACCATATGCTTTAAACAAAGTTAAAACAGTAATGTATGCAGACGACACAACTATATATGCTTCTGCACAAACCAGTAATGAACTGAAAACTATTAAAAATATGGAAATAATTAATTTAGCAAAATGGGTCAGAGAAAATAAGCTCGCCCTGGATACACTGAAGACCAACTGCATGATTATTGGGACAAATTATAATATTGCTCGATTTCCTGTACTTAATATCAAAATAACTGACATCTAAAAGATAAGTGGATGAAAGAATTAATAAAAAAGAAATAAAAATAAAAAATAAAATGATGAACTGAAAATCATTGTACTGGCTTAAATATATCTCATTTATCTCCACACAGATTTTAAATGTGGTATCTGACCTCAGAGTTTCCAGTCTACACCCCGACTCCTTCAGAAAATCACACAGCAGCTTCACTCCTGAATCCTGCAGCTCATTTCCTCTCAGGTTCAGCTCTCTCAGGTGGGAGGGGTTGGACTTCAGAGCAGTGGCCAGGTGAGCACAGCTGATCTCCGTCAGATCACAATTAACCAATCTGAGCAGGGACCAAATAATACAGCTTTAGAAAACAATGTCTCCTCACTGATAGTCTAAGACAGGGGTGGGCAACTGGCGGCCCAGGGGCCATATGTGGCCTTTCATCCACCAGCTTTTTTGTTGATTTATATATTTTTCTTTATTAAAAGTGCCACCAATATGTAACAGTGCAACCCTCGGGCACTGAAATATAAATGAATGTTATTTCAGTCACCATGTGGGCTTTTCTTTCTTTAACAGAAGGGTACCAACATTTTTGTCTGCGTGTGAACATACCGTGCAGCAGACTGGTTTCAGCAGGGTGGTCAATAACCCCATTCACCTGCTGTTTCAAGCTGTAATGTTCCCTATGGTCACACATGGCCTCACACAACTCCATCATATCAAATTCATCTCAGCACAGAGGGTAAGAAATGGTGTCTGACCTCAGAGTCTCCAGTTTACAGTCTGGACTCTTCAGAAAGCCACACAGCAGCTCCACTCCTGAATCCTTCAGGTTGTTTCCACTCAGGTCCAGCTCTCTCAGATGGGAGGGGTTGGACTTCAGAGCTGAGGCAAAAGAAGAATAGCTGATGTCTGACAAAGAGCAGAGCCTCAAACTGAAAATGAACACAGAGAAATATTTACTGCAGTGATCCTCCGAGGGGACATTTGACCTGGAGATGAGACTTTTCTCTTAGGGGTGTGTACTGTGTGTAGTTACATTGCTGCTGTTGTGGACATATGGAGCTTAAATAACTACAGTTACAAATATTCTGACATTCCTCTAGCCCAAAAAAAGAAGTTGAGTTGCCTGCTTACAGATTGTATCCTGTACTCCTTGCAATGAATAAATAAAAATTACAATTTCATATATATATATATATATATATATATATATATATATATATATATATATATATATATATATATATATATATGTTATTACCAACCTTACATTAGAAAAATGCAACCTTAGATTGCATTTTTTTTATTTTACAAGTAACTAAAGAACTTTGATATAATTTTGTCACTAAATATATTTTACCAGGCCTTAAAATACAATATATAGCATTAGTAAAAACTATATTTGGAAACAATGATAAAAGTAATATATTTTTACTTTAAAATCTGATAAATATTCCTAATTTTATTGCATTAAAAATAAGCTTACCTTGGATTTACTTACAAAAGGTGTCAGACTCACTAAATTGTGAATTTTTAATTGTGTATGAGTTTAAATATATTAATGTTGGTATTGTTCTTTTTGAAGCTTTATATTTGCTATTTTTTTGTTTATTTGTACAATTTGTAACAATGCGGCCCTCATGCACTGCAAAAAAAATGGATGAGGCCCTCCCGATAGTCAAAGTTGCCCACCCCTGCTCTAGCCCATTCCTTTATCATTACAGTTCCTGAATTCAACTTTAAATCCAACCCTGAAGTATCAACACAAAGAAATGTGAATTTCCCTTATTATTGACAACCCCAGCCTCAGTCAATGAGCAGAGACGAGCAAACCAGAACACAGTTTATGAACTCACCTCAGAGACCCCAGTCTACAGTGTGGACTCTCCAGTCCACCAAAAAGAAGCTCCATTCCTGAATCCACGGGGAGATTGTAGCTTAGATCCAGCTCTCTCAGATGGGAGGGGTTGGACTTCAGAGCCGAGGCCAAAATCTCAAAGTGAGTGTTTGACAAGTAGCTGTCAGAAAGTCTGTGACGACAAAAACATCATGGAATTACTGCCATGTGATCCATCCTGATGATATGAAAGACATTTTACCAACTTCAATTATTATTATGAGACAAAAAGTTGTACAAATCAGATATAAAGTAATAATTATGAGGAAAATAACTTGAAATTATGAGATAGTCATTATCGTGAGATAAGTCATAACTATGAGAAATGGTCAAAATGATTACAAAAATAGGGGTGCTGGTTTGGCGGAGTGGTTAGCATCCAGGCACCCCATGTACTTGCTTCTGCCGGTCCAGGTTCGAATCTCATCTGTGACCAGTTTGCAGAGTGTCTTCCCCTACTCTCCCCCTTTCACAAGCCTATCCACTGTCTCTCTCCTATCAATAAAGGCACAAAAATGCCCAAAAAATACATTTAAAAAAAAAAAAAAATGATTACAAAAATAGGCAAAATTATGTAATAAAAAGTTGAACTCATGATATAAAGTCAATATTATGAGATATAAAGTTGAAATTAAGAGACACCATTCACGCATGTGCACCAAGTCCATAGACGTTTTTCTTTGCCATATGCCTTATTTATGACTTTATATCTCATATGTGTGTTTGTGCTTGCGCACAGGGTGCGTGTGATTCATCAGTGCAGTATCGCGCAAGTGCTTGTAGTTAGTGCATGTTGCATGTTGCTCCTGCTTGCTACTCTCTGCTCACAGTGACTTCCACCGGCTAGCCCCCCTAGTGGAGGTGAAAAGAGGAGCCGAGTGCGTAAGCCTCCTCTTGCTTGTACACAGCCTCTGTACCACCAAGACTCCTGCAGTGCCTCCTTGTGGCCACACACAGTAACTGGGACCTTGAGGTCCCAGGCTAAACTGTAGGGGATCTCAGAGCAGCAGTGGGCCCCAGAGGTGTGGTGTGTGGGCCCACCGGCATCTGGACACGCCCTGGCACCCACCAACCACTGCCCCACCTAAATAGTCCCCCCCCTGCCTTGTGGGCTCCTTTGGGAGAAGGAAAGGCTATGGGAGTAAGCCCAGACAGAAAATCAGGTGTGGAGCCCCTAAGGCAGCCGGTTGTTGCTACTGCACTACCTGCTTGCAGCTCCTGCAGCCGAGCTGATGCCGAATGTATCGCCCTGCTTTCCTTTGGACCACATCAGTGAGGCCAAGAGGGGGATCCTGACGATCTGGGCTCCCCAGGATCTCCATAATGCTGCCCAGGCTTGCACCCTGGAGAGGTCGCTTCAGTGCCGCTGTCCCACAGCAACAGAAACAACACGGGAGGCAGCAGTTACGAGTTATAAATCTTGAGTAGATTGGTGTAAGCTCAGATGCTATGGGTTGTCTCCGTCGATGGGAGGGATATTTAAGTCCCACTGGTCAGCTACCGCCTGCCTCAAGCTGGGCAGCCCCCAGCCAACTAGGTGCTGGCCTGCCACGGTCTGCCTGCTCCAATGGGTGCTAAGGATAAAGACTGAAAAGCAGACTGTAAAACACACGCACCAGGCAAAATAAAAAACAAGAAACTTCCAATCCTACGGCTTGCAAGTTGAAATGTCAGGACGCTGTGCCCTGGCCTCTCAGACGACCCACAGCAGGTTGATGACACCAGGAAAACTGCTGTCATCAACCGGGAGCTCAAGAGGCTCAACATTGACATCGCTGCTCTGCAGGAGACAAGACTTCCATCGAACGCCAACCTGCGCGAACAGGACTATACATTCTTTTGGCAAGGAAAAGAACCAGAGGAACAACAAACACATGGTGTAGAATTTGCAGTAAGAAACAACATACCTCAGTTGAACCACCATCCCAAGTCACTGCTCAGATCCTCTCTCTCCGCCTTTCAACATCTTCAGGCCTGGTGAATATCCTGAGCATCTACGCCCCCACACTGTTCTCCTGCCGAGGCAAAGGATGAGTTCTATGCGGAGCTGGAGAGTACTGTCATCAAGATCCGAACATCGAACATCTGTTCATGCTTGGGGACTTCAATGGCAGAATCGGGGACGACCACAATTCCTGGCCCTGCAGCACCGGCCACTTTGGCGTTGGCAAGCTGAATGAGAATGGGCAGAGACTGTTGGAGTTATGCTCCTACCACAACCTTTGCATAACAAACACATTCTTTTCCACCAAGCCCATCCACAGAGTGTCCTGGCATCCTAGATCGTGCCACTGCCATCAATTGGATCTGGTCGTCACTAAAAGGCCCATGCTGACCTGCAGCTACCACAGTGCTGACTGTGACACTGACCACTCCCTGGTTGTCAGTAAGGTGTGCCTTCGGTGCAAGCAAATCCATTGCTCAAAACAGAAAGGGCGTCCTCGCATCAACACAGCACGGACATCAATCCCCACTGTTAGTGAGCGTTTCGCCAGCACTGTTGAGGTTGCTCTCAGGAACTGCCTGACCAGCAGCACCGAAGAGAGATGGTGTCACATCCATGACTCCACTTACAAATCTGCCATGGACATCTTTGGCAAGAAGGAGAGGAGAAACCCCGATTGGTTTGATGCCGGTATTGCTCTCCTAGAACCAGCAGTTGCAGCCAAGTGAAAGGCAATGCTCGACTACAAGAGAAAGTCTTCAGTAAAAACACTCACCACACACAGAAAGGCTCGAAGTAATGCCAGCAGATTGCTCGACAGTGCGCCAATGGCTATTGGCAGGACCTTTGCCAGAGATTCCAACTCCCCTCTGACAGTGGCAACACTGGTGCCATGTACGAGGACATGAAGAAAGCCTTTAGCCCAAGTACCACCAAGGTCGCACCACTCAAGGCTGCCTCGGGTGCCATTCTGTCAGACCATGGCAAGCAGATGGAAAGATGGGCAGAGCACTACCAGGAGCTCTATGACAGGGAAAACACAGTCACCAACACAGCAGTGGAAAACACCATCACCCTGCCTGTCATGGAAGAGCTGGATGTTCCACCATCTATAGAAGAACTCAGGAAGGACATCGACACCTTAGCATGTGGAAAAATCTCCAGGAAGGGATGGCATCTCCCCAGAGGTCATAAAGGCTGGCAGGCTGAGCTCTCTCCTCGACCACCTCCACATACTCCTCCTACAGTGCTGGGACAAAGGGAGTGTGCCCCAGAATATGTGGGACACCAACATCATCACCCTCTACAAGAACAAAGGGGATCGTAGTGACTGCAACAACTACCGGGGAATCTCTCTACTCAGCGTTGTTGGCAAGGCTTTTGCCCGTGTCACACTGAGCAGGTTGCAGTCGCTTGCAGTGTACCCTGAGGCACACTGTAGTTTCAAGGCAGGGAGATCAACAGTCGACATGATCTTCTCACTCAGACGGACGCAGGAGAAGTGCAGCGAGAAACCCGAGAAGAGTCAAGAACATAAGGAGTACACCAAATGATATGATAAAAACATTGTGAAAAAAAATGAAGACAGATGAACAAAGAAGAACACAATTGTGTCAGGGCAGCACAAGAACATTACACACAGACTTCCACAGCCATTATTTGACGGAGTCAAGGCTGGAAACCCAAACAATCACAGATGGCAGCATGAAGCCACTGTAACAGCCATCATCATACACTCAGACAGACACACACACACACACATACATGCATACATACACACAAGTTCTTCCACAAATGACATGTGAGCAAAAAAATAAATATGAAAACTTAATTCAGATAAGAACGAACTCATGAGAAGGCAAGAGAAAAGTAGTGAGTTTTAAGGTCTTTTTAGGGTCCAGGGAATTGGCAGATCTAACATGTAATGGGAGGTCGTTTCACAGCCTCGGTGCAGTGACTGCAAAAGCCCTGTCTCTAAGAGTTTTCTATGGGACCTTGGTACAGTAAAGAGTCCTTGATGTGATGATCTGAGGGGCCGTGCAGTGCTGTATGGTGATATTAGTTCAGTGATGTGATAAGCTTTATAAACTTCCAAAAGAATTTTGTAGGGTATTCTAAATTGAACAGGGAGCCAATGAAGTGATGCTAGTATGGGTGTAATATGATCCCTTTTTTATGCCTGCAAAGCAGTCCTGCTGTGGCATTTTGAACAAGCTATAATCGCTGTATTGAAGCTTGGTTTATTCCAAAATACAGGGAATTACAAGAGTCAAGTCCGGAGGATATCAGGGCATGGATGACTTTCTCCAAGTCTTTATGTGACACAAATGGTCTGATTTTTGATATGATCCTGAGCTGGAAGAAACTGGATTTGATCACAGAGCTAATTTGTTTGTCAAACTTTAAGTTACTATCAAATATGACTACAAGGTTCTTTGCATGAGGTATTATGTATTCTGATAGGTGACTGAGAGTGCAGGACGGTGTTAGGGGATGTTTGTGAGATGGAAAACTTTGATCTCAGTGTCTCTATCATTTAATTGCAGGAAGTTGTTTGCCATCCATACCCTAATATCCTCCAGACATTTATTGAGGTCTGAAGGACCAGAGTGGTTATGAGAGTGAATGAGCAGATAAAGTTGAGTGTCACCTGCAAAACAATGAAATGAGATGTTGTAGTTCTGGATAATTTTTCCTAAAGGAAGCATGTATATGGAGAACAACAGGGGGCCAAGTACAGAGCCTTGGGGAACTCCACAAGAAAGATCAGCAGGGGAGGAAGAGGAGTTGCTAACTGACTGTAAAGGATCTGTCAGTAATGTATGATTTAAACCAGTCCAGTGCCAAACCCGAGACTCCTGCCCAGTGCTGCAGACGGTGTAGGAGGATTAAGTGATCGACATTGTCAAAAGCAGCACTGAGATCAAGGAGGACAAGGACTGAGGAGAGGCCACCATCAGCTGACATAAGCAGGTCATTGGTTACCCTCAACAGAGCAGACTCTGTGCTGTGGTTTGCGCGAAAGCCAGACTGAAATTTTTCAAAAATATTATTGTTGTTAAGGTGAGGGGTCAGTTGATTTAGAACTATTTTTTCTAAGATTTTGGATAGATAGCTAGACTGGATTTAATAAAGCACTATCAGTAGGGGTTAAGTTGTGTCTGATATTTTCAATTTTATCAATAAAAATGTTTTGAAGGTCTCACAGAGAAATGAGGTTCTATGTTGGATGTGGGTGAGGGGTGAATAATGGAGTTAATGGTGCTGAAAAGGGTTCTTGGATCATGGGAGCTTCTTTCTATGATTTTTGAGAAGTATATTGTTCTTGCATTTTTAACAGCCTGTTGGTATTCTGATAGGAGGTCTTTGAAAATATTGTAGGAGATCTGCAGATGGTCTTTATGCCGTTTACGCTCAGCTTTTCGGCATTCCTGTCTTATGGATCTGGTATGATTATTTAGCCATGGTGAGGTTTTGTGTTGAATTGTTCGATTTTTGAGGGGAGCAACAGAATTGAGAATCTGATTACAGGACTGGTTAAAAAGAGAGAGTAATTCTTCTGTGTTAAGTGAAAGAAAGGGGGATTCTAACTGGCAGGTGGTTGGTGCTGCTAAATGCAGCAGAGAACTGGGTGGAGGTGAAGCTGGGATTAAGAAGAGAAGAGTAATTGTGTTGGGGAAGAAGGAGTAAACAGTGAGTCAAACACGATTGCTTTGTGATCTGAGAAACAGACATGGATGAGCTCAAGATTAGAGGGGGAGAGACCAGAGGACAGGACAAGATCTAGAGCGTGATTTTTGACATGTGTTGGCCTGGTTATGGTTTGTGTAAGATTAAATTGTTCAATAACAGTGGAAAATTCTTTGACAAGGGGATGAGTAGGACAGCAAACATGGATATTAAAAATATGCTGAAATGGAAAATTTGACTGCAGCAAAAAAAAAGTCATCTTTGACACAGGCTGACCAATTTTGAGGGAATGTAGAGGAACAAAGCTGAGGCATCATAGTCTGAAAGTCCTTGAAGAGAAGCACATCTAACTTTCAATAGAATCAGATCTGGACTTACAGAGCTTTTCTGCAGTTCCTCACCGCTGGAATCAGTCTGAGTTTTCCTTCATCGGAGGCGTTGTACTTCTTTAAGTCCAGTTCATCCACAACCTCCTCTGACATCTGCAGCATGTAGGCCAGAGCAGAGCAGTCAAAGTCAGAGAGATACTTCTCTGATCTGTTGTCTGATTTCAGGAGCTCTTGGATCTCCTGATGTACGGAGGGGTCATTCATTTCTGTCAGACAGTGTAAGATGTTGATGCATCTGTCAGGAGAGACATTTTCTCTTGTCATCTCTTTTAGAGACTTAATTACTCTTTGAATGATATCCGGACTGTTGTCTGTTTGGCCCAGAAGTCCTTGTAGGAGTCTTTGGTTGGACTTCAGTGAAAGTCCATGAAGATAGCGGACAAACAGGTCCAAGTGACCGTTCTCACTGAGAAGAGATTTCTGCAGGGCTCTCCTCAGGAAGACTTCCAAAGATGTACCACTCCAATTCCACTGTCTTTGCAGGAAAGCCTGGAGTATTTCTGTGTTTTTGTTTGTGAAGCAGTGGAACATGTAGACTGCAGCCAGGAACTCCTGAACACTCAGGTGAATGAAGCAGTAGACTGTCCTCTCAAAGATCACGCTCTCTCTTTTGAAGATCTCAGTACAAACTCCTGAGTGCACCAAAGCTTCAGTGATATCCAGACCACACCGCTCCAAATCTTCTTTGTAGAACATGATGCTTCCTTTATCCAGATGTTCAAATGCCAGCTGCCCAAGCTTCAGGAGAACTTCCCTATCAGAGTCCACCAGCTCCAAAGACCTCGTGTCCTGACCCTCCTCGTACTTGTGCTTCCTCCTCTTCATCTGAACCAGCAGGAAGTGTGAGTACATGTCGGTCAACGTCTTTGGCAGCTCCTGTCTTTGTTCTGTGCTCATCATGTGCTCCAGAACTGTAGCTGTGATCCAGCAGAAGACCGGGATCAGACACATGATGTGGAGGCTCCTGGACGACTTGATGTGTGAGATGATCCTGCTGGACAGATCTCCATCTCCAAACCTCCTCCTGAAGTACTCCTCCTTCTGGGCGTCAGTGAAGCCTCGAACTTCTGCAATCCTGTCAACACGTGATGGAGGGATCTGATTGGCTGCTGCGGGGCGGGACGTGATCCAGATGAGAGCAGATGGGAGCAGATTCCCCTTGATGAGATTCACCAGCAGGGTGTTCAGCCGAGATTTCTGTGTGACATCGGACACGGCCTCAGAAGAACCAAAATCGAAGGACAGCTTGCTTTCATCCAAGCCGTCGAAGATGAACAAAAGCTTACAGAGAGCAGGAGTCTCTGCGGTTAGCCCCTTTAAAGTTGGATGGAAAACCAAGAGAAGATTAAGAAGACTGTAACTCTCATTTCTGATCAAGTTCAACTCCCTGAATGAAAACAGAACCACCAGCTTGATGTCTTGGTTCTGCTGACCTTCTGCCCAGTCCAGAGTGAACTTCTGCACTGAGAACGTTTTTCCAACACCAGCAACGCCGTTGGTCATAACCACTCTGATGGGTTTCTGTTGGCCGGGGAAGACTTTAAAGAGTTCATGGGGCTTGATTGGAGACTCGTGGATATTTTTCTTGTTTGCTTTTTCAAGCTGCTGAACTTCATGTTGAGTGTTCACCTCTTCGCTCTGCCCCTCTATGATGTAGAGCTCAGTGTAGATTCTGTTGAGGTGGGCTCTGCTTCTTTCTTCACCCGATCCTTCAGTCACACATTCACATCTCTTCTTCAGACTGGTCTTATGTGCATCCACAACCTCCTGCAGGCCTCCTTTAGACAACGACAGAGACAAAAGTAGCATCATGACCATTGTTTTATTGTTTATAAGAATCAAGAAAGAACACACCTTTCCCCTCTCCATTTCTAGCCCATTTCAGAACATACTCATGTTTCCATTTTTGCAGAAGGATTTTACAAAGCTGAAGAGAATTTTATCTGTTAGAGGGCCCAAACAGGAAGATAAAAAAATCAGGCATTGAACTGTTTTAATTGTACGTTATGTGCTGTGCTCTGATAATCTCAACACTCATAACCATTCTGTCCCACCACCGATCTAGAATCTAGTCCTCCAAGACAGAAATCTGATCAAACTTAATTGAACAACATGAAGAAGAAGAAACATAGCATCAACTGGAAAACACAACATGGAAGAGGGGATGATGGGGGTCTATGGACTACTTCGCGCATTTCTTGATTGGCTGCGTTCATGTAGTCAAAACTCTGTTGCTTTCCTCATACATGAGGATTTTGGTCTTAAAATACTGAACAAGTTTAATATTTACAATTGTCTGGCTCGACCTGTTTCTGAGCCGATTATCGGGACGAATTGACTCTTCACACCTCGGACCACAGGATCATCTTTAAAGATAATGGAGTAAGACAATAATCTGGTGTTTGCTGTCTTTGGTCGGAAAGAGGGAAAGCAGGGACAAAAACAGCCATAATCTTTGTGTGCAAAGTTTTATAGTAAAACAATTAAATTCATTTAAAAAGAAACAACAAGTTCTTTTCAACTGCAATGATAAACAAATCCAAATTTATCTCATGAAATTTAGCTTTACTGCTTGACATTGAGTGTGAATTATTGATTACAGATTCCAGTAAAATACAGATTTTTTTTTGCTATTAATTTAAACATTTTATTATCACATTATTGATAGTACCCTTTTATTTGGAACAATCTGAAGCTGAGAGTAACGCCAATGGGAGCCAAAGTTGCTCATCCCTGCTGTAGGAAATATAATCCAAGTGATTCAGAGACAGTCGATGAACAGCGGACCAACAAATATCCCACATCAAAGAGGCACAGCCCTAACATTTATAACAAACATCAGCAAGCTGTTGTCTGGTCTTTGTAAAGTGCAGGTCTTACCATCTGTCTGCTGCCCAGGTCTTGCTGCGTCGGACACGAGGCTCCTGTTTCTGGATAAAGAAAATATCACCTTAGATTTTTGTGATGACCCTTGACCTCCATCTCAGCAGGTCACACTCACCTTGTACAGAACACTACGCTGGTGGATTATGTAGAAACTGTCCATATTATTTGCTGATCAAATTCATATGGCTTCATATTCATTTACATGCATGATTTAAAAGGTGGGAGAAACTGAGGGGAAGTAAATTTCTTGGGGTAATAACAGATGAAAATCTTAGCTGGAAACCGCACATAAAACATCTACAGTCAGAAGTCGCAATAATTATTGCTATATTAAATAAAGCCAAACAGGTTCTGAACGATAAATCACTTCACATTCTGTATAGTTCTCTAGTTTTACCATATTTAACCTACTGTGCTGAGATTTGGGGCAACACCTAAAGAGCTCACTCCAGTCTCTGTTCATTCTCAAAAAAAGAGCAGTTTTGGTCATAAACAGAGCAGCTTATAGAGACCACACGCATTCACTGTTTTTACAGTCAAAACTGTTAAAATTCACTGATCAGATAGAATATCAAACAGCAAAAATTATGTTTAAAGCAAAAAAAATCAACTACCAAGAAATATAAAGGGCATTTTCAAGCAAAGAGAGGGGAATTATAACTTAACACTCGGTCAACCAGAATTCTGCCACTACTAGAACTACCAAAGCAGTCATTTTGACTGCTCAGACATTTTTTGAAATAATTCAGACAATAAATAAAAACATCAACTAATAATTTGATGAAAAGGGTTAAAAAAATGAGCCAGGACACAAAATAAATATTATAATGAAGGAGATTTTTCTTAATTCAATGGACACCAACATAACTTCTGAACTTGTACATGCAAACTTGAATCGATTTCCTTTTCTTTTTCAAATACAATCAGATTCCTTCTGTATTCAAAATAGGTTTGTGTAAAGAGAGAACTGATTAACCACCATGAATACTCTTGTGGTTGGCACAGTACTTGCCACTAAAGTTTTAGGATGTTACCCTGTCACCAAAATGGTATAGCCAAAAAGTTTAATTTCATGGAATACTCCTCTTATTAGGTCATTTCCATTTCATGGCACTCTTGATAGACCAAAAAGCTATATATATAAGAAAATCATACTATAATGTAAACTAGAAAAGCACTCTGCCAAACAGCTCAGCTTAGTGGCTTTTCTGCTCTGATTGGACAGCCGAGTGTCCACTCATATCTCTTCATGTGGAGAATGCTGCATGGGAAGTGGGAAGAGGGGATTGTGAATGACGTGATCTTCAAGTTATTACCATTACAGTTACAAGGTCAGAAAAAAATGTGCCAATTTACCAGGCTACTGTTAGCCGTTATGTTAGCAGAAGTCCTCCTGGCATTGGAAGGGAAGCTAGGAAATGTAGTGTCTTGAAACACATTAATGTCAGTTTGCAAATAAACTACAATTTCCATAACGATGTAAATGAATGGGATTTGCCATTACAAACTTCAGTGCTTTGTGTCATCAACCTGGATCTGATCAGCACCAAAAGTAATGGCTTCTTCATCCACACCTAGTATTTTTTTTAAATGTAAATCTATTCAGTAGTTTTTGCGTCATCGTGCATACAGACAAACAGACAGACCCCGGTAAAAACATTAACTCCTTGGCTGAGGTCATTATTTGGCAGGCCACAAGTGGGCCCTGGACCACAGGTTGGTAACCACTGGTCTATACTGTCTGTAGACTAAGAAGCTCTCAAGAACACAAAAAACTACTACATGCTGACATTACTGTATGAGAATAAGGATTCCTGCTGTATGCTTTCTTGCTTGAAAATTAGCAGATGAGATGTCAGCAAATGTGGAATTTGATGTTTCCAGTAATCTTTTTTTTTGTATTTTAATAGGGGGTATCTCTAAAATATTTTCTGAGTCACTCAGAGCTAGATGAACCTTTTTCCAAACACCAAGAGACATTACTCTCTGAACCTGCTCTGGTTCTTCTTTGTCAAGGCTCTGAAGCGAGACTAAAGCCTTCTTATATGTTCACATTTTTGATATGTAGGCCACATGAGCCCTACATGAATTCCTGTCACAGTTTTAAGATGGGCAATAAAATATTGTCATGGAGCAGAAGTGTTGGCATTGAAGATCTTATTACGGCAATGAGGGTTCTTCATTCCCTTTAACTACCTGTAGAAAGTGTCATGTACTGTGTAGTGACTCTAAATCTGAGTCTCGTTTCAGCACCAATCAAAGTGGCACAAAAAGATCTGGGGGGGATTCCTCCCCCAGATTTTACTCCTGCAGAGGAGCTGGCCCTCTGCAGCCATCAGGTCAGCTCATTGGTCAGTGGGCGGTGTTTTTATAGTCCGCAAGTTCAATCTGGAACCTAACCTGCACCAGGGGCAGGTTAGCCATTTAGCGTACGTTGCCATGGAGACTCGCCTCGCTAAGAAGTGAACCAGCCTCGTAGAATAGGGAACCCAGAATTTACCCTCAAAGTTACTTCGGTAGGCAGTAATCCTGCTTCGTAGAACAGGGCCCAGAGTCGTGGAAACACCACCACCTCAAACAAGAACTAACACTAAGTCTTGAGGTCTCCTCAAACACTAACGGGGCATTATGAGAACACCTAGACAAAATGTAACTTAACTAACACTTAAATTCAAGTTATCACCCTGTCATGCTAACAATGCTAATGCAGTCACCATGGAGATGTTCTGCCACTGTTACCAACCTCTGACCTGGTTGTGCTTTGCATCATGGTAAACAATACACAAGGTAGACTGGGCCGAGTTCAGTTTTCAACTGTTCAAAACTGTCGTGGAGAATCTCCGCTCTGAGTGTAGCAGAGTGGAAGCCTAATGCAGTCCTAAGGGGAACGGTGTGACCGCGGCATGTACAGGGCTCAATCAGGCTGATTGTGACTCAATCCTGAAAGCTTTCTGTGGAAAACTGACAAGGACGTATCAGTTTGTGCCCCGACTGTGTCCCGTTTAAGACGGTGCAAGCGAAGGGGCTCAGTCTGGGCTTACGTGACACAAACTGAGCTTGAGTGGGGTTGGGGTCACATCCTCATACACTGTAAAAAGGTTGTTGTAAATTTTAGTGTAACTGACTAGAAACAAGATGCCAGTAAGTTACTATAAATATCTTTACAGTAGCAATAACCAATTTTACTTTGCATCATAACTATTGTACTTTCAACTGTAGGATAACTACTGTATATTTATTCAAGTTGTCATTACTGTAACATGGTTTACACCAGAAAAAGTGTATTTTCATTCAGAGTATCATGCTGTATTTTATTATGTGCATTTAAAATAAAACTGAACTTGCCTGCCTGCTATTGGCCAGTTTTCCTGGACAAACTAGAATTTTCTCTTGACCTATTGCCCTTTTCAGTAACTGACTGTGTAGACATTTTACAGCAGGTAACTGTAGATTTGATGGTAAAATGCTGTTAAGTTTATATAAATCTGTATGTTTCCCACAAACATTGACATTTACAGTAGATGACTGTTTGTTTTTACAGTAGGTAGCTGTAGATATTACAGTGAAATACTGTTGAGTTTACAAAATCAGTTACAGTGTACCTAAGGGCAACTTGGAGTCACCAATCAACCTGATGAGCCCGTTTTTGTTCTGTGGGAGGAAGTCAGAGTGCCTGGAGAGAACCCATGCATGCTCAAGGAGAACATGCAAAGGCCCTGACAGACAAAGGGATCAAACCAGCAACCTTCTTGCTGTGAGGCACGTGCACTAGCTGCTGTGCCACCATGTGCCGATGTATAGAATAAATAAATTTTGATTAAAATTAAAAATCAAATCATGTTCTAAAGGTTCAGAGCAGTGCTGTAAATTAAATAGTAACTGAAATAAAATGTTAATAAGACAGATAAAATGTTATAGTTCAACGCTGCTTTAATAGATAAGAAAAGAAGACAATATAATCTACTCAATGGCAACTATAAACTATGGATTAGGATTAGAGCCACAAAAAAACTTTTTTGAAGGTTAACTTTTTCTGAAAAAAAAAATTCAGATTTTAATCTAAGAATCTAAAATTCAAGATTCTGGGCCAATGAGAAACATTATTGGAGAGCTCATGAGAAGTCTGAGATTAAAGGTGTACTATGCGACTTTTTCTCAGTAGGTGACACGCTAGAGCACCTGAGGAAAAATCCAAATAAGGGGTGAATAATGAGAGTCTGTCAGCCACACCTCCTCCACTCCAAACCTCCTGCTGATCATTATCATGAAGAAAACACTACAGTGGCCCTAAAGGTCAATTGAAAAAAACATTAAAAAAAACACAAAAACATTTAAGAATACACAAAGCATTTTATAAAACACACAAAAAAATCACAAAACACAAAATCATTAAACAAAAAAAAACACTTCACAAAACACAAAAACATTTAAAAATGCAAAAATATAAAGAATACGCAAAAACATTTTAGTATGCACAAAAACATTTGACAAAACACAAAAAATTTCACAGAACACAAAAACATTTGACACATCACAGAAACATTCAAGATACACAAAAACAGTTAACAGAACAGAAAGACATTTAAGAATTCACAAAAACATTTCACTGAACAATAAAACATATAAGAATTAGCAAAAACATGTCACAAATTAAAAAAACATGTTTTTTGTGTTTTTGTATGCTGTTGCATTTTCTAAAATGTTTGTGTGTTTTTTTAAATGTTTTTTTGTATTCTTAAATATTTTTGTGTATTTTTAAATTGCTGCTATGTTCTGTGAAATGTTCTTGCGCTTTCTTAAATTTTTGTGTCTTTTCAAATGGTTTGTTTTCTTAAGTTTTTGGGTAGTCTTAAATGTTTCTAAGTATTCTTGAATGTTTTTGTGTTTTGTGAAATGTTTTTCATATTTTTAAATGTGTTTACATATTCTTAAATGTTTTTCTGTGCTTGTCAAATGTTTTTGTTTTGTGAAATGTTTTGGCATATTCTTAAATGTTTTTGTAATATTTATTCCCTTTGACCTTCAGGGCCACCGTATTCATCACCTCTGAGTGACTAAAACATGGAGGTCAATGGTCATTTTAATGAATCCTCACCTGTCCTCAGCAGGTCTGTCCTTCTGAAAGTCAGGAGGACGAGTTATTGAGCGGTCACTCTTCATGGACACACCGCTGGGCTCAGGAGACTCTGGTCTCTTCATCCTGAAAAAACAAAAAACATCTTTATCATCTTCATCTATGGTGGCCCTGATGGTCAATTGAAATTAACATTTAAAAAAAACAAAAACAAAAAATCAAATCACACAAAAACATTTAAGCATTTGCAACCACTCACAAAACACAAAATCATTTAAGAATACACAAAAACATTTAACAAAACAAAAACTTCTAAGAAATTAAAAAAAAAAACATTTCACAAACCACAAAAACATGTAAGCAGGCACAAAAACATTTCAGAATAAGCAAAAACACTTCACAAAACACAAAAACACATTGAGTATTCTTAAATGCTTTTGTGTATTTTTAAATGTTTTGTGCTTTGTGAAGTGTTTTTAATTATTCCCAAATGTTTTGTGTATTCTGTAATGTTTTTGCGTATTCTTAAATGTTTTTGTGCTAACACAATATTTTATGGACTGGTTAATACAGAGTACAAAATACGGCCAAGCAAGAACTTCATAAAAGGTTCTTCATTGTTCTAATTTTGTTTTATTTTAATTTGATGTTCCAGATGATGGATTGGTTGGTAGGTAGGTAGGAAGAGACAGACAGACAGACAGACAGATAGATCAGTCTGTGTTTCATGACCAACACGGGCTGTTGGACGACAGAATCACACACTGAGTTCCTCTAAGATCTCTTACTTTGGCCCTGAAGCTCCAGGTCGATCATTAAACCACAGAGGTTCCCTTTTGGACCGATCACTCTGCAGGGACAAACATCCGGACACCTCAGACTCTGCCATGTCTTCGTCTTCCACAGGAACACTCATCTTATCTGAGGAGAAAAAACAGGTCAAAGACCAGAGAACAGGAGAAAACTCACATGCAGAGAGACAAAGGCCAGAGGAAACAGCTTTAGAAGAGCAGTGCAGCTCCACAGAGGCTCACTTTACCCTCATGTCTTTATCTTACTAACTAGGGAGGATTAGGGCCACGTTAAAACAAAAGTAAGGCTACGAGAAAAAAGTTGAAAAAATACGAGAAAAAAATCGTTAATTTACGCGAATAAAGTCGAAATATTATGATAATAGAGTTAAAAAGTTACGAGAATTATTGAGACCAGTTGAAGTCGTCTGTCTCGTTTGGAGGAAAACGATCTTAAAGCTCACAGTCTTCATTACAGTGATCAAAAAGAGGAGCCTGGTTTAGAACTACGTTCTTCTGTTGATGAGTTATTGAGCCGTAAAGTCCGAATCTGTGAATATCTTTCTAACTTTACCCAAGCAGATGTTCCTGAGATTGATCTAAAAACACTTGACTTAATTCTCGTAACTTTACTTTTTTCGATAATTTTAACGTGGCTCTAATCCTCCGCCCTACTTCCTGAGTTTCTCTCAAACATTTCATTTTTCTCTCAAACTGTCACCAAACATGCACAAATCACATTATCACTTCCACCTTGGTGTCTTTGTTCACAGGTAACAGTGAGCAGAGACACTGATGGACACATTTGAAGACTGCAGAGTAAAAACTCACCTTATTTAGCTTTTTTTAAAATTCCTCGTGTTTTCAGAAAACTGTAGTCCAGGGTTATACTTTCGATTTCCCCTCTGCATCAGCCTGCATCATGGTCTGTCTGCTCCTCCCCTCCTGTGCTGTCAGGGGGAAATGCAGAGCAGCAGGAGGGGCAGTGGAGGGAGTGATGTGCGGATCGATACTGAAATATCGATACCTCCAATGCCAGATCTTTAGTTTTTAAAATCGATTCTCAAATCAAAGTATCGATATTATTGATACTTCAGTCATTTGAGATTATGTTTATCATTAAAGGGAAGTATAAATTCAAAATAATTTCATTGTTTCCCCCCATCATTCCTTTAAAAGTCAAAGATGATTGTCTGAGTAATGGATCATCTCAGCTTCATTGTTCTCTCTGCTCTCCTGCAGCTCTCTGCTTGTCTTCTTGTCGTCTCCACTTCAGACTGAGGGTGGCAGCACTGTTTGATTGTTCCATACTCAGTTATGAGGACACCATCTCCACAAGTTCAAAAAGAACTCATCTTTATTGAGACATTCAGGAAACAGAAAATAAATAGAGAAAGGACAGGTTTTCATCTGACAAAGAGAGGGTTTCATTGACACAAAAATAAAGACAAACAGATTATTACATTTTCATTTCATTGACTTCAGCCACATGGCTGATGCAAACCTTTTAGCAGACAGAGAAACAGCCGTCACCTCAGGTTCAACTAAAAAGAAATAAAGAACAGAAGATGAACTTGTGAAGAAAATGAGTTCAGAGTATTTCTGAAATTTAAGACAATACCGCTGCCATCCAACATATTTACATCCTCAGTTATGGGGATCTTGGTGCATGAATTCACTTGATCATGAGCTTTCTTTTTTTAGAAATCAGATTTAAAAATGCAGACATGACCTGGGACAAAACTACTAAGCTGATAAAAATGTCTGATTACTGTGTGGCAAAGATCTTGGCACGTTTCTGTTCAATTAAACAGAGTAAAGTTTGATGGGAACACACTGTTGAAGCTGAATTTGAGATATTAGGACAGTTTTTTATGTGCTGCAGGCTACAGTAAAAACATAAAGACAAATGAGAAGGTTTAATAAATGTACATCAGGATAATTATGACAAACAAAGGAAGAGTGTCAAATATTGGCAGTAAAATTAACCCTTTAACTACCAGCTCAACTGTTTGGCAGAGGCCATCAATAAAAAAGGGAAATTTAATGTTTTAAATCAAATTGTTGTCTGATTTAATTCACATTTCAGGAAACAAAGTAAACTACAAACCAAAAATATTATGCTGTGGGGTTTAAAGGTTTAAAAAGTTAACAATTCATTACATGATGACATAAAAATGCAGAAATATTTGGGGCAAAATCAATTAGAAAAGGCTAAAATGTCTGTAAACACAATTTAATTAAAATGACTTGAAACAGATTATATTGAGTTTGAAAAGCATATGCCGTTTTGGATGGACAACAGACTTTTTTAACAGGAAAATCAAATTAGTAAATGGGTAAGTATTTAAAATAATAATGTTGATAATAATAAGGGCTTAATATCAGTTCTTTTGGTTTGTTTGTAGTTTATTCTATATCCTATACAATGGCAGAAACAAACAATGACATGTTTTTTAACACATTAAATATTTCTGAATTTATTGACCTCTGCCAAACAGTAACTGGGAGTTAAAGGGTTAAAGATAATCCAGATTAAAAATAAATATCTGGTCTAGTTAAGGCCTTGTGCTTGTTTCACAAATATTAACAATAGATGGAAATTTCTTATTGAAAATGTGAAAAACTTGTTTTTGACATAAAAACATGCTGTCATTGATTTTCTGTGACAGTTACTATCACTGGGAAAAAGATTTAAATTTGAGGCTTAGTAATTAAAGATTAATTCAAGATTAATTTGTTGAATGTTGATGCATCCAAAAATAGTTTTTGCCCCCGTTGGACACGAAGCTGTCGGCCGTGTATCAATTCAATGATTATTATTAAGTTAAAAATTCAATGTTTCTGCACCAGGATACTATTTTAGATCAAATAATACAAGCAGACAGCCAAATTTCATGAGGATTATCAGCAGCAATGTGATGTTTTCAGGTCCTAGACCTTCATCAGATCCCCTCCAGATTGTCTGAAAACCACAGAAACACTTCAAGATCATGAAAACTCATTTTGATGAAGACATTTGATGATGCATCCACCTTAAATATTAAAAAGAATCAGTATAGACCCTGGATTTCGTTGGTACTGGATCAAATCTTCAGTATTGCAAACCACTGCTGTGTAATAAGCATAATTTAGAAGTTTTTTGTGCCCTCCAAATCTTTACAATTACAAAATCTTTAAAAATGTATACCTTTAGTACAAACTGCAATGAATTCACAGAGAGAGGAGGGTTAACTTAAAACATTTATTAAATATTATAAACTTTGTAAAGAATACATCCAAACCATATACCATATATTAAGCTCTTTTACTGTGTTGTTTTCAAGTAATGTGTGCTTAAAGAACAAAGTAAACACATATTTTGGACATGTTTGATGAAATTTGGTGTTGAATTAAATACTTTTCTTCCATTAGTAACTTGGATTTCTCTAAAATCAAAGAGTAAAAGTACTTCCTATTGCATGTCCATGTAGTCCAGAGTGTATTCTCTGCAGTTATTTAAGTTTCATGTGGTACTAATGGAAGAAAACTGTTTTCCTGGACATCAAATTCATTGACCAGTCGATTTCATTTCATTTTAAGTCTCGCGCCATGCATTCATGACCCCTGACCTCTGCTGATTAACACAGTTCTATTATTACACATCTGCTTCATTCATGAAGCACAAAGAGGCATTTCTGACCTCATGTTTCCTGTTTCCCTCAAATGATGGTGAAGGGAAAACAGGAACACGTGAAGACGCTCAGGCGGCCTCCTTTAACGCGCAGCATTTACCGTAAAGTTATGAGGACAGGCGCACTTCGAATTCAGGAGCGTTTCTTTCTGTTTCTGTCAGGAATGTTCACTCCCCCAGACAAACCCCTGTCCCTCCTCGAACTCTCTGTTCATTTCTGAGACCTCTCTTCATCCATTCTCACTCTCTCAGCCTGAAAATGCTCCTACCTTGATGCGCCATGACGCCTCCCCCTGTGTTTGAACGCCGCACCTGAGCGCGTCACTTCCTGTTTTTAAAGCAGGTAATCTCGCGCCAACTCTTGGTCACATGACTGGGGTGGGTCCAGATTAAAAGCCTTATTTAGTGCAGGGAGCAGGGCCGCCCATAGAGGGGGATAAAGGGCTCTTTATAATAATCTTTCTGATCAAAGTGTCATAAAACACAACAAACATGTTTTATCTTCACTTTCACTGAATTAGATCTTTCCAACAACTTCAAATCGAACCAGATATAATTTTTTTCATCTACATTTTTGTTTTGACGTCATTTTTTGCCGAAGAACTCCATATTATTTCAACTGTGCAAAAACAAAATAAATTTGCAATATATTCCAAAAATGAGGTGCAAAGTGGAATATTCAAGGTGAGGTTTTTACAGCAATGACTGGTAAATAACTGATGACACTGATGCTGTTATTTTGTAATAACAATATTTGAACAATAATAAATTGTATTTCTATTGCACTTTACATTTTGCAATTTCAAAGATCTACAGAGTAAGATAAAAACAATTTGAAAAAATTAAAGGCGATTAATAAAGGGATAAATAGATTCTTCAAATAGTGGCCAACCCATAAAAAGAAATTAGAAAAAAAATTTTTAGGACAATTAGAGTTTATTGAAAAAACTTCTCACCTTTGTAGGTCTCAAAAATCCTTCTCATAGAAGTGATATCATAAAATTATATATTTTTTCACTTTCACTGAGTCAAATCTTTTCACCTCCTTAAACCTAAACATAGATATAAAGGTTTTTTTATTATTATTATTTTATTTATATCTTATATTTTTACTCCTTTCAGTCCAAACCCCTGATCTCTTTTGATCAAGAAAATAATATAATCATAATCAGAGCCAATTTGGCCTCTGATGATTCAAATCTCACAAACACAATCCAAATCTTTTCTCAGTCACTGTCACATCACTTTTAGAAACATCCCTATTCACCACTGAAACTCTGTGTGAAGAAGCTCTGCTGCCCCTGGTGGTGTGGGGGCGCCATCACACCTACAACCTGCTTTTCCATTGTTTTGAAGTAGAGGCTCAGATTTATTAGGCATCAATCAATCAATCTTTATTTGTATAGCAACACTTGTTATCTCAGTAACTTAAGAATGACTTTTCAGATGTAGGAGCAACAGATTGAGAAACTCCTTTGTCCCTCAAGACATCAGACTGTACAACTCCTCACTGGAGGGGAGGAGGAGTGACAGGAAGACAGAGGATGGGAAGGAGCAGCAGTCAGCCTGTAGCACTATATTTTTAGATTTTCATAGTTTTATTTCCATTTATATTTATGCATATTTATCAATAGTTTTATTTAGATCTATTTTTCTTATTTTTATATCTTTTTATAACAACTGCTACTGATTCTTAATTTCCCTGAGGGAGGATTTCACCAAGGGATAAATAACGTACAATCTAATCTAATTTAATCTAATACACACAAATGCATCCAGAGATTGATCCATCCAGGCAGAGACAAAGGGACTAAAAAGGATTTAGGATAGCAACAAATCCAAAAGTCCAGATCATAAATCTGTCCTCATCACATTTGTCTTTAACATAAATTTATTAAAGGTGGCATCTCAGTGTCAGAGGGACCTCACGTCTATATGGCTGAAAAGAAAGTTACTATGGAAGTCAAATCAACCATGGACAGAGAGATCAGTCTGATTACATTAATATCAATCAATCAAAGTTTATTTATACAGCACAGTTCAAACTGAATTACAGCTCAAATTGCTTTAGACAAAAAAAAAAAGATTTAAAAAAGACATATATACATATACATCCATATGATAATCACTTTCTTTAACCACTTAGCAAATAAACACTCAGCAGAGGTCCGTCTACTAAGAATATTCCTCTGGAGTTGTCATGAATAGTTGGTAGGATGTCAAGAGGATTTGGAGGCTAATGCATACAAGAAAAAGCAAAGCAATAAAACCAAGAAACATCAGACTAATGAATAAAACTCTAAAAATACAGTTAAAACAAATACATTAAAACATGTTGAAAGATTAAAATTAAACCTTAAATGAATATAATCTGCAGAGGAATGATGTTGATTAATGTAGCAGCGTCTACCTGAACTGCTATTAAAATGGTTGAACTGGTCTAAAAGTCTGAATTGATGTTAAATGATGTTTCTGTTGATGGTTGATGCTCATGGAGTGGAGCAGGTCATCATGACTGTTTGTCAGGGTCACACTGATATATGTGTGCTGTCTGCAGGAACTACCATGTGTTTAATGTGGTTGATCTGAAGTTAATATCAGGGACGGTAATGATGAAGGAATGGGGCTAAAGGAAAGGCTGGAGTTACTGAAGCTTAGTAATCAAAAACTGCCAACAAGACAAGAGCCAGAGAGGAGAGCAGGAGCAAACAAAAAGATCCCCGACAGTCTGAGCCTGATGCAGCAGAACGACGAGACATGAGCTGATCCAGGACTGACATAAACTAATGATAAAGGCTATGTCAGCAGAGTCTGCAGTCTATACCTCGGGTTATCCACGAAACCACACAGCAGCTCCACTCCTGAATCCTGCAGCTTGTTTAAACTCAGCTCCAGCTCTCTCAGGTGGGAGGGGTTGGACTTCAGAGCAGAGGCCAGGTGATCACAGCTGATCCTTGTCAAACTGCAGCCCTCCAATCTGAGCAGGGACCAAATAATACAGCTTTAGAAAACAATGTCTCCTCACTGACAGTCTAACACAGGGGTGGGCAACTGGCGGCTCAGGGGCCATATGTAGCCCACCAGTCACCCCCCCATAAGTTCAGATAGGTGATATTATATTTTCTCTAACCTTAGATTGCTGCTACGTGCTTTGTTTTTTTTGTTTGTTTGTTTGTTTGTTTTTTGTTTTTTGTTTTTTACATGTAATTAAAGTTATTACTATATAATGATTGTATCACTAAAAATATGTTATGAGACATTAAAATATAATTTATCGTACTGGTAAAAACAATATTTGGAAACAATGGTAATGGGAACATAAATGTGCTTTAAAAACAGGTAAACATTCATTCTTTTATTGTTTTAAAAAGAAGCTTGAATTAGTTTTAGTTATGTGTCATGCTCATTAGATCATGAATTTAAATTCTGTTTGAGTTAAAATATAGAAGTGTTGGTATAATCAGTTTTTAAGCTTTATTGTTGCCATTTTTTCTTTCTTTCTTTATTTTTTTTATTGAAAGTGCCAACAAAACAGTGCAGTCCTTTGGCACTGAAATAAAAATGAATGTGGTCCTTTTCTGTTGCCCACCCTTGGTGTAACCTGTCTGATTTGTTCATACTGCCACCTAGTGGACATACATATGTATACTGTATATATTAGATCAGATTAGATTCGATTATCAATCATTGAATCAATCAAACTTTATCTTTATAACACTTTTCATACAGAAATGAATAAAATAAATTAAAATAATTAAAGTGAGAAAATTGAAAACAATTAAAAATACATCCCATCCATCTCCATCCCTCTACCCCCCTCCGAGCAATCCACACACACACACACACACTCACTTACACACACATACAAAGACATGAGGACGAGATTCTAACAGAAAACAGAGTCAGAGGACTGAGGAAACACCATCTTCACTAAAAATGAGAAACACTGGAGCTAAGACTACAATAACTATGAAAAATCTTTATAAAGTAGATTAAAATAAAAAACAATCATATCATGAGAAAATAAATAGGTAAATAAAATGCAATCCTAAATAGTAACATGGTAAAATGAGATAAAATGCACTGAAGCAAGATGGTGGAAAAAAATAAACAGATTAAAAAAACTCCAAACAGTAAATCTGAACTAAATTGAATAATAAAACATATTAAGGGAATTAAAATAAATATACAAATAAGACTGAATAATAATAATAATAATAATAACAATAATGATAATAATAATAAGCTAAAAAAATAGACTAAAAAGGTGGGTCTTGAGTTTGTTTTTCAAAACATGAACAGTAGCTGCTGGCCTGTAGTTATCTAAAATCAATGGGTTCAAATTTCTCTTCAGAAGAGGTTTGACCACCGCTGTTTTAAAAGCAGCAGGACAAACACCCATCTAAAATAATTTAAAATATTGGGAAGATCTGATTCAAAAGAATTGTAAATTTGTTTAAAAGGGATGTAGGGATGGGATCTAACAGGCATGTCACTGGTTTTAGTTGGGAGACAACTTTGTCAACCATTTCAGATTCAACCAGGAAAAACTTCTCCAGAGTTTCTTCATGAGAGTAAAAACTCAGGGGAGATAAAAGTTTTAAATCAGGTGAAGGAGAGATTTGCTCTTATTGACTCAGATTTACTGCAGAAGTGGACTGCAAAATCTTCACACACTGAGTGTGTGGAGAAGTGAATGGGATGGATAAAATCAGGGTTAATGAAAAGATCAGTGGTTGAGAAGAGGATTTTTGGGTTATTGTGGTTTTCAGCTGTTAGGTTTTGAAAAATGATTTCTGTTAGCTATGTTGATTGCATTATTGATTTGATTAGATTACATTACATTACATTAGAACTTTATGAATCATTCTTTCTGTATGTCACTGTTTTAATTGATGACTTTCATTGTTTCCTCACTTATTCGTACTGTATTGAGTCTGTGTGACTGTTTGTTGAAACTGTGTTTTGCTGCCATTCTTGGTCAGGACTTCCTTGAAAAAGAGATCTGCTGATCTCAATGGGACTAACCTGGTTGTTTAATGGCTAAATAAAATAAAATAAAATAAAATAACATAAAATAAAACAAAATAAAATAAAATAAAATAAAGATAATCCCTATGGGAAACTCCCTCAGGGAAAATAGGACTCCAATAGCAGTTTACAAAGAAGCAGGTAGAAAAAAATATTGAAAATATAGATATAAAAAAGCAAAAATAAATCTAAAAAAAAATTAAAAGGATGAATTCATGAATTAAAAATGAAATAAAAAACTAATTTTAAAAGATGTAAACTAAAACCATGGTCCTGGCTTAAACATATCCCATTTATCTCTGCACAGATTTTAAACGTGGTATCTGACCTCAGAGTTTCCAGTCTACACCCCGGCTCCTTCAGAAAACCACACAGCAGCTTCACTCCTGAATCCTGCAGCTTGTTGTTACTCAGGTCCAGGTCTCTCAGGTGGGAGGGGTTGGACTTCAGAGCAGAGGCCAGGTGATCACAGCTGATCTCAGTCAAACTGCAGTTCATCAATCTGAGCAGGGACCAAATAATACAGCTTTAGAAAACAATGTCTTCTCACTGACAGTCTAACACAGGGGTGGGAAACTGGCGGCCCGGGGGCCATATGTGGCCTTTCCCCACTCAATGCGGCCCACCAGTCACCCCCCCCCCCCCCCCCCCAAAAAAACAAAGAAACTGGAAAACAGAACAACAATTTCTTTATTTGATTCATCATGAGTAACCAGTACCATGTCATGCATAAATTCAGATAGCTGATAAAAATTTTCTCTAACCTTAGATTGCTGCTACGTGCATTGTTTTTTTTACAAGTGATTAAAGCTCTGACTATGCTCTGATGGTATCTTTAAAATATCTTATGAGGCATTAACGTATAATTTTATAGTATTGATAAAAAACATTTTTGAAAACAATGGTAATGGGAACATATTTGTGCTTTAAAAATGGGTAAACGTTCATTCTTTTATTGCATTAAAAAGAAGCTTGAATTAGTTTGAGTTATGTGTCATGTTCATTGGACCATGAATTTTTTAATTGTGTTTGAGTTAGAATATAGAAGTGTTGGTATAATCCTTTGTTAAACTTTATTGTTGATATTTTTTCTTTATATATTTTTCTTTATTGAAAGTGCCAACAATATGTAACAGTGTGGCCCTCGGGCACTGAAATATAAATGAATGTTATTTCAGTCACCATGTGGGCTTTTCTTTCTTTAACAGAAGGGTACCAACATTTTTGTCTGCGTGTGAACATACCGTGCAGCAGACTGGTTTCAGCAGGGTAGTCAATAACCCCATTCACCTGCTGTTTCAAGCTGTAATGTTCCCTATGGTCACACGTGGTCTCACACAACTCCATCATATCAAATTCATCTCAGCACAGAGGGTAAGAAATGGTGTCTGACCTCAGAGTCTCCAGTTTACGGTCTGGACTCTTCAGAAAGCCACACAGCAGCTCCACTCCTGAATCCTGCAGGTAGTTTAGACTCAGGTCCAGCTCTCTCAGATGGGAGGGGTTGGACTTCAGCGCTGAGGCTAAAGAAGAACAGCTGATGTCTGACAAAGAGCAGAACCTCAAACTGAAAATGAACACAGAGAAATATTTACTGCAGTGATCCTCCGAGGGGACATTCGACCTGGAGATGAGACTTTTCTCTTAGGGGGGTGTACTTAAAATCTGAGAAACATTCCTAATTTTTTTGCATTAAAAAGAAGTTTACATTGGATTTACTTTGGTGTCAGACTCACTAAATTATGAATTTTTAATTTTGTTTGAGATAAAATATATTAATGATGGTATAATTCTTTTTTGAAGCTTTATATTTTCTATTTTATCTTTATATATATATTCTAACAACAGTTTGTAACAATGTGTCCCTCATGCACTGAAAAAAATGGATGTGGCCCTCCTGATAGTCAAAGTTGCCCACCCCTGCTCTAGCCCATTCCTTTATCATTACAGTTCCTGAATTTAACTTTAATCCAACCCTCAAGTATCAACACAAAGAAATGTGAATTTTCCCTCATTATGGACAAACCCCAGCCTCAGTCAATGAGCAGAGACCAACAAACCAGAACACAGTTTATGAACTCACTTCAGAGACTCCAGTCTACAGTGTGGACTCTCCAGTCCACCACAAAGAAGCTTCATTCCTGAATCCTGGGGAGGGTTGAAGCTTAGATCCAGCTCTCTCAGATGGGAGGGGTTGGACTTCAGAGCCGAGGCAAAAATCTCAAAGTGAGTGTTTGACAGTCTGCTGTGAGAAAGTCTGTGATGACAAAAACATCATGGAATTACTGCCATGTGGACCATCCTAATGATATGAAAGACAATTTACCCACTTAAAAATGGAATTTAGGGAACTAAACAGAAAAATACTTAGTCATGATTATGAGATAATAAGTCTTAATAATCAGATAAAAAGTCACAATTATGAGAGTGTGAGATAAGAGTTGAAATTATGTGATACTCGTAATTATGAGATTAATTACGACAAAAACAGGCAAAATTCTGAGATAAAAAGTCTAAATCATGAGACACCATTCGTGCATGTGGACCACGCCCATAGACTTTTCCCTAGCCACATGCCTTTGATTTTGTATCTCATAATCATGACTCTTTTTTCCCCTAAATTCATTTATTTAAAAAAAATACGCTTCCATATGTTGATGCTTCAGTTCACATCAGGGATCATTTCTTTCTTTTTGTGTCTGATGATATTTTTAAAATCTTCTTCTTTTGCCACTTCATGAACACTGACAGTAGGCTTCACATTTTTATTCAACAACACAAAAGATATGCTGGAATGAAAAATTTGACTGAAGCAAAAAGTCATCTTTGACACAGGCTGACCAATTTAGAGGGAATGTAGAGGAACAAAGCTGAGGCACCATAGTCTGAAAGTCCTTCAAGAGAAGCACAACTAACTTTTAATGGAATCAGATCTGGACTTACCGAGCTTTTCTGCAGTTCCTCACCACTGGAATCAGTCTGAGTTTTCCTTCATCAGAGGCTTTGTACTTATTTAAGTCCAGTTCATCCACAGCCTCCTCTGACATCTGCAGCATGTAGGCCAGAGCAGAGCAGTCAAAGCCAGAGAGCTTCTTCTCTGATCTGTTGTCTGATTTCAGGAGCTCTTGGATCTCCTGATGTACGGAGTGGTCGTTCATTTCTGTCAGACAGTGTAAGATGTTGATGCATCTGTCAGGAGAGACATCGTCTTTAGTCATCTCTTTTAGGGACTTAATGACTCTTTGAATGATATCTGGGCTGTTGTCTGTTTGGCCCAGAAGTCCTTGTAGGAGTCTTTGGTTAGACTTCAGTGAAAGGCCATGAAGAAAGCGGACAAACAGGTCCAAGTGACCGTTCTTACTGAGAAGAGATTTTTGCAGGGCTCTCCTCAGAAAGAGATCCAAAGATGCATGACTCCAATTGTCATCTTTGTTGTACAAAGAAAAGTCTCCATAAAATACCTGCATTGAATTCTCCTGTCTTTGCAGGAAAGCCTGGAGTATTTCTGTGTTTTTGTTTGTGAAGCAGTGGAACATGTAGACTGCAGCCAGGAACTCCTGAACACTCAGGTGAATGAAGCAGTAGACTGTCCTCTCAAAGATCACGCTCTCTCTTTTGAAGATCTCAGTACAAACTCCTGAGTGCACCAAAGCTTCAGTGACATCCAGACCACACCGCTCCACATCTTCTTGGTAGAACATGATGCTTCCTTTATCCAGATGTTCAAACGCCAGCCGCCCAAGCTTCAGGAGAACTTCCCTATCAGAGTCCATCAGCTCCAAAGACCTCGTGTCCTGACCCTCCTCGTACTTGTGCTTCCTCCTCTTCGTCTGAACCAGCAGGAAGTGTGAGTACATGTCGGTCAGCGTCTTTGGCAGCTCTCGTCTTTGTTCTGTGCTCATCATGTGCTCCAGAACTGTAGCTGTGATCCAGCAGAAGACCGGGATCAGACACATGATGTGAAGGCTCCTGGTCGACTTGATGTGTGAGATGATCCTGCTGGACAGATCTCCATCTCCAAACCTCCTCCTGAAGTACTCCTCCTTCTGGGCGTCAGTGAAGCCTCGAACCTCTGCAATCCTGTCAACACATGATGGAGGGATCTGATTGGCTGCTGCGGGGCGGGACGTGATCCAGATGAGAGCAGATGGGAGCAGATTCCCCTTGATGAGATTCACCAGCAGGGTGTTTAGCCCAGATTTCTGTGTGACATCGGACACGGCCTCAGAAGAACCAAAATCCAAGGACAGCCTGCTTTCATCCAAGCCGTCGAAGATGAACAAAAGCTTAGAGAGAGCAAGAGTCTCCGCGGTTAGCCCCTTTAAAGTTGGATGGAAAACCCAGAGAAGATTAAGAAGACTGTAACTCTCATTTCTGATCAAGTTCAACTCCCTGAATGAAAGCAGAACCACCAGCTTGATGTCTTGGTTCTGCAGACCTTCTGCCCAGTCCAGAGTGAACTTCTGCACTGAGAACGTTTTTCCAGCACCAGCAACGCCGTTGGTCATAACCACTCTGATGGGTTTCTGTTGGTCAGGGAAGGCTTCAAAGAGTTCATGGGGCTTGATTGGAGTCTCATGGATTTTTTTCTTGTTTGCTTTTTCAAGCTGCTGAACTTCATGTTGAGTGTTCACCTCTTCGCTCTGCCCCTCTACGATGTAGAGCTCAGTGTAGATTCTGTTGAGGAGGGCTCTGCTTCTTTCTTCACCCGATCCTTCAGTCACACATTCACATCTCTTCTTCAGACTGGTCTTATGTGCATCCACAACCTCCTGCAGGCCTCCTTTAGACAACGACAAAGACAGAAATAGCATCATGACCATTGTTTTATTGTTTATAAGAACCAAGAAAGAACACACCTTCCCCCTCTCCATTTCTAGCCCATTTCATAACATGCTCATGTTTCCATTTTTGCAGAAGGATTTTACAAATCTGAAGAGAATTTTATCTGTTAAAAGGCCCAAACAGGAAGATAAAAAAATCAGGCATTGAACTGTTTTAATTGTACGTTATGTGGTGTGCTCCGATAATCTCAACACTCATAACCATTCTGTCCCACCACCGACCTAGAATCTAGTCCTCCAAGACAGAAATCTGATCAAACATGATCAAACAACATGAAGAAAAAGAAGCATAGCATCAACTGGAAAACACAACATGGAAGAGGGCAGAGAAGAGGGGATGATGGGGGTCTATGGACTACTTTTGAAAGAATAATCCTGGACAAACAAAAGAAAAGACTGTGGAAAAAAGATGGCGTAAACATGTGAGTCGTTCCTCCATTCTGAGTTCTACCCAACTTTATGTTTCAGGTCAACCATGTTTGTTTTTATTTACGCCTGCTTCCTTGTTCCTCAGTCTGCTCATTTTCTTCACAATTCATGGAGTCATGACTCTGTTGCTTTCCTCACACATGAAGATTACTGGTTGCAAATATTGAACAAGTTTAATATTTATGATTGTCTGCCTCGACCTGTTTTGGAGCCGATTATCAGGACGAATTGACTCTGAACACCTCAGACCACAGGATCATCTTTAAAGATAGTGGTGTGGGACAATAATCTGGTGTTTGCTGTCCTTGGTCAGGAAGAGGGAAAGTCAGGACAAAAACAGCCTGATAACCTTTGTGTGAAAAGTTTTAAAGTAAAACATTTAAATTCATTTAAAAATAAACTTTAAGTTCTTTTCTATTGCAATGATAAACATATTTAAGTGGATGCATTCCAAAATTTATCTCAGAAAATTTAGCTTTACTGCTTGGCATTGAGTGTGAATTATTGAATATAGATTCCAGTAAAATACAGATCTTTTTGCTATTAAATTAAACATTTTATTATCATTTTATTGATAGTACCCTTTAATTTGTAACAATCTGAAGCTGAGAGTAACGCCAATGGGAGCCCTGCTGTAGGAAATATAATCCAAGTGTTTGAGAGACAGTCGATGAGCAGCGAACCAAAAAGTATCCCAAAGCAAAGAGGCACAGCTCTAACATTTATAACAAACATCAGCAAGCTGTTGCCTGGTCTTTGTAAAGTGCAGGTCTTACCATCTTTCTGCTGCCCAGGTCTTGCTGTGTCGGACACAAGGCTCCTGTTTCTGGATAAAGAAAATATCACCTTAGATTTCTGTGATGACCCTTGACCTCAAGCTCAGCAGGTCACACACACCTTGTACAGAACACTACATCCGAGATGCATTTTCGGAACGCTCCACTCTGGACATTGGTTTTGAGAGCCAGCAACTTGTGCTAAGTCTGGCTCTAGCTCCGCACCAGCCCTGGAACCAGCTTGGTGGAAAAGGGGTAACAGTGGCTTAGTACCTCTGTCAAGGAGGTTATGTTTTCGGGAGAGTTTGTCTGACTGTGAACAAAATAACTCAAAGAGTTATGGATGGATTTCTATGAAATTTTCAGGAAATGTTCAGCATGGGAGAAGGACGAAGTGATTCAGTTTTGGTGTTGATCTGGATCAGCGTCTGGCCGCCATGATGAAAAATGTGATCTACGTGAATAACTACTGAACTAAAATAGATATCCAGTAGCTGATAGTATGTTTTCATGGTCAAGGAATGTAAATATTTTGATGAAATAAAGGTAGGACTGATATTTATAGAAAAAAATCACAAGTCCGGAGAGGACTGTGGTGCTGGCGGAGGTCTGCGCTCTCCGAGTGCTTTAATGCAAAATATGGCCGATCAAAAACTTCATAGAAGGTTCTTAAATATTCTAACTTTGTTTTATCTTTAACTGATGTTCAAGATAATAGACAGACAGACAGACAGACAGACAGACAGACAGATAGACAGATAGACAGATAGATAGATAGATAGATAGATAGATAGATAGATAGATAGATAGATAGATAGTTTGACAACAGAATCACACACTGAGTTCCTCTAAGATCTCTTACTTTGTCCCTGAAGCTCCAGGTCGATCATTAAACCACAGAGGTTCCCTTTTGGACCGATCACTCTGCAGGGACAAACATCCGGACACCTCAGACTCTGCCATGTCTTCGTCTTCCACGGGAACACTCATCTTATCTGAGGAGAAAAAACAGGTCAAAGAGCAGAGAACAGGAGAAAACTCACATGCAGAGAGACAAAGGCCAGAGGAAACAGCTTCAGAAGAGCAGTGCAGCACCACAGAGGCTCACTTTACTCTCATGTCTTTATGTAACTAACTAACACAGCCCTTCCTGGAGTTTCTATCAGACATTTAGACAGTCTGTCACCAAACATGGACAAAACATCTCTTCAGTATTATACTACATCTCCATTTTAAGAGAAATTGTTCTTAATGTAATTTAGATGATTTTTTAAATGTTGATGGATACTCATTTACAGGTAATGATGATAGAAACTGTAATAACTGTTTTTTGTTACAGTGACACCAAGTCAGCCTGATGATCACACATCTCCTCTGCCTTGTACTACAGCTCTTACTTTAAAGAAATAGTTTTTCATGTATTCTACATGATTTTCTTTTAAATATTGGCATATATTAATACGTAGGTTATGACTATAAAACTGTAATAACTGTACTGTTTATGTCTGTACCTAAGTAACATCTCTTCCA
Organism: Scarus forsteni; assembly: GCA_036419115.1. NCBI lineage: Eukaryota > Metazoa > Chordata > Actinopteri > Labriformes > Labridae > Scarus > Scarus forsteni. The sequence goes on along the minus strand of JAZDUH010000134.1, from coordinate 134,087 downwards.
GTTAATACTTCAGGTCTGACTTTAGAGAAATAGGTGTTAATGTACTTTATATTATTATTTTTATATTGATGTATATTAATAAATAGGTAATGACTAAAAACTGTAATAACTAAACTATTGTTTACTGTATTGACCCCAAAGTCATCTCAATGATCAAACATCCCTTCTAGTTTATACTAAAGCTCTGAATTTAGAGACATAACGTAAGAAAGAATTCTGTTGATGTTTTGAGTTCATGTTGTGTCCTGCAGCTTGAATCAAAATTCCACATAACATAATCCTCTGGTTGTGTCCTGTAGCGCCCTCTCCTGCTGAAATAATGTCAGAGCATGAATCCAGAGGAGCCACGCGTCCTGACTTGGTGTGTGCTGTGAGGTCATGAGTCAAATTCCAGTGAAAATACACTCAAGGGGTCAAAGGTTACAGGCATTCAGTGCTGGATTTCTGCCATGCTGTTGATGTTCATGGGTTCTCTTTCATGATATTATGGAATATTTGGTAGAAACAAAGTTTATCAGCTTGAGTTTTAAATATTTTGTCTTGCAGTCCATTCACTGGGATAGAGGTTAAAAAGGATTTACAGGTCATTGTTCTCTGTTCCCTCTTTGTAGATTTTACACATCATCCCAACTTCTTTGGAAATAGAGTTCATACACACACTCCCTCAGTGCATTTTATATTGCCGTAGATAAACTTGAACTGGTTTAATGTCTTTATGACCTGAGCACAGAGAAGCAGCTCAGATTCTAATTATTTTTTACTCAGTTGTTTTGATGCATTTCTCAGATCAGAATTTAAATTCTCTGAACTGTTAGTTCAACCTCCACAACATTTAGTCATTTTGCACATCAAAGTGGCAGTTTCTCATTCTTATTTATTTATTTATTTATTGATGTATTTATTTATTTATTTATTTATTTCGATCACGTAAACAACAATGTACAAAAAATAAAAATAAAATAAATAAAGCACACATGTATACATACATACATACATATACATACACGGTACCTATATAAATAATAATAATCATAAGGAAATAAGTGCACAGTAAAAATGTGTACACAAAACAGTAACATCTCGTAAGCAATGTAGTTTACATGAGCGAAAGGGAGTAGGAAGAAGTATAAACTTATCTAATCATACCCCTTTAATCTTAACTATTAATATGTTGTAATGAATTTCATAACAGAAAAATAAAATGAATATTTATTTCATTCCTTCATTACACTATGTATCATTTCCTGCTATATTTTAATTCAAATAGCAAGCGAACACCTTGTGTAAATTATTCAATGTACCTCTGGAGAATCATTTCTTTATGTCTCTTTTTAAACAGAATTATACTTGAAATGTTTTTGATTTCAGTGCTCAATTTATTCCACAGTTTTACTCCACAAATGGTGATACAGAAACTTTTCTTTGTTGTGCGAGCTCTGCCAAACTTTAGATTTGATTTCTCTCTTGAATCATAACCTTGCTCTCTTTCATGAAACATTCTCTGAATATTTCTTGGTAGCAGATAGTTACTTGCTTTATATAAAACTTGGGCTGTTTTATGCTCAACCAAATCAAACAGTTTTAGAGTTTTAGACTTCTAGAGTAAGTCATTGGTGTGTGCCCCATAATCAACCCTGTGAATAATTCTCATTGCTCTTTTTTGTCGTATGAAAAGTGGCTGAAGTGCAGTTTTGTATGTATTTCCCCATGTCTCTATACAGTACTTTAAATAAGGAAGAATCAGTGAATTGTACAGCATATAGAGTGATTTATGATCTAGGACATGCTTTGCTTTAACCAGGACTGAAATGCTGCGAGACAGTTTAGATTTAATGTTTGATGTGAGGTTTCCAGCAAATTTTGTCATCTATTATCACTCCCAGGAATTTATTTTGATGTAGTCTTTCAATGTTTACACCATCTATTTGTACCTGTATTTGATCGTGTATTTTACAATTTCCAAATAACATGATTTTTTTTTTTTTTTTTCTGATTTAGTGAAAGTTTATTCTTATCAAACCATTTTTTGATTTTCCTTAACTCTGAAGTGATGACATCCAAAAGTTGTTGCAAACTCTCACCAGAACAAAAAATGTTTGTGTCATCTGCAAATGAAATACATTTAGCTAAACTAGACACATTACAGATGTCATTAATATATAGGACAAAGAGTTTCGGTCCCAACACTGACCCCTGGGGGACACCACATGCAATATTCAGACATTCTGACGAGCAGTCTCCCATCTTTACATATTGCTGCCTGTTTCTCAAATAACTTTGCACCCAATTCAAGGGAACCCCCCTAATCCCATATTGCTCCAATTTATTAATCAATCTATCGTGGTCAATCGTGTCAAATGCCTTTTTTAGGTCAACGAATACTCCTGATGCATATTGCTTTTTATCTATGGCATCTGTGATAGTTTCTATGAGTTCTGTCAAAGCAGTGATGTTGAATGGTTTGATCTGAATCCATATTGACTGTTGCTGAGTAAGTCGTGTTTTTCTATAAAACTGTCCAATCTGTTGTTAAAAAGTTTTTCTAGTATTTTTGAGAATTGAGGAAGAAGAGAAACAGGCCTGTAATTTGTAAAGTGGTGACGATCCCCGGTTTTGTACAGCGGTGTTACTTTTGCTAGTTTCATTTTATGAGGAAATTGCCCAGTTTTGAAAGACAAATTGAAGATATGAGTGAGTGGTTTAGAAATCAGCAATAACCCTCTTTACTGTTTTCATATCTATATCATGACAGTCAGATGACAACTTGTTTTTACATTTATTAACAATTTCTATAATTTCTTTTTCTTCTATTGCTCTGAGGAACATAGAAGAAGAATTCCATTCTTTTCTACAAATCACTAATGCTTTTGGACAAAAATCATTAACTTGCATACAATTCCCTGCTGTTTTATAACATTATCTTTTGCTTAAGTCAGTCAAAATTAATAATACATATGAATGTGGAACAGGCATGTTGTTGTAAATAAGTGTTTATTCTCTTTTGTGTGTTGTAAATGTTTATTCTCTTTGGTTGTAAAAGAAAACGTGTGTATGTGGTGTCTTACCATCTGTCTGCTGCCCAGGTCTTGCTGCGTCGAGCCTCCTTTTTCTGGATAAAGAAAATATCACCTTAGATTTTTGTGATGACCCTTGACCTCAGGCTCAGCAGGTCACACACACCTTGTACAGAACACTACACTGGTGGATTATATAGAAACTGTCCATAGTATTTGATCACATTCATATGGCTTCATATTCATTTACACACATGATTCAAAAGGTGGGAGGAACTGAGGGTTAGGGTGGTGACTAACCCTCAACTATGGACGATTATGGTAAAAACAGGAATCACGATTATTTTAAGTGATATTTAAATCACAATTAATATACATAATTATTAATTTATTTAAAAACTTCAGTACTGATTTAAACACAACTTTAAAGAACAATAATACTGTAAGTGCAGTGAGCGGCGGTGCTCGCTGCACTTACAGTATTATTGATCCACATAAGTCACACACACTCGCTGTGGCTGCGTGTGGAACACAGAAGAGCTGTGAAACGCAGGAACTTGCACACACGGTGCTCCACACTGTGTGGCATATTAATCGTTTTTCTTCAATCATCATCTTTTTATGATTGTCAGATGGCAAAATTGAAATCATGATCAAAATCCTATTAATAGTTCAGCCCTACTGGGAGGAAGTCAGAGTGCCTGGAGAGAACCCATGCATGCTCGGGGAGAACATGCAAAGGCCCTGACAGACAAAGAGATCAAACCAGCAACCTTCTTGCTGTGAGGCACGTGCACTAGCTGCTGTGCCACCGTGTGCTGCAGTGCAGAATAAATCAATTTAGATTAAAATTCAAAATCAAATCATGTTTAAAAGGTTCAGAGCAGTGCTGTAAATTAAATATTAACTGAAATATATTGTTAATAAGACAGATAAAATGTTACAGTGCAGCAGAGTTAGAAAAGAAAAGAAAAGAAGGACAATATAATCTACTCAATGGCAACTATAAACTATGGGTTAGAATTAGAGCCACTAAAAAAATTCTTTTGGAGGCTAATTTTTTCTGCAAAAAAAAGTTTCAGATTTTAATCTAAGAATCTGAAATTCAGAATTTTGGGCCCATGAAAAACATTATTGGAGATGGACATGATTTTTTTTACATCTATAAAAATGTTAGAAATCTTAAAGCACAGTCAAAAATCTGACTTTAATCTCAAAATTCTGATTTTAATAAAATTCAAATTACCGAGATTAAAGTCAGAATTCTGGACCCCTAAAAATGAAAGTTTGTTGATAAACGTTTTGGAATAAAATCAGGTCATTTTGAACCAAAATAAAATGAAGCAAACTGTGAAACAGAACACTTAAAATTTATAAAACACTTTAAAACAAGTGACGCCAAAAACACAATATTTGATGAACTTGTTAATATCGAGTCTAAAATATGACCAATCAACAACTTCATTAAAGGTTCTTAAATAATCTAACTTTGTTTTATCTTAATCTGATGTTCTAGATAGATAGATCGATCAGCCTGTGTTTCATGATCAACACTGCTGTTGAATGACAGAATCACACACTGAGTTCTCTAAGATCTCTTACTTTGTCCCTGAAGCTCCAGGTCGATCATTAAACCTCAGAAGTTCATCTTTGGACTGGTCACTCTGCAGGGACAAACATCCGGACACCTCAGACTCTGCCATGTCTTCATCTTCCACAGGAACACTCATCTTATCTGAGGAGAAAAAACAGGTCAAAGACCAGAGAACAGGAGAAAACTCACATGCAGAGAGACAAAGGCCAGAGGAAACAGCTTTAGAAGAGCAGTGCAGCACCACAGAGGCTCACTTTACTCTCATGTCTTTATGTTACTAACTAACACAGCCCTTCCTGGAGTTTCTATCAAACATTTAGACAGTCTGTCACCAAACATGGACAAATCACATCATCACTTCCACCTTGGTGTCTTTGTTCACAGGTAACAGTGAGCAGAGACACTGACGGACACATTTGAAGACTGCAGGATAAAAACTCACCTTATTTAGCTTTTCAGTTCCCCCTGTGCACTGTTTTCACAGACTGTAGCTCAGAGTTCAGCACCGTCATAAATATCAGGACTTTGAACTGTCAGTTTTGATCCAGCTCAATAAAAAAGGAGGAAGAGGGAAGTAATATGAAGAACCAGCTTTAACCCTCTAACTTCAACATCAACTGTTTGGCAGAGATCAATTAATGCAGAAACATTTAAAGTGTCAAAAAATAACACATCATTGTTTGTTTCTGTCAGTGTTTTAGGAAACAGAAAAATCTGCAACAGGCAAAAAGAACTGATATTTTATTTGTGTGAGATTTAAAGGTGTAAAAAGTGAAATGTTTTTATCATCACCCTCATTTTTTAATACTTAACTTTAATTAGACTGTTTTAGGTTATTTTTGCTATTTTATTTGCAAACATTTAGGCCTTTTCTAAGTGATTTTGTCCCAAATATTTGTGAATTTTAAATCATCAGATAATGAACTTTTAACTTTTTAAACCTTTGAATCCCACACCATGAAAATATCTGTTTTTGGTTTGTTTGTAGTTTTCTCTGTTCCCTGAAATGTTAAGGGAAGCAAACACTGATTTGATGTGTTCTGTTTTATAAAACATTAAATAGGCCTGAGTTTATTTTTGAGCTCTGCCAAACAGTTGAGCTGGTAGTTAAAGGGGGGGGGTTAAAGAGGAATGAAGTTGGCTTAATGACTTGAAGAAAAAGAAGCTGATTTTGGCCCAGATTTCTTCACAGCACTTCTGTGGACAGAGACAAAGGAAATGAGTGGAACAGATTGAGACAGGCAGATAGGCAGTCTTGTGTCAGAGCCTTTTCTACTGTAAAGCACTTTGGTTGGCCACTGGCTGTTTAAATGTGCTCCAGAAATAAAGCTGACTTTGGATTGACATGGACAAATGAACCATGAATCAATGTTTGAATTTATGGATGTATGAGTGAAGTATGAATGTATGAATTTTTGAATGAATGTATGTTTGAAAGTATGCAAGTATTAATGTTTAATGTTTGTATAAATGAATTAATGTATATTTGAAAGTATGTTTGAGTATATATGAATGTTTGTTTAGCATTTTTATGTTTGCACATTTGGACTGAATGCATGTTTACAGCATGAATTCTAAATAATTGTGTTTTTTCCCATCATTCCTTTAAAAGTCAAAGATGATTGTCTGAGTAATGGATCATCTCAGCTTCATTGTTCTCTCTGCTCTCCTGCAGCTCTCTGCTTGTCTTCTTGTCGTCTCCACTTCAGACTGAGGGTGGCAGCACTGTTTGATTGTTCCATACTCAGTTATGAGGACACCATCTCCACAAGTTCAAAAAGAACTCATCTTTATTGAGACATTCAGGAAACAGAAAATAAATAGAAAAAGGACAGGTTTTCATCTGACAAAGAGAGGGTTTCATTTACACAAAAATAAACACAAACAGATTATTACATTTTCATTTCTTTGACTTCAGCCACGTGGCTGATGCAAACCTTTTAGCAGACAGAGAAACAGCCGTCACCTCAGGTTCAACTAAAAAGAAATAAAGAACAGAAGATGAACTTGTGAAGAAAATGAGTTCAGAGGATTTCTGAAATTTAAGACAATACCGCTGCCATCCAACATATTTACATCCTCAGTTATGGGGATCTTGGTGCATGAATTCACTTGATCATGAGCTTTCTTTTTTTAGAAATCAGATTTCAAAATGCAGACATGACCTGTGACAAAACTACTAAGCTGATAAAAATGTCTGATTACTGTGTGGCAAAGATCTTGGCACGTTTCTGTTCAATTAAACAGAGTAAAGTTTGATGGGAACACACTGTTGAAGTTGAATTTGAGATATTAGGACAGTTTTTTATGTGCTGCAGGCTACAGTAAAAACAAAGACAAATGAGAAGGTTTAATAAATGTACATCAGGATAATTATGACAAACAAAGGAAGAGTTTCAAATATTGGCAGAAGTCATCAATAAAAAAGGGAAATTTAATGTTTTAAATCAAATTGTTGTCTGATTTAATTCACATTTCAGGAAACAAAGAAAACTACAAACCAAAAATATTATGCTGTGGGGTTTAAGGTTTAAAGAGTTAACGGTTCATTACGTGATGACATAAAAATGCAGAAATATTTGGGTCAAAATCAATTAGAAACTAAAATGTCTGTAAATACAACTAAATTAAAAATAACTTAAAACAGATTATACTGAGTTTGAAAATGTAAAAAAATGGATGAAAAAAGGATTTTTTAATATGAAAATCAAATTAGTAAATGGGTAAATATTTAAAATAATGATGTTGATAATAATAATGGCTTTTAGCTTTTAAACCTTTAAATCCCACACAAAGAAAATATCAGTTCTTTTGGTTTGTTTGTAGTTTATTCTATATCCTATACAATGGCAGAAACAATGACATGTTTTTTTAACACATTAAATATTTCTGAATTATTGACCTCTGCTAAACAGTAACTGGGAGTTAAAGGGTTAAAGATTACTTGATTAAAAATTCAATGTTTCTGCTCCAGGATACTATTTTAGATTAAATAATACAAGCAGTCAGCCAAATTTCATGAGGATTATCAGCAGGAATGTGATGTTTTCAGGTCCTAGACCTTCATCAGATCCCCTCCAGATTGTCTGAAAACCACAGAAACACTTCAAGATCATGAAAACTCATTTTGATGAAGACAAAATGACACTAACCCTAGAGATAATACACGTTAACCCTTAGAGTATGGTTTCATCCATGAAATACACTGAATATGCACTCAGAACCAGTCCTGGCATAAAGAAGCATTCTAATGGTCAACAGAGCCATCTTGTGGTGAAATAGCGCCACTACAGCTTAAACAGACATGTAAACTTGCTGCGTCCATCACCGACAAATTCATTAATGTACAGGACTCCAAATACTCTTTACATAGGCAAACTGTTTGTGATATACTTAAGGACAGTGCTTTGTATGAAACAAGTTCAATTCACATTTGGGCAGGTACACACACAACTGTGTCTACGACAATGCACAACTGTAGACTTCCTCACTGTCATGCTCATGAATCACATTAGTTCCAAGTACATTTTTCTTACATAGTTTAGTATTCACAAATAGAAAATAAACGCACAATGCCTACTATCCGAAAGTGACATACAGTAAGTGGGGGGCTTTCGCTGGCATGTGCAGCATCTATGCTCCGCCAGCAGAGGTCATACTTCACCATCAACTTTCTACAATAGTAGGATGTTCAAATGTTGTCTTCATGACTAGGTTAAAGAAGTAGGATGTTTTTTTGCATTCACGTCAGTTGTTATTGTTGATCTCTGTAATGTTTAATTGAAAATATTATTTATTGACCTTGGTCATTACTCATAAAACACAAAGCAGTTCAGCACCATGGAAAGCGACTCGGTCCTATGTAAGTCAAGTGGACATGAAGTAAAGATTCTCTGCATGTAGTGTTAAATGATCATGAGCTTTGCCTGACCACTGCAAACCCCCCACCCCCTGTTGAGAACCACTGGGGATCTGGATATGAATAAAGTTCTTTTAAGCCATTTTAACCCACACAATACTAATTTATGTCTTGGATCTTTAACCCCTTATCCAAGTACTTTCATCAATTCAAGCAGACTACATTTCCCAGTCTACAAGCCACCTGAGTAGCCTGGTGCGTTTTCAATTCTTTGTTTCCATCTTCAAGATAAAAACTCATCCCTCCTACATTTGATTACTTTTAAGTTATGCTGACCAATATTCAAACATGTGGAATGGAAACAGTACCTCTGCAGACCAAACAGATGAAGGCCTGTTTGAATTCCAGCCAATCAGGAGACGAGTTGCAGCTGAGGCTCACAAAGTTGTTGATGTTTCTTTGTCCAGCCCTTGTGATGCATCCAGCAGTTCCTCCCCTTGGTCCCGTAGCCTTTGGACATCTTCATTTCTGCATTTGACACATTAGGCATATTGTAGGTGAATTTGAAAAATTCAAGCCATTTAAGAAGTATGTATACTGTGTATAGTTTAATTAAGAGTGATTGTATTGTAAAAGTTTGAGCTATGACAAGGACAAATAAAATAAAATGGAGACACAATGATGTGATTGGTGGTTTAACTTAACAGTGGTCTAAACCAAACCCTGAAGGAAACCCACAATGGCTTGAAGTGAATGTGCAAAGTCAACATAAAGAATTCTTTGGGCAACTAGATGTTCCCACCCCAGACCTTGTTGGTGTCTGGGCAACCACTGATCCACAGTGGCACCCAAGGCACAGGAAATAAGTACAATGTCATAAGCTTTGATTTCAGTGCTGCACCCTCCCCACTTATAATACCTGTGACTTGAAAGACGCCTGTGCCACTGCTGGAAAGTAGAGTTCTTGATGGCAAAGACTTTTAGTGCATTTTGTTTCCAGTACATTGATCCTTCAAAGAAGAAATGCAGAAAAAAAGACACAAAGAGAGCAGTTAAGAAGAGTAAAGAGTAATGTACAGCCTCTACTTTCTGACCACTGATGTTTTGCTGTTTTTTATGCATTTGGAGTAGTCTAAATGAAGATTAATAAAATATTTTATTTACCTGTTGTCCATTCTGAATCAATAATTTCATTGCCATTGGGGTCAGTAAGGGTGTAATCTTCATCATCAGCCATGGTGACCTTTAGTTTTTGCAGGATGCATGAGACGGTTGCCTCTGCTTCTGTAAATCACACCATGACCACTCTTGTTGAAAATAGCTTCCCCTCCATCACCTCGGACACATGAAGGGCCCTGTAATGCACAAATAATAATGAAGAAACCGAGCTCCATAGCTACATTAATTTGGCCCGTGTGAGCCCATGAAAACTCTAAATGCATCATTCTTCTGTTTTTGTCTTTAGTAATATGTCGTTTACATTCAGTATGCTCAGTTTGCTTAATATTAGAGATAATTTTTATATAATAGAAATAAAGTGCTCTTATCAAAAACTCTACAAATCCATTTTCATTCAGAAAAATGACATTATTTACCCAGACCCACCATTGGGTTGGCTGGGGAACTGAACTTTGAAATACAGTTTAAACAGGGATATAGAGCTTTCTGGCATTAAAGGCTTATATTTTTTTATTTTTGCTTTTATAGCATTTTGGAAAAGAACTCTTCAAATATAATTACCATATAATTTGTCCTTTTAATAAGAGCTTTCAGTTACCATATGTCCCTACCTTTGAAATAACCTTGGCGTGGAAACCGATCTTGCCAGTATGCTCATGTTCACAGTGGTCCAAATTGTTGAGATGTGGATGGCGGTGTTGTATAGGCCGGTGCTGCCCCTGTCCCTGGATTCTCCCCAGCTTCTCCATGGACTTCATAATGATCATGGTCATGGAGGTCCAGGGAGCTGAAACTGCCATCCTCAACTGGAAAGATGGCAACATTTACAGGATCGATATTGGTATCTTTTTAATTCAATACTTCATGTAAAATCAAAATATGAAGCGATGTTCCAACTCTGCTGATCCAGACTTGTATGTTGCTCAGCGGTCGTGGAAAAGCTCAGTAACTGATGTTCTTGGTGGAGGTCTGCGTGCTCGGGCTGCTTTTGTAGTTTGAATCATGAAGTGACAAGTTTGAATCTGTGGCTTCTTTCATTTGCAGGATTTCTTCATCAGGATTCATTGTGTGAATTTGAGCTGCACTTGATAAAGATTTATGAGAAATAAATAAAAACACTCCTATTGTTATTGTCAATTATCAAGACAAATGTCAGCACATTTAGATTTCTCTGTCATGTTAGATGCTTCTGGACTTAAATGATCCAGTCTGCAGATTATAAAAACATAAATCAATATAATGCAACACAAAATAAAACTCATTTCTACTTTGGCTGCTGTTTTTTTAATGTACCACCAATCACCACTTTTGGTGTAATTCTCCCTTAATGCCAATATATTTACATATATTAATATTATAATAATGTCCAATAAAAACACTTTTCTTCCATCAGTACCTCATAAATCTGAAATCATTGTGAGAGTACATCCTGGCAAACAATATGAAGTACTTTTAATGTGTGTAAACCTCTCTCACACCACACAGTATATTCCTAAAATCAGACAGACACTCACTTCAATGGTCAATAAAATGATTTTTTTTTTTTCATTAGTATTTAATAAAACTAGAGTCTTTGTCAAGAGTACATCCTGGACCGTAGCCCATAGAAATATAAAACACTTTTACTGTGTGGGTTTCAAGTAATGTGTGCTTAAAGTACAAAGACTTAAAAAAAATACATATTTCAATCTGTGGCTTCTTTCATTTGCAGGATTTCTACATCAAGATTCATTTTGTGATTTTGAGTAGCAGTTGATAAAGATTTATGAGAAATAAATAGACAATAATTTTGTCATAATTTACCTTTTACAGACAAAAAGACAGAACATTAATGTTTCTTTGTAATTTTAGATGTTTCAGGTCTTAAAGATCCAGTCTGTTATTTACACTTCAATATAATCTAACACAACATAAAACTCATTTCTACTTTAACTGATGATTTTTTTTTTAAATATCACCAATTTGGCTGTTTGGCTGTTTTTTGTAAAGAATAGATCCAAACCATATACCATATATTAAGCTCTTATACCGTGTTGTTTTCAAGTAATGGATACTTAAAGAACAAAGTAAACACATATTTTAGACATGTTTTAGTAAATTTGGTGTTGAATTAAATACTTTTCTTCCATTAGTAACTTGGATTTCTCTAAAATCAAAGAGTAAAAGTACTTCCTATTGCATGCCCATGTAGTCCAGAGTGTATTCTCTGCAGTTATTTAAGTTTCATGTGGTACTAATGGAAGAAAACTGTTTTACTGGACATCAAATTCACTGACCAGTCGATTTCATTTCAAGTCTAGCGCCATGCATTCATGACCCCTGACCTCTGCTGATTAACACAGTTCTACTATTACACATCTGCTTCATTCAGGAAGCACAAAGAGGCATTTCTGACCTCATGTTTCCCGTTTCCCTCAAATGATGGTGAAGGGAAAACAGGAACACGTGAAGACGCTCAGGCCTCCTTTAAAAGAGCATTTACCGTAGTTATGAGGACAGGCGCGCCAATTCAGGAGCGTTTTTCTGTTTCTGTCAGGAATGTTCCTCCCCCAGACAAACCCCTGTCCCTCCTCGAACTCTCTGTTCATTTTTCAGACCTCTCTTCATCCATTCTCACTCTCTCAGCCTGAAAATGCTCCTACCTTGATGCGCCATGACTCTGTGTTTGAACGCCGCACCTGAGCGCGTCACTTCCTGTTTTTAAAGCAGGTAATCTCGCGCCAACTCTTGGTCACATGACTGGGGTGGGTCCAGATTAAAAGCCTTATTTTGTGCAGGGAGCAGGGCCGCCCATAGAGGGGGATAAAGGGCTCTCGGGGGCCCAGCCTCAAAGACATTTACCCACCTTTTTTAAAAGTATAAATGTTATTGACCTTTTTTAAAATAATTACATAAAGACATTTAGACTTAACTTTCTGCTCCAGCATGGTTTATTGAAGTGAATATCTTCCAGAAAGGGCCCCTAAAGGCTCTGTCAGGGGCCCAGCTTTTTCTTTATGCAGCCCTGGCAGAGAGTAATTCTATAAATATGAATAAAATGTCTTAAATATGAAGATTAAAAGAGCTGGTAGACTGATGGAGGGGCAGATGTGGCCCCACATCACTTCATATCATTGAGTATTTCATTGACAGGTTTGTAGTAAATATACATTTGTAGTAAATATAGGCTAGTAGTCAATATCATACTCATATTTATTTATTAACAGAAAACAGCTCTTGGCGTTCACATATACGAATCTGCTTAAAGAGCTAATTCATTCTTGAACTTCACTGAATAATCTTTCTGATCAAAGTGTCATAAAACACAACAAACATGTTTTATTTTCACTTTCACTGCATCAGATCTTTTCAACAACTTCAAATTGAACCATAGATATCATTTATTCATTTATATTTTTTGTTCTTAAACCATTTTTTTGATAAGAACTTCATATTATTTCAAATGAGAAAAACAAAATAAATTTGCAATTTATTCCAAGAATGAGGTGCAAAGTGGAATATTCGAGGTGAGGTTTTTACAGCAATGACTGGTCAATAACTGATGACACTGATGCTGTGATATTTTGCAATAATAATAAATAGTATTTCTATTCCACTTCACAGTTGTTGCAATCTCAAAGTGCTACAGATTGAGATAAAAACAATTAAAAACACTTAAAAGTAATTTATAAATATAAAGATGGCGAACCCATAAAAATAAATTAGAAAAAAAAAATTGGGGGGCAATGAGGGTTTGTTAAAAAAACTTCTCACCTTTGTAGGTCTCAAAAATCCCTCTCATAAAGGTGATATCATAAAATTATATATTTTCTCACTTTCACTGAGTCAAATCTTTTCACCTCCTTAAACCTAAACATAGATATAAAGGGTTTTTTTTATTATTTTATTTATATCTTATATTTTTACTCCTTTTAGTCCAAACCCCTGATCTCTTTTGATCAAGAAAATAATATAATCATAATCAGAGCCAATTTGGCCTCTGATGATTAAAATCTCACAAACACAATCCAAATCTTTTCTCAGTCACTGTCACATCACTTTTAGAAACATCCCTATTCACCACTGAAACTCTGTGTGAAGAAGCTCTGCTGCCCCTGGTGGTGTGGGGGCGCCATCACACCTACAACCTGCTTTTCCATTGTTTTGAAGTAGAGGCTCAGATTTATTAGGCATCAATCAATCAATCTTTATTTGGATAGCAACACTTGTTATCTCAGTAACTGAAGAATAACTTTTCAAATGTAGGACCAACAGATTGAGAAACTCCTTTGTCCCTCAAGACATCAGACTGTACAACTCCTCACTGGAGGGGAGGAGGAGTGACAGGAAGACAGAGGATGGGAAGGAGCAGCAGCCAGTCTGTACCACTATATTTTTATAGTAATAATTTGATTGTATTTATATTTACATTTGTGTATATTTATTAATAGTTTTATTTAGATCTTTTTTATATTTTTTATATATCTTTTTATCTGTAATAATCAACTGCTACTGATTCTTAATTTCCCTGAGGGAGGATTTCCCCAAGGGATAAATAATATAAAATAAATTTATATTATTTGTTAAAATAACAATCTAATCTAATTTAATCTAATACACACAAATACATCCAAAGATTGATCCATCCAGGCAGAGACAAAGGGACTAAAAAAGGATTTAGGATAGCAACAAATCCAAAAGTCCAGATCATAAATCTGTCCTCATCACATTTGTCTTTAACATAAATTTATTAAAGGTGGTATCTCAGTGTCAGAGGGACCTCACGTCTATATGGCTGAAAAGAAAGTTACTATGGAAGTCAAATCAACCATGGACAGAGAGATCAGTCTGATTACATTAATATCAGTCAATCAAAGTTTATTTATATAGCACTGCTTGAACAAATTGAATTGCAGATCAAAGAATGGCAGAGGAATGATGTTGATTAATGTAGCAGCGTCTACCTGAACTGCTATTAAAATGGTTGAACTGGTCTAAAAGTCTGAATTGATGTTAAATGATGTTTCTGTTGATGGTTGATGCTCATGGAGTGGAGCAGGTCATCATGACTGTTTGTCAAGATCACACTGATATATGATGAAGGAATGGGGCTAAAGGAAAGGCTGGAGTTACTGAAGCTTAGTAATCAAAAGCTGCCAACAAGACAAGAGCCAGAGAGGAGAGCAGGAGCAAACAAAAAGATCCCCGGCAGTCTGAGCCTGATGCAGCAGAACTACGAGACATGAGCTGCTCCAGGACTGAAATACACTAATAAGGGTATGTCTCCAGAGTCTGCAGTCTATACCTTGGATTATCCACAAAACCACACAGCAGCTTCACTCCTGAATCCTGCAGCTTGTTGTCTCTCAGGTCCAGCTCTCTCAGGTGGGAGGGGTTGGACTTCAGAGCAGAGGCCAGGTGATCACAGCTGATCTCCGTCAAACTGCAGTAAGCCAATCTGAGCAGAGACCAAATAAAACAGCTTTAGAAAACAATGTCTCCTCACTTACAGTCTAACCTGCCTTATGTGTTCATACTGCCACCTAGTAGACATACTACAGAAGAGCATTAGGGACATGTTGGATGGAGAAAATTATTTTGGGGAAGTCAACATTGAAGTTGAAATTTCAAGAATGAAGTTAGTGACAATCTGTGATAAAAGTCAAAATGTTAAATAAAAGGTCGACATACAATGTATGTTGACTTTATTCTCGACATTTCCACTTTTTGTCAACATTTCGACTCTTATCACAAAATCGTTATTAGAATTTATTCTCGAAATTTCAACTTAATGTCAACTTCCCCAACATTATTGTCTCTGTCTAACATGGCCCTGGTCCATACTGGTCCATAAAAAAACATTTGTATGCTGTATAAAATATATTATATTATGTTATATTATATTAGATCAGACTAGATTAGATGAGACAAGGAACACTTTATTCATCTATTTGGGAATCTCCCTCAGGGAAATTAGGATGTAAAAAGCAAATGTTAAAAAAGAGATGGAAAATAAATAAAAAAAATAGATGTAAAAAAATGTAAAAAAAAAAAAAAAAAATTATACAAATTAAATGAATAAAGAAAACAGATAAATCAACTAAATCATGGTAGAGGCTTATATATATCACATTTATCTCAGCACAGATTTTAAACGTGGTATCAGACCTCAGAGTCTCCAGTCTACACCCCGGCTCCTTCAGAAAACCACACAGCAGCTTCACTCCTGAATCCTGCAGCTTGTTTCCTCTCAGGTCCAGCTCTCTCAGGTGGGAGGGATTGGACTTCAGAGCAGAGGCCAGTTGATCACAGCTGATCTCCGTCAAACTGCAGGAGGCCAATCTGAGCAGGGACCAAATAATACAGCTTTAGAAAACAATGTCTCCTCACTGACAGTCTAACACAGGGGTGGGCAACTGGTGGTCCAGGGGCAATATGTGGCCTTTCACCTTCCTCAATGCATCCCACCAGTCACCCCCCCCCCCCCCCCCAAAAAAAAAAAGGAAACAGTAAAAACTGGAAAGCAAAACAACCCTAACTGAATTTGATTCATCGTGTGTAACCAGTACCAAGTCATAAATTCAGATAACAGTAACAACGTAACAGTGCAGCCCCCGGGCACTGAAATATAAATGAATGTTATTTCAGTCACCATGTGGGCTAATCTTTCTTTCACAGAAGGGTACCAACATTTTTGTCTGCGTGTGAACATACCGTGCAGCAGACTGGTTTCAGCAGGGTAGTCAATAACCCCATTCACCTGCTGTTTCAAGCTGTAATGTTCCCTATGGTCACACGTGGTCTCACACAACTCCATCATATCAAATTAATCTCAGCACAGAGGGAAAGAAATGGTGTCTGACCTCAGAGTCTCCAGTTTACAGTCTGGACTCTTCAGAAAGCCACACAGCAGCTCCACTCCTGAATCCTGCAGCTTGTAGTTTCCTCTCAGGTCCAGCACTCTCAGATGGGAGGGGTTGGACTTCAGCGCTGAGGCTAAATAAGAACACCTGATGTCTGACAAAGAGCAGCCGCTCAAACTGAAAATGAACACAGAGAAATATTTACTGCAGTGATCCTCCGAGGGGACATTCAACCTGGAGATGAGACTTTTCTCTTAGGGGTGTGTACTGTGTGTAGTTACATTGCTGCTGTTGTGGACATATGGAGCTTAAATAACTACAGTTACAAATATTCTAACATTCCTCTAGCCCAGGGGTGGGCAACTGGTGCCCCAGGGGCCACATGAGGCCTTTCACCTCACTCCATGTGGCCCACCAATCATTTCCAAAAGACAAACAAAAAAAACCATAAAAAGTTGGAATTATGATGAAAACATAACATCAACTGCTGCATATGATTTATCATGAGTAAGCAGTACTGCATAATGCACAGATTATGGAGGGGATAAAATATTTATACCAACCTTAGATTGATGGTACATTTTTCTGTATTTTACAAGTCACTAAAGAACTTTGATATAATTTTGTCTCTAAATATATTTTACTAGGCCTCAAAATATAATATAGCATTAGTAAAAACTATGTTTGGAAACAATGATAAAGGTAATATATCTGTGCTTTAAATCTGAGAAACATTCCTAATTTTATTGCATTAAAAAGAAGCTTACATTGGATTTACTTAGGTGTCAGACTCACTAAATTGTGAATTTTTAATTGTGTTTGAGTTAAAATATAATAATGTTGGTATCATTCTTTTTTGAAGCTTTATATTTGAAATTTATCTTTATTTGTATATTTTTTCCAACAATTTTTAACTATGTTGCCCTCATATACTGAAAACACAGGATGCAGCCCTCCTGATAGTCAAAGTGTCCCACCCCTGCTCTAGCCCATTCCTTTTTCATTACAGTTCCTGAATTTAACTTTAATCCAACCCTCAAGTATCAACACAAAGAAATGTGAATTTTCCCTCATTATGGACAAACCCCAGCCTCAGTCAATGAGCAGAGACCAACAAACCAGAACACAGTTTATGAACTCACTTCAGAGACTCCAGTCTACAGTGTGGACTCTCCAGTCCACCACAAAGAAGCTTCATTCCTGAATCCTTGAAATCATTGAAGCTTAGATGCAGCTCTCTCAGATGGGAGGGGTTGGACTTCAGAGCCGAGGCCAAAATCCCAAAGTGAGTGTCTGACAGTCTGCTGTCAGAAAGTCTGTGATGACAAAAACATCATGGAATTACTGCCATGTGGACCATCCTGATGATATGAAAGACAATTTACCCACTTAAAAATGGAATTTACGGAACAAAAAAGAAAAATACTCCATCATGATTATGAGATTATATGTCGTTATAATCAAATAAGTCAAAATTATGAACCAAAGTCAAAATCATCAATCAATCAATCTTTATTTGTATAGCGCCAATTCATAACAAGTGTTATCTCAAGACACTTTACAATAGAGCATAAAGCTCTTCATTTATGGATACACATATATGCATAGATACATATATACATATAAAAATACACATATACATATATATACAAATATATACATCCAACACCTAACATGAATCCAAATAGCCAATCATGGATCCTCCATCATGGCGGAAAGAAAAAAATTCTGTTAAGCAGCAGGAAATCTTGAATGGATCCAGTCTCTGATGAACAGCAAATCCACACCATGCTGTGTGTCTGTGAGCAAAGAAGTAAGAGGAGACAAGTGGACTAGAATAAGACTAAAATTAGGGACAGGTTCATGTACATCAAGCTGTCGTCTGATTTATTAGAGGGTAGCCTCTTGAGATGCTACATCTCATTTTCAAGTGGGTCCTCATGTCTGAATATTTGTGGTGATCATTTTCTGAAGTATAATCTTAGATATTCTTACTGAAAAAGAAGAATTTATAGTGAGTAACTCATGGGTGCCCAGACCAAAGTGCATCCCAACCATATTTGTCTCCGTTAAATATAAATGTGTTAAAGGCCTCTTGAGATGTGACATCCCATTTTCAGAGGACCTCATGCCTATGTGGTAGTAAAATGAGTACTGTAGATGTATCGATCATGGATATGGAGATCAAGCTAGTATCTGTATAAATAGCTATCGATAATGGGAATGGAGTGTTCCTAATAAAATGGCCAACTATGTGTCATGTTTATCATTGTAGTTTTGAGGCTTCATGACTCCACAGCAACAGGCAGTCTCCACCAGGATCCCAGGCCTTACAAGACAAGAGCCAGAGGCAGTACAGGAGCAAACAAAGGGCAAAAGCAGATGCTGAGAGGAGAGTGATAGAGCCCATTGTGCCAGACTGCAGTCTAGACCTGTTACATCTAAACTGAGTTTAATTTATGAACTAATTTATTTATTTATTTATAAACTATGAGCTTCAACTGAAAGCTTTATGAAAGAGAAAGTTTGTCTAACCTTAAAGGTAGAGAGTGTCAGCCTCAGCTGTGGTTGGTAAATTGTTCAGAGAGAGGAGCCTGATAACTGAAGGCTCTACCTCCCCTCTACTTTTGGAGATTAATGGTACCACAGTAGGCGGCATTTTGGGGCGTAATGTTCTAGAGGGGTTATCGGCACTACAAGCTCTTCAAGATAGACTGGTGCCTGTCCACTGAGAGCTTTATAGATGAGAAGAATCTTAAATTCTATTCTATATTTAATGGGAAGCCAATGCAGAGAAGCTAAAACAGGAGTAATGTGGTCTCTTCTCCTAGTTCTAGTCAGCACACGTGCTGCAGCATTTTGGACCAGCTGAAGCGTCTTAAGTGACTTGCTGGGACAGCCTGAAAGCAGAGAGTTACAATAGTCCAGTCTAGAGGTAACAAAAGCATGGACTAGCTTTTCAGCATCGCTCTGGGACAGGATAGGCCTGATTTTAGCGATGCTACGAAGATGAAAAAAGGCTGTTTTTGAAATTTGCTTTATGTGGGAGTTAAAGGATAAGTCCTGATCAAATAGCACTCCTAGATTTCTAACAGTTGCGCTTGGTGCCAGACTAATGCCATCTATGGCAGTTAAATCACTAGAAAAGGATTCTCTAAGGTAAAATCATGAGATACCATTCACGCATGTGCACCACGTCCACAGATGTTTCACTGATCATATGCCTTTTTATTTTATATCTCATAATTATAACTCTTTTTTAACTTTTTTTTGGTAACCTAAATCCATATTTTTTAACTGGAGGAAACAGGCTTTCATATGTTGATGCTTCAGTTCACATTAGGGGTCATTTCTTTGTTTTTGTGTCTGATGATATTTTCTTTTTGCCACTTCATCAACACTGACAGTAGGCTATGCATTTTTATTTAACATCACAAAAGATATGCTGGAATGGAAAATTTGACTGCAGCAAAAAGTCATCTTTGACACAGGCTGACCAATTTAGAGGGAATGTAGAGGAACAAAGCTGAGGCACCATAGTCTGAAAGTCCTTCAAGAGAAGCACAACTAACTTTTAATGGAATCAGATCTGGACTTACCCAGCTTTTCTGCAGTTCCTCACTGCTGGAATCAGTCTGAGTTTTCCTTCAGGGGAGGCGTTGTACTTCTCTAAGTCCAGTTCATCCACAACCTCCTCTGACATCTGCAGCATGTAGGCCAGAGCAGAGCAGTCAAAGTCAGAGAGAAGCTTCTCTGATCTGTTGTCTGATTTCAGGAGCTCTTGGATTTCCTGATGTACGGAGTGGTCGTTCATTTCTGCCAGACAGTGTAAGATGTTGATGCATCTGTCAGGAAAGACATCATAGCTTGTCATCTCTTTTAGGGACTTAATGACTCTTTGAATGATATCTGGGCTGTTGTCTGTTTTGCCCAGAAGTCCTTGAAGGAGTCTTTGGTTAGACTTCAGTGAAAGGCCATGAAGAAAGCGGACAAACAGGTCCAAATGACCGTTCTTACTGAGAAGAGATTTCTCCAGGGCTCTCCTCAGGAAGACATCCAAAGATGCACAACTCCAATCGTCAACTTTGTTGTGTAAAGAAAAGCCACAAATCCAATCGTCACCGTTGTCCAAAGAAATGCCTTTAAAAAATACCTGCAGTGAATTCTCCTGTCTTTTCAGGAAAGCCTGGAGTATTTCTGTGTTTTTGTTGGTGAAGCAGTGGAACATGTAGACTGCAGCCAGGAACTCCTGAACACTCAGGTGAACGAAGCAGTAGACTGTCCTCTCAAAGATCACGCTCTCTCTTTTGAAGATCTCAGTACAAACTCCTGAGTGCACCAAAGCTTCAGTGACATCCAGACCACACCGCTCCAGATCTTCTTGGTAGAACATGATGCTTCCTCTATCCAGATGTTCAAATGCCAGCCGCCCAAGCTTCAGGAGAACTTCCCTATCAGAGTCCATCAGCTCCAAAGACCTCGTGTCCTGACCCTCCTCGTACTTGTGCTTCCTCCTCTTTGTCTGAACCAGCAGGAAGTGTGAGTACATGTCGGTCAACGTCTTTGGCAGCTCCCATCTTTGTTCTGCACTCATCATGTGCTCCAGAACTGTAGCTGTGATCCAGCAGAAGACCGGGATCAGACACATGATGTGGAGGCTCCTGGACGACTTGATGTGTGAGATGATCCTGCTGGACAGATCTCCATCTCCAAACCTCCTCCTGAAGTACTCCTCCTTCTGGGCGTCAGTGAAGCCTCGAACTTCTGCAATCCTGTCAACACATGATGGAGGGATCTGATTGGCTGCTGCGGGGCGGGACGTGATCCAGATGAGAGCAGATGGGAGCAGATTCCCCTTGATGAGATTCACCAGCAGGGTGTTCAGCCCAGATTTCTGTGTGACATCGGACACGGCCTCAGAAGAACCAAAATCCAAGGACAGCCTGCTTTCATCCAAGCCGTCCAAGATGAACAAAAGCTTACAGAGAGCAAGAGTCTCCGCGGTTAGCCCCTTTAAAGTTGGATGGAAAACCCAGAGAAGATTAAGAAGACTGTAACTCTCATTTCTGATCAAGTTCAACTCCCTGAACGAAAGCAGAACCACCAGCTTGATGTCTTGGTTCTGCTGACCTTCTGCCCAGTCCAGAGTGAACTTCTGCACTGAGAACGTTTTTCCAACACCAGCAACGCCGTTGGTCATAACCACTCTGATGGGTTTCTGTTGGCCGGGGAAGGCTTCAAAGAGTTCATGGGGCTTGATTGGAGTCTCATGGATATTTTTTTTGTTTGCTTTTTCAAGCTGCTGAACTTCATGTTGAGTGTTCACCTCTTCGCTCTGCCCCTCTGTGATGTAGAGCTCAGTGTAGATTCTGTTGAGGTGGGCTCTGCTTCTTTCTTCACCCGATCCTTCAGTCACACATTCACATCTCTCCTTCAGACTGGTCTTATGTGCATCCACAACCTCCTGTAGGCCTCCTTTAGACGACAGAGACAAAAATAGCATCATGACCATTGTTTTATTGTTAATAAGAATCAAGAAAGAACACACCTTTCCCCTCTCCATTTCTAGCCCATTTCATAACATGCTCATGTTTCCATTTTTGCAGAAGGATTTTACAAATCTGAAGAGAATTTTATCTGTTAAAAGGCCCAAACAGGAAGATAAAAAAATCGGGCATTGAACTGTTTTAATTGTACGTTATGTGCTGTGCTCTGATAATTCCAACACTTATAACCATTCTGTCCCACCACTGATCTAGAATCTAGTCCTCAAAGACAGAAATCTGATCCAACAAAATGAAGAAGAAGACATAGCATCAACTGGAAAACTCAACATGGAAGGGGGCAGAGAAGAGAGGATGATTGGGGACTATGGACTACTTTAGACAGAATAATCCTGGATGAACTAAAAGAAAAGACTGTGGAAAAAAGATGAACATGTGAGTCGTTCCTCCATTCTGAGCTCTACCCAACTTTATGTTTCAGGTCAACCATGTTTGATTTTATTTACGCCTGCTTCCTTGTTCCTCAGTCTGCTTATTTCTTGATTGGCTACATTCACATCATAATTCATGGAGTCATGACTCAGTTGCTATCCTCATACATGAAGATTTTTGGTCGCAAATACTGAACAAGTTTAATATTTACGATTGCCTGCCTCGACCTGTTTCAGAACCAAATATCGGGACAAATTGACTCTTAACACCTCAGACCACAGGATCATCTTTAAAGATAATAGTTTAAGACAATAATCTGGTGTTTTCGTCCTTGGTTGGGAAGAGGGAAAGTTGGGACAAAAACAGCCTGATAACCTTTGTGTGATAAGTTTTAAAGTCAAACAATTAAATTCCATAAATTTGGCCTACAGGAAAGCTTTATTAAATGGGTAAAGATTTTTATATGCATTCCCTTCATCTTCTGTTATCACTAATGGACGTAGATCTAGTTTTTTCAATGTTGAGCGAGGTACTAGGCAGGGTTGCCCCCTGAGCCCTCTACTGTTCGCCCTAGCTATGGAACCTTTTGCTGCTGCCAAAAGACAAGACTCTAACATTAAAGGGATTTCCTTAAATTGCTATCATCATAAAATCTCATTGTATGCTGACGATGTATTAATCTATATAGACTCACCTAGACAATCAGTTTTTTTTCCGGTTATTAAATAAGTTTTTTAAAGAGTGTAGCCATGACACTTTGTTCCAAATCTAACAATCCTAATATTTTTCATCCATTCAGTTGGTCCCCTGCTGGCTTTGTATATATTGGTATCAAAATCTCTCCACAATTGAATGATCTATACAATTAAATTGCACCCTTCTCTTAAAGTCTATTAAACATGATAGGTGGTGCAGTTTACCTATCTTCCTGATAGGTCGCATCCATCTGATTAAAATGAATATTTTTCCTCGTCTTCTCTACCTTTTCCAAATGCTTTCCATCATGCTTTTCAAAAAAATGTCTTACTAAGGTCAACAGTTTTATCATTTCTTTTATCTGGTGCAAAAAAAGTCAAGATTAAATATAGCTGTCTTTGTCTTCCGTTTAATAAGGGTGGTTTAGCAGCACCATCAATTCAACGTCACCAGTTAGCCATGCAATTTAAATTCCTTAAGGAATGGTTTACCAATGACTCTAACTCTACATGGCTCAGTAGAGAATCTACTTTGTTGGGTCATGTCATGGCCATTTTATTGGTCCATGTCTTTTGATGGGTGTGACATCCAGTATATCCAGCAGAGGGTGCTATTGCACTGTGGGCCATCAATATAATTGTATATAGGTAGGAACCTTCGGTGGGAGCGTCTGTTGCTAGGCGGCAGGAGCACTTACGATTTCTGACCACAGTGCCGCAGCGCCACTGCTCCGTAACTCTGTACATTTAAAGGTGTAGTCAGCGATGTGGAAGAAGACGAGTGGAGGGTTTGTTTAAATTCGAATTTAGACCCGCCTCCCGAAAGCTGATGGACGTGCATGGTCATGGAAACGGCCGTAGAAACTGCGTAGCTGACGTAGCTAAGGAAACCCCGACTGGTCAGACAACTCGACTGCCAATATTGATAACATCACAACAACAGTACATTTTGGCAGATTAGACAATAAGATGAATGCCTGACGGCTGCTACTGTTATGTGAAGCACCACAAAGCTAATGTTGCTTAGCTTACCTATCCAGCAGACGGACAGCGACATCCGCGTCTGTTTTCAGGTCTTTCAATTGGCGGAGTTCCCTCCACCGTCGGAAAGCAACACCAATGTTGATCCGGCTCTTCCCTCTTTTGGTCATAGCCCTTCTTTTCCACTTTTCACTCCTCTGACCTCTTTCTTTGGGCTGTTTTCAGCCATTGCTACCGCAACTATTGTATCTCTCTCTTACGCTAACTGCGCCACGCAAACTGACTTCCCCTTCTGTCTGATCTGCACATGAGTATGATCGCCCCCTGGACGTGAGGGGGTTTACTTTGTTTTGGTAACTCGGTCCGAGCCACAGTATTTACCGGCTGAAATTCTGAGTCAAGGCTGTGTATTGAGACTGGATTTTTTTTTCAACATGCTGTCAGTGGTGACATCTTGTGGATGGAGAGGAGACATACGGTGAATTTCACAAATACTGCATTTGATTAGTAGATTAGAAGATCGCTGACTACACCTTTAAGACAGATTTAACTGTGTGAAACTGATTGAATTATGGACTTTATTGAATATTTGTGGACTCAAGTGGGTGAGACAATAAATTTGAAGAACTACAATTCATGAAGTTGGACATTATTCATACACAGTACAGGTGTGGAGGGCGCAGTGAGTCAGTTACAAAGTCTTTTGTTTGCTGTCAAGGTAGCTAAGCATTGGGCTTTTGCTATTACAGGTAAGATACCTTTAATTAATTTACTATATATGTCCCATGGATAGGTTACACCTTTAATTCAAGACAATATAATTCTGAAGAATATGTTGAATATGTGGAGATGAATTAGAAAAATGGAAGGGTACAGTAATTCTCTCTCACCATTGACCCCTCTACACGATAATCTCGACTTTCCACCTGGCCTTCGCGGTGGCCTTTCTGATTGGAGACATAAAGGGATAAATGTGATTGGTGATATGTTTCAGGGAGGCTCACTCCTCACATTCCAGCAAGCTAAAACTAATCATGGTATTACCGATAGTGACTTCCTCAAATTCTTTCAGGTTAAGAATTTTTCTCTGACAAAACTAAAGGAGTTTTCTGATGGACTCTTAGTATCACCTTTAGAGTCCTTGTTGATAAATGATACTGCTCTAAGGCTTGTTTCTAAACAGCTCTATAGGTCATTGAGTAGAAACTTCAAGGTGGATAATTTAGACAGGGCCAAAGTCAGATGGGATGCTGATCAGGGTGTTGTGTTAGATCCTGAGTCTTGGAACTCTCTGTTTGATTCACCTCATCATGTTTTGGCATCCAACTCAATAAGGGACAGACAATTTAATAGGGATGGGAATTGATGAGATTTTATCAATATCGATGCTGTTAACGATTCTGCTAATCGATCCAATTCTTTAACGATTCCCTTATCAGTTCCTGCAGATTTGCCATGTGGGCAAATGTTGGTCTGATTTTCAGTGGGAACAATGTCCAACACATTTTAAACAGGATTAATTCACAATTCTGACGCTTCTGAACCCTGTCAGGGGATGGAATTGATAAAGGATTTGATTAGCAAAAAAAATAAATGATATCTATTCTTTGATGGAGCTGCTAACGATTCTCAACTGGAATTGGTTTTCGATTCTCATCCCTACAATTTAAGATTTCCCATAGGCTATATATTACTCCAGAAGCTGGACACAGAATGAATCCTAATGTGTCAGACCTATGTTGCAAATGTCAATCTGCTGTTGGTTCATTATTCCATCATCTATGAAGTTGTCCTTAAATCCAGCAGTTCTGGGTTTTTATCGTTCAACAGCTTTGTATCATTTTTAAACAACCATTACATCTGAGCGCAAGGACTTGTTTACTGAGTCTGGAAGATGAACTACCTGTTACTTTTTGGCACAGGAATCTCCTACACATTCTGTTACATGCTGCCTGAAAATGTATACTGGTCATATGGATTACAGATAAAGCACCCTCTCTTTACCAGTGGAGGACTTCAGTGATGAACATTATCCCACTTGAAGCTTTCTCAACAGCCCTAAAGGACAAACCCTTTGTCTTCTACAGGACTTGTAACCCTTTTTTTATTATCTCAGAACTGATAAATCTCAAAGGATTAAGTCAGGTCTGATTGGCACGGCCTGGTCTGAGAATAGGGATGGGTAACTTAGTTCTGCTGATTGTTCTAGAGTATTTCTTCCATGCCTATCCAGAAAAAAACAAAAACAAACAAAAACATGTCCCTCTTCCATTAGCCCCCTGTATTTATTCATTTATTTATTATTTATTTTTTAACTTTAATTTCTATGTATTCATTGATTATTATTATTATTATTATTATTATTATTATTATTATTATTATTATTATTATTATGGTTTTATGTATTTAATTTAATTTTTTTATTTTCAATATTTGCCTTTTATTAAATTCCTGTTTATTTTAAGCTTTTCAAAAATGTTCAATAAAGATATGGTTGAACTCCCCCCCCCCTCCCCCCAAAAAAACAAACAAACAAACAAACAAACAAACAAACAAACAAAAACAATTAAATTCATTTAAAAAAACAATAAGTACTTGTCAAATGCAATAAAAATGTCTTTAATTGGACACAATTCCAAATGTATCTCAGAAAATTTAGCTTTACTGCTGGGCATTGAGTGTGAATTACTGAATATAGATTCCAGTAAAAAACAGATTTTTCTGCTATTAAACTAAACATTTTATTATAATTTTATTGATAGTACCATTTTATTTGTAACAATCTGAAGCAACTTTGGTTCCTCCAACAGGAACCAAAGTTGCTCATTCCTGCTGTAGGAAATATAATCCAAGCGTTTGAGAGACAGTCGATGAGCAGCGGACCAAAAAATATCCCAAAGCAAAGAGGCACAGCCCTAACATTTATAACAAACATCAGCAAGCTGTTGTCTGGTCTTTGTAAAGTGCAGGTCTTACCATCTGTCTGCTGCCCAGGTCTTGCTGTGTCGGACACGGGGCTCCTGTTTCTGGATAAAGAAAATATCACCTTAGATTTTTGTGATGACCCTTGACCTCAAGCTCAGCAGGTCACACACACCTTGTACAGAACACTACGACTACGATGCATTTTCCAAACACTCCACTCTGGACCTTGGTTACAAAAGTTTGTGGATTCAAGCACAGTTCCCATGAAAACAAGAGGCAATACACAATGAAAAGTTCAGATTTGACCAAAAACAGAGCCGTGTAAACACCACCTGAACCACCGCCACCTCAAACAAAAACTGACACTAAGTCTTGAGGCCTCCTCAAACACTAGCAGGACATACTGATTTTGCCTAAATATAGTTACATTATGAGAACACCTAGACAAAATGTAACTTAACTAAGACTTAAATTCACATTATCACCCTGACATGCTAACAATGCTAATGCAGTTACCATGGAGATGTACTGCCCCTGTTACCAACCTCTGACCTGGCAGAGTGGAAGCCTAATGCAGTCCTGAGGTGAACGGTGTGACCGTGGCATGTACGGAGCTCAATCAGGCTGATTGTGGCTCAATCCTGAAAGCTTTCTGTAGAAAACTGACAAGGACGTATCACTTTGTGCCCTGACTGGGTTTCCCGGTCAAGACGGTGCAAATGAAGGGGCTCAGTCAGGGCTTACGTGACATGAACTGAGCTCGAGTGGGGTTGAGGTCACATCCTCATACACTGTAAAAAGGTAGTTTTAAACTTGACAGTAACTTACTGAAAACAAACTGCTAGTAAGCGACTGTAAATACCTTTACAGTAGCAATAACCTTTTTTAATTTGCATCATAGTTATTGTATTTTAAACTATAGGATAACTACTGTATATTTATTTAAGTTGTCATTATTGTAACATGGTTTACACCAGAAAGACTGTATTTTCATTCAGAGGATCATGCTGTATTTTATTATGTGTATTTAAAATAAAACTAAACTTGCTATATTTTATTTAGTGTCACTATCTTTAACTATTTCACTGGTCATTTATTAACAAGATATCATTTTGTGAAAAAAAAAAAATTACATGAAAATGTATGCAATCAAATACATTTATCAAGTATTTGTTCCACCCAAAAATGTAAAACATTTGATGAAATAACTCCTGCCTGCTATTGGCCAGTTTTCCTGGACAAACTGGAATTTTCTCTTGACCTATTGCCCTTTTCAGTAACTGACTATGAAGACATTTAACAGCAGGTAACTGTAGATTTGACGGTAAAATGCTGTTAAGTTTATAGAAATCTGTATGTTGTCCCACAAACATTGACATTTACAGTAGATGACTGTTTGTTTTTACAGTAGGTAGCTGTAGATATTACAGTCAAATACTGTTGAGTTTACAAAATCAGTTACAGTGTACCTAAGGGAAACTTGGAGTCACCAATCAACCTGATCAGCCCGTTTTTGTTCTGTGGGAGGAAGTCAGAGTGCCTGGAGAGAACCCATGCATGCTCAGGGAGAACATGCAAAGGCCCTGACAGACAAAGGGATCAAACCAGCAACCTTCTTGCTGTGAGGCACGTGCACTAGCTGCTGTGCCACCGTGTGCCGCTGCATAGAATAAATCAATTTTGATTCAAATTCAAAATTAAATCATGTCTAAAAGGTTCAGAGCAGTGCTGTAAATTAAATAGTACCTGAAATATATTGTTAATATGACAGATAAATGTTACGGTACAATGTTGTTATAAAAGATAAGAAAAGAAGGACAATATAATCTACTCAACGGCAACGATAAACTATGGGTTGGAGCCATATTCTTTCTTGTATTTATCCTTAATTTATTTATGTATTGTGTTCCTGTTGCACTTGCAGTTTGGGGGTTTCACCTAGAGAGAGCCCCAGTGCTCAAAGAGGCATAAGATTAACCACAGGTGAGGAAGAAGGGGTGCTTGTCAGCGGGGAAGCAAACAGTTTTTCGACCGTGTCTTATGGGAGCGAATGAAAAGGATTATTGGGTGAATCTTTATGGTTTTGAATGATGCTGTAGACTGCAATGAATCTTCTTGAAACTACAAAATAAATGGAATGAGAGGGATCCGAATGCATAGAACGTGCTGAACATTGTTTATTCGTCTAAAAACATGCGTCTGAGCTAGGGCTGTAAAGTCCAAGTCGACTGGTCGACTTATTGGTCGATGCGTGCTCAGTCGACCAAAATTCTGATCGGTCGACCAAATGTATCAATTTATATTTTCCCCTGCAGTATATGGTTCATTTTATCAGGAGAAATGTATCAAGTGAACCGTTTCACAGGTAACAGCCTGTCTTTTAATGTATTTATCATTCATTTCAATATCAATATTATATTAAGAAATTTTCAATATTCTAGTCTCATAATCCTTTATTCGTTTTATAGCTGCATGACGCTGCTGCATGCGCTCTGCCCACTGCAGCGGTCCGCGCTGGATTGTATGCCTCATATAAATATCTAAATGCAAAAACTACATCACAGATGGAATTGACAATTTTATTTCTGAGGGTATGAGGCCCATTGGTGTCGTGGAAGGCCAAGAAAAACATTGGAACCTGGATATTCAGTGGCAGCGCGCCTCACAATTACGCACACACATACGGCAAAATACGAGGGAGTAAAAAAGAGAAAGTTTCTGAGTTAATAGATAAAGATAACAGATGTGGACGTCTCTTCAAATGGAGTCCTATATGACAGTGACTGCCCATTTCATTGATGAAAACTGGAAAGCAAAGAGTCTTCTGCTTGAGAGAGGTAAAAAAGGAGAGGCGGACACGGGAAGAAACATTGCTGCGGATGATATGAACTTGCCGATGCCTCAAAGGTCGAGCAGAAAAAAAAGTGTCTGTTGTAGTGAACAATGTGGCTAATATGGAACTCTGTATGGAAACACTTAAGGAGTCCCATGAATGGTTTAAGATGCAGGGCATTTGGAGGTGCAACGGGCGCGCCGGCCACACTCCCGTCGTGGCTGCAGCGCGTCATGTTCTGGCGCATTTTAATAAGGGGCACAAAGCCAAAACTGGGCTAAAACAGAAGCAGGTGCTGATATAAGTTTTACTGCGCCGCATATCAGTTTGTGTCCCGACTGTGTTTCATGATCAACACAGACTGTTGGACGACAGAATCACACACTGAGTTCCTCTAAGATCTCTTACTTTGGCCCTGAAGCTCCAGGTTGATCATTAAACGTCACCATGAAGTCTTTGGACTGGTCACTCTGCAGGGACAGACATCCGGACACCTCAGACTCTGCCATGTCTTCATCTTCCACAGGAACACTCATCTTATCTGAGGAGAAAAAACAGGTCAAAGACCAGAGAACAGGAGAAAACTCACATGCAGAGAGACAAAGGCCAGAGGAAACAGCTTTAGAAGAGCAGTGCAGCTCCACAGAGGCTCACTTTACTCTCAGGTCTTTATGTTACTAACTTACAACGGAGGATTAGGGCCACGTTAAAAACAAAAAAAGTACGATTTCAAGAATAAAGTCCAAAAGTTAGGAGAAGAAGAATGTTTTGATTTGATTGAAAAGATGTTTTGTACATTTAATTGTGTTTATTAATATGTATGTAAATTAATAACTGCAATGATTTTATTGTTGGTAACTGTAGTGACACTAAAGAAACACTAATGATCAAACATCTCTTCAATATTATACTACATCTCCGTTTTTAGAGAAATTGTTCTTAATGTGATTTATACGATATTTTAAATTTTGATAGACACTCATTTACAGGTAATGATGATAGAAACTGTAATAACTGTTTTATGTTACAGTGACACCAAACTGCCTGATGATCACACATCCCCTCTGCCTTGTACTACAGCTTTAACTTTAAAGAAAATAGTTCTTCTTTATTTTATATATTTTTTATATTGGCATATATTAACAGGTTATGATTAAAAAACTGTGATAACTGTTTATGACTGTAGTGACACCAAACTGCCTGATGATCTCACATCCCCTCTGCCTTGTACTGCAGCTCTTACTTTAAAGAATCAGTTTTTCATGTATTCTACATGATTTTCTTTTAAATATTGGCATACATTAATAAGTAGGTTATGACTATAAAACTGTAATAACTGTACTGTTTATGTCTGTACCTAAGTAACATCTCTTCCAGTTAATACTTCAGGTCTGACTTTAGAGAAATAGGTGTTAATGTACTTTATATTATTTTATATTGATGTATATTGATAAATAGGTAATGACTAAAAACTGTAATAACTAAACTATTGTTTACTGTATTGACTCCAAAGTCATCTCAATGATCAAACATCCCTTCTAGTTTATACTAAAGCTCTGAATTTAGAGACATAACGTAAGAAAGAATTCTGTTGATGTTTTGAGTTCATGTTGTGTCCTGCAGCTTGAATCAAAATTCCACATAACATAATCCTCTGGTTGTGTCCTGTAGCGCCCTCTCCTGCTGAAATAATGTCAGAGCATGAATCCAGAGGAGCCACGCGTCCTGACTTGGTGTGTGTTGTGAGATCATGTGTCAAATTCCAGATAAAATACACTCATGGGGTCGAAGGTTACAGGCATTCAGTGCTGGATTTCTGCCATGCTGTTGATGTTCATGGGTTCTCTTTCATGATATTCTGGAATATTTGGTAGAAACAAAGTTTATCAGCTTCAGTTTTAAATATTTTGTCCTTGCAGTCCATTCACTGGGATAGAGGTTAAAAAGGATTTACAGGTCATTGTACTCTGTTCCCTCTTTGTAGATTTTACACAGCGTCCCAACTTCTTTGGAAACAGAGTTCATACACACACTCCCTCAGTGCATTTTATATTGCATTAGATAAACTTGAACTGGTTTAACGTCTTTATGTCCTGAGCACAGAGAAGCAGCTCAGATTCTAATTCTTTTTTACTCAGTTGTTTTGATGCATTTCTCAGATCAGAATTTAAATTCTCTGAACTGTTAGTTCAACCTCCACAACATTTAGTCATTTTTATACATCAAAGTGGCAGTTTCTCATTCTTTTCTACAAATCACAAATGCTTTTGGATACACATCAATTGCTTGCATACAATTTCCTGCTGTTTAATAACATTATCATTTGCTTAAGTCAGTCAAAATCAACAATACATATGAATGTTGAACAGGCATGTTGTTGTAAATAAGTGTTTATTCTCAGATTGTGTGTTGTAAATGTTTATTCTCTTTGGTTGTAAAATAAAACATGTGTATGTGGTGTCTTACCATCTGTCTGCTGCCCAGGTCTTGCAGCGTCGAGCCTCCTTTTTCTGGATAAAGAAAATATCACCTTAGATTTTTGTGATGACCCTTGACCTCAAGCCCAGCAGGTCACACACACCTTGTACAGAACACTACGCTGGTGGATTATGTAGAAACTGTCCATATTATTTGCTGATCACATTCATATGGCTTCATATTCATTTACACACATGATTCTAAAGGTGGGAGAAACTGAGGGGAAGTATCCTGTCTGAGCAAACACTGACATGTGACTGTATCAAACTCCTGGATTTCATTTTAAAAGACGACGTCCCTACCAACTGAGGCCCTGTTTACACAGAGATACTCTCACCTGAAACACACAGGCTCTTACTTTGAGTTTCTAAATACAACCCATGTTCACATGGAGACGCCAGAACAACTGAAAACACTGTAGTGTGCATGCTGCTTCAGTAGATGGTGATGTAGGTTTGCAGAGAAACAGTGCTGCTCCAACACACATATGAAGAAGAAAAACTTTCACAAACAACAATGGTGAGTGGATGCACGAAGGAGTTTCAACAAATCTGTCTGGATAGTTTTGTCTGGAGGAAATCGAGGTTGTAGCTCACAGTCTTTATCACACTGACTAAAATGAAGGTAACTACATTGTTTTATTGATGAGTTATTAACCAGAAATATAAGTTTATCGCAAATTTTCAAGTTTATTAAGTCAATAATGTGCGACCTTATAAAGTCGTAAATTTGTGACTTCATAAAGTTGAAAATTTCAAGTCTCCATTATTCTTTTTTATTTCTTTAAGTGGTCCTAATATGCTGTTTGGAGGAAAACGAGGTTGTAGCTCACAGTCTCTATCATATTGATTAAATGAGGCCTCAGGTTTGGAACTACGTTGATTAATTACCAAAATATGAGTTTTTCCAAAATTTTCGAGCTTATAAAGTCACAAATTTGTGACTTTATAAGCTCGAAAATTTCAAGTTTTCATTTTTTTTTTATTTCCTGAAGTGGCACTAATACACCATTGTGGAATTAGAAGCCTCAGAAAAAAATGTTTTTGGGAGATTTACATTTCTTCTAAAATTTGAAAATAAAGTCAGAATTTTGGACCCCTCAAATATTCTGTTTTAAGATAGAGATAGATAGATAGATAGATAGATAGATAGATAGATAGATAGATAGATAGATAGATAGATAGATAGATAGATAGATAGATAGATAGATAGATAGATAGATAGATAGATGGAACAGCCTGTGTTTCATGATCAACACGGGCTGTTGGGCGACAGAATCACACACTGAGTTCCTCTAAGATCTCTTACTTTGGCCCTGAAGCTCCAGGTTGATCATTAAACGTCACCATGAAGTCTTTGGACTGGTCACTCTGCAGGGACAGACATCCGGACACCTCAGACTCTGCCATGTCTTCATCTTCCACAGGAACACTCATCTTATCTGAGGAGAAAAAACAGGTCAAAGAGCAGAGAACAGGAGAAAACTCACATGCAGAGAGACAAAGGCCAGAGGAAACAGCTTTAGAAGAGCAGTGCAGCACCACAGAGGCTCACTTTACTCTCATGTCTTTATGTTACTGACTTACAACAGAGGATTAGAGCCACATTAAAAACAAAAAAAGGAAGGTTATGAGAATAAAGTTGTAAAGTTACGAGAACAAGAATGTTTTGATTTGATTGAAAAGGAATATTTCACCCAAAGAATGATATGTCTTAATTTTCTACTCACCCTCATGCTGAGCAACACTCTGGAGCACTTTTTTGATGTCTCAAATGCAGCTGGAGGTCCGGGGGGACTTTCGCTGTCAACAAACGTCCATCTAACAGGGGACAACGGAGCCCGAAGAAAAAGGTCCATAAAAGTCCACAAAAACGTACCTATTGTCCTTCATACTGCTCGTCCGCTGTAATCCAAGTGTCCTGAGCGGGTAACGTCCATAATTAAGTCGAAACGAGGTCATTTAGTACATTTTTCGAGCCTAAACAGTGCTATATCGTACTTCCGCAGTGCACGTCTACGCGCGCTCCCTACACTACGTAAGCAGCAGCAAACCAATCCAGACGGCTTACGTAGTGCAGACCTTTTTCTTCGGGCTCCGTTGTCCCCTGTTAGATGGACGTTTGTTGACAGCGAAAATCCCCCAGACCTCCAGCTGCATTTGAGACATCAAAAAAGTGCTCCAGAGTGTTGCTCAGCATGAGGGTGAGTAGAAAATTAAGGCATATCATTCTTTGGATGAAATATATTTCTTGAAATGATGTTTTATATATTTAATTGTGTTCATTAATATGTATGGAAAATAACTGCGATGATTTTATTGTTGGTAACTGTAGTGACACTAAAGCAACACTAATGATCAACCATCTCTTCAATACTAAACTACATCTCCATTTTAAGAGAAAGTGTTCTTAATTTAATTTAGAAGATATTCCAAGTATTGATGGATATTCATTTACAGGTAATGATGATAGAAACTGTAATAACTTAACTGTTTATTGGTGCAGTGACACCAAACTCAGCCTGATGATCCCACATCCTCTCTGGCACGTACTGCAGCTTTGACGTTAAATAAAGTGGTTTCCCTTTATTTTATATGATTTTTTTTTGTATTGACATATATTAATAGGTTATGACTAAAAAAACTGTGCTAAATGTTTATGACAGTAGTGACACCAAACTGCCTGATGATCACACATCCCCTCTGGCATGTACTGCAGCTCTTACGTTAAAGAAATAGTTTTTCATGTATTCTACATGATTTTCTTTTAAATATTGGCACAGATTAATTACCACCATGATCACCACAACCATTCAGACACGAGGACCCTCCTAAAAACCAGATGTAGCATCTCAAGAGGCTACCCTCTAATAAATCAGACGACAGGTCTATGGTTCATGGATCTGTCCCTAACTTTAGTTCTTACTTTAGTCCACTTGTCTCCTCTTACCTCCCTTCCTTCACCCTCACACCAACACAGCATGGTGTGGATTTGCTGTTCATCATGAGACTGGGATCCACATTCAAGATTTCCTGCTGCTTAACAGAAGGTTTTTTCTTGAGCCATGATGGAGGGATCCATGATTGGCTAAATGGATTCATGTTGGCTGTTGGATGTATATATTTGTATGTATATGTATATGTGTATTTTATATGTATATATGTATCTATGCATATATGTGTATCCATAAAATGAAGAGCTTTATGCTCTATTGTAAAGTGTCTTGAGATAACACTTGTTATGAATTGGCGCAATACAAATAAAGATTGATTGATTGATTGAATTATATTTATGACTATAAAACTGTAATAACTGTTCTGTTTATGTCTGTACCTAAGTAACATCTATTCCAGTCAATATTACAGGTCTGACTTTAGAGAAATAGGTGTTAATGTACTTTATATTATTATTTTTATATTGACATAAATTGATAGATAATGACAAAAAAAACTGCAATAACTAAACTATTATTTACTGAATTGACTCCAAAGTCATCTCAATGATCAAACATCCCTTCTAGTTTATACTAAAGCACTGAATTTAGAGACATGTGCTTTAATGTTTTTTATGTTGTTGTTTCTTTAAATATTGAAGAATAGATAGATAGATAGATAGATAGATAGATAGATAGATAGATAGTCCGTGCGTATTGAAACCAATTGAAGTCGTCTGGCTCGTTTGGAGGAAAACGACTTTGTAGGTCACAGTCTTCTTCACAGTGATCACAAAGAGGGGTCTGGTTTGGAACTACGTTCTTCTGTTCATCAGTTATTGAGCCGCAAAGTCCAAATCTGTGAATATCTTTCTAATTTTACCCTAGTCGATGCTTCCGAGTTTGATCTAAAAAGATTTACGACTTTATTCTCGCAACATTACTTTTTTTTTTTTTAACGTGGCCCTACTTCTCCGTCGCACTTCTGGAGTTTTTACCAAATATTTCGACAGTCTGTCACCAAACGAAATCACAAATCACATTAACACGTCCACCTTGATGTCTTTGTTCACGGGTAACAGCGAGCAGAGACACTGATAACAGCAGGATAAACACTCACCGTTAGCTTTTTAATTCCTCCTGCGCACTGTTTTCACAGACTGTGACCCAGAGCTGTACTTTCGATTTCGCTCTGTCTGCTCCTCCCTCCTGTGCTGTCAGGAGGAAATGCAGAGCAGCAGGAGGGGCAGTGGAGGACATGCCAGACCATTTCAGAAGAATTCAGCTAGGACTGCAACACCTTCATAAATATCAGGACTTTGAACCGTCTGTTTTGATCCAGCTCAATAAAAAAGGAGAAAGAGGGAAGTAATATGAAGAATCAGCTTTAACCCTTTAACTTCAGGATCAACTGTTTGGCAGAGCTCAATAAATTCAGAAATATTTAATGTGTCAAAAAAAAATAACACATCATTGTTTGTTTTTGTCAGTGTTTTAGGATACAGAAAAATCTGAAAACAGACCAAAAGAACTGACATTTCCTTAGTGTGGGATTTAAAGGTGTGAAAAATTAAATGTTTTTATTATCACCCTCATATTTTTAAATACTTAACTTCCTTTTAGTTATATTTATTGCGATTATATTTGCAAACATTTAGGCCTTTTCTAATTGATTTTGTCCCAAATATTTGTGAATTTTAAATCATCAGATAATTAACTTTTAACTTTTTAAACCTTTGAATCCCACAGCATGAAAATATCTGTTTTTTGGTTTGTTTGTAGTTTTCTCTGTTCCCTGAAATGTTAAGGGAAGCAAACACTGATTTGATGTGTTCTGTTTTATAAAACATTAAATAGGCCTGAGTTTATTTTTGAGCTCTGCCAAACAGTTGAGCTGGTAGTTAAAGGGTTAAGAGGAATGAAGTTGGCTTCATGACTTGAAGAAAAAGAAGCTGATTTTGGCCCAGATTTCTTCACAGCACTTCTGTGGACAGAGACAAAGGAAATGAGTGGAACAGATTGAGACAGGCAGATAGGCAGTCTTGTGTCAGAGCCTTTTCTACTGTAAAGCACTTTGGTTGGCCACTGGCTGTTTAAATGAGCTCCAGAAATAAAGCTGACTTTGGATTGACATGGACAAATGAACCATGAATCAATGTTTGAATTTATGGATGTATGAGTGAAGTATGAATGTATGAATCTTTAAATGTATGAATGAATGAATGCTTGAATATATGAGTGTTTGAATGAATGTTTATTTGAAAGTATGCAAGTATGAATGTTTGATATGTTTGTATAAATGAATAAATGTGTGAATATTTGAAAGTACATATGAGTATATATGAATGTTTGTTTAACATTTTTATGTTTGCACATTTGGACTGAATGCATGTTTACAGTATGAATTCTAAATAATTGTGTTTTTTCCCCATCATTCCTTTAAAATTCAAAGATCATTGTCTGAGTAATGGATCATCTCAGCTTCATTGTTCTCTCTGCTCTCCTGCAGCTCTCTGCTTGTCTTCTTGTCGTCTCCACTTCAGACTGAGGGTGGCAGCACTGTTTGATTGTTCCATACTCAGTTCAGTCAGTCAACTCACGTTCAATTGTTTGATTGTAGCTGCATATACATGTTACAGGTTTGGCGTCCAGGCTCCAGTCTCATCACTCCTTTGCAGAAATGTTTACATGAAGGCATGGAGGAGTGATGAGCAAAACATATGAGAACACCCCTGGAGCCTGCAGGTGGATGCTGGGGTGGAGGTGGGGGTGAAAGAACACGCAGCAAATCAGCGTCTGGCAGCATAGACGTTTGCCGAGCAGAGGGAGGGATGGGTAAACTCCCGGTTTAAATACACCGCCAAATTGAGAGGCGGAGAGTGTGATTGGAGGATTGATGTAAGGAGTGTGACGTATGATATGTAAATGTGACATGTGGCATGTGAATAGCAGCGCTGCTCGAGTTGTCTGCCTGAACTAGCTTGCAGGCTTCGCTTCATTTCAGTCAGTCAACTCACGTTCAATTGTTTTATTGTAGCTGCATATACATGTTACAGGTTTGGCGTCCAGGCTCCAGTCTCATCACTCCTTTGCAGAAATGTTTACATGAAGGCATAGAGGAGTGATGAGCAAAACATATGAGCACACCCCCAAAACGTAACTGGTTGGAGCCTGGCGCTGCTGAGAACTGCTATGTGTGGCTATTCCCCCCAGCGCCCGCTGGGAGGAATATACTACCTAGTGAACTACTATGTGTGGGCCCCGGCACCAGCCGCCGTGTCGCCATTCCCCCCAGCGCCCGCTGGGAGGAATATACTACCTAGTGACTACTATGTGTGGGCCCAGGCACCAGCCGCCGTGTCGCCATTCCCTCCAGCGCCGCTGAAGGAATATACTACCTAGTGAACTACTATGTGTGGGCCCAGGCACCAGCCGCCGTGTCGCCATTCCCTCCAGCGCCCGCTGGAAGGAATATACTACCTAGTGAACTACTATGTGTGGGCCCAGGCACCAGCCGCCGTGTCGCCATTCCCTCCAGCGCCCGCTGGGAGGAATATACTACCTAGTGAACTACTATGTGTGGGCCCAGGCACCAGCCGCCGTGTCGCCATTCCCCCCAGCGCCCGCTGAGAGGAATATACTACCTAGTGACTACTATGTGTGGGCCCAAGCATCAGCCGCTGTGTCGCCATTCCCCCCAGCGCCCGCTGAGGGGAACATTCTACCTAGTGAACTACTATGTGTGGGCCGAAGCACCAGCCGCTGTGTCGCCATTCCCCCCAGCGCCCGCTGAGGGGAACATACTACCTAGAGAATGCAGATGCAAGCATGATGTATTGGTACATACTTAACCCCAGCACACCACCTGATATGCAATACAAAGTTATGTAGCAAGTGGATACGATTTTAAATACTAAATGCAGGAACTTATGAGCTTTGAGCAGACAGGATGACTTTCTCGTGAAGTCTCGTTAGCGTTGCAGAAAGCACACCACCTGATATGCAGTACAGAGTTATGCAGCA
This sequence comes from Scarus forsteni, assembly GCA_036419115.1. Lineage (NCBI taxonomy): Eukaryota > Metazoa > Chordata > Actinopteri > Labriformes > Labridae > Scarus > Scarus forsteni. Next base: position 94,796 of record JAZDUH010000134.1, on the reverse strand, counting down.
ATTGGATGCAATCTTCAATATTAAATGCAGGAAGTCATGAGCTTTGAGCAGCCAGGATGACTTTCTCGTGAAGTCTCCTTAGCGTTGCAGAAAAGCGCACCACCTGATATGCAGTACAGAGTTATGTAGCAAGTGGATATGATTTTTAAATACTAAATGCAGGAACTTATGAGCTTTGAGCAGACAGGATGACTTTCTCGTGAAGTCTCCTTAGCGTTGCAGAAAAGCACACCACCTGATATGCAGTACAGAGTTATGTAGCAAGTGGATATGATTTTTAAATACTAAATGCAGGAACTTATGAGCTTTGAGCAGACAGGATGACTTTCTCGTGAAGTCTCCTTAGCGTTGCAGAAAAGCACACCACCTGATATGCAGTACAGAGTTATGCAGCAATTGGATGCAATCTTTAAATGTCAAATGCAGGAACTCATGAGCTTTGAGCAGACTGGATGACTTTCTTGTGAAGTCTCCTTAGCGTTGATGTGCAGAAAAGGACCAGCGCACGTGGAGGTAGGCAGATGAAGCAATGCTGTCATGGTTACACCAGTCCTCAGGAAGTGAGGGGAATAGTGTCCAGGAGGCAGGCCACAGCTCAACAGAAACTCGCAGATTGAAGAGAACCAGGATCTCGTCATAGGTTTGTGACCGTTGATGAACCAGGGGATGATGGTTGAGAAGGGGAACGATGATGCAGATAATTCCTCATAGAAGAGAAAGGACAAAAATTTTTTAGTTTTGCAATTTGATATGAGTGCATTGGTGAGATCTGTCAGATTTGAGTGCTTCAAAGATAAGGCATACATGTCCTTTCTATTTTCAAATCAGAAAAGGTGAGATCATACTGAGGATTAAAAGAGACCTGGTTCAGAGCAAGCATCACTACTGGGTAAAGCTCATAGAGGGCGGTGGATTTAGGATCCTTGAGGGTCAGTATTTTGTTCTCCAGACATCTACAAACCACTCATTATAGAAACCCCCAAACCAACAGATGGAGCAGCGTCAGTATAACTGGAGAGAATCTAAAGACTCAACATAGTCAAAGAAAGAAATTCTATTCCATTCATTGCAGAGCAAAGACCAAACTGCAGATCTGAACAACAGTCTTCATTAAACTGCTCTGTCTTTTGGACTGTGGCTGGTGGAGCAAAGCAAAGGTAGTTTTCAAATGTACAGAATTCAGCATTGAGCCTCATAAGGATGTAAAGTGCTAAGGCTACTAAGACGGCAAAAGGTTACTTAACAGAGAAATAACTCTGAATGCCACTAAATGCCAAAAGATGCTACTGAGATGAGTAGAGTGGAATGAGTTGAAGGCATCTGTATTGTCTGCTTCCCCCAGCCATGCACCAGCCCCAGCTGATTAATGATTGCACAGCGTTAACTACAGAAGCACAGCATAAAGACAATGATTCAGGTGGAATTAGGCTGTTTGCTTCAGACTGAGGTATCCTGAGGAGCTGAGAGATGTGAGATATTTTAGAGTGAATATTCTTTGTCAAGACCCCCATAGGGCTCACCCTGAAATAGAGAAGGGGGATTTTGAGAAAGGACCAACCATGCAGCCTTTGAAACTTCTTTTGATGGAGCCTGTCCTCTGTTTCTGGATCTAGCAGGGCTGACTGAAGATTTTCAGACAGGGGTTATTATTTATTTTATTTATATTTTTATTTTTATTATTATTATTATTATTATTATTATTAATTATTATTAAGTGATATGTTTTTTTAATATATATTTTATGTATTAATTTATTTTAAATTAATTAATTAATTAATTAATTTCATTTTATTTCTATTTATTTTATTAAAGAAATATATATATATATATATATTGTATATTGATTGTTGTTTAAATTGTGTAATGCTGTGAACATGAATTTCCCCTTGACCAAGAGACAATAAATCTAATCTAATCTAATCTAATCTAATATATATGAGATCAGCAAATCTCTTCTCCAAGGGAGACCTGACCAAGAATGGCAGCAAAACACAGACTCAACAGTACAAGGAAGAGAGAAAACAATAAAAGCCATCAGTTAAAGCTGTGACATTCAGAACTCTGTATTCCAGAGCTTTCATTGCAGATTTAAAAACATTCAGAGATGCCGAGCTCTGCAGCTTAAATTCAGTCTGCAGATTATTCCATGCAGAAGGTGCAGAGAAGCTAAAAGCCCCTTGCCCAGATCAGTTCAGACTTTGGTAACAACCAACTGCATAAAGCTCAATGATCTCAGGTTATGTAATCCATCCTTCAAGATTAATAAGGAGGAAAGATAGTCAGCAATTTTATCAACAATGCTTTGTAAATGAACACATACCAGTGCCCACGTCTACGTGCAATTAAGGAAGTCCAACTGACTTTAGAGTATAAGTTCAGTGATGACTCAGAAATCCACAGTTTGTGATAATTCTCAGAGCTCCATGATAAACACTGTCCAACATTTAAAGACTGAGCAGAGGCACTCATGTATAAAACATCAGCATATCAAGAGAGGTAAATTTAGACTCAATAATTCTCTTTCTAACAAAAGAGAAACAGGACTTGTTTCTGTAATAACCAAGTAAAACCTTCAGCTTTCTAGCAGCATGCTGATTATGCTCTTTAAAAGCCATATTCCCTTAAAAGAGAGCCACTGGAGGAAAGACCTGACTTATAGCTAAGTAGGTGACAGATTCCTCTCTGCGTTGTGGATTTACTTAACAATGGTGTCTCGAAACACCACAGGCCTCTTTAAATTCTGCCAGAGTAAAGAACTTGAACATACTTGGATCACTATCCTTAGCTTTATCTTTACCTTTGTGCTGTAAAATTAGTAATTGTTAATGCTGATTATACCTCCATCTCATTCAGATTCTCACTTTACTTCATTGTTACTTATTTCTTTCATAAGGAAGTTGATATTGCTTAAAGGAACTGCATGTTACAACCCCTTTCTCTTCATTTTGGTTGTATTTATTCTATTGTACTTTATTTTAATTCTGCTTTGTTTTAGTTTAGTTAAATTAATGCTCCTTTATTCTAATGTCTTAATCAGATATTTCCACTGCTATAGCGTGTATGAGAGCAACTTAAAACGACCGAATTCCCCTGAGGGATTAATAAATATTACTGAGTCTGACTTAGAACTACTGAAAAGTCTTCACATCTCGTACTGTATCTTTGTATGCAAATTCAGAACCACACAACAGATTCTTCACCAAATTAATATTATGACCTGTTGAGATAAGAGCAAAGTTTCATAAATTACTTTAAATAATTATGTACTAAGGTCTATGATTAACCATAACATCTCAGATGAATGAATAAAATAGATAAAATATGATTAAAATAATGATACGAGCAGATGATCTAACATACCCTGAAGAAGACATAATTCAATCATTGTGTCAAATGTTAAAGATTACGGAATGAGATTACCCGAGCGGATTTGATTCCTTAGAGAACCAGGAATGGCAGCAGTAGGCTGGAGCCGAGAACCCGTGGCAGGATTGGAACTGCAAATCCCAGGGTCCTTTGCGGTATGCCGTCAACTGGGATGCACAAGTGTCGGGCGTAGCTATGGAGACGGGAGAGGGACCCAAGTGGCTCGCATGGCATGGCGTTGTATTCCATGGTGTTCAGCGCTGATTTAACTTGGTGCAGACCGCGCGGACGCGTCTGTGGAGAAGCTGGAATCTGGCTGCTTCGCTTGGGAGGCAGCGCCGGGCTCCAGCTCAGGAGGGACAATGGCAGTGCTACCTGGCGCTTACCTTCCCCCCGGAAGGAATCTGGAGTTCTGCTGGATCATCAAACAATCGAAAACGTCTTCGCGGCTTAAGCCGGCTGGCGTGGTGATGTTACGGGCGTAGAGCTCGTCCAAGAGGCGGCGCACGGATCATCCGGAGGGTTGTTTGGGCATGTGCGGGAGATCCGGCGAGGACGAGCGGATTCACTCACAAAGCGAACTTCAGGGACTGAATCTGGGGTTTCAGGATTAAGCCCGGCGCCCTCCCATGACGGCTGAGACTCACTCACTGAATTGGAGACGACGAGAGACATCAGGATCACCGGAGCAAAAGGTATGATGACAATCGCATGAGAGAGCAGCTGAAAGAACACAGCAAATCAGCGTCTGGCAGCATAGACGTTTGCTGAGCAGAGGGAGGGATGGGTAAACTCCCGGTTTAAATACACCGCCAAATTGAGAGGTGGAGAGTGTGATTGGAGGATTGATGTAAGGAGTGTGACGTATGACATGTGAAATGTGACATGTGGCATGTGACTAGCAGCGCTGCTTGAGTTGTCTGCCTGAACTAGCTCGCAGGCTTCGCTTCATTTATGAGGACACCATCTCCACAAGTTCAAAAAGAACTCATCTTTATTGAGACATTCAGGAAACAGAAAATAAACACAGAAAGGACAGGTTTTCATCTGACAAAGAGAGGGTTTCATTGACACAAAAATAAAGACAAACAGATTATTACATTTTCATTTCATTGACTTCAGCCACGTGGCTGATGCAAACCTTTTAGCAGACAGAGAAACAGCCGTCACCTCAGGTTCAACTAAAAAGAAATAAAGAACAGAAGATGAACTTGTGAAGAAAATGACTTCAGAGTATTTCTGAAATTTAAGACAATACCGCTGCCATCCAACATATTTACATCCTCAGTTATGGGGATCTTGGTGCATGAATTCACTTGATCATGAGCTTTCTTTTTTTAGAAATCAGATTTAAAAATGCAGACATGACCTGTGACAAAACTACTAAGCTGATAAAAATGTCTGATTACTGTGTGGCAAAGATCTTGGCACGTTTCTGTTCAATGAAACAGAGTAAAGTTTGATGGGAACACACTGTTGAAGTTGAATTTGAGATATTAGGACAGTTTTTTATGTGCTGCAGGCTACAGTAAAAACATAAAGACAAATGAGAAGGTTTAATAAATGTACATCAGGATAATTATGACAACCAAAGGAAGAGTTTCAAATATTGGCAGGAAAATTAACCCTTTAACTACCAGCTCAACTGTTTGGCAGAAGCCATCAATAAAAAAGGAAATTTAATGTTTTAATTCAAATTGTTGTCTGATTTAATTCACATTTCAGGAAACAAAGAAAACTACAAACCAAAAATATTATGCAGTGGGGTTTAAAGGTTTAAAAAAGTTAATGGTTCTTTACATGATGACATAAAAATGCAGAAATATTTGGGGCAAAATCAATTAGAAAAGGTTAAAATGTCTGTAAACACAATTTAATTAAAATGACTTGAAACAGATTATATTGAGTTTGAAAAGCATATGCCGTTTTGGATGGACAACAGACTTTTTTAACAGGAAAATCAAATTAGTAAATGGGTAAGTATTTAAAATAATAATGTTGATAATAATAAGGGCTTAATATCAGTTCTTTTGGTTTGTTTGTAGTTTATTCTATATCCTATACAATGGCAGAAACAAACAATGACATGTTTTTTAACACATTAGATATTTCTGAATTTATTGACCTCTGCCAAACAGTAACTGGGAGTTAAAGGGTTAAAGATGATCCAGATTAAAATAAAAATATCTGGTCTAGTTAAGGCCTTGTGTTTGTTTCACAAATATTAACAATAGATGGAAATTTCTTATTGAAAATGAGGAAAACTTGTTTTTGACATAAAAACATGCTGTCATTGATTTTCTGTGACAGTTACTATCACTGGGAAAAAAGATTTAAATTTGAGGTTTAGTAATTAAAGATTAATTCAAGATTAATTTGTTGAATGTTGATGCATCCAAAAATAGTTTTTGCCCCCGTTGGACATGAAGCTGTCGGCCATGTATCAATTCAATGATTATCGTTAAGTTAAAAATTCAATGTTTCTGCACCAGGATACTATTTTAGATTAAATAATACAAGCAGACAGCCAAATTTCATGAGGATTATCAGCAGGAATGTGATGTTTTCAGGTCCTAGACCTTCATCAGATCCCCTCCAGATTGTCTGAAAACCACAGAAACACTTCGAGATCATGAAAACTCATTTTGATGAAGACAAAATGACCCTAACCCTATAGAGAATATAAGTTAACCCTTAAAGTATGGTTTCATCCACTAAAAACACTGAATATGCACTCAGAGCTAGTTCTGGCATAAAGAAGCATTCTTATGGTCAACAGAGCCATCTTGTGGTGAAATAGCGCCACTACAGCTTAAACAGACACATGTAAACTTGCTGCGTCCATCACCGACAAATATATTAATGTACAGGACTCCAAATACTCTCTACATAGGCAAACTGTTTGTGATATACTTAAGGACAGTGCTTTGTATGAAACAAGTTCAATTCACATTTGGGCAGGTAAACACAACTGTGTCTACGACAATGCACAACTGTAGACTTCCTCACTGTCATGCTCATGAATCACATTAGTTCCAAGTACATTTTTCTTACATAGTTTAGTATTCACAAATAGAAAATAAACGCACAATGCCTACTATCCGAAAGTTACATACAGTAAGTGCGGGGCTTTCGCTGGCATGTGCAGCATCTATGCTCCGCCAGCAGAGGTCATACTTCACCATCAACTTTCTACAATAGTAGGATGCTCAAATGTTGTCTTCATGACTAGGTTAAAGAAGTAGGATGTTTTTTTGCATTCACGTCAGTTGTTATTGTTGATCTCTGTAATGTTTAATTGAAAATATTATTTATTGACCATGGTCATTACTCATAAAACACAAAGCAGTTCAGCACCATGGAAAGCGACTCGGTCCTATGTAAGTCAAGTGGACATGAAGTAAAGATTCTCTGCATGTAGCGTTAAATGATCATGAGCTATGCCTGACCACTGCAAACCCCCCACCCCCTGTTGAGAACCACTGGGGATCTGGATATGAATAAAGTTCTTTTAATCCATTTCAACCCACACAATACTAATTTATGTCTTGGATCTTTAACCCCTTATCCAAGTACTTTCATCAATTCAAGCAGACTACACTTCCCAGTCTACAAGCCACCTGAGTAGCCAAGTTTCCATCTTCAAGATAGAAACTCATCCCTCCTACATTTGATTACTTTTCAGTTATGCTGACCAATATTCAAACATGTGGAATGGAAACAGTACCTCTGCAGACCAAACAGATGAAGGCCTGTTTGAATTCCAGCCAAACAGGAGACAAGTTGAGCTGAGGCTCACAAGGTTGTTGTTTCTTCGTCCAGCCCTTGTGATGCATCCAGCAGTTCCTCCACTTGGTCCCGTAGCCTTTGGACATCTTCATTTCTGCATTTGGCACATTAGGCATATTGTAGGTGAGTTTGAAAAATTCAAGCCATTTAAGAAATAGGTACACTGTGTATAGTTAAATTAAGAGTGATTGTATTGTAAAAGTTTGAGCTATGACAAGGACAAATAAAATAAAATGGAGACACAATGATGTGATTGGTGGTTTAACTTAACAGTGGTCTAAACCAAACCCTGAAGGAAACCCACAATGGCTTGAAGTGAACGTGCAAAGTCATCATGAAGAGTCCTTTGAGCAACTAGATGTTCCCACCCCAGACCTTGTTGGTGTCTGGGCAACCACTGATCCACAGCAGCACCCAAGGCACAGAAAATAAGTACAATGTCATAAGCTTTGATTTCAGTGCTGCACCCTCCCCACTTATAATACCTGTGACTTGAAAGACACCTGTGCCACTGCTGGAAAGTAGAGGTCTTGATACCAAAGACTTTTAGCGCATTTTGTTTCCTGTACATTGATCCTTCAAAGAAGAAATGCAGAAAGAAGACACAAAGAGAGCAGTTAAGAAGAGTAAAGAGTAATGTACAGCCTCTACTTTCTGACCACTGATGTTTTGCTGTTTTTTATGCATTTGGAGAAGTCTAAATGAAGATTAATAAAATATTTTATTTACCTGTTGTCCATTCTGAATCAATAATTTCATTGCCATTGGGGTCAGTAAGGGTGTAATCTTCATCATCTGACATGGTGACCTTTAGTTTTTGCAGGATGCATGAGACGGTTGCCTCTGCTTCTGTAAATCACACCATGACCACTCTTGTTGAAAATAGCTTCCCCTCCATCACCTCGGACACATGAAGGGCCCTGTAATGCACAAATAATAATGAAGAAACCGAGCTACATAACTACATTAATTTGGTCAAACAGCCCGTGTGAGCCCATGAAAAACTCTAAATGCATCATTCTTCTGTTTTTGTCTTTAGCAATATGTCGTTTACATCCAGTATGCTCAGTTTGCTTAACATTAGATCTAATTTTTATACAATATAAATGAAGAGCTCTTTTCCAAAACGCTATAAATCCATTTTCATTCAGAAAAATGTCATTATTTACCCAGACTCACCATTGGGTTGGCTGGGGAACTGAACTTTGAAATACAGTTTAAAACAGGGATATAGAGCTTTCTGGCATACAAAAGAACAGCACTGAGTAATGTATATTTTTTTTTATTTTGGTTTTTATAGCATTTTGGAAAATAACTCTTCAAATATAATTACCATTATAATTTGTCCTTTTAATAAGAGCTTTCAGTTACCATATGTCCCTACCTTTGAAATGTGGCGTGGAAACCAATCTTGCCAGTATGCTCATGTTCACAGTGGTCCAAATTGTTGAGATGTGGATGGTGTATAGGCCGGTGCTGCCCCTGTCCCTGGATTCTTCCCAGCTTCTCCATGGACTTCATAATGATCATGGTCATGGAGGTCCAACTGGAAAAAATGGCAACGTTTGCAGGATGGATATCGGTATCTTTTCAATTCAATACTTCATATAAAATCAAAATATGAAGCGATGTTCCAACTCTGCTGATCCAGACTTGTATGTTGCTCAGCGGTCGTGGAAAAGCTCAGTAACTGATGTTCTTGGTGGAGGTCTGCGTGCTCGGGCTGCTTTTGTAGTTTGAATCATGAAGTGACAAGTTTGAATCTGTGGCTTCTTTCATTTGCAGGATTTCTTCATCAAGATTCATTGTGTGAATTTGAGCTGCACTTGATAAAGATTTATGAGAAATAAATAAAAAACACTCCTATTGTTATTGTCAATTATCAAGACAAATGCCAACACATTTAGATTTCACTGTCATGTTAGATTCTTCTGGTCTTAAATGATCCAGTCTGCAGATTATAAAAACATAAATCAATATAATGCAACACAAAATAAAACTCATTTCTACTTTGGCTGCTGTTTTTTTAATGTACCACCAATCACCACTTTTGGTGTAATTCTCCCTCAATGCCAATATATTTACATATATTAATATTATAATAATGTCCAATAAAACACTTTTCTTCCATCAGTACCTCATAAATCTGAAATCATTGTGAGAGTACATCCTGGCAAACAATATGAAGTACTTTTAATGTGTGTAAACCTCTCTCACACCACACAGTATATTCCTAAAATCAGACACTGACACTCACTTCAATGGTCAATAAAATGATTTTTTTCATTAGTATTTAATAGACTAGAATCTTTGTCAAGAGTACATCCTGGACCGAAGCCCATAGAAATATAAAACACTTTTACTGTGTGGGTTTCAAGTAATGTGTGCTTAAAGAACAAAGACTTTAAAAATACATGTTTCAATCTGTGGCTTCTTTAATTTGCATGATTTCTTCATCAAGATTCATTTTGTGATTTTGAGCTGCACTTGATAAAGATTCATGAGAAATAAATAGACAATAATTTTGTCATAATTTACCTTTTAAAGACAAAAAGACAGAAAATTAATGGTTCTTTGTCATTTTAGATGTTTCAGGTCTTAAAGATTCAGTCTGTTATTTACAATTTAATATAATCTAACACAACATAAAACTCATTTCTACTTGTGTAGAAATGATTCTACACAAGTAGATTTTTTTAAGTAACACCAATTTGGCTGTTAAAAGAACTTTGTAAAGAACACATCCAAACCATATCCCATATGTTAAGCTCTTTCACCGCGTAGTTTTCAAGTAATGGGTGCTTCAAGAACAAAGTAACCACATATTTTAGACATGTTTTAGTAAATTTGGTGTTGAATTAAATACTTTTCTTCCATTAGTAACTTGGATTTCTCTAAAAGCAAACTGTAAAAGTACTTCCTATTGCATGCTCATGTAGTCCAGAGTGTATTCTCTGCAGTTATTTAAGTTTCATGTGGTACTAATGGAAGAAAACTGTTTTCCTGGACATCAAATTCACTGACCAGTCGATTTCATTTCATTTTAAGTCTTGCGCCATGCATTCATGACCCCTGACCTCTGCTGATTAACACAGTTCTATTATTACACATCTGCTTCATTCATGAAGCACAAAGAGGCATTTCTGACCTCATGTTTCCCGTTTCCCTCAAATGATGCTGAAGGGAAAACAGGAACACGTGAAGACGCTCAGGCGGCCTCCTTTAACGCGCAGCATTTACCGTAAAGTTATGAGGACAGGCGCACTTCGAATTCAGGAGCGTTTGTTTCTGTTTCTGTCAGGAATTTTCACTCCCCCAGACAAACCCCTGTCCCTCCTCGAACTCTCTGTTCATTTTTCAGACCTCTCTTCATCCATTCTCACTCTCTCAGCCTGAAAATGCTCCTACCTTGATGCGCCATGACGCCTCCACCTGTGTTTGAACGCTGCACCTGAGCGCGTCACTTCCTGTTTTTAAAGCAGGTAATCTCGCGCCAACTCTTGGTCACATGACTGGGGTGGGTCCAGATTAAAAGCCTTATCTTGTGCAGGAGCAGGCCGCCCATAGAGGGGGATAAGGAGCTCTCGGGGGCCCAGCCTCAAAGACATTTACCCACCTTTTTTAAAAATATAAATGTTATTGACCTTTTTAAAATAATTACATAAAGACATTTGGACTTAACTTTCTGCTCCATCACTGTTTATTGAAGTGAATATCTTCCAGAAAGGGCCCCTAAAGGCTCTGTCAGGGGCCCAGCTTTTTCTTTATGCAGCCCTGACAGAGAGTAATTCTATAAATATAAATAAAATGTCTTAAATATGAAGATTAAAAGAGCTGGTAGACTGATGGAGGGGCTGATGTGGCCCCACATCACTTCATATCATTGAGTATTTCATTGACAGGTTTGTAGTAAATGTACATTTGTAGTAAATATAGGTTAGTAGTCAATATCATACTCATATTTATTTATGAACAGAAAACAGCTCTTGGCGTTCACATATACGAATCTGCTTAAAGAGCTAATTCATTCTTGAACTTCACTGAATAATCTTTCTGATCAAAGTGTCATAAAACACAACAAACATGTTTTATTTTCACTTTCACTGCATCAGATCTTTTCAACAACTTCAAATTGAACCATAGATATCATTTATTCATTTACATTTTTTGTTTTTAAGCCATGTTTACATAAGAACTCCATATTATTTCAAATGAGAAAAACAAAATAAATTTGCAATATCTTCCAAAAATGAGGTGCAAAGTGGAATATTCAAGGTGAGGTTTTTACAGCAATGACTGGTCAATAACTGATGACACTGATGCTGTTTAATTATGTAATGATAATAATAATCAATTTTACTTGAATTGCACTTTACATTGTTGGAATCTCAAAGTACAATAAAGTAAGATAAAACAATTAAAAACCAATTAAAAGCAATTTATAAAGAGATAAATATTCTTCAAATAATGGTGAACCCATAAAAAGAAATTAGCTAAAAAAAGTATTTTGGGACAATGAGAGTTTATTAAAAAAACTTCTCACCTTTGTAGGTCTCAAAAATCCCTCTCATTAAAGTGATATCAAAAAAATATATATTTTTCTCACTTTCACTGAGTCAAATCTTTTCACCTCCTTAAACCTAAACATAGATATAAAGGTTTTTTTTTTTTTTTATTTTATTTCTATCTTATATTTTTACTCCTTTTAGTCCAAACCCCTGATCTCTTTTGATCAAGAAAATAATATAATCATAATCAGAGCCAATTTGGCCTCTGATGATTAAAATCTCACAAACACAATCCAAATCTTTTCTCAGTCACTGTCACATCACTTTTAGAAACATCCCTATTCACCACTGAAACTCTGTGTGAAGAAGCTCTGCTGCCCCTGGTGGTGTGGGGGCGCCATCACACCTACAACCTGCTTTTCCATTGTTTTGAAGTAGAGGCTCAGATTTATTAGGCATCAATCAATCAATCTTTATTTGTATAGCAACACTTGTTATCTCAGTAACTGAAGAATAACTTTTCAAATGTAGGACCAACAGATTGAGAAACTCCTTTGTCCCTCAAGACATCAGACTGTACAAGTCCTCACTGGAGGGGAGGAGGACTGACAGGAAGACAGAGGATGGGAAGGAGCAGCAGCCAGCATGTAGCACTATATTTTTATTGTTTTATTTTATCTATATTTACATTTGTGTATATTTATTAATAGTTTTATCTATATCTATCTTTTCTTTTTTATATATCTTTTTATCTGTAATAATCAACTGCTACTGATTCTTAATTTCCCTGAGGGAGGATTTCCCCAAGGGATAAATAATGTACAATCTAATCTAATTTAATCTAATACACACAAATGCATCCAGAGATTGATCCATCCAGGCAGAGACAAAGGGACTAAAAAAGGATTTAGGATAGCAACAAATCCAAAAGTCCAGATCATAAATCTGTCCTCATCACATTTGTCTTTAACATAAATTTATTAAAGGTGGCATCTCAGTGTCAGAGGGACCTCACGTCTATATGGCTGAAAAGAAAGTTACTATGGAAGTCAAATCAACCATGGACAGAGAGATCAGTCTGATTACATTAATATCAATCAGTCAAAGTTTATTTATATAGCACAGTTCAGACAAATTGAATTACAGCTCAAATTGCTTTAGACAAAAAAAAGATTAAAAAAGACATATATACATATACATCCATATGATAATCACTTTCTTTAAACCACTTAGCAAATAAACACTCAGCAGAGGTCCGTCTACTAAGAATATTCCTCTGGAGTTGTCATGAATAGTTGGTAGGATGTCAAGAGGATTTGGAGGCTAATGCATACAAGAAAAAGCAAAGCAATAAAACCAAGAAACATCAGACTAATGAATAAAACATCAAAAATACATTTTAAACAAATACATTTAAACATGTTTAAAGATTAAAATGAAAGCTTAAATGAATATAATCTGCAGAGGAATGATGTTGATTAATGTAGCAGCATCTACCTGAACTGCTATTAAAATGGTTGAACTGCTCTAAAAGTCTGAATTGATGTTAAATGATGTTTCTGTTGATGGTTGATGCTCATGGAGTGGAGCAGGTCATCATGACTGTTTGTCAAGGTCACACTGATATATGTGTGCTGTCTGCAGGAACTACCATGTGTTTAATGTGGTTGATCTGAAGTTAATATCAGGGACGGTAATGATGAAGGAATGGGGCTAAAGGAAAGGCTGGAGTTACTGAAGCTTAGTAATCAAAAGCTGCCAACAAGACAAGAGCCAGAGAGGAGAGCAGGAGCAAACAAAAAGATCCCCGACAGTCTGAGCCTGATGCAGCAGAACGACGAGACATGAGCTGCTCCAGGACTGAAATAAATTAATTATGTAAAAAAGGCTATTTCAGCAGAGTCTGCAGTCTACACATCGGATTCTCCACAAAACCACACAGCAGCTTCACTCCTGAATCCTGCAGCTTGTTTCCTCTCAGGTCCAGCTCTCTCAGGTGGGAGGGGTTGGACTTCAGAGCAGAGGCCAGGTGATCACAGCTGATCTCCGTCAAACTGCAGTAATCCAATCTGAGCAGGGACCAAATAATACAGCTTTAGAAAACAATGGCTGCAGTCGAATAGTCACCTCCTAAGCCCTTTCTTGTCTACTTTTCCTTAACCCGGATGGAAAACGTCATGAGGTTAAGTAAAGGAGAAAGGAGAATTCAGAAGGACTTAGGAAAGGAAAACTGCCGTGCAGAGAGAATCTGACTATACCTTCACTACGCTGCATCATCATGTGACGGCGGATGTTACTGCTGCAGTTAAACTACAATTTTCCAAAGATGGACTACAAAAGACGCATCATGCATCATGACAATGTTGTTCCTTTCAGACAACACTGAACACAATAACCTGGTAAAAATGATGTCTGCATAACCGATGTTGAAGTTCAGATTTAAATAAATCTGTCCTCTCATTATCAACATGAACACCAATCAGTGCATGAAAATAAATGAACTGAATGAAAGAAAGGCAGAAACTGTTAAGACCACAATCTAATAGAGTACAAATGATTCATATTGAACCAAGTTTAAAATATAATCAACATCAAATGTCTCATATCCTGCTCTCTTCAGAGAATCAGACTGCTGGAAAGTTAAGGCAGGTTTTGGTAAACTTTAGAAAGGATGAACAGCAGAGGGAACTCACATGGTCTGAGGGATTTGTTCGTCATTATTCATGTTGTTTATAAAAGCTGTTGCCGTGGAGAATTGTGAGGCAGAATAATCTCCTCTCCTTTCATAAAGGATGGTCCGGTGTATCCTATGCTAAAGTAGATAATAAAGGAAGCATTGAGCCTCCTTTCCTTTGCATTAAAACTATTCGAACAGCTCTAATCACAAACTACTTCCGGTTTATTTCACTACGTTAGGAACCTTCCTAAGCAAAAATGACTTTTCGACCGCAGCCAATGTCTCCTCACTGACAGTCTAACATAGGGGTGGGCAACTGGTGGCCCAGGGGCCATATGTGGCCTTTCACCTCACTCAATGAGGCCCACCAGTCACCCCCCACCCTGAAAAACCCCCCTCAAAACAAACCAAACTGGAAAACAAAACTACAGATGCTGAATTTGATTCATCATGAGTAACCAGTACCACGTCATGCATAAATTCAGAAAGGTGATAAAATATTTTCTCTAACCTTAGACTGCTGCTATGTGCTTTGTTTTTTACAAGTAATTAAAGTTCTTACTATGCTATGATTGTATTGCTAAAATATTCAAAGAGGCATTAAAATATAATTTATAGTATTGGTTAAAATACATATTTGGAAACAATGGAAATGGGAACATATATGTGCTTTAAAAACAGGTAAACATTCATTCTTTTATTGCATTAAAAAGAAGCTTGAATTAGTTTTAGTTATGTGTCATGCTCATTAGATCATGAATTTTCAATTGTGTGAGAGTTAGAATATATAAGTGTTGGTATAATCCTTTGTCCAGCTTTATTGTTGCTGTTTTTTTGCTGAGTTGTATATATTTCTTTTTTGAAAGTTCCAACAATATGTCACAGTGCGGCCCTTGAGCGCTGAAATATAAATTAATATGGCCCTTTTCTGTTGCCCACCCTTGGTCTAACCTGTCTGATTTGTTCAATTTTTGTTTGTTGAAGTATAAATATGTAAAAGTTAAAATATCACTGTAGGAGGTGTGGATAAAAGGGGTAGGATTAAATAAGTTTAACTTCTTCCTACTCCTTTTCGAGCATGTAGATCTGTAACACATGCAAGTTGTTGCTGCAGTCTTTGCTTTCTTTTAATTTTGGTATGCATGTGTTTGTTTATGGTGACAACCTATTTTCCGTTTTCTTTTGCATGTTCGAAACAAAATTCATTCATTCATTCATTCATTCATTCATAGTGCCAACTACTGGACACACATATGTATACTATATATATGAGATTAGATTAGATAGAACTTCATGAATCATTCCTTCTGTTTGTCACTGTTTTAATCAATGACTTTCATTGTTTTCCTCACTTATTCATACTGTATCGAGTCTAGTTGACTGTTGAAACTGTGTTTTGCTGCCATTCTTGGTCAGGACTTCCTTGGAAAAAGATCTGCTGATCTCAATGGGACTAAACTGGTTGAATAAAGGTTAAATAAAAAAAATAAAATAAATATTAATCCCTTTAGGAAAGTACCTCCAGAGTAAATAGGATACCAATAGCAGTTTAACAAAAGCAGGTAATATATATATATATATATATATATATATATATATATATATATATATATATATATATATATATATATATATATATATATATATATATGAATAAAATCTGAAAATCAATGAATGATGATGATAAATATACATGGTACAAATTTAAATCTATCATATATTTATCTAGCACAGATTTTAAACGTGGTATCTGACCTCAGAGTTTCCAGTCGACACCCCGGCTCCTTCAGAAAACCACACAGCAGCTTCAATCCTGAATCCTGCAGCTTGTTGTCTCTCAGGTCCAGCTCTCTCAGGTGGGAGGGGTTGGACTGCAGAGCAGAGGCCAGGTGATCACAGCTGATCTCCGTCAAATAGCAGTCAAACAATCTGAGTAGGGACCAAAAAATACAGCTTTAGAAAACAAAGTCTCCTCACTGACAGACTAACCTGCCTTGTTTATTCATACTGCTACCTAGTGGACATTCAATGGAGGAATATTAGGGCCATGTTAGATGGCGAAAATTATTTTGGGGAAGTCGACTTTAAGTAAAATTTTGAGAATGCATATGAAATTTCTAAAATCTCTATCTCAAATCTCAATTCTCAAAATATAAAAAAATGGCTCTTACACACCGGCCCCCAATTGGTTCTGACATACGACAAACCAATTCAAACTCAGATCACATAAAGGAGCCATTCCATTCAAATTGGAAAACTGGACACAGCAGAAAACTGTCTCAAATGATCAACTTTAAATGTAATGTTTTACTGTTCTTCTATGAAGACAAAAGGTATGGTTACCTTGACATGTTTTGACGTTACTTTGCCGTCTTATTCAGAATCTGTCATCCTGACAGCTGTGACATGTCTTTATCAGCTGTTTTCTCTGGAAGCAGCCAGCAGGACAGGTTGAGCAGCGTTATCTGTCCCACTGGCTAAGTCTCCCACTGCCTGGTGGATATGGATATGATTCAGCGTCAATGCTTCAAGGTCATTAGGGTCATCTGACAATTTTTTATTAGGCGTCGGTTAGGATGGCCTCAGCTTCACAGCACTGTGCAAAGTCCTTCATAACTCAGATGCTGCTGTTGGAGCACAGTGTTAAGAACTTTACGGATGATGCGCTCCCATACTCTGCCATAATTGGATGCAACAGGAGGTTGATTTCCTCTTGAGCCATGGTTCTTGAATTTTGTGATCTAGTGAGGCCAATGATTCCCTAAGCTCCTTCTCCACCACTACAAAGTTGGTTCCATTATCTGATCGCATGGTAGAGACTTGTCCTCTGGGACAGGTGAATCTGCGAAGCGCACTGACACATGAATCTGTCTCAAGTGCATATGCAACTTCTAGATGAACTGATCAACTAGACATGCATGTAAAAGAATTCCATAGTGCTTTAGAGTAGAACGTCCTCGTTTCACATTAATTGGACCAAAATAATCCACACCAACATGTGTGAATGGTGGAAAATCTGGAACAACTCTTTCAGTGGGGAAGTCTACCATCTTCTGTTCACCCATCTCTCCTCTCTGAAGTCTACAGGCATAGCATTTGTTAATAACTTTTCTTGCAGCAGAATCTGCAATAGTAATCCAATACTTTGAAGAAGATTGGCTCCAAGCTATCCTTGCATGGGTCCCCCCCCCGGAGCCAGGCCTGGGGTGGGGCTTGCAGGTGAGCACCTGGTGGCCGGGCCAATGCCCACTGGGCCCGGCTAGGCCCAGCTCGAAGGAGAGACGTGGGACCCCACTCACATGGACCCACCACTCATGTGAGAAGACTGCTAATGTGAAAGTTTTGTTTGAGAGTGAGGAGGTGAGCCGCAATGTTAGTTTTGGCATGGGAAGGGGTCAGACTATTGCTGCATTATTTCTTGGTAGGGGCAGGCTATTGGCTACTGGTATTAATGATAGCACTGTGAATCATTCTGTGTTAAGCCCTCCATTGGTTCCTGCAGCCATTTCAACACCTATTGCCGAAACCCATTCTCATCCCACACAACTAGTCCCTGCTGAGGTTTTGGAGCCTATGATAAATGACATTGAAAAACAGATAGCTGAGAGTATTACAGCAAGCCTCGCCACCATACACCAGCCTGACCACACATCTGACCAGTCTTGTGCTGACCGACCTGTGAGCCTCGGTGAGCCATCCCAGCTGAAAGTTGTTGTTTAGTCTGAGACAAAAGCTCCTCCATGCTTTAAAGGTGACCAGAAAAATGCATTATCTATCCAGGAAGGAGGATGAACTGTGAGACACACGCTGACATGTTTGACCTGAAATTAACAGGTAGGGCAAGAGACATAGTTAAAGTCTCGCTCCGCTGTCATCTTGATCTGCTTGGTGATGACAAGATTGCTGCTGTGCTTGATATCTTGAAGTGCATACTCAAGCCTGCCCATGGGAGACTTTTAAAGCACTTTTCCTGTTTCAGTGAGAAGTAATGGGTGTTGTGGTGATGTGCTATAAGCATACCTGAGGTGAAGATATTTTGTCAGTGGCTCATAGGGGCTGAGATAGGCATTAAGGCAGAAGAAGTAGATCCCAGTTGATCGGTTTTGCTTCCACGAAGTGTGAAAACGAGAGTCAGAGATATGAAGGTCAGACATGCATGGATGGCGAGAAGGGTCGAACGAGGAGGAAGTCGGGGTGAATTCTGAGCATCTCAGGAAGCCAAAGAAGGCTAGCAAAAACATGGACTCTAGGGTTGAGTCGACCATCGGTGACATGTCACCTGAGCGCAGGGTTTGGATGCAGAGGCTCAGAAGGTCGGACCTGATCTGTAAGCATCTGGTTGGAGATTCAAGCTCCTGTTTTCGCAAGCCTTTCATTAACATGGTGATGTGAGAATGAGAGATGTCTGGACAAGGGGAGCCTGTGACTAGTTTATGGAAGAAGTTAATTCCTGCTATGTAGGTCTAGATACTGGATGCTTGTATGCTTAAGATGGAATGAGCGTGGGTGATGAAGTTGCAGATAGATGTAAGGTCTAGTGAGGGAAAAGACATCTGGTAGGAGGTGTGAAATGCTTTAAAGCAGTTCCAGCCAGTTAGATATGCAGAGAGTGTGCTGGGAGCAAGGATGTTAAATATGGCTTCTTGTGAGGCAATTGAGAAGTTCTTCATCTTTGGAGCTAATTGAATACTGTGGTTGAAAATGGTGGGACTGTGGTAGGATGAAGATCCGAGTCTGGAGCCAAGTGTCTGAATTTCTGAAACAAGAAGTGAGATAACGAGTCGGGGATGCTGTTGCGATGACCAGGAACATGAGCTGCTTGGAGAATGAATTGTTGTTGAGCCGAGATTAATGTGAGTCTGCGCATGGCTTGCATCATGGTGGGAGACTGAGAGCGTCCTTTGTTAATGATCTCTACAACTGCTGTGTTGTCAGAATGGATGAGTATGGACTTTTTTGACCATTCGTGCCCTCAAAGCATGGCAGCTATAATGATGGGGTACAGCTCGTGGGATGCAGATGAAGGAGAACGGGACTGCGAGTTAAGAGAACTAAACTCTGAAGCGAACCACCTCCCTCCGTAGTAGCCACCGAAACCTATGGAGGGAACTGCGTCTGTATATAGATGGATGTCCTTAGGTTGAGTCATCATAAAAGAATGAAATACCATTCCAGGAGGACAGGAAATGCTGCCACATGTCCATTTCCATTTTGCAGGAGTAGTCGAGGATGACTCTGTCATGGAGTGAAGGAACGGATGTTGCCATAGTCAGGAGGCGAGAAAGGAATGATTTTGCCTGGGGAATTATGCAAATAGCATAATTAAGGTGGCAAAGAAGGGAAAGCAGCTGGCGTTTGGTGCATCTGTTTGCCAGAAAATAGTTGGACAGGAGCAAAGTAATGTGCTGGATTTTTTCAGATGGCAGAGAAGAATGAAATGAGACTGAGTCGAGGGAGATGCCCAGGAACTCGATTGATGTGCCCTGCCCAGAGGTTTTCTCATCAGAAAGGGAACGCCAGGTTCCGAAAAAGCTTTGACAAGGGTAGAGAGCCCGTGGCGAGGGAGTGATGATGGTAGAGTGACGATGAGAAAATCGTTGAGGAGATGTAAGACGTGAGGGAGTTTGTGGTTATTAACTAAGATCCAGCACAGGGCTTCTGAAAGTGAGTTGTAGATTTTGGGACTGCTTCTGTAATAAAAGTAATAGCTACCTTTCCAGCAGACTCAGAATAAAAACGCCAGTTGTCTGAGTGAATGGGCAGGTCTTGCATTGCATTCGTGATGTCAGTTTTGGAAAGCCAGGTTCCACGACCTGCTAAACAGATGAGGGTGATGGCGTGGTCGATGTTTGCATAATGCATTGAAAAATCTGGCCATGGTATAAGGCTGTTGATGCTAGGCGTATGTGAGAGCCATGAGGTGATGACAGATCAATGATAAATCTCTTTTTGCCTGACTACCTCTGAGTTGGGACACCTATGGGACTGATGTGGAATATGGGAAAAGGGGGGCTGTGAAAAGGCCCGATCATGAAACCCTCTTTGACTCCCTTAACCAGCAGGGTGTCAACGGTGTGCAGCTCAGCTAGAGCAGACTGGAGGTTGTGACAGATGTGAGAAGTGTTGGGAAGTACTTCAACCCCAGGATGGAAACCATGTGTGAAGTCATTGATAAGGAAATCAACAAACAGTCTATCAGGATGATGTTCTAGAGCAGTGGCAAGAATGTTTACCTTGATTGGTATGCCGAAGTGCCGTGCTAGTCATGGTGCATGTGTGGCTGGGTTGTGAGGGCAGGTGGTCCTGGCTTGTGCACCGCCACAGAACGAACAGACGTGCAGGAGACGGCAGTTGGAGATGGAGCAGCCCAGGTGGTTAAAATTATTGCAAACCATCCTTCCTGCTTGGTATGGGACTGGGCGCCCTCGCCTGTCCATGCCTGAGTGAGGGACATGAGTCTGCGGGCTTGGGAACAATGGGAGGTGGAGGTGCTCCTACCGATAAGTGGTTGAAAACAGAGGTGTCGCGTGAGGAAGTAGGACGTGATCGAGGTGGTGGGACACTGACTGTACACGCAGTGGCGGGGTGAGAAAGGGTTCCGCACAACTCACAGGAGAGGGATGTGCAAGCAGCGAAGATGCGGCAGTGTAACTCGGAGTCAAGAGTACCCCAGTATGTTCCCTGATTGAACTGTTGTATGCAGCCAGCTGCTTGATTAGCAAAGTGAACATTATAAGTTTAAAACCCTGTCCCTCCAAACCGTATTGCCGTGTCCAACACTATGGACAGGTAGTCGTCTAGCTCAGGTCTCTGCATGAGCAAGGCTGAGCAGATGACCTCTCTGTACCATGAGAAAGTGAGGGCAAATTCAGTAGGAGTCAAGTCTTTGGATCGAGAAGGTACAGGGTAACGGGGCTGCATGGAGCCGGAATGAGTGAGAAGTTCTCTGGGCTGACTGGTATCAACGATGGATGGCTGAAGGAGTTGGGCTAGATCGACATAATTACCAGTCAGGATTTGCTGCTGCAGTGTGGAAGAGACGGGAGGAGCGTGATAGAGTGCGGAAGCTGGTTGGCTGGGTGGAGCTGCTGTGGCAAGAGTGTAGTTAGTTACACAATCAGAAAGAACATTTGGGTGCTGGGGAAGCGATGGGATGGGGAAGAGGAGGGGAGGAAAGGGACAGACCAGTTGGAAAGAAGGAAGAAGGCTGTGCAGCTTGTGGTGGAGCCCTCTGGTTGGCTGCATTGAACTTGTGACCTGCTGCGCTGCTGAAAAAAGAAGATGGAGGAGCAGAAGCCATGTTGCTTTGAATGCCTGAAGGAAGGGTTGAGGAAGGGATGATGGGATGAAAGGATGCATGTGCATGGGATGATTGTGCAGCCTGCGAGGACAGGGATAAAAAGAAAGCTGAGATCAGCTGAGTTGAGTCTCAGCTGATAAGAGATAAGACTGTCCTCAGCTAGGGAGAGCTAATGTTGCAGGCTGTGGTTGAGACGGGGAGACCCAAGTGTCGCAAGGCCTGACGATGCTGGCCGTGGTTGGCTTGTGTGTCGAAGCAGGAAGCGTGGGAGCGGCGATGGCGGCTTTGTACAGGTGAAACAACGTAGCTTTGTTATCGGTACCATGAAAGGGGGATACCTCTCTCCCTTAGGCTCCTTTGGAGATGGGCGACTGTTCAGTTTCTTGCGTGAGGTGGTGATTGTGTGCGAGGAGACTGCCAGGCTGGAGTTGGAGACGGAGTGCGAGGGCGATGGGAGGCTCTTCGCCGACATGCGGGAGGCTGTCGCTGGGTAGGAGATAGAGAGGGATGACGCTGGCTTCCTCGAACCCGACCGTGGCGACCAATGTTACGGATCCTTTCTGGTCGTAGGAGAGATCTCGTTGCTGAGGCTCGAGCGGCGGGATTGAGGTACCCTTACCACTGAGCGCATGCTATTCCTGAAGGATGACTGGTTGCGGTCCGGATGCTGCTCCGGGGGAGGAAAACTGGTCTCAGGCAGATGGTCAAAAAGATTGCTGTCGGAGTCCAGTGGGTTGATATGCATTTCAGCTTCCACGGTGAGTAATAACTACTACTCTGAATGACTCAAAATGAATATTTGCGAGCTGTGCGTGCTATGCACTGTTTGTCAGAGGCTCTGTTGAGAGATCTGAGACTGACTAGGCCGGATGGATTAGCCAGGTGTTTGTAGACTTGTCAGGTGATTAGAGCCATGGTTGAGACGTGACCCTACTCCCGAACCTAAGTTGACATATTAACTTCATTAAAGAAACCCTCACCAGCGAAACAGACTCTCATTTCGTGTATGTAAACTTGTACAAACTTACCTGCTAGCAAGACTGTAATAGTTGTAGGATCCCAAAGAGCTGAAGGAGCACGTGAGTTGTTTTGTGCTCTGGTGGTAGTCAGTGAACAGTCCACTCTGAGAGAGATGCTTGATTCAGGAAGCATGTCATGTACTCTGAGTGAAGATGCAGATGTTGAGCTACAAAGACATCTTCTCTAAAGACAAGCTGGACTGTGGTGAGGCTAGAGGATTTGTCCATCGCATTTACCTCAGTGATGACTGCCCCTTTCAACTGCCCTTCCGTTGAGTTCCTCCTTGAGTTCCTACTACCTGAAACTAAGAAAGGTGCTCTCTGACATGGAGATGAAAGACATAATCAGCAAATCCATCAGTGAATATGCCTCTTCACTTGTTATGGTCTGGAAGAAGTCAGGAGAATTGAGAATCTGCACTGATTTTCACTGGCTGAATGCCAAATCTGTGAAGGATGCTCACCTGTTGCCTCATCAGGCAGACTGTCTGGCTGCCTTTGGTGGAAACACCTTTTTAGTACTATGGATCTAACATCAGGACTTTATAATGTCCCCCTCCATGAGTCTGACAGACATAACACAGCCTTCACTACACCTCTTTGCCTCTACGAATACAACCGACTCCCCCAAGGCCTGTGCAACAGTCCAGCGTCTTTCACGCGAATGATGCTCAGCATTTTTGGTGATCTAAACTTCTCAAGCCTTATGTGCTATCTTGACGACCTGTTTGTGTTTGCACCTTCTGAAGACGAGGTCCTCAAGAGATTGGAGGTTGTTTTCTCTCATTTAAGGAACAGTAATCTGAAGCTGGCACAGAAGAAGTGTAATTTCTTTCAGCGGTCTGTGCGGTTCTTGGGCCATGTGGTTGATGCAAATGGTGTGTCTGTCGACCAGGAAAAAGTGAAGGTTATCTCCAGCTTCAATAAAGAAGATCTCATAGACACAGACAGTTGCACTCCCTCTCAGCAGAAAGAGAGATCCTTTCTTGGAATGGTGATGTTCTACCAGCATTTTATTCCTGACTGCTCTCGGATTGCTAAGCTGCTCTTTGCTTTGACTGCAGGTCAGAAGAGGAGAGTCAAGGGTTCCAGAGGTCAAGGGGAGAGAGCTGGAACACTTCGTGAGCTGACCCCACAAGACTGGACTTCTGCTTATCAAAGTGAATTTAAGGAGCTCAAGAATGCACTCCTGAACTGTGTGGTGCTGGCACATCCTGATTTTGACAGACCGTTTCTCCTGTCGACTGATGCATCTATGAATGGCCTTGGTGCTGTACTGTCCCAGGTCCCAGCAGGTGAGGAAAGGGCAAGACCAGTTGCTTTTGCAAGTAAGTCCCTTGGCAGTCCCAAGTCAAATATCCTGCTCACAGATTTGAATTCTTGGCTCTGAAGTGGGCTGTGTGTGATAAGTTCAGCCATTGGCTCAAGGGCCACAGCTTTGGCCTTGTTGTGTGGTGTGTAAGGCACCTCATCTTTATCTAAACAGTACTCCTCAGATTTTACTTAGGCACCAGGCTTATCTCTGGACTCTTGACCAATTCTATGGGAGCTTTTAATGGCGAATTGTTCCACTTTGTGGTTTCCTGTCTAAAGGCCAGTAGTTTTTGTGGTGGACATGTTTTTAACTGAGTTTGATTATTTGGTGTTATTCTAGAGCGGTAAATGTAACAGGGTAAATAATATGTTCATTATTTTGATATAATTACAAAAATTATACTGTACCTGTGTTTGTAAGTATGTATTTTAGAGTCTCCTTGTAAATTTCTGGGTATTTTATTTTGTAGAGCCTGGTCCTCCCGTCAGTTTCTTCTTTGTTACTTTGCTGACCTTTATATTTGGATCGACCCCTTTCACTTCCACTTTCTATGTTATCCCTGGGAAGAGGCAGGTATCTGTTGTCTATCTTTATTCCTTTTTTAACCTATTTATTTATTTTAAGTATGTTTTGTGTTGTTTGTGGCACATTAATCTGTTTCTGGATTACATTTTATTTTTATTAAGTCTGAATTTTGTGTCCAAAAAGTTATTTTGTTTGTTGCGAAGTAGCTGTATAAACAATTTTTTCTATGCTGGCATGTGTTTTGTCTGTGTAGAAGCGGATACGGGCTGCATATTTATGTACAAGATACTGAGACTCTTAACTATATTTTTCATACAGGCAGGATTACTGTGATTTATGTTTAAATATATGTAGTTGTTTTGCTTTGTTACTGGCAGCCACCCGGTCCCCCTTTTTATGTTATCCCTGGGGAGAGGAGCGGATATGGGCTGCATATTTGTGTACCAGATGCTGAGACTCTTAACTATATTTTTCTTACTGAATAAATCTTGAAGAGAGAGCAAGATCCTGTGTTTGTCATCCTGCAAGAAAGAAAACTACACAACACAGAGTCAAACCAGTAATATCAGCACAGATTTTAAATGTGGTTTCTGACCTCAGAGTTTCCAGTCTACACCCATTCAGAAAACCACACAGCAGCTTCACTCCTGAATCCTGCAGGTAGTTTACACTCAGGTTCAGGTCTCTCAGGTGGGAGGGGTTGGACTTCAGAGCAGAGACCAGGTGAGCACAGCTGATCTCCGTCAAACCACACTGAGCCAATCTGAGCAGGGACCAAATAATACAGCTTTAGAAAACAATGTCTCCTCACTGACAGTCTAACCTGCCTTATTTGTTCATACTGCTACCTAGTGGACAAACTACAAAAGAGTATAAGGGCCATGTTAGATGGAGAAAATTATTTTGGGGAAGTCAACATTCAAGTTGAAATTTCAAAAATAAAGATGAATGACAATTTTGTGATAAAGAGATGAAATAATAAATAATGAGAATAAAGTCAACGTATAATGTATGTCGACTTTATTCTCCACATTTCAACTTTTTTTCCACAACTCTTCCAATCAAAATTTCGATTTATTTTGACATTTCAACTTTGACCACAAAAATCCTCATTCAGCTTTATTCTCAAAATTTCAAGTTGAATATCAATTTCCCCGAAATTATTTTCTCCATCTAACATGGAACTAATAGTCGTCTATAAAAAACATATGTATGATGTAAATAATAGATTAGATTAGGCACACTTGATTAATCCCTTTGGGAAACTACCTCGGGGAAATTAGGATTCAAAACTAGATGTAAGATAAATAAAAAAATACAGATAAAAAAAAATATGATCAAAGAAATCTAAAAACTGGGCGGACATTAGCTCAGTTGGTAGAGCGTCCGCCCATGTACGGGGACTTCCAAACCCCAGCAGCGGCAGTAGGTTCAAATCCTGGCCACAGCCCTTTGCTGCATGTCTTCCCCCCGCTCTTCACATAAAAACCACAAAAACTAAAAATCATGGTACTGTCTTAAATGTCACATTTATCTCAGCACAGATTTTAAACGTGGTATCTAACCCCAGAGTTTCCAGTCTCCACCCCGGCTCCTTCAGAAAACCACACAGCAGCTCCACTCCTGAATCCTGCAGCTTGTAGTTTCTAGTCAGGTTCAGCTCTCTCAGGTGGGAGGGGTTGGACTTCAGAGCAGAGGTCAGGTGATCACAGCTGATCTCTGTTAAACTGCAGAGAGCCAATCTGAGCAGGGACAAAATAATACAGCTTTAGAAAACAATGTCTCCTCACTGACAGTCTAACATAGATGTGGGAACTGGTGGTGGCTATTATGACATGGCCTTTCACCTCACTCAATGCGGCCCACCAGCCAGACCCCCCCCCCCCCCCCTTAAAAATAAAACGAACTAGGGAACAAAACAACAGTTTCTGAATTTGATTCATCATGAGTAACCAGTACCACGTCATGTGTTAACTCAGATAGTTGATAAAATATATTCTCTAACCTTAGATTGCTGCTATGTGCTTCGGTTTTTACAAGTAATTAAAGTTCATACTTTGCTATGATTGGATCTCTAAAAATATTTAAAGAGGCATTAAAATATAATTCAAAGTAATGGTAAAAAACCATACTTGGAAACGATGGTAATTGGAACATATACGTATCTTCTTTAAAACAGGTAAACATTCATTCTTTTATTGCATTTAAAAGAGGCTTGAAGTAGTTTTATTTATGTGTTATGCTCATTAGATCATGAATTTTTAAATGTGTTTGAGTTTGAATATAGAAGTGTTGGTATAATCTTTTGTTAAGCTTTATCATTGATATTTTTTGTTGATTTATATATTTTTCATTTTTGAAACTGCCAACAATAATTGACAGTCTGGCCCTCGGGCACTGAAATATAAATGAATGTTATTTCAGTCACCATGTGGGCTTTTCTTTCTTTATCAGAAGGGTACCAACATTTTTGTCTGTGTGTGAACATACCGTGCAGCAGACTGGTTTCAGCAGGGTAGTCGATAACCCCATTCACCTGCTGTTTCAAGCTGTAATGTTCCCTATGGACACACGTGGCCTCACACAACTCCATCATATCAAATTCATCTCAGCACAGAGTGAAAGAAATGGTGTCTGACCTCAGAGTCTCCAGTTTACAGTCTGGACTCTTCAGAAAGTCACACAGCAGCTCCACTCCTGAATCCTGCAGCTTGTTGTCACACAGGTCCAGCTCTCTCAGATGGGAGGGGTTGGACTTCAGCGCTGAGGCTAAAGAAGACCAGCCGATGTCTGACAAAGAGCAGGACCACAAACTGAAAATGAACACAGAGAAATATTTACTGCAGTGATCCTCTGAGGGGACATTCAACCTGGAGATGAGACTTTTCTCTTAGGGGTGTGTACTGTGTGTAGTTACATTGCTGCTGTTGTGGACATATGGAGCTTCAATAACTACAGTTACAAATATTCTGACATTCCTCTAGCCCAGGGGTGGGCAACTGGTGCCCCAGGGGCCACATGGAGCCTTTCACCTCACTCCATGTGGCCCACCAGTCATTTCCAAAAACAAACAAAAAAAAAAAAAAAAATGGAATTATTTAGAAAACATAACATCAACTGCTGCATATGATTCATCATGAGTAAGCAGTACTCTTAATGCACAGATTATGGAGTGATAAAATATTTCTACCAACCTTAGATTGCTGGTACATTTTTTTATTGTACAAGTCACTATATAACTTTAATATAATTTTTTTCTAAATATATTATACCAGACCTTAAAATATAATATATAGTAGGGATGCACCGAAATGAAAATTTGTTGCAGAAGCCGAATATAATATAAACGCTTGGCCGAATACTGTATATCCAATGTGGAGTCATAGTAGTTCACTTTATTTTTAATAGTTCATATATAGATTACAATAAATGTTATACATGTTTTAAAAATAAAGTAATTGTTTATTGAATATTATGAAATTTTTTAATATTACAGTAGCCTTTGCTTTTCAAAAAAAGCAAAACAAAGTTTTTCATTCATAATAAGCCTTAAACAAAACAAAACATGCATTTAAAAAAACTAAAGTGTACTGAAGTGCGCAAACCAATAAACCAATAATACCAACAAATAAATAATTGTCCTTTTGACACAAGTCTGCTTTAGCGCTGTCACTTTAACGATATTCGATTAACCAATCAAAAATGGCAATAAATTGTAAATAAATATTTGAATATAAAATATTGAGTGTGGCGGCACATCAGGGTGCCTGGAGCAGTGGACCATTCCGTCCAACAGAGAGCGCTCTGAGGGGAGCTTGACCCTCAGATACATCCGCTGCTCTCTTGACCTCAGTAAACAAAGAGTTTCTGCTCCAAGCAGAAATTAACAGCTCCGAATCATCTGAGGAGAGCTCTGTGGAAGTAGTTTTGGTTCTGCACCGTTGATGGCAAACTTCAAGACCAGGCTGTGTGTTATGTGAAATGCAGTTTAGTCACACGTCCTTCATCGTTTTTTTTTATCCAAGCTATACGGCCAGTGCAGTTAAGTAGTGCAGCTGCACTTCGTCAAGAGTTTAACCCCCTGTGACCATGTTCTTTTCTGCAGGGTCTTGACCCTGTCTCTGTGTCTCTGTCCCTTACTGTGGGGTGGGGGGTGGGGGGTAATTGGATATCTTTGATTATTGGGAGCATGTTTTAAAACCATTTGAGTTTGATTTTTAGGAAAAGTGACAGCTCTGCTTAGCCAGTCACAGGCAATGATGTAGTTGATTTCGTCATTACAGCAGACGGTACTGTTCGGCCTTGCTATTACCTCATTCCACCGAAGGCCGTATATGGCTTTTTCTGCATTCTTTGGGCAAATATATTCGCCACGAATGTTCCGTGCATCCTTAATATATAGCATTAGTAAAAACTATATTTGGAAACAATGATGGTATGGAATACAGACTTGTGAGGAGAAAATGGAGGAACTCCATCTTAAATGCTGAACCATATACCACCTTCAGCTCGGTTTGTTTCAGACCATCGTGTGGTCTCTATGAAGGTGCGTCTGAGCCTCAGGGTTCGAAAGCCCAGTCCCAAGATCCTCAGAGACTAGAAGGCCTTTGCATCCAATCCTGGCCTTCAAGCCAGGTATACGGGGGAGGTCAGGAGGAGATTCCAGCCGCTGGACAGGGGGGCAGAGCCCAGCAGCGAGTATGGGAGATTTGCGGCTGCAAACGAGGAGGTGGCTAGACTGCTCGTGCCCCTTCAAGGCAAAGCCAGAGCCCCACTGAGGTCCAAACTTCCTGAAGTTGTTGCGGCACGGCATAGGGTGGAACAGGCACGCCACAACCCGGCGTCAACCAACCCCAGAGAATTGTGGAAAGCTGAAGGAGGCCAAACAGCTTTGTAAGAGCCATTACATGTGTGTGTGTGTGTGTGTGTGTGTGTGTAGGACACCAAGTCGTTCACTAGGGGTCACTGTCATATTTGGGGCTACTTAGATCGGTGCTTCCCATCAGGTAGCAACAACATTTTTGTCTGCGTGTGAACATACCGTGCAGCAGACTGGTTTCAGCAGGGTAGTCAATAACCCCATTAACCTGCTGTTTCAAGCTGTAATGTTCCCTATGGTCACACGTGGCCTCACACAACTCCATCATATCAAATTCATCTCAGCACAGAGGGAAAGAAATGGTGTCTGACCTCAGAGTCTCCAGTTTACAGTCTGGACTCTTCAGAAAGTCCCACAGCAGCTCCACCCCTGAATCCTGCAGCCTGAAGTTTCTACTCAGGTTCAGCTCTCTCAGATGGGAGGGTTGGACTTCAGCGCTGAGGCTAAAGAAGAACAGTTGATGTCTGACAAATCGCAGGAGCTCAAACTGAAAATGAACACAGAGAAATATTTACTGCAGTGATCCTCTGAGGGGACATTCGACCTGGAGATGAGACTTTTCTCTTAGGGGTGTGTACTGTGTGTAGTTACATTGCTGCTGTTGTGGACATATGGAGCTTAAATAACTACAGTTACAAATATTCTGACATTCCTCTAGCCCAGGGGTGGGCAACTGGTGCCCCAGGGGCCACATGAGGCCATTCACCTCACTCCATGTGGCCCACCAGTCATTTCCACAAAAACAAACAAAAAAAGAGAAAAATGGAATCATGAAGAAAACATAACATCAGCTGCTGCATATGATTCATCATGAGTAAGCAGTACTGCTTAATGCACAGATTATGGAGGTGATAAAATATTTCTACCAACCTTAGATTGCTGGTACATTTTTTTATTGTACAAGTCACTAAATAACTTTAATATAATTTTTTCTAAATATATTATACCAGACCTTAAAATATAATATATAGTAGGGATGTACCAAAATGAAAATTTGTTGCAGAATATAATATAAACGCTTGGCCGAATACTGAATATCCAATGTGGAGTCAAAGTAGTTCACTTTATTTTTTAATAGTTCATATATAGATTAGCATAAATGTTATACGTTTTTTTTTTAATAATGTAATTGTTTATTGAATATTATGACATTTTTTAATATAATAAATGCTAATGCTAGACGGTGGGAGCACGTATAGTTTTTTGACCGTCACGCCGACATGCTGGGCTATTTGACCAATGTATGGATGAAATGGACACTTTTGTGGGATTTTGGCATGTTTTCATGGTGAGAAATAAACCATTCATAAATTGCAAGGTGGACTTTCGTTTTTGGAATGCACAGCAAGCAGTGGAGCCGTGTTAGGTCAGGGCGTCAATTGAGTTTAGCCCGTTAAGCCCCTCAGTGGCTTTTAGTTCTAAGCTTAGCCGCTATACATTAAGTCAAAAAACTGTTCCAAAGGACGCTGGAAGAGCTTCATCACAGCGGCTTTAGACGTCAGCAGCTTCAGCGGAGTGAACGCTGAGGACGGACATTTGTTTACCGGAGTGTAGCTGAAATACCTGGCTGGTGCTAACGGCTACAGGACGCCACGGACAGCTTCCAGCTCGGAGGAGAGGCAGCACGTTTCTTCCCTCGGATCAAGACCCTTCGTCCAGTGTGTGGACACCCGGAGCTGATCTTCAGACGCCGGCAGAGGACAAATTTACCGGGATCATTCATGGCGCCCAACGGAAGGTATGTGTAGCGCTACATGTTTAAAAATGGCCATTCTTGTTTGTGTGCACACTTTTTGGGGCGTAAATCCAATGCATTGGTGGACGAAGGTGAATGATAATTGACTTGTTCGTTGCGTTTTTGAGCGTTTGGATTAATTCGGATTCATTCTGAATCATGGATGCGCGTGAAGCTGAGGACAGGTCCGTCGAGGCTATTGTGCAATCAGCTGATTCGAACCTTAACTCTGATGGCGATCATACGCGAAGGGACAAAGAAAAACGTGCTGTAAAATTAACTGCTAAAGCTTATGCTGAAAAGTTGGAAAAGTTGTAGCGTGACAGAAAAGCTAAGTTAAATAAGGCAAGTAATATGAGAAAAAAGATTCAAGAGTTTATGTTAAAGGGTGATCAATCAGAGGTACAAAATGCTCTTGATGAGTTTGTAAATGTGTGTGCTGAAGCTAAAGGTGTTCATGATTCTTTAATGGGTTTGTTACCTGATGATGAAAATGAAAAGCATGACATTTGGTTCAAAGCAAAAATGATAGGTAATGATGAATTAATTTCTGATGTGAAGGTGTGGTTTAAAACTTCTGAACAACCAGTGGTGTAAAAAGTCCTTGAAACCCATACTTGAGTAAAAGTAAAGATATCTTATATAAAATATACTCAACTAAAAGTGAAAGTCACTCATTAAAAAATCACTTAAGTAAAAGTCTTAAAGTAGCTACTATTAAATGTACTTAAGTATTAAAAACTTAAAGTACAAACAAAGAGAACAGGTAGAAATAGTTGTTGCTCTCCCAAGCTTTATTAAGTTTAACTCTTCCCCCCTCCCTCAGCTCCCTTCACCTCTTACTCCCTCTCTCCATTCCGCCCTTATGTAAAGTTCACAAACTCGCGGTTCATCTTTAGCAGAAGTTGATTTTCAAAATTGCTTGGGATCGTTTAGGTTTTCGGCGGGCTGAACACAAGTTCTGCAATGCTTAACAGTCGTTCACAGGCTGCAGGCAGAGGTGTGTTCAGCTCAAGAGCACATACAGTACGTACGATCCTCTTCAAAATATAATGTGAAAATAAGTGTAATTTATATTCACATTTTAATATGTAGCGAGTAACTAAGTTGACAATTTAAATGTAACGAAGTAAAAGTATCATTTTTTAATTTTTAATGTAGTGAAGTAAAAGTAAAAGTTGCAAAAAACATATAAACTCAAGTAAAGTATAGATACTCCCAAAACATACTTAATTACTGTAACTAAGTACTATTGCTTCGTTCCTTTACACCACTGTGAACAACATGAAGTTAATGGCCAAGAAAACAAGGTTGATGATGTAAATCCAGAAGACAGTGTGTCAAACGTTGCAAGTAGACACACAAGCAAAAAAAGTGCATGCAGTGGAAAATCAAGCACTACATCTTCTGCAAGAATTAAAGCAGAGGCAGACAGAGCTGCGTTGCTTGCCCGTGTCGCAGTTTTAAAGAAGATGCATGCTTTGGAGGAACAACAGCAACAGCTACAACGACAACGAGAACAAATAGAGCTGGAAGCTCTGCTAGCAGCATCCACTGCTAAATTAGCTGTTTTACAAGCCTCTGACGTTTCCAATGTTTCAAAATCATCCAATGCAATGAATTCTTACTTGGAAAGGGAAAAAAGGAAAGAAACAACAGCAAACAAGCTAAATCCCTTGGCAAAAGAATACAAACCTCAAAACCAGGACAAACTGCAGCAAAGTAGGGACTGGAAATTACGTACAATTCATCCAACACCAACTGTAACACAGCTTCCTGCTTTCAGTACTCAGCCTGTGGATGAAAGGCAATCATCTACGTTCAATGCTCAGTCTATGGAGGAAATGCAACTGCCTCGCTTCAATTCTCAACCCAATGATGAAAGACAGACTGGAAATATTTACACCATAATGCAAAGACAAAATGAAATAACAGCAGCTCTGGTCCAGCAACAACGTTTAACAGCATTACCAGCAAGAGACATTCCAATTTTTGATGGAGATCCTCTACAATATATCTCCTTTAAAAGAGAATTCGAGCAAGGAGTGGAGGAAAAGTTCAGCAGTACTGACTGCTTATATTATTTGGAACAATTCACAAGAGGACAACCAAGGGAATTGGTACGTAGCAGCCAACACATGCTACCTGGTCAAGGCTATGATCAAGCAAAAAAACTGCTACAGGAACACTTTGGCAATGAGTACAAGATTGCTTCTGCGTATATGGAAAAAGCAATGGCTTGGCCCTTAATAAAATCAGAGGATGTGAATGCTCTACAAGCCTTCTCTCTTTTTCTGCGTTCATGTTGCAATGTTATGGAGAAGCTTCAATACATGCAAGAGTTAAATATGCCAAGTAACATGAGAGCAGTGATGTCTAAATTGCCATTCAAGATGAGAGAGCGAACTGTTGCTCATGACATATTGGAGACATCTAAAAGCAGAGCTTTGTTCAAGGACTTGGTTGCATTTATTGAAAGACATGTAAGAATTATATCAGATCCCTTATTTGGTGACATTCGGGATCGACCATCAGGAACAGCTGATTCAAAGGTTGTAAACAGATTGAAGCCACCCTCAGGAAACAGAATTAAGGGAAACAGCTTTGCCACTAATATTGCTCCTGTGCAGCCAGTGGAGAACTTCAGGGACCCAAAGGCACTCCCAGATCCTCGTGGCTCTACAGTGTCTAAACGAACTTGTGTGTGCTGTAATCAAACTCACTCACTGGAAGAATGTCAGCAGTTTGGAAGGAAAAAACACAGAAACAAAATACACTTTCTACAGGAGAAAGAACTGTGTTTTGGCTGCTTACGACTTGGTCACAGGAGTCGTGACTGCAAAGAGCGTTTGACCTGCAGGAGTTGTGGTCGAAGCCATCCAAGTGTGCTTCATGTTGATAGGAGAGATGAAGCAAACACTAACACTGAGCATTCTAAAGAGCCAGTAGCATGTAACATCACAGCATCTCATACAGCTTGTGGTCGTACAGGGGCCGGAAAGGAGCGTTGCCTTCTTTCTATTCTGCCAGTCCAGGTCAAGTCAGTCAAAGGAGACCGGATAATACAAACTTATGCCTTTTTGGATCCTGGCAGTACTGCAACCTTTTGTTCAGAGCATCTTATGCAACACCTCAATCTGACAGGTAAGCAAACCCAAATTCTTTAACAAACCATGGGGCAGGAAAGAGTTGTCCCAGCCCGTGAATGTACAGACTTGGAAGTGTCTGGTTTGGAGACGAACCTCTTTTACAAGCTTCCAGAAGTCCTCACCCAGAAGAAAATGCCAGTAAGTACAGATAACATCGGGACTGAAGGAGATCTGAGAAAGTGGTCACACTTGTCAAAGGTACAAATACCTAGCATTAAGGCTAATGTAGACCTGCTGATTGGGAGCAATTCACCCAAGATGTTGGAGCCTTGGGAGGTCGTTAACAGCCAAGGGGATGGCCCATATGCTATAAAGACAGCACTTGGGTGGGTCATTAATGGTCCTTTGCAAGAAAAAGGGAACAGTGGGGTTTCAGAGCTCACTGCAGCAACTGTCAACAGGATTTCTGTGTCTAGATTGGAGGAAATGTTGAGGAAGCAGTCCAATCACGATTTTAATGAAAGAGCTACAGAGGAGAAAGGCTTGTCAAGAGAAGATATCAAGTTCATGGAAGCTGTGGAAAACTCTGCAGTGCTTGAGGATGGTCACTACAGCCTGAAATTGCCCTTTAAGAAAGAAAATGTGTTTCTGCCCAACAACTTCTCTGTGGCAAAGCAAAGGGTACTAAGTCTGAAGAGGAAGTTCCTGAGCAATGGGCAGTTTTATGAGGAGTACACTTCATGTCTCAAAGAAATGATTAGCAAGGGCTATGCTGAGAAAGTACCTACCCAGCAGCTGGATTGCAATAGTGGCAAGGTGTGGTATATTCCCCACCATGGTGTATATCATCCCAAGAAGAGGACACTGAGGGTGGTGTTCGACTGTGGTGCTTCGTTTAAGGGAACTTCACTAAACCATCAGCTCTTGCAAGGCCCCAACCTCACAAGTACATTGCTTGGAGTCCTCCTTCGATTTAGGCAAGAACCTGTGGCAGTCATGGGGGACATTCAGTCAATGTTCCATCAGGTCAAGGTGGCAGAGGAGGATAGAGATTTCCTACGGTTTTTGTGGTGGCCAGAAGGTGATCTGAGCAAGGAAGTGGCAGAGTATCGCATGACGGTCCATCTGTTTGGTGCGGTGTCCTCACCAAGTTGTGCAAGCTTTGCTCTCCGGAAAACAGCGGATGACAATCAGTCCAGTTTCCCAACCGAAGTGGTTCAAACTGTCAAAGAGAACTTCTATGTTGATGATTGTCTAAAGAGCATGGCCTCCGAAGAAGCAGCTGCCTTCATGGTCAAAAATCTCACTGCTCTCTGTCAGAAAGGAGGATTTACACTGACTAAGTGGGTTAGTAACAGTTGCACCATGTTGCAAACTCTCCCTGAACAACATAGAGCCAAGGATCTGAAAGAACTAAATCTGGACAGGGACAGCCTTCCTGTTGAGTGAGCTCTTGGTTTGCAGTGGTGTGTTCAGACTGATTCCTTCAAGTTCAAGATGGAGATTCCTCAGAAGTCTTGCACCAGACGTGGAATGTTGTCAGTGTCAAGTTCTGTATACGATCCTCTTGGTTTTCTGGCACCAGTTGTTTTGCCTGCCAAAATCATGCTGCAGGAGCTTTGCCGAAGAAACTATGGATGGGACAAGACTGTACCTCAGGACATCTTAAACCAGTGGACAAGATGGATGAAGGATCTGAATATGCTTTCTGAGTTCAAGGTTGAAAGGTGCGTTAAACCCAAGAGCTTTGGACCTCCCATTCATGCTCAACTTCATCACTTTTCTGATGCTAGTGAAGCAGGGTATGGAACAGTCACGTACCTCAGGATGCAGAATGATGGAGGTGCTGTTCATGTTGCATTCCAGATGGGAAAATCCAGGGTTACACCTTTAAAGATGATCACCATTCCTCGCCTCGAGCTGTCCTGGCTGTTCGCGTCGACCTGATGCTAAAGGCAGAGCTAAGGTTCGAGCTGCAAGACTCAGTCTTTTGGACCGACAGCACTTCAGTGCTCAAGTATGTAAAAAATAAGGACAAGCGTTTCCATACTTTTGTGGCAAACACGGTCACAACCATCAGGGAAGCCACCAAAACATCCCAATGGCAGTATGTTAGCTCCAAGGAAAACCCAGCAGATGATGCATCCAGAGGAGTGAGGGTTGGAGATTTTATTCAGGACAGTAAATGGATTCATGGTCCAAGATTTCTGTGTAGACCTGAAGAGGAATGGCCGGCAAGGGTGGTGGAGACTGCGATAGGAGCAGATGATCTTGAGATCAAGAAGGAGGTCATGGTGAATGCTATTGAGGTGGACAGCTCACCTGATGCCACTAGTTGGCTGTTGGCCTGCTTTTCAGACTGGAGGAAGCTAAAGGTAGCAGTTGCCTGGTTCCTTAAGCTGAGAAAGACTCTTGTGAAGATGAGTCACTTGAGACGTGATCCAGACGCCTCTGATGTCAGCAAAACACTGCTAGACAATGTCATGCAGCAGGAGAAGCAGTGTCCAAAGGGAAAAAGTTTGTCATTTGAGGATCTTCTAGAAGCTGAGCTTGCCATCATTCGATACTGTCAGCATCAAAAATTTCAAGAGGAAATTTCTGTATTGTCATCTGGGAAAACTACAGTGAGCAGGCAGAGTGCCATCTACAGGTTGGATCCATACTTGGATAAAGGACTATTAAGAGTTGG
This sequence comes from Scarus forsteni, assembly GCA_036419115.1. Taxonomy (NCBI): domain Eukaryota; kingdom Metazoa; phylum Chordata; class Actinopteri; order Labriformes; family Labridae; genus Scarus; species Scarus forsteni. The sequence goes on along the minus strand of JAZDUH010000134.1, from coordinate 57,905 downwards.
TGGACGGTTAACAAAGGGCTCCTTGCCAGAAGAAAGTAAACATCCACTAATCCTGTCGAAGGATCAACATGTAGCAACTCTTCTTCTCAAGCATACCCACCAACAGCTTGGCAATAGTGGTCACAACCACACGCTGTCTACACTGAGGAGAAAATATTGGGTGACAAGTGCCAACTCAGCTGTGAGGAGAATGATAGCTGAATGTAGCTTTTGTAGGAGGTACAATGGCAGATTGGTGGAGCAAAAGATGGCAGATTTGCCAAAGGAGAGGATCCTTCCTGATCATCCACCATTCACTAATGTGGGAATTGACTACTTTGGCCCAATTGAGGTGAGGAGAGGAAGAGGCACCATTAAGCGCTATGGAGTAATATTTACCTGTCTTGCCAGTAGAGTAGTTCATTTGGAGGTGGCTAATTCTCTGGACACAGATTCCTGCATTAATTCTCTGCGTCGCTTCATCTCAAGGAGAGGTCAAGTGGCTCAAATACAATCAGACAATGCAACCAACTTCATCGGAGCAGAGAGAGAACTTAGGGAGGCTCTGGCAGTTTTGAATCATGCACAGATCCAAGGAGTGTTGGGGCAAAAAGGAATCAAGTGGTGCTTCAATCCTCCAGCAGGCTCACATCACAGTGGCGTTTGGGAGCGTTTAATCCAAATGGTGATAAGGATTCTCAGTTCAGTTCTCCGACAGCAGATTTTGGATGATGATGGGCTTCATACCATGTGTGAAGCTGAGACCATTTTAAACGATCGGCCTCTCACAAAACTGTCAGATGATCCAAATGATCTTGAGCCACTCCCAACCACATCCTCTTGTTGAAAGGAAAACCATCGCTGCCACCTGGATTGTTTCAACCACATGACCTGTATGTAAAACAAAGGTGGAAGCAAGTTCAGTACATCTCAGATCTCTTCTGGAAACGCTGGATAAGAGAATACCTACCCTTGCTGGAGGAGAGGCAAAAATGGATCCAGACAAAGAGAAGTCTGAAAAGTGGAGACGTTGTCGTCATAATGGATCCCACAGCCCCCAGAGGATCCTGGCCACTTGGAAGGGTCTTGGAGGCTTTCCATGATAAGAATGGATTTGTGCGCTCAGTGCGTTTACAGACAAAGTCAAGTGTAATTGAAAGGCCAGTGACTAAGCTTTGCCTTTTACATGAGAACAAGGGTTAGCAGGTCATTTGAGATATTCTGTGTATTTAAATTATGTGACTGAAAACAGGGTAATTCATGTTTATTATTTGGTTATGGCTTCTTACTTTGTAAATGTTAAAATTGTCATGCCTGTGAGTCATTACAATTAGGGGCCGGTGTGTAAGAGCCATTACGTGTTTGTGTGTGTGTGTGTGTGTAAGACACCAAGTCGTCCACTAGGGGTCACTGTCATATTTGGGGCTACTTAGATCGGTGCTTCCCATCAGGTAGCAGGTGTGCTAGACGGTGGGAGCACGTATAGTTTTTTGACCGTCACGCCGACATGCTGGGCTATTTGACTATGGAAGCGTATTGCTGCCAATACTAAAATGAAAATGCAAACATGAAAATGAAAATACAATACACTAAATGCATTTTCAATTCAAGATTGAAGGTGCATTATTTGCGTCAAAATGAAAATTAAATGTCAAATATACCATTAGCATTTTCATTTTCATCTACAAGACTGCAAACTGTGTGACATAATTCAAATTTAAATGAAAAAGGGTGTTTGCATTTTCATTTTCAAGAAATGGTCCAGTATATTCATGACATAATTCAAACGAAAATGCAAACATGAAAATGAAAATGCAATACTGACTTAACATTTACATTTCAGGATCAAAGGTGCATTATTTGAGTCAAAATGAAAATTAAATGTCAAATATACCATTATCATTTTCATTTTCATCCTCAAGACTGCAAACTGTGTGACATAATTCAAATTTAAATGAAAAAGGGTGTTTGCATTTTCATTTTCAAGAAATGGTCCAGTATATTCATGACATAATTCAAATGAAAATGCAAACATGAAAATGAAAATGCAATACTGACTTAACATTTACATTTCAGGGTCAAAGGTGCGTTAAGTGTGACAAAACTCTAATGAAAATTCAAATGACTCCTTGGTTGTACATCATACTCAACACTAGGTGGCAGTGTGTACATACGGCACTGTCATCAATCCAACAAGTAGCCTACCAAATATGTCATACTTGGGCAGAATTAAACTTTCCATTAAGGAATTGGCTCTTTTGGTAGAGCAGAATGAAATCGCCAAATCAGATGTCTGATAGTGTGTCTCAAATCGCATACTTCCATACTCAAATACTCAAAATCTTGAGTATACTGCGTCAAAATGAAAAACAGTCTGCGACGATGGCAGCGGTGAGCTGTGGCTCTGCGCTGACTACAGAGGATGTGACTGCGCTGCACAAATGTAAGTTATAAAAGCGTGTTGTTTCCACCAAGCACCATACGCTGTTGTCCTTTTGAGTGCATTTTTTGTGTTCTTTGTTTTTCTTGTTTGTTTTGTGCCACGAATGGTCGGCTATCAGTTATGCTAACGCTAGTTGGACTAGCAGCTATCTCGAATGCTAACGCTAGTTGGGCTAACAGTTGCCGAGGTCCGAGCATTACCCTGAATAATCGAGTAAATAAAATTAACCAGCGGGCTATATCCTGCACAGGGACTATATGATAAGAAGCACCACTCGGACATCTCTGTTTATTGCTGTATTTTAATTGTCGCGGCGCCCCTCGTAGCTCTCGGCTGCCTCAGTCAGCTGCAGATACCTGTAAACACAGGTATCAGTAAAACACTGATATCTGTTAACTCTACACCGCTGTTTGTGATGTGGTTAATATGGGATTAATGTTTCTCTTCGCTGTATAGGATACTGATGTTAGAAGTGTGGGGAGAGCTCTATCGGTCATAAAAACTCGTTAGACACGGCAGCTGTTAGCTACCTTTAGCTTGGCAGATAGCCTGTGAATAAAGCCAGTATCCGCCACGGAGGTTAATCTGTAGCATATCATGTCATTACTGTCATGTTTCCCCTTCGATGTCTTATCTGTAACGTTAAATGTTTTGCTCTTTCTAGGGACGGATGAGTAAACCAGGGGCCTGATAGCCTGGAGGGTTGCTGCCTGTTCACGGGGAGGCATAATGCCACAGATACCTGCTATGAGTGACAGCTCAGGTTATAATACAACACGATTGTTATGGTTTGTATTTAACTTTTTGAACAACATCCTGTAGGGGGTTCATTGCAGAAAGGGGGCTGGAGGGGAAATTCACCCCAGCCCTTGTCAGTAAAAAACATGGGTAAACTTTGGTTTGCTGTGATGTGATCAACAAGTGGATTCTGTATGATGTGAGTGTGCAGTCATAATTACATAATTCTGTTTTCTGTATTGTGTTGTCCTTCCTGCACAGGACCCAAAGTGCCCCAAAACCAAAGATGGACCTCCACCTGGTCTTTGGGGTACCAAAAGCTCTCTCCACCACACATCTGGCCCTGGACAGGTGACCATTAAATCGCTGGTTTTGGAGAGGCTGTCCGTGGGGGGTGATGAGGGCACTGCTTGAGGCAGGGGTAGCCACCATCACCAAGTATGCAGAAGCCTGGCTGAGGATACTTCTGCTGCAGGTAAATGGGGCTGTGCTTCAGCACCCTCTTGTTGTGCTGACCTGGAAAGCCCACAAAAATGTCCTGAAATTTTGTGATCTCACACAGCCTGAAACTGAACTGATTTAAAAAATTTAATGTGCAGGTAACATGCTCCATGCTGGGCTGATGGCTTCACCCACACATCAATGCTGCCAACAACCTTTCTGAAGGCTGCTGATCCAGCCAACCAGGTGAAACCTGCACCCGGTTGAAGTCGGTCCTCTGCTGATGGTCCCTTTGGGTGCCGAGGGGAACCATCAGACCCCCAAAGGACTCCCTGGTGAGGTGAAGTCTGGCCGCAGGTCACTCTCCTAATCGAAGAACATCGGCAGGAGTGTCACTAAGCTTACAGTGCAGCCTGGGGTTTTGAGGCTGGGGAAATGCAGCACTAATGTCTTTAAATAAAATAAAAATAATATTAATGGTGGTGTGTTTGTCATATTCTTTGTGGTACATTTAACATGCTGATCTAACACTGATGCTTCAATATTAAGCCTTTACTACCAGCTCAACTGTAGAGAATAAGACATAAAGCGATCTATATCTATGTATTTCATAAATGTATATTCTATTTCTCATATATATATATATATATATATATATATATATATATATATATATATATATATATATATATATATATATATATATATATATATATATATATATATATTTATATGTATATACATATATATATATATATAGATATATTTATATATATATATATATATATATATATATATATATATATATATATATATCTATATATATATATATATATATATATATAAATATATATATATATACCTAACAGTTTCTAAGTAGTTGAAGGTTAATTCTGATCAAATTTTTCATGTTTACTATTATTATTTTAAATTGTGATAAAGGTCTGCATTGTTTTTCCCATGCACCTTGACTGTCGTCCTGGAACTTTTGAATACATTTCACTGTGTATATATATATATACATATATACATGTGTGTATGTATATATATATATATATGTGTGTGTATATATATATATATATATATATATATATATATATATATATATATATATATATATATATATATATATATATATATATATATATATATATATATATATATATATATATATATATATATATATATATATATAATTTTTTGTTAGTATTTAATCAAATCAAATTGCCATGCTTTCATATATGTCATATTTCATTATAAAATAAAATCGATGATAGGTGGTCCCAGACTGTCATCCTGGAGATTAATTATGAAACATGACTAAAATAATCAGGCATCTCAATCCAATTTGAACAGATTACTCCTAAAATAATGATTAAAAAAACCTATAACGTTAATGCTGTTAAACAGTTAAGAGACGACTGTCAAGAGAGCAGGGGAGCTAGAATCCAGTTACCCTTGTCATCTATCATCTATTCTTTCAACCATATAAACTACTTAGAAACTGTTCGGTAAAATCTACTGAAAATCTCCAGGATGACAGTCAGACACCAGAGAAAAGAATCCTGTGTGAGATCTTTGTCACCTATCACAGGTTTGGTTTTTTGATCAGAAATGAGAAAAATATCAGAGCTCTCATTGATATTTGACCGGACTGAAAGAAGTAATATGTTAAAAACTTTTTGGACAAACAGCTTTAAATGTGAAGGTCTTTATTAGTTGATTTGACTGTTTTGTTTCACCTCCGTGTCATATTCAATAATAATGTTTCGAAATACGGGACAATATTCATGCTGTTTGGCCGTCGTGAAAAAGTTTTTTTACGTGCTACCCCAGGTGCTCTGAGTATGAAAAATGCACAGAAACATACAAAGGTTCATGGAATTAAAATCCAGATGAGCGATCCACTCGGTGTGGCCGCACGAGCCGATCCTTGTGTGAGCGCAGCCAAAACAAATGAAGAGTAGCAACACGAGAGCATTTCCGGTCGTGACGTCATCGTTGGAAAATAAAGTGTATAACATCTATAAAACCGTAGCAGCGGTTTGTGACGAAGCACTAACAAACGGCACCATTTCGGGTCCGTTTGGAGGAAATGGGGGGCTGGGTGAACTCTGGATGACCTATAAAGTAATATGTAATAACTTAAAAAACATAGCAGCACAAACGCCAATCTTACAGCACAAACCAGCACAAACGAAGCACTAACGAAATTGACAATTTCCCGAAATTTTGCGTGGGGTGGGGGGCCAGCTTCACGCAGGTGATAGCAGAGTATTCTGCCAAGTTTTCAATCAGCATTGACACCCGGTCGTGGACATCTGATTTGGGGATTTCATTCTGCTCTACCAAAAGAGCCAATTCCTCAATGGAAAGTTTAATTCTACCCAAGTATGACATATTTTGTTGCTGACTTGCCATCTCTCTGCCTGTCCTCTTTCCGCTCGCGGTAGAACTTGGCGCTTCCTTTTCTCCTCTTTTGGTAGGCTACTTGTTGGATTGATGACAGTGCCGTATGTACACACTGCCACCTAGTGTTGAGTATGATGTACAACCAAGGAGTCATTTGAATTTTCATTAGAGTTTTGTCACACTTAACGCACCTTTGACCCTGAAATGTAAATGTTAAGTCAGTATTGCATTTTCATTTTCATGTTTGCATTTTCATTTGAATTATGTCATGAATATACTGGACCATTTCTTGAAAATGAAAATGCAAACACCCTTTTTCATTTAAATTTGAATTATGTCACACAGTTTGCAGTCTTGAGGATGAAAATGAAAATGCTAATGGTATATTTGACATTTAATTTTCATTCTGACTCAAATAATGCACCTTTGATCCTGAAATGTAAATGTTAAGTCAGTATTGCATTTTCATTTTCATGTTTGCATTTTCGTTTGAATTATGTCATGAATATACTGGACCATTTCTTGAAAATGAAAATGCAAACACCCTTTTTCATTTAAATTTGAATTATGTCACACAGTTTGCAGTCTTGTAGATGAAAATGAAAATGCTAATGGTATATTTGACATTTAATTTTCATTTTGACGCAAATAATGCACCTTCAATCTTGAATTGAAAATGCATTTAGTGTATTGCATTTTCATTTTCATGTTTGCATTTTCATTTTAGTATTGGCAGCAATACGCTTCCATATTTGACCGATGTATGGATGAAATGGACACTTTTGTGGGATTTTGGCATGTTTTCATGGTGAGAAATAAACCATTCATAAATTGCAAGTTGGACTTTCAAGCAGTGGAGCCGTGTTAGGTCAGCGCGTCAATTGAGTTTAGCCCGTTTAGCCCCTCAGTGGCTTTAAGTTCTAGGCTTAGCCGCTATAGCTTCTTTTCGGGACCTACGATGCCTGATGGAGAACTGATGGAGAAGGTGCAAAGGGTGTGAGCTGTGCAGGGAGAAAAACAGTATGGGGAAGCCTGGAGGGTCATTAGCGACATGACAGGGCAGAAGAGGACCAAAGAGGGAAAGGTTGAGGGACACAGCCCTGAGGAGAGGGTGGCAACCTGGTTCCACCACTTCCAAAGTCCGCTTGGAACAACTGTCGATGCAGTCGATGAAGACATACCACCTGTCCTCCAGAGCCTTGACATTGATGACGGACCCTTCACAGCCGACAAACTTGCCAGGGCAAAATCCTTGTTGAGAGCTGGGAAAAGCGCTGGGCCAGATGATATACTCCATGAGGTCATAAAGAGCTGTGATCTTGATGACATCATCTTGGATTTTTCAAACCTCGTGCTACTGCAAAACAAGCAACCTGAAATATAGTCTCTGTCCAACATCATCCCCATGCCTAAATCAGGGGACCTCTCAAAGCCTGACAACTACAGAGGCATCAGCCTGACGTGTCATTGCAAAAGTATACAACCGCATGATACTAAACAGGATAAGGAGCGCCATCGACCTGCACCTGAGGGAGAACAAAAACGGCTTCAGGGAGGGGAGAACTACCACTGCCCAGATCTTGGCACTGAGGAGGACTATTGAGGAAGTGAGGAAGGACAATCTATCCACAGTCATGTGTTTTATTGATTTTAAAAAGGCATTTGACTCGATCCACAGAGGTACGATGATAAATATCCTTAGAGCCTACGGTGTTCCTCCCAACCTACTCCGAGCGATAGAGACCACGTATGCAGGTACAAGGGCCAGGGTAGTGGCCCCAGATGGCAACAGTGGGTAGTTTGACATCCTGGCAGGAGTGATACAAGGGGACAGACTAGCCCCATTCCTCTTCATTATAGTCCTGGACTATGCTCTCAGGAAGGCCATCAGTGGAAGAGAGCAGGATCTCGGCTTCACCCTTACACTTGGAAGTCGAGACGACAGCCCCAGTGGTCCTGACAGACCTTGATTACGCGGATGACTTCAGCCTGCTCTCCAACAACATTGAGCAAGCGCAGGAACTCCTGAACAGAGTGGAGCTAGAGTGTGCCAAAGTTGGCCTTAGGCTAAATGCCAAGAAAACTGAGGTCATCACCTGCAACATCTCTCCCGAACATCAACCCCTGACTATAATCGGAGGGGCTGTGCTGAAAGAGGTTAAGGACGTAAAGTACCTGGGCTCTTGGATCAGCTCAACCGAGCAAGACCTAAAAGTGAGGAAGGCACTTGCATGGATGGCGCTGAACGGTATGATCTGCATATGGAACTCCACCATACCCCATCAAATAAAACTTAGCTTCTTCTTCCTTACAGTAGAAACTGTTCTACTCTATGGTAGTGAATGCTGGACCCTGAAGCCGACTCTGCAGAAATCTTTTAGACGGTGCTACACCAGGATGCTGCGGCGGTACTCAACATCAGCAAGGACGCACATGTTCCCAACAAAATCCTGTACAAAGGTATTCCGAGGTGAGCGACAAGGTAGCAGCCAGGAGGATGAGACTCGCAGGACACTGCCAAAGGCACAGAGAACTGATAGTCTCCAAACTGGTTCTATGGGAACCAACGCATGGGCACCGGTCACGAGGATGCCCCACATTAACCTATGTGGGGGTACTGAAGGAGGACAAAGGAGCTCAAAGTACCAGTGAACTGGCCCAATGTATGAAAGACAGAGATGACTGGAAACAACGATGGAAGGCTTATCTGAGGACGACCTAGAGATAAAGGTAATACATTTGTGCTTTAAAATCTGAGAAACATTCCTAAGAGCAGAGGACTCCGGTAAGAGTAGAGGTGGGGGGCTCTGTATTTATGTGCATGAGGATTGGTGCATCAACAGCATGGTCATAGAGACTCACTGCTCCCCTGACATTGAGTACATGTCTGTTAGATGCCGGCCTTATTTTCTCCCGAGAGAGCTAACTGTTGTGATTGTCACCGCTGTTTACATCCCACCGGATGCTAACGCTAGCACAGCACTCTCTCTCTTGATAAAGGTCATTAATGAACAGCAGCGGGCCCACCCTGATGGCGTTCATATTATAGCTGGGGACTTTAATAAGGCCAATTTAAAGACTGTACTCCCTAAGTTTCACCAGCATGTCAAGTGTCCAACACGAGGAGGCACTCTTGATCATGTGTACTCAAACATTAAGCACGGCTACAGAGCAATACCCCTCCCCATCTCGGACAGTCATACCATCTCTCACTGCTGCTCACTCCTGCATACACCTCCCTCAGATGCAGATCCAGGCCCACCACGAAGACTGTAACAACATGGCCCGAGAATGCACTCAGTGAACTTCAGGACTGCCTTCAGCACACAGACTGGGCCTTATTTCAGCATCAGGACCTGGAAACATACACAGTGACAGTACTGGACTACATCAAGTTCTGCATGGGAACTGTGTCTGTGGACAAAGTCATCCGGGTTTTTCCAAACCAGAAACCCTGGATGACCAGCCAGGTCCGCTCCCTCCTCAAAGCCCGCGACTCCGCTTTCAGGTCAGGCGACAGAGCTCTGTACAGTGTGGCTCGAGCTGACCTGAAAAGTGGAATAAAAACAGCCAAAGCGGACTACAACAGGAGGATAGAGTCCCACCTCGCCAGCAACAGACCACGAGAGGTGTGGCAGGGACTGCAGAGCATCACTAACTTTAGAGGATGTGATGTGACGTCAGGAGACCTGAGTGTGTCACTGGCAGAGGAGCTGAACAGTTTTTTTGCCTGCTTTGAAACACCGCAGTGATACTCATCCGTTTGTTATTGTTGACCCAGTGTAACTTGCTTGTTGAACTTGGAATCTGCCTGCGTTCATGCTTCTTTGACCCGCGAGAGCACACGTTTGAACTAGACCGTATTTACATTAGTTTACCTTAGCTGCCATTTCCGCGCAGAAGTTACAAGCCAACTCATTCGATATTTACTGCCATTGAAGAAGACACAGCAAGCTGAACAGTTTTTTTGCCCGCTTTGAAACATTGCAGTGACACTCATTTGCTCCAGCCCTGTCCCCACCCCCACCAGGCCCCACCACCCCCCCACTAACTGTAGGAGAGCACGATGTGAGGCGTGTGCTCCTAGCAGTGAACCCCAGGAAAGCCCCGGGCCCTGACGGTGTACCTGGAAAGGTGCTCCAAGCATGTGCACACCAGCTGTCCGGAGTCTTCTGCAGGATTTTCAACCTCTCCCTGGCCCAAGCAGTCATCCCCACCTGCCTGAAATCCGCCACAATTATCCCCATCCCGAAAAAGTCACTCGCATCCAGCCTCAGTGACTAATGCCCTATTGCCCTCACATCCATCATAATGAAGTGCTTCGAGAGACTGGTCCTTCAGCACATAAAGGACTGTCTCCCCCCCCCGCACTTGACCCACACCAGTTCGCATACTGGGCGAACAGATCCACAGAGGACGCCATCGCCATAGCCCTGCACACGGTGCTGAGTCACCTGGGTCAGCAGCACAGCTATGCCAGGATGCTCTTTGTGGATTACAGCTCGGCCTTCACCACCACCATCCCGGACATACTGACTGACCATAAAACTGGGCACTCTAGGCCTCCCTAGATCAGCTGGATCAAGGACTTTTTGACCAACGGACCCCAGACTGTGAGACTAGGCCCCCACCTCTCCTCCACCTGCAGTCTGAGCACCGGATCACCACAGGGCTGCGTGCTGAGCCCCCTCCTGTACTGCCTCTACACCTACGACTGCAGTCCGCCCATGACAACAACATCATCGTCAAGTTTGCTGACGACACCACAGTGGTCAGACTGATCTCACAGGAGACGAGGCAGCCTACAGAGAGGAGGTCCAGAGGCTGATGACCTGGTGCTCTGACAACAACCTGGCCCTGAACACGCAAAAACTAAGGAGATCATCGTGGACTTCAGGAGGAACAGGAGTGACCCGCCCCTCTACATCAACGGCGAATGTGGAAAGGGTCCACACATTCAGGTTCCTGGGAGTCCAGATCTCCGATGACCTCTCCTGGACAGCCAACATCACGGCTGTCATAAAGAAGGCCCGCTGCCGCTGGCCTTCTACCGCTCGTCCATCGAGAGCCTGCTGACCTACTGCGTCTCCACCTGGTACGGCTGCACTGAGGCTGACAGAGGAAGGCGTCAGAGGACAGTCAAGGCAGCACAGCGGATCATCGGCTGCTCTCTCCCCTCCCTGATGGACATCTACTCCACCCGGTGCCTCAGTAGAGCTCGAAACATCATCGAGGACAGTTTACATCCCGGTGCCCAGCTGTTTGACCTGCTGCCCTCTGGCAGGCGCTACAGGTGCATCAGAGCAAAAACAAACAGACTGAGAAACAGCTTCTTCCCGAGAGCCATCACCACCCTGAACTCGGGCATACAACGATTCCGGTCATTAGCATAATGCAAAATGTGCAATATTTATATCACTGCTACGCTTTTAGCACTACCTCAAAACTTATATTTATTTAACAACTCATGTGCAATACAATTATATGTGACTTTTACTCATCTGTATATACCATTCATCATTTGCACTAAAAATTAATACATATTCTGGTGACTCTGCAATACATATCTGCTTCCTGTGCAATACTATGTGAACAACATAGAAATACTAAGATCTGGGAATTGGACTATTCTTCATCAATATTTATCATCTAAATCATATTGTACACTGAGACTCAATTGTGCTGTGCACAAGTCTGCGTCTTATCTTGTATAAATCTTGTATATCTATTATACTATCTTTGTATACTTTTTAACTTAACTTACTATTGCACTGAAAGAGAAGCTCTCCAATCTCGTTGTACATCCTGTATAATGACAATTAAGGCTATTCTGATTCTGATTCTGAGCCAAAACATAATATTGTTGGTATATTTCTGTTTTGAAGCATTATATTTGCTATTTTTTCTGCATGTAAATATATCTTTTTTTTCCTCATATGAGAGTTTACAAAATTATGTAAGAATGTGGCCCTCACACACTGAAAAAAATGGATGCAGCCCTCCTCATGGTCAAAGTTGCCCACCCCTGCTCTAGCCCATTCCTTTAATTATTACAGTTCATAAATTTAACTTTAATCCAACCCTCAAGTATCAACACAAAGAAATGTGAATTTTCTCTCATTATGGACAAACCCCAGCCTCAGTCAATGAGCAGAGACCAACAAACCAGAAAACAGTTTATGAACTCACTTCAGAGACTCCAGTCTACAGCGTGGACTCTAGTCCACCACAAAGAAGCTTCATTCCTGAATCCTCAGGACCAGTGCAGCCAAGATCCAGCTGTCTCAGATGGGAGGGGTTGGACTTCAGAGCCGAGGCCAAAATCTCAAAGTGAGCATTTGACAGTCTGCTGTCAGAAAGTCTGCGATGACAAAAACATCATGGAATTACTGCCATGTGGACCATCCTGATGATATGAAAACAAATTTACTTTCTTAAAAATTGGATTTTTGGAACTAAAATGAAAAATACTTAGTCATTATGATGAGATAATAAGTCATAATAATCAGATAAAAAGTCACAATCATGACATTATGAGATCAGACATAATCATGAGATCAAAGGTTGAAATTATGAGGAAAAAGTCATAACTCCAAGATACAAAGTTAAAATCATGAGACACCATCCATGCATGCCAAATGACTTCTTATTTTATATCTCATAATTATGACTCTTTTGTTTCTTTACTTCTGAAATTCATTTTTTAAGTGGACAAAATGGTTATTTAGAGTTCCCTAAATTATTTTTTAAAATGGAGGTAACGGGCTTCCATGTGTTGATGCTTCAGTTCACATCAGGGATCATTTCTTTGTTTTTGTGTCTGATGATATTTTACAAATCTTCTTCTTTTGCCTTTTCATCAACACTGACAGTAGGCTATGCATTTTTATTTAACATCACAAAAGATATGCTGGAATGGAAAATTTGACTACAGTAAGAAGTCATCTTTGACACAGGCTGACCAATTTAGAGGAAATGTAGAGGAACAAAGCTGAGGCACCATAGTCTGAAAGTCCTTCAAGAGAAGCACAACTAACTTTTAATGGAATCAAATCTGGACTTACAGAGCTTTTCTGCAGTTCCTCACCGCTGGAATCAGTCTGAGTTTTCCTTGTTCAGAGGCGTTGTACTTCTAAGTCCAGTTCATCCAAAACGTCCTCTGACATCTGCAGCATGTAGGCCAGAGCAGAGCAGTCAAAGTCAGAGAGACGCTTCTTCAATCTGTTGTCTGAGTTCAGCAGCTCTTGGATCTCCTGATGTACAGCGTGGTCGTTCATTTCTGTCAGACAGTGTAAGATGTTGATGCATCTGTCAGGAGAGACTTTGTTGCTTGTCATCTTTTTTAAGGACTTAATGACTCTTTGAATGATATCTGGGCTGTTGTCTGTTTGGCCCAGAAGTCCTTGTAGGAGTCTTTGGTTAGACTTCAGTGAAAGGCCATGAAGAAAGCGGACAAACAGGTCCAAGTGACCGTTCTTACTGAGAACAGATTTCTGCAGGGCTCTCCTCAGGAAGACATCCAAAGATGCACGACTCCAATTGACATCTTCATCGTCATCTTCATCTTCATCTTCATCTTCATCGTACGGAATACTTCTAACACTCCAATCGTCACCTTCGTTGTACAAAGACCTGTCTTCATAAAATACCTGCCTTGAATTCCACTGTCTTTGCATTAAAGCCTGGAGTATTTCTGTGTTTTTGTTTGTGAAGCAGTGGAACATGTAGACTGCAGACAGGAACTCCTGAACACTCAGGTGAATGAAGCAGTAGACTGTCCTCTCAAAGATCACGCTCTCTCTTTTGAAGATCTCAGTACAAACTCCTGAGTGCACCAAAGCTTCAGTGACATCCAGACCACACTGCTCCAGATCTTCTTGGTAGAACATGATGCTTCCTTTATCCAGATGTTCAAATGCCAGCCGCCCAAGCTTCAGGAGAACTTCCCTATCAGAGTCCATCAGCTCCAAAGACCTCGTGTCCTGACCCTCCTCGTACTTGTGCTTCCTTCTCTTCGTCTGAACCAGCAGGAAGTGTGAGTACATGTCGGTCAACGTCTTTGGCAGCTCCCGTCTTTGTTCTGCGCTCATCATGTACTCCAGAACTGTAGCTGTGATCCAGCAGAAGACTGGGATCAGACACATGATGTGGAGGCTCCTGGACGACTTGATGTGTGAGATGATCCTGCTGGACAGATCTCCATCTCCAAACCTCCTCCTGAAGTACTCCTCCTTCTGGGCGTCAGTGAAGCCTCGAACTTCTGCAATCCTGTCAACACATGAGGGAGGGATCTGATTGGCTGCTGCAGGGCGGGACGTGATCCAGATGAGAGCAGATGGGAGCAGATTCCCCTTGATGAGATTCACCAGCAGGGTGTTCAGTGGAGATTTCTGTGTGACATCGGACACGGCCTCAGAAGAACCAAAATCCAAGGACAGCCTGCTTTCATCCAAGCCGTCGAAGATGAACAAAAGCTTACAGAGAGCAAGAGTCTCCGCGGTTAGCCCCTTTAAAGTTGGATGGAAAACCCAGAGAAGATTAAGAAGACTGTAACTCTCATTTCTGATCAAGTTCAACTCCCTGAACGAAAGCAGAACCACCAGCTTGATGTCTTGGTTCTGCTGACCTTCTGCCCAGTCCAGAGTGAACTTCTGCACTGAGAACGTTTTTCCAACACCAGCAACGCCGTTGGTCATAACCACTCTGATGGGTTTCTGTTGGTCAGAGAAGGCTTCAAAGAGTTCATGGGGCTTGATTGGAGTCTCATGGATATTTTTCTTGTGTGCTTTTTCAAGCTGCTGAACTTCATGTTGAGTGTTCACCTCTTCGCTCTGCCCCTCTATGATGTAGAGCTCAGTGTAGATTCTGTTGAGGAGGGCTCTGCTTCTTTCTTCACCCGATCCTTCAGTCACACATTCACATCTCTCCTTCAGACTGGTCTTATGTGCATCCACAACCTCCTGCAGGCCTCCTTTAGACAATAACAGAGACAGAAATAGCATCATGACCATTGTTTTAGTGTTTGTAAGAATCAAGAAAGAGCTACCTTTCCCCTCTCCATTTCTAGCCCATTTCATAACATGCTCATGTTTCCATTTTTGCAGAAGGATTTTACAAATCTGAAGAGAATTTTATCTGTTAGAGGGCCTAAACAGGAAGATAAAAAAATCAGGCATTGAACTGTTTTAATTGTACGTTATGTGCTGTGCTCTGATAATCTCAACACTCATAACCATTCTGTCCCACCACCGATCTAGAATCTAGTCCTCCAAGACAGAAATCTGATCAAACTTGATCAAACAAAATGAAGAAGAAGAAACATAGCATCAACTGAAAACACAACATGGAAGAGAGCAGAGAAGAGGGGATGATGGGGGTCTATGGACCAGTTTTGACTGAATAATCCTGGACGAACAAAAGAAAAAAAATTGGAAAAAAGACGTCGTGAACGTGAGCCGTTCCTCCATTCTGAGCTCTACCCAACTTTATGTATCAGGTCAACAATGTTTGTTTTTATTTTACACCTGCTTCTTTGTTCCTCAGTCTGCTCATTTCTTTATTGGCTACATTCATGTCACAATTCATGGAGTCATGACTCCGTTGCTTTCCTCACACATGAAGATTTTTGGTCATAAATACTGAACAAGTTTAATATTTACGATTGTCTGTCTCGACCTCTTTCAGAGCTGAATATCAGGACGAATTGACTCTTAACACCTCAGACCACAGAATCATCTTTACAGAAAATGGTGTACAACAATAATCTGGTGTTTGCTGTCCTTGGTCGAGAAGAGGGAAAGTCAGGATAAGAACAGCCTGATAATCTTTGTGTGAAAACTTTTAAAGTCAAACAATTAAATTCATTTAAAAAGAAACAATAAGTACTTGTCAATTACAATAAAATCATCTTTAATTGGACGCAATTCCAAATTTATCTCATGAAATTTAGCTTCACTGCTTGGCATTGAGTGTGCATTATTGAATATAGATTCCAGTAAAATAGCGATTTTTCACTATTAAATTAAACACTTTATTATCATTATATAGATAATACCCTTTAATTTGTAACAATCTGAAGCTAAGAATAACTCCAGTGGGAGCCAAAGTTGCTCATCCTGCTGGAGGAAATATAATCCAAGTGTCTGAGAGACAGTTGATGAGCAGTGGACCAAAAAAGTATCCCAAAGCAAAGAGGCACAGCCCTAACATTTATAACAAACATCAGCAAGCTGTTGTCTGTGTTGTGTTTAAAGAAAGTCTGGACCACAGAGGCAGGAGACTGACAAAAAGCTTTAAAGTGTTCAATTAAACACAAGCAGGTTAACAGGAATCAAGAAGCACACAAATTGTCACAAACAAAACTGAAGAGGCTCAGGGCTGGCTGGAGACTGAAAGCTGGAGTGTTCTGCAAAATCCCGCTGAATGCTGCAAAGCCACACCCTGGAGGAAAAATGATCAAAATAGGCAGCAGTTAGTAACTGAGAATTATCAAATTACACAACACTAGAAAATACAAAATGTCTCTTTTGAGTTACACAAGAAAGGTCAACAGAAAGTTTGACAGTACCGAACAGGATGGGAATTATCTGGCAGAGTAGTGGAGTCTTGACTGGTCTTTATAGGAGAGGTGATTTTCAATAGGAAGCATGCGTGCCTCAGATGAGCCACAGGTGTGACTCTGCTGCAGTTCCAAGAGAAAGCACCAACCAGCCCCGCCTTCTTCCTCACAGACTCCTGAGGGAGAAAAAATAGGGAGGGGGAAAAACAAACAGCACAGAACAAAACAAAAGCAAAACACCCAGACCATAACAGCCTGGTCTTTGTAAAGTGCAGGTCTTACCATCTGTCTGCTGCCCAGGTCTTGCTGCGTCGGACACGAGCCTCCTTTTTCTGGATAAAGAAAATATCACCTTAGATTTTTGGGATGACTCTTGACCTCAAGCTCAGCAGGTCACACACACCTTGTACAGAACGCTACGCTGGTGGATTATGTAGAAACTAGGGCTGTAAAGTCGACTGATCGACTGATTGGTTGATGCGTGCTCAGTCGACCAAAATTCTGATTGGTCGATCAAATGTGTCAATTTATTTTTTTCCCCTGCGGTTCATTTCATCAGGAGAAACATATCAACTGAAATGGGGGTATTTTCTGAGCACCCCCATTTCAAAGGTAACATCATGTCTCAGAACACCATTTTAATGTGTTTATCATTCATTTCAATATTTTTATATCAGAACATTTCAATATTCTAGTCTAACAATCGTTTATCCGTTTTATAACCGCATGCGTTCTGCCCACTGCAACAGCGACATCCCTTACCCAGTCCACGCTGGATTTTATGCCTCATATCAACACCCACATGCAAAAACAACATCACAGAACGATTTGACCATTTTATTTCTCAGGATATGAGGTCCATTGGTGTCGTGGAATGCCAAGGAAAACAATGGAACCTGGATATTCAGTGCCAGCGCGCCTCACAATTCCCCAGCACTAACAGCAAAATACGAGGGAGTAAAAAGAGAAAGTTTCTGAGTTAATAGATAAAGATAACATATGTGTGCGTCTCTTCTAATGGAGTCCTATATGACAGTGACTGCCCATTTCATTGATGAAAACTGGAAAGCAAAGAGTCTTGTGTTGAGAGTAAAAAAGGGAAAGGCTCTCACACAGGATAACGGGGGGCTTTGGTCGATTTTTGGTCGACAATTGCTGCGTTTTAGTCGACCAACAATTTTCTTGGTTGATTACAGCCCTGTAATTTTCTTGTCTATACATTAATAAACATTCTTTAGAACTAGCTTCAGCTAGCTGTTTATTCCTCTTCTTATTGTGGATAACTCACAAGTCACTTCAACACTTCCTGTTACAACATTAACTTTATACGTGGCCTCCTGATGACATACTGCCACCTACTGGTGACACCTTTGTTAGCACTTATCATTACAAGCCCTGAACTATATTATTTGCTGATCACATTCATATGGCTTCATATTCATCTACACACATGATTCAAAAGGTGGGAGAAACTGAGGGGAAGTATCCAGTCTGAGCAAACACTGACATGTGACTGTATCAAACTCCTGGATTTTATTTTTAAAAGGCAGCGTCCCTACCAACTGAGGCCCTGTTTACACAGAGATACTCTCACCTGAAACACACAGGTTCTTCCTTTGCGTTTTCAAAAGCAATCCACGTTCACATGGAGACGCCAGAACAACTGAAAACACTGTACTGTGCATGCTGCTTGAGTCGATGGTGATGTAGGTTTGCACAGAGACAGCGCTGCTACAACACATGTACGAAGAAGAAAAACTTTTCACAAACAACAATGGCGAGCGGATGTACAAAGACGCAGGAGTTTCAACAAATCTGTCTGGATAGTTTTGTCTGGATAACAAACTGAGCACAGTAAGCAGCTCACATGTTACTCTGTAGACACTGAAGCTGTTGTTGTTCCTGGTATTTGAGTGCAGCCTTCATGTGAAAGAGTACTGCACATGTGGTGAACCCCGTTCACATGAAGCCAGGCAAAGATGTGTTTTCAAGACGCTCCACTCTGGACCCTGGTTACAAAAGTTTGTGGATTCAGGCACTTCAGGCACCGTTCCAATGAAAATGAGAGGCAAATATACATTGAAAAGTTCAAATTCTACCAAAAACAAAGCAGAGTAAACACCACCTGAACCACCACCACCTCAAACAAGAACTGACACTAAGTCTTGAGGCCTCCTCAAACACTAACAGGACAAACTGATTTTGCCAAAATATAGTTGCATTATGAGAACACCTAGATAAAATGTAACCTAACTAAGACTTAAATTCACATTATCACCCTGTCATGCTAACAATGCCAATGCAGTCACCATGGAGATGTACTGCCCCTGTTACCAACCTCTGACCTGTTGGCGCTTTGCATCATGGTAAACAATACACAAGGCAGACTGGGCTGAATTCAGTTTTCAACTGTTCAAGACTGTCGTGGAGAATCGCCGCTCTGAGTGTAGCAGAGTGGAAGCCTAATGCAGTCCTAGGGCTCTAATTTAGAGACCAGGCGCAAGCACAGGCGCACCTGCCTGCGCCCGGCCTTCACCGCACGGACAGGGTGTGACCTGCGCACTTTGCAAGTTTCCTGCAGTGCCAAGAGAGGTGCACTCATAGCGCACAGGGCGCAGAGGTTTCGCGTCACGCCCACGTCTCTGCCTCTCACGCAAAGGCAGAGTGGGAGGAGAACAGGCGTGAGTGGGATTAACACAGCCGATCGCTGTCTTCACCAATCAAATGGCGCCTCTGCTCGCCTTTAAATGCGCTGCGGCGAGGCGCAGCGTCTGATTGGTCTGAATTATCCCTGCCACAGCAGGCACAGTGTGCTGGAAAGTCCCTTCAGCAGGAGAATTGCTGGGCGCCAGGATGCGTCACCGTGTGGGCCAGCTCCGGACGGATGTAATCTGTTCCTTTGTCATTAATAAAAATAAGAGACAGTTTCACACCCGCTGTCTTATCCATTCATACTTGTGATCCACCTGCATTCCTGCACGCCAAATAGCAGAGCCTTTAGTGATATACTGTATACTCTCCCGGTGTCTCCTCCTCATCCTCCTTGCAATAATGTTCTCCATCTTTTTAGATCACATTAAAAATAAAGACTAAAACAGAGGAATATGGGAAATAACAGGTAAATCCTGAGTGACGTACATTTATTTTCTCTTTTTTCTCTGTCTTTTTCTCCCTCTTTTCTTTGAATTTAATGAAATAGAGAAGCCAGTTATATCCTCAGTATCAGATGTTACGTCTGTTTATTGTTGACTTGTAAGATGTGCATCAAACTTCCAGCTGCCGTCAGGTTAAGTTTCCATTATGACAAACAGCTTTAATCCGACATCAGATGTGGCCGGACAGTTAATATAGATACAAATGTATATGTTGGTTCAGACGGTTACATTAAATAGTGATTGTTGTGATTGTGTATTGCATTAAAATGTGCCTGAATCTTTGGAAACCTGCCTCTGTGCGCACATGTGCGCTTGTCACCAAATTACAGCTGCGGAGGGTGCGCTTCACCCTGCGCCGAGGTTAGACCAGGTTGAAGCTGGCAAGCTTTCAGCGCATTTTCTGCACTGTTTTTGGCACGAAATTGTCACTGCGCCAACATGAATCTGCTGACACCTCCCCCTGGTGCGCCGTCACCTCCCTTGATCTTGCGCCGTCACACCCAGTTTTGTGCAGGACGGTCTACCAAATTGTCCATCTGGCAGCGCAAGGCGGTGCGCCGGACGAAATTAACACTGCGCGGGGTGCGCCAGGCTTGCGCCCCCTGCGCTGCGCCACGAAATTAGAGCCCCTAAGGTGAACAGTGTTACAGTGGCATGTACAGGGCTCAATTGGGCTGATTGTGGCTCAATCCTGAAAGCTTTCTGTGGAAAATTGACAAGGACGTATCACTTTGTGCCCTGACTGTGTCCCGCTCAAGAATGATGCAAGTGACAGGAATCAGTCTGGGCTTATGTGACACAAACTGAGCTCGAGTGGGGTCAAGGTCCCATCCTCATTCTCTGTAAAAAGGTTGTTTTAAATTTTACAGTAACTTACTGGTAAATATCTGTACAGTAGCAATAACCTATTTTAATTTGCATCATAACACCTGTATATTTAGTCAAGTTGTCATTACTGTAACATGGTTTACTGAAAAATGTTTTTTTTGGGATGGATATGTTTTTTTACATCTGTAAAAATGTTAGAAATCTTAAAGCAAAGTCAAAATTCTGACTTTTATCTCAGAATTCTGATTTTAATAAAATCCAAAAGTCTGAGATTAAAGTCAAAATTCTGGACCCCTAAAATTGACTGAAAGTCTGTCGATAAAGGTTTGTAAATAAAATCACATCATTTTGAACCAAAATAAAATGAAACAAACTGTGAAACAGAACACTTAAAATTTATAAAACACTTTAAAACAAGTGACGCCAAAAACACAATATTTGATGAACTTGTTAATACAGAGTATAAAATATGACCAATTACAAACTTCATAAAAAGTTCTTAAATATTCTAACTTTGTTTTATCTTAATCTGATGTTCCAGATAATAGACATATGAAAGATAGATAGACACAACATTCTCGTTCATGATCATCACAGGCTGTTGGACGACAGAATCACACACTGAGTTCCTCTAAGATCTCTTACTTTGGCCCTGAAGCTCCAGGTTGATCATTAAACTCCATATTAAAGTCTCTGGACTGGTCACTCTGCAGGGACAAACATCCGGACACCTCAGACTCTGCCATGTCTTCATCTTCCACAGGAACACTCATCTTATCTGAGGAGAAAAAACAGGTCAAAGACCAGAGAACAGGAGAAAACTCACATGCAGAGAGACAAAGGCCAGAGGAAACAGCTTTAGAAGAGCAGTGCAGCACCACAGAGGCTCACTTTACTCTCATGTCTTTATGTTACTAACTTACTACAGAGGATTAGGGCCACGTTAAAAACAAAAAAAAAGTAAGGTTATGAGAATAGAGTCGCAAAGTTAGGAGAAGAAGAATGTTTGAACTTGATTTAAATGATGTTTTGTATATTTAATTGTGTTTCTTAATATGTATGTAAATTAATAACTGATGATTTTTTTGTTGGTAACTGTAGTGACACTAAAGCAACACTAATGATCAAACATCTCTTCAATATTATTCTACATCTCCATTTTAAGAGAAATTATTCTTAATGTAATTTAGACAATTTTTTAAATATTGATGGATACTCATTTACAGGTAATGATGATAGAAACTGTAATAACTGTTTTATGTTACAGTGACACCAAACTGCCTGATGATCTCACATCCCCTCTGCACTGTACTGCAGCTCTTACTTTAGAGAAACAGTTTTTCATGTATTCTATATGATTTTCTTTTAAATATTGGCATATATTAATAAGTAGGTTATGACTATTAAACTGTAAAAACTGTACTGTTTATGTCTGTACCTAAGTAACATCTCTTCCAGTTAATACTTCAGGTCTGACTTTAGAGAAATATGTGTTAATGGACTTTATATTATTATTTTTATATTGATAAATAGGTAATGACAAAAAAACTGTAATAACTAAACTATTGTTTACTGTATTGACTCCAAAGTCATCTCAATGATCAAACATCCCTTCTAGTTTATACTAAAGCTCTGAATTTAGAGACATAACGTAAGAAAGAATTCTGTTGATGTTTTGAGTTCATTTTATGTCCTGCAGCTTGAATCAAAATTCCACATAACATAATCCTCTGGTTGTGTCCTGTAGCGCCCTCTCCTGCTGAAATAATGTCAGAGCATGAATCCAAAGGAGCCACGCGTCCTGACTTGGTGGGCCTTTCTCAAACCGCCCCCTACACACTCTCCCTACCCACTACCCCTCCGTTTGCGCGTCCTCGCGGAAAGGGTCCGCCATATTAAGGGCTGTCCAAAACCGATTCACAGGGAGGGTAGTGGGCTGTAAAACCCTCCACAAGCGAGTCTGCACGGATGCCGACTCGCTGAACACGTGCAGCACTAAAGTGTGTCCGGTGTCAGCCATAGAGGAAGCAACAAACAAATGTAAGTTCCACGCAGCCTGCACAAACTCTGTTAAACTAAGACAAATAATTCATGATTGTCATCCAGATGTTTACGACTTCAGTTGTACATGTCACTGATTATGAAATTAAGGCCTTCCCTGCATTAGTCCAAAAACAGTTTGTTAGATGAAATATGTTATATTTACAAGGAATGTAACAAAAACCAAATAACTAATAAAATGTGAGTGAAAAATGAAAGCGCTTTTGTAAGAAAAGAATGATAAGGAATAAGTGAAATAATTTGTATTGTACGAGGATAAAAACGGTTTTTTTTAATTACCTGAGACACGTTAATTAGGCTAATTTCAGCACTGAGATACATATAGGCTGATTAAAATTGTTGCAGAAAGGTTCTCTGCTAATATTTAGGCCATTTCTTATTTTTATTATGTACTTAGGATTTTTTTTCATAAACTCAAAGTACAGGAAAAATAGCCTAGCTGCCTTTTGCTTCTCTGACGTTAAAACACATTAAAAATTAAAACCCAACATACCATCAAGGTTCAAGTTCAGTCTCAAAATATTAATAATAAACATTATTATGCCAGGGTTTAAAATATGTTGGGAAACTTTAAAAAGATCGACCTTACATTAAATTATGCATTGAAGGACGATTTTTTTTTTATTCAATCTCATATAATTTAATAAAGATAAATAAAATCAATATCCAGAGAGAGTTTTTACTGAATGTGAGCAACAAAAGTCCAGAGGCTCACATTCCACTGCTCCGTAATCAAATGTAAAAGATGCCTTAAACCTCTGCACCTTTTAGAGGATCTCATCTGCTCATGTTTCAGTCATTGCTGGATCAATGCAAGAACTGCTGCTCGTGCAAGATGCCGCTTCGAAACCATGGCAACATACACTTCCTGTTTCCGCCTGAGGGAGGGAAGTTTATCCCAAAGTTTACTGCTGTAGTCCTACCCTTCACCATGATGAAGTGGACTACATTCAGCTGCGAGTGTGACTCCGTGACGGAGTGCACTCCA
Organism: Scarus forsteni; assembly: GCA_036419115.1. Taxonomy (NCBI): domain Eukaryota; kingdom Metazoa; phylum Chordata; class Actinopteri; order Labriformes; family Labridae; genus Scarus; species Scarus forsteni. The sequence continues at coordinate 34,302 of JAZDUH010000134.1, read as the reverse complement.
TTTCGGAGGGGGAGTGTGTAGGGGGCGATTTGACAAAGGCCCGGTGTGTGCTGTGAGGTCATATGTCAAATTCCAGCTAAAATACACTCATGGGGTCAAAGGTTACAGGCATTCAGTTCTGGATTTCTGCCATGCTGTTGATGTTCATGGGTTCTCTTTCATGATATTATGGAATATTTGGTAGAAACAAAGTTTATCAGCTTCAGTTCTAAATATTTTGTCCTTGCAGTCCATTCAATGGTAAAGAGGTTAAAAAGGATTTACAGGTCATTGTACTCTGTTCCCTCTTTGTAGATTTTACACAGCGTCCCAACTTCTTTGGAAATAGAGTTCATACACACACTCCCTCAGTGCATTTTATATTGCATTAGATAAACTTGAATTGGTTTAATGTCTTTATGTTCTGAGCACAGAGAAGCAGCTCAGATTCTAATTCTTTTTTACTCAGTTGTTTTGATGCACTTCTACAGAGCCCCTTTGGTGCCACAGAGGAAGAAAATATATAACTCGTGCACACGATATATTAAAAACGTGCGAACGACATATTAAAACGTGCGCTTGAAATACGTATTTGTGCGCACGTTTTAGCTAAAACGTGTACACGAATAAAGTTATTAGTATTTCGGCGCCGCGTTTTAATATGTCAAGCGCGCATTTTAATATATCGTGCGCAAGAATAAGTATCTTCTGTGCACGGGTTATATATTTTTTTTTCTCCATGGCACCTCAGGGACTCCGTACATTTCTCAGATCAGAATTTAAATTCTCTGAACTGTTAGTTCAACCTCCACAACATTTAGTCATTTTTGCACATCAAAGTGTCAGTTTCTCATTCTTTTCTACAAATCGCAAATGCTTTTGGATACACATTATTTGCTTGCATACAATTCCATGCTGTTTAAAAACATCATCATTTGCTCAAGTCAGTAAAAATCAACAGTACATATGGATGTGGAACAGGCATGTTGTTGTAAATAAGTGTTTATTCTCTTTTGTGTGTTGCAAATGTTTTTTATTTTGTTGCAAAAAATAAAAAAATAAAACGTGTTTGTCTTACCATCTGTCTGCTGCCCAGGTCTTGCTGCGTCGGACACGAGGCTCCTCTTTCTGGATAAAGAAAATATCACGTTAGATTTTTGGGATGACCCTTGACCTCAAGCTCAGCAGGTCACACACACCTTGTGCAGAACACTACGCTGGTAGATTATGTAGAAACTGTCCATATTATTTGCTGATCACATTCATATGGCTTCATATTCATTTACACACATGATTCAAAAGGTGGGAGAAACTGAGGGTAAGTATCCTGTCTGAGCAAACACTGACATGTGACTGTATCAAACTCCTGGATTTCATTTTAAAAGACAACGTCCCTACCAACTGAGGCCCTGTTTACACGGAGATACTCTCACCTGAAACACACAAGTTCTTCATTTGAGTTTTCAAAAGCAATCCACGTTCACATTGAGATGCCAGAACAACTGAAAACACTGTAGTGTGCATGCTGCTTCAGTAGATGGCCATGTAGGTTTGCAGAGAAACAGCGCTGCTACAACACACGTACAAAGAAGAAAAACTTTTCACAAACAACGATGCCTCCACCTCAAACAAGAACTGTCACTAAGTCTTGAGGCCTCCTCAAATTCTAACAGGACATACTGATTTTGCCAAAATATAGTTGCATCATGAGAACACCTAGACAATTGTAACCTAACAAAGACTTAGATTCATATTATCACCCTGTCATGCTAACAATGCTAATGCAGTTACCATGGAGATGTATTGCCCCTGTTACCAACCTCTGACCTGTTGGCACTTTGCATTGTGGTAAACAATACACAAGACAGACTGGGCCAAATTCAGTTTTCAACAGTTCAAAACTGTCGTGGAGAATCACCGCTCTGAATGTAGCAGAGTGGAAGCCTAATGCAGTCCTAAGGAGAATGGTGTGACCCTGTCATGTACAGGGCTCAATCAGGCTGATTGTGGCTCAATCCTGAAAGCTTTCTGTGGAAAACTGACAAGGACGTATCACTTTGTGCCCTGACTGTGTATCACTTTGTGCCCTGACTGTGTCCCGGTCAAGAATGACGCAAGTGACAGGAATCAGTCAGGGCTTACGTGACGCAAACTGAGCTCGAGTGGGGTCAAGGTCCCATCCTCATTCTCTGTAAAAAGGTGGTTTTAAATTTTACAGTAACTTACTGACAACAAGATGGCAGTAAGTTACTGGACCCCTAAAATGACTGAAAGTTTGTCGATAAAGGTTTGTAAATAAAATCACATCATTTTGAAAAAATAAACAAACTGTGAAACAGAACACTTAAAGCTTATAAAAGACTATAAAACAAGTGACGGCAAAAACACAATATTTTATGTATTTGTTTATGTAGAGGATAAAATATGACCAACCAAAAACTTCATAAAAGGTTCTTCAATATTTTGACTTTGTTTTATCTTAATCTGATTTTATAGATAGATCGATTTCATGATCAACACGGGCTGTTGGACGACAGAATCACACACTGAGTTCCTCTAAGATCTCTTACTTTGGCCCTGAAGCTCCAGGTTGATCATTAAACTCCATATTAAAGTCTTGGGACTGGTCACTCTGCAGGGACAAACATCCAGACACCTCAGACTCTGCCATGTCTTCGTCTTCCACAGGAACACTCATCTTATCTGAGGAGAAAAAAACAGGTCAAAGACCAGAGAACAGGAGAAAACTCACATGCAGAGAGACAAAGGCCAGAGGAAACAGCTTTAGAAGAGCAGTGCAGCACCACAGAGGCTCACTTTACTCTCAGGTCTTTATGGTACTAACTAACACAGACAGTCTGTCACCAAACATGGACAAATCACATCATCACTTCCACCTTGGTGTCTTTGTTCACGGGTAACAGTGAGCAGAGACACTGATGGATTAAAATCAGAAGTTTGAGAACTAAGTTAGAAAACTTTCATTAAAGTCAGAGTTCTTGAGAGTCAATGCAGAATTTTGGGAGTGGCCCTTTGAGTCCCAGCTCAACTGTTTGGTCAATGAATTCAGGAATATCTAACATGTTAAAAAAATTCAAGTTTTTATAAGATTGATCTAATTCAGATTTTAAGGTAGAAGATTTGAAGACTGCAGGATAAATACTCACCTTATTTAGCTTTTCAGTTCCCCCTGTGCACTGTTTTCACAGACTGTAGCTCAGAGTTCAACACCTTCATAAATATCAGGACTTTGAACCGTCTGTTTTGATCCAGCTCACTAAAAAAGGAGGAAGAGGGAAGTAAGATGAAGAATCAGCTTTAACCCTTTAACTTCAACATCAACTGTTTGGCAGAGGACAAAAAAATCCAAAAAAATAACACATCATTGTTTGTTTTTGTCAGAGTTTTAGGATACAGAAAAATCTGCAAACCAAAAGAACTGATATTTCCTTTGTGTGGGATTGAAAGGTGTAAAAAATGAAATGTTTTTATCACCCTCATTTTTTAAAATACTTAACTTCAATGAGAATTTTTTTTTTCAGCATTCTTTTTTATTGAATTTTTGGCACATCATTACCAGAAATTTACCATTCGTTACAATGAATCTGTGCATTTTCACATTGGCAAATCATAACATTATGAAGAATAAAGGTATGCATATCTATAAAGATACATAACCGTAAACATATACGTATATAAAATCCATCCCCCCCAAAAAAGGGGCCATATCTGCATAAAGTTGAACAAAAAAACAGAAAATAAATGAATAAAATATTTAAAAGAAAATAATTAGCTATAAACACATACATACACATACAAAGTTAAAGTATTAACAATAATAACTAGAAAAGAAATAATAAAATACAGTAAAAGGGTTAGAAGTGTTAAGTAAAACAGTTATGGCTAGAATAAATAAATAAATATATACATAAATAAAAAAATATATAAATATAAAAATATAAATTATAAGAATCGTTGTAATATATAGTGACATTATAAAAAAACACAAACCCATACTTAAAATAGCCACAAGGCTAAAGAGAGAATAAACTAATAATAATGATTACAAAATAAATCAGTAATAATAAATAGTAATAATAATTATAATAAAATAAGAATTCAGAATATGATTATGATACTAGTAAAAATTAAAAAAGTAAGAGGCCAGAAGAGGGAATGCACATACTGCTATCCAGCAAATCAGACGTTTTATTTTTTTTTCTTTAAAGTGCTTATTTGTGCCAGAAAAATGAACAAGAAAAAAATTATACACTGACTGAGAACATCTACCAGAACAAAACAAAATGAGAGAATTTTAAGTTATTTTATTGCTATTATACTTGCAAACATTCAGGCCTTTTCTAATTGATTTTATCTCAAATATTTGTTAATTTTAAATCATCAGATAATTAACTTTTAACTTTTTAAACCTTTGAATCCCACACCATGAAAATATGTGTTTTTTGGTTTGTTTGTAGTTTTCTCTGTTCCCTGAAATGTTAAGGGAAGCAAACACTGATTTGATGTGTTCTGTTTTATAAAACATTAAATAGGCCTGAGTTTATTTTGGACCTCTGCCAAACAGTTGAGCTGGTAGTTAAAGGGTTAAGAGGAATGAAGTTGGCTTCATGACTTGAAGAAAAAGAAGCTGATTTTGGCCCAGATTTCTTCACAGCACTTCTGTGGACAGAGACAAAGGAAATGAGTGGAACAGATTGAGACAGGCAGATAGGCAGTCTTGTGTCAGAGCCTTTTCTACTGTAAAGCACTTTGGTTGGCCACTGGCTGTTTAAATGTGCTCCAGAAATAAAGCTGACTTTGGATTGACATGGACAAATGAACCATGAATCAATGTTTGAATTTATGTATGTATGAGTGAAGTATGAATGAATGAATATTTGAAAGTACATATGAGTATATATGAATGTTTGTTTAGCATTTTTATGTTTGCACATTTGGACTGAATGCATGTTTACAGTATGAATTCTAAATAATTGTGTTTTTCCCCCATCATTCCTTTAAAATACAAAGATCATTGTCTGAGTAATGGATCATCTCAGCTTCATTGTTCTCTCTGCTCTCCTGCAGCTCTCTGCTTGTCTTCTTGTCGTCTCCACTTCAGACTGAGGGTGGCAGCACTGTTTGATTGTTCCATACTCAGTTATGAGGACACCATCTCCACAAGTTCAAAAAGAACTCATCTTTATTGAGACATTCAGGAAACAGAAAATAAATACAGAAAGGACAGGTTTTCATCTGACAAAGAGAGGGTTTCATTTACACAAAAATAAAGACAAACAGATTATTACATTTTCATTTCATTGACTTCAGCCACGTGGCTGATGCAAACCTTTTAGCAGACAGAGAAACAGCCGTCACCTCAGGTTCAACTAAAAAGAAATAAAGAACAGAAGATGAACTTGTGAAGAAAATGAGTTCAGAGGATTTCTGAAATTTAAGACAATACCGCTGCCATCCAACAGATTTACATCCTCAGTTATGGGGATCTTGGTGCATGAATTCACTTGATCATGAGCTTTCTTTTTTTAGAAATCAGATTTCAAAATGCAGACATGACCTGTGACAAAACTACTAAGCTGATAAAAATGTCTGATTACTGTGTGGCAAAGATCTTGGCACGTTTCTGTTCAATTAAACAGAGTAAAGTTTGATGGGAACACACTGTTGAAGTTGAATTTGAGATATTAGGACAGTTTTTTATGTGCTGCAGGCTACAGTAAAAACATAAAGACAAATGAGAAGGTTTAATAAATGTACATCAGGATAATTATGACAAACAAAGGAAGAGTTTCAAATATTGGCAGGAAAATTAACCCTTTAACTACCAGCTCAACTGTTTGGCAGAGGCCATCAATAAAAAAGGGAAATTTAATATTTTAAATCAAATTGTTGTCTGATTTAATTCACATTTCAGGAAACAAAGAAAACTGCAAACCAAAAATATTATGCAGTGGGGTTTAAGGTTTAAAAAGTTAACAATTCATTACAAGATGACACAAAAATGCAAAAATGTTTTAGGTAAAATCAATTAAAAAAGGCTAAAATGTCTGAAAATACAATTAAATTAAAAATAACTTAAAACAGATTATATTGAGTTTGAAAATATAAAAATGTTTTGTACAAATAACAGATTTTCTTTTAATATAAAAAATTAAATTATTAATTGGGTAAATATTTAAAATAATAGTGTTGATAATAATAATGGCTTTTAGCTTTTAAACCTTTGAATCCCACACAAAGAAAATATCAGTTCTTTTGGTTTGTTTGTAGTTTATTCTATATCCTATACAATGGCAGAAACAAACAATGTTGTTTTTAACACATTAAATATTCCTGAATTTATTGACCTCTGCCAAACAGTAACTGGGAGTTAAAGGGTTAAAGATAATCCAGATTAAAAATAAATATCTGGTCTAGTTAAGGCCTTGTGTTTGTTTCACAAATATTAACAATAGATGGAAATTTCTTATTGAAAATGAGGAAAACTTTTTTTAACATAAAAACATGCTGTCATTGATTTTCTGTGACAGTTACTATCACTGGAAAAAAAAGATTTAAATTTGAGGCTTAGTAATTAAAGATTAATTCAAGATTAATTTGTTGAATGTTGATGCATCCAAAAATAGTTTTTGCCCCCGTTGGACACGAAGCTGTCGGCCGTGTATCAATTCAATGATTATTATTAAGTTAAAAATTCAATGTTTCTGCACCTGGATACTATTTTAGATCAAATAATACAAGCAGTCAGCCAAATTTCATGAGGATTATCAGCAGGAATGTGATGTTTTCAGGTCCTAGACCTTCATCAGATCCCCTCCAGATTGTCTGAAAACCACAGAAACACTTCAAGATCATGAAAACTCATTTTGATGAAGACATTTGATGATGCATCCACCTTAAATATTAAAAAGAATCAGTATGGACCCTGTATTTAGTTGGTACTGGATCAAATCTTCAGTATTGCAAACCACTGCTGTGTAATAAGCAGAATTTAGAAGTTTGTTGTGCCCTCCAAATCTTTACAATTACAAAATCTTAAAAATGTATACTTTTCTACAAACTGCAATGAATTCACAGAGAGAGGAGGGTTAACTTAAAACCTTTATTAAATATTATAAACTTTGTCAAGAATATATCCGAACCATATAGCATATATTAAGCTCTTTTGTTTTCAAGTAATGGGTGCTTAAAGAACAAAGTAAACACATATTTCAGACATGTTTTAGTAAATTTGGTGTTGAATTAAATACTTTTCTTCCATTAGTAACTTGGATTTCTCTAAAAGCAAAGAGTAAAAGTACTTCCTATTGCATGCCCATGTAGTCCAGAGTGTATTCTCTGCAGTTATTTAAGTTTCATGTGGTACTAATGGAAGAAAATTGTTTTACTGGACATCAAATTCATTGACCAGTCGATTTCATTTCATTTTAAGTCTCGCGCCATGCATTCATGACCCCTGACCTCTGCTGATTAACACAGTTCTATTATTACACATCTGCTTCATTCATGAAGCACAAAGAGGCATTTCTGACCTCATGTTTCCCGTTTCCCTCAAATGATGGTGAAGGGAAAACAGGAACACGTGAAGACGCTCAGGCGGCCTCCTTTAACGCGCAGCATTTACCGTAAAGTTATGAGGACAGGCGCACTTCGAATTCAGGAGCGTTTTTTTCTGTTTCTGTCAGGAATGTTCACTCCCCCAGACAAACCCCTGTCCCTCCTCGAACTCTCTGTTCATTTTTCAGACCTCTCTTCATCCATTCTCACTCTCTCAGCCTGAAAATGCTCCTACCTTGATGCGCCATGGCGCCTCCCCTGTGTTTGAACGCCGCACCTGGAGCGTCACTTCCTGTTTTGAAAGCAGGTAATCTCGCACCAACTCTTGGTCACATGACTGGGGTGGGTCAGATTAAAAACCTTATTTTGTACAGGGAGCAGGGCCGCCCATAGAGGGGGATAAAGGGCTCTCGGGGGCCCAGCCTCAAAGACATTTACCCACCTTTTTTAAAAATATAAATGTTATTGACCTTTTTAGAATAATTAATTACTTAAAGACATGTTAGATTATTTCTATTTCTGCTTATGAACTGTCTAGCCCTTGAATACTGTATAATGTGGCTATGATCATTTTATTACATTTCTGTATTATCTTAAGAACATTTTATCCTTCATTGTTGTGATGTCTGACAGACAGCTCCTGACTCCAGCTTCTGTCCTTCATTTTTGTTATGTCTGACGGATGGCTCCTGAATCCAGCCTCTGTCAGTATCTCTGTTAGATAGTCTGAGAGTCTGCGCCCTGCCACCCTCCATACAACACCCACATTTGGTTTATACTACATCCTGGAAGTGATGTCAGTTGTGGGTTGGGACAACTATGTCACTGTTAGATGGCCAATCATATCACGGTTGTTAAGCTTAACCCAACCTCTGTATAGGGATAGCAATAATGCTTTAAAAGTGTAACAACCCCGGATATCGGGGCTCATTTTTCTTGAGACCAGCGCTGTAACTTTCATGTGGTTTCAATAAATGTTCAACTGAGAAATAGATCTCCTCCTGTGATTTCTGGGGTTGTTCAATCAAAGAACTAGTAGTTCCTTTCAATTGGTGCCGAAACTCGAATTGACATCTCTCAGAGGCATGGGCATTTGGACCAGCGGAGAGGAAATCGTAGAGTGATCTTCCAGACAATCTGGTGCGCGCATCTTTTAAACAGGTAAGCAGAAAACCTTTTTGATAAAATTTCTGCATATTGGACTTGACCAAATTTAGAAGATTGTCTGAGGTGATTACCTCCGATTGCTAAATTTTATGACAAATGTTGAAAAACTCTCAGTTGTGCTTGTTTGAGAACTACATGTAAAGTTCAAATGACATAGCCTTTAGGTTTTCGGTCGAGTGTGGACTCCCGAGTAGGTTAAGTGGACCCTAGGTTTTCGGTCGAGTGGGGACTCCCGAAGTGCTGAAGCACAGTCCAGGTTTTTTAGTGGACTCCCGAGTAGGTTAAGTGGACCCTAGGTTTTCGGTCGAGTGGGGACTCCCGAAGTGCTGAAGCACAGTCCAGGTTTTCGGTCGAGTGTGGACTCCCGAGTAGGTTAAGTGGACCCTAGGTTTTCGGTCGAGTGGGGACTCCCGAAGTGCTGAAGCACAGTCCAGGTTTTCGGTCGAGTGGGGACTCCCGAAGTGCTGAAGCACAGTCCAGGTGTTCGGTAGAGTAGTGACTCCCGAGTAGGTTAAGTGGACCCTAGGTTTTCGGTCGAGTGGGGACTCCCGAGGTGCTGAAGCACAGTCCAGGTTTTTGGTTGAGTAGTGACTCCCAAGCTGCTGTTTGTTGATTTAGTATAAATGGACCCGTTGAGGAGGTCTGGAAAAACATATAGGACACAGGGATAAGTTTGTTATTTTCCTGATTTGTGTGGGTGGTTTCGTTGTTCAGAGGTATTTTTACCACAGTCTGGATGTGTGTATCAATCGGTCAGACTGATTGAGAATTCCACATTCATTCAGTGGACACTGAACAACTTCTGTGGGTACTTTGGGTGGTATAGGTACAAGTAGGAAAAGGGAAATTTAGAGTAGTAGGTTTAGAGCGTTTCTCAGTGAAAGTTGAGTAAAACAGGTGTGTTGGACTGAGACAACTCCCAGCGATCAAGCGCACCAGAGGCAAAGGTCCTGGTGTAGAAACTTCTTGGTCGGGTCCCCCACCTGGGTATTGCACCACTCATTAATAACTGAGAGAGCCTGCAATATATCTTATTCAACATGTATCTTGATGTGATTGAAAATTAAATGTGTAAACCCGGTTCTTTGGGATCGGTATGTTATGCTACCTTGTGCAATTGGACAGATTAAAGCAGAACAGAGAGAGCCGAGGATGAGCAGGAAAGATTTGTAACATGGGTGAGACAAATGCACGAGAAAGGAATGTTCAGTGACATCACTGGACCTCCACCACTGTCTAGTGACCTGTCTCAGTTTTAAAAATGGCAGAAACAGTTCTGAAGCAAAGTCAGAGTGAAGTAGAAGAAGGGAGCGTTTTGAAAAAAGCAAAAGCTAAAAAGATAGCAGAAAAGGCGTCTGAATTCTACCAAGATTGCAAGTGCTTTCTTGGAGAAGTAAAATACGTAATCATAACATCGGTCGCCCCGTCCTCTGCACCAAAACAATTGCCACTGACTAAGATAAACACTGAGCCACTCTCAAAACCTGAAGTAAAGCCTGATAAGCCTGACAACCTTGGAGCTGAGGGGGGAACTCAGAGAGCTTCAGCATGCTCCCTCCCTCTACGTAGTAGCCCGTACAGTGAGGCTAAGGCCTTGTTAACTCAAACCTCGGGTCAAATAAGCAAACAGATACCGCTGACTGAACTGAACCAAACATTTGATGATAACAATTCATTGTTAGTAATACAGAACGGGTTATTACAACCAGCACCCTACATGTTACAGCTGTAGTCGGATCATTACCAAAATACTGTGACTTTCCAAGTAAAAAAAGTAGAAAATTTTAATTCAGTTTTTACAAACTTAAGTTAATGTGAGGTATTTATAAGCATGTTGACCATGTTACCAACAGTAAAAGACAACTAGAACATTTGCTTTGTTTTTCTTTAAAAGACGTACATAGTTTTCTGTCATTAATGTAACCACACTTTAGGTTATCATTACAAAATTCATATATGTGTACTTTTGATAAAGGATAAAATATGCTGATAAAATTACTGCCATTCACTATGGATGAAGTTAAGCAAAAATATATTTGGATAAGAGCTAAATTGCAATGACATAATTAATAATTCTTAAATAATGTCTGATGATATATGACCCTGGGGGTTCTCTTACATATTCTTGGCATTTAAAAAATAAGGTCTGTGATACCAGTAACACCAGTGATGTTGATGTTTGATTGTTAAATTGCCACTTAAGTTTGAATTTTATTCTAATATTAAACACTTGATTTTACATAATTGACCAATTATCATATATATGCATATTTATGTATATATATATATGTATATAAAAAGAGGAAATATTGTAACTGAACTAGGAAAATAATAACAATAACAAAATTGCTACCCTAAATAAACTGAAATTATCTTCATTTAAAATGGTATGTAATTACATAATTTTACTTTAATTTGGATGATAATTTTTTTTAGGAAACAAAGTTTTATTCTATTTATTATTATTATTATTTTAATTATATAAATATATTTATATATTGTTCCTTTGGAATATGCAGGGACATGTTTGTCACAGTACTTTGAGAATGATCCAGTCACAAGCAGCAGTAAATGCTGAGAACAAAGAGGAGCTCAGCAATATAAAGCAAAAATATATGTTAGAACAACAAAAACAGAATGATTACAATATGATATCATGACATGGCATTTGTTTAAACAAGATAAGGGTATAACGGAGCAAGCTCTAACACCTAAAGAAAGACAAAGGAAACCAGATTCAAGCGACCAGATATCAGAAGAGGTCCCTGAAACAGAGGAACCCCTCCATCTGTCTAATTCTTATTCTAAGACTTAAAAAGAATTCTCTTTAAAGAAAAGTTAGAGGTACTTTAATGTTAAATTCTTGAGTGATCTCGGATTGCTCCAAAACAAATAATGCATCAAAGTCTATTTATTTATGAATTAATGACCTTATTAAGACTGCAATAACCTCACACCAAAAAAAATCCACTTTGCAAACGAAGAAAATTCAAGATTTAAGGTTTTCTATTGAAACAAAAACAAACAATAGTTTCATAACTAAAAGTACATTAAAGCACATAAACTTTAATAATAATGAAATATTTTATATCTATACTGACGTCAGAAGTTGTTAAAAAGGTTTAATGCAATGACATTAAAAGGAATGTATTGAGCAATGTATTTTACTTTTATCACATTAATAAGAGGAACTGTTTTGGCAAACGAGTGACTTTAGAATGCATTAATCAATTAATTAATTAATTTAGTTTTACTATTTTTCTTTTTGGGTGCCTCAAGGATTAAAGAGAAAAAATGAACACAGGTCTCGATAGAGATAATATTTATTAAAGCCTGGTGCACTACAGGTATTACGCCTGTGATACAATAATGCAAGACTTATTAAAAGTTGGAGTCTTGATACCATGAGAGGACTCACCTGTAATACACCTATTTTTCCTGTAATGAAAGCTCTACCCAGTACGGGATTCAGAATGGTAAAGTGTTTACCAGCTGTAAAAAGAGCTGTTTAAACACGTGTACCACTTGTGCCTGATCAACATACATTACTTACTAACTTATGACCACAGAAAAAACATTTTACAGTTGTGGATCTAGCAAATGCATTTCTTTTTCTATATCTGTAGATAAAAATCACAATTCTTTCTAAATTTAACCCACCTTGTGGTTTACAAATTGTTTTGTATGTTAATGATATCCTTCTCGCCTAAGATGATGATATGCTGCATAGATTGATTGGCAATACTTAAATTTTTTAACTGAATAAGGGCATGTAGTAAAATCCCCTTTCAAGACTTCAGTCTGTTCCTTTCTGATGTCCGCTGCACCCACGTGCACGATCAGCTGTTTGACTCCTCGGTGTGTTGACAAAACTTTTGGGAGGAGTGTTGTTATTTCAGAGACAGAGGCTCTGGGATAGCAGCATGTTTAAATTCTTGTATGGTTAAGGCCGCTGATATCACCGTCTCCTAGCAGCAGCGTATCTCTGACCCTGACGTCTGGTCCAGATTGTCTGTCTGCCTGCTTCATGGCTCCTGTTTAGTGAAAATGATCCGTTTTCTCTTTGTTTGATAGAAGCATTGGTTAAATTCCTAGGACACACTATTTCTCGACCTAAAGATTTTATGACATTCTTAGAAACTCTTAATTACTGCAGATAATAGATTCCAAATTTCTCTGCCATATGAAGACTGCTGTGCTTGCTGTTAATATTAAACGATACAGTTTTTCTATTATCTATAAGGAATGAAAACCTCTGATTATTTGAAAAAGGCAGTACATCAGTCCCTGTCATTAAAACTATCTGACTATGATAAACCATTAAATCTTTTCTGCCACTCTAAACGTGGTCACATGTCTGCAGTATTAACATAGAAAGAAATAAAATGCTGTTGACCTATAGCCTACTACTCTAAAAAGCTTGACCCTGTAGCACAAGGCCTCCCTCCTTGTGTTATGGCTGTCACAGAGGCTGCAGAGGCAGTCTCATCCAGTGCAGATGTCGTTCTTTTTCATCCTTAGACCTTGCATGTGAACCATGATGTTTATGCGCTGCTACAACATGCTAAGATTAATTTCCTCTCGCCTGCTAGACATCTGCACTGTATGACTGTACTCCTGTCTCAGCCACACTTAGAAATAGTACACTGCACAGTTTTAACCCTTTAAGGCCCAAGACCATAGATTATAGCCACACAAATTATATTTCTTTTTGGAGCTGAAATGTTTGTTTCACTTTCTGCTAGGAGTCCATGGAAATTAAAATGTCCATAAAATTGAACATATAGACTTTTTGTACTTCATTTGATGCATTGGGGGTTTTTGACAACAGGATTCAATCTATGCAGGATTTTTACAGGATTTTCTGAGAAAGGTCAATAAGTTCAACTGGTCTGAACCCAGGTGGCAAGGCCCATACAAAGTTGCAGAAGCTACCACACATTGTGTGGAGGTGTGGTTGACTGATGAAAAATTAAGCAACTGGATCAATAAAACCCACTGTAAGATTACAACTGACCCAACTGACAGAACTATTGACCGTGTTAAGACTGACCTGGAAAACACGGAGACTGATTCTGACATTGAAACCAAACAATCTGACTGAACAGCCGGCTGTGGACTAAAGAAAAGACCTGTTGACTCTACATGAATAGAAATAAGAACCACTTTGGGATGTGGCCTTAGAGCCACTGCTACATCTTTAATCATAATTGGATTGTTGATGTCCCTCCTTTCTTTGGTGGGAGACTCAAAACTCAGTGACAAATAGTACAAACCAAACACGAGGTGAGATTCTTCAGCGACTCACACGCTCTGCTAATCATCTTAAAAGACCTCATATTCTGCAACTAGATTTTATCCAAGGAGAAACCTCAACAGCCCAATTTGATCTGTGCTCTGTCATACCTTGTGACCCAGATTATGGCCATTATCAGCAGTTCGAAAGCTACATTTGTGTTTCGCAGCATGTGACAATTTCTGGTGTCTCTGCAAAAAACCCCTGGGGGACAGATCTTTGTTTAGATGCATGTTCTCTCTGGCGATTTGTCATAGCAAATACGGGACAGGAAGATTGGGGATATTGTCCGTATTCCTGTGAGGATCCGACTTCGTTAAAGAACAGACTGAGTTTGGTTAAAAGGGATATTGTACCTCACCGTTGTTCTGAGCAAAACTGCAATCCACTTATGCTGTCAGTAAAAGACCCCCAGGTTTCAGACTCAGGTCTGTACGCCTTGGGGGCCTACGTGCCCGGTTTAGATCCTATTGGGTTTATAAATATATCCGTGTCTACCGCTGGGTCCAGGGTTAAGGTCAGTACTCTTTCCGCGCATAACCGAATTGATGAGGTGACCTATTTAAAAAATCTGACTGTGCCTAAAGTAATCCAATATGAAACCGGTTTCTCTCAGAAAAATTACTGGTTAGACTTTGTTGAGACTGCAGCGAGAGAAGTCAAGGAAAAAGACTGTGTGGTCTGTGCTAGTGCAAGACCAGGGCTGTTGACGGTACCATCTCCTTTTTCATATAATGAGACTTACTGTATGATGCACTTGCACTTGACAGAAAATCCAGAACCTAAATGTAAACACCTTGAAAAACCATACCCACTGGCACCAAAAGGGGCTATCCCACCAGTCTTTACGCCAGTCAAGGCCAACCATACCTGTCTGACCAGATATAAGGCAACAACTGCTGTGGGACATGTTCCCCCAGATTGGTGTACTGTCATCCATAAGGTGACTAATTGGCAGAATGTGTCTGAATTGATTTATGCCAGAGCAGATGTTTATTGGTACTGTGGGGGAAGAGTCCTTTATAACGTACTTCCATCTGGATGGACAGGTACTTGTACTATTCTGTCTCTAATCGCGCCAATTAAAGTTATCAAGACCTCTGCCTTGGACTTGCAGAAGGCTGCTGACAGTCTGAATCAGGAACACAGTATTAGACATAAACGAGAATTTGATATCTACAGGGACTCGCTCACTTATATTGACTCAATAGGAGTCCCCAGAGGTGTCCCGAATGAGTATAAATTGGTAGACCAAATTGCAGAATAAATTACATCCATTTCAATATCCAGAGACTAAATAACATGACTAGAGATGCACTCACTGGAGCACATGAACAATTGTCAGCAACCTCTCTGATGACTTATCAAAACAGATTGGCTCTCGATTTTTTATTGGCTGAAAAGGGTGGTGTCTGTGCAGTGGTCCAACAAGATTGTTGCGTATTCATTCCTAAAAATACAGCTCCAGATGGCTCGTTCACTAAGGCTCTGCATGGCCTGCGAGCACTTTCAGAAGAATTGGCTAAGAATTCAGGTATAAACAATCCTGTAACAGAATGGTTTGAGAAGACATTTGGCAAATGGAAGCCCTTAGTCACTTCAGTGCTCATCTCACTAATATCTGCAGGAGCTCTATTGGCCTTTTGTGGCTGCTGCTGTATACCTTGTGCCAGAACACCTTTGCTTGAAATGCATCACCACTGCTATAAATGATAAATTTCAGGCACCACCAGCTTACCAACTGATGCAAAAGTCTACAGAAACTATTCCTTTAACAGGTTACCAATCCCTCGAGGATGAAGAAGAAGATCCTGAATACCGCATTTACTTCCCTACACCTCTGTAGATACACATATTCTGCTAATGCTACTACATAACCATATATAGCGCACACACACTGGGGGCAGGGGCCTTCTTCAGTATTTATCAACGTGCTCATTGCTGAGTTGAGATCAGTTGAGATTTGAATGTTTAATATACCTGGACGATGGTTATGATACTGCTGATCTAGAATGTTTAGCTTCTGCCTTACTAGTTTTAATCAATAACCATTTTTATTCAACTGTTTTGGTATAACCTTAAAGTTTTTTTACCATTGATGTGAATTACTGTTTAGAGATTTCCACATGCACTGTGCAATGAAGAATGCTTGCTGCTGTTAAGTGCAATGAAGAACTGCTTACACATATGCAACACATATAGATACTTTGTTCTGTAGACATCTCTGTTCTCCCCCCAGAGTCCTGATGAATGTCCTGGTTTGGGGACCCAGGTGCATGATTCTTGATCTGGTGTGGAAGGACAGACATGTGACACACAATTTCCCTTCTTTTGTGTCGTCATAATAAAATCATGACGAAAGGGGGATTGTTAGATTATTTCTATTTCTGCTTATGAACTGTCTAGCCCTTGAATACTGTATAATGTGGCTATGATCATTTTTATTACATTTCTGTATTATCTTAAGAACATTTTATCCTTCATTGTTGTGATGTCTGACAGACAGCTCCTGACTCCAGCTTCTGTCCTTCTTTTTTGTTATGTCTGACGGATGGCTCCTGAATCCAGCCTCTGTCAGTATCTCTGTTAGATAGTCTGAGAGTCTGCGCCCTGCCACCCTCCATACAACACCCACATTTGGTTTATACTACATCCTGGAAGTGATGTCAGTTGTGTTGGGACAACTATGTCACTGTTAGATGGCCAATCATATACGGTTGTTAAGCTTAACCCAACCTCTGTATAGGGATAGCAATAATGCTTTAAAAGTGTAACAACCCCGGATATCGGGGCTCATTTTTCTTGAGACCAGCGCTGTAACTTTCATGTGGTTTCAATAAATGTTCAACTGAGAAATAGATCTCCTCCTGTGATTTCTGGGGTTGTTCAATCAAAGAACTAGTAGTTCCTTTCAGACATTTGGACTCAACTTTCTGATCCAGCATGGTTTATTGAAGGGAATATCTTCCAGAAAGGGCCCCTAAAGGCTCTGTCAGGGGCCCAGCTTTTTCTTTATGCAGCCCTGGCAGAGAGTAATTCTATAAATATGAATAAAATGTCTTAAATATGAAGATTAAAAGAGCTGGTAGACTGATGGAGGGGCTGATGTGGCCCCACATCACTTCATATCATTGAGTATTTCATTGACAGGTTTGTAGTAAATATACATTTGTAGTAAATATAGGTTAGTTGTCAATATCATACTCATATTTATTTATAAACAGAAAACAGCTCTTGGCGTTCACATATACGAATCTGCTTAAAGAGCTAATTCATTCTTGAACTTCACTGAATAATCTTTCTGATCAAAGTGTCATAAAACACAACAAACATGTTTTATTTTCACTTTCACTGCATCAGATCTTTTCAACAACTTCAAATTGAACCATAGATATCATTTATTCATTTACATTTTTTGTTTTTAAGCCATGTTTACATAAGAACTCCATATTATTTCAAATGAGAAAAACAAAATAAATTTGCAATATCTTCCAAAAATGAGGTGCAAAGTGGAATATTCGAGGTGAGGTTTTTACAGCAATGACTGGTCAATAACTGATGACACTGATGCTGTTTAATTATGTAATGATAATAATAATCAATTTTACTTGAATTGCACTTTACATTGTTGGAATCTCAAAGTACTATAAAGTAAGATAAAACAATTAAAAACCAATTAAAAGCAATTTATAAAGAGATAAACAGATTCTTCAAATAATGGCGAACCCATAAAAAGAAATTAGCAAAAAAAAATTATTTTGGGGCAATGAGAGTTTATTAAAAAAACTTCTCACCTTTGTAGGTCTCAAAAATCCCTCTCTTTAAAGTGATATCAAAAAAATATATTTTTTTCTCACTTTCACTGAGTCAAATCTTTTCACCTCCTTAAACCTAAACATAGATATAAAGGTTTTTTTATTATTATTATTTTATTTATATATTATATTTTTACTCCTTTTAGTCCAAACCCCTGATCTCTTTGATCAAGAAAATAATATAATCATAATCAGAGCCAATTTGGCCTCTGATGATTCAAATCTCACAAACACAATCCAAATCTTTTCTCAGTCACTGTCACATCACTTTTAGAAACATCCCTATTCACCACTGAAACTCTGTGTGAAGAAGCTCTGCTGCCCCTGGTGGTGTGGGGGCGCCATCACACCTACAACCTGCTTTTCCATTGTTTTGAAGTAGAGGCTCAGATTTATTAGGCATCAATCAATCAATCTTTATTTGTATAGCAACACTTGTTATCTCAGTAACTTAAGAATAACTTTTCAAATGTAGGACCAACAGATTGAGAAACTCCTTTGTCCCTCAAGACATCAGACTGTACAACTCCTCACTGGAGGGGAGGAGGAGTGACAGGAAGACAGAGGATGGGAAGGAGCAGCAGCCAGCCTGTAGCACTATATTTTTATTGTTTTATTTTATCTATATTTACATTTGTGTATATTTATTAATAGTTTTATCTGTATCTATCTTTTCTTTTTTTATATATCTTTTTATCTGTAATAATCAACTGCTACTGATTCTTAATTTCCCTGAGGGAGGATTTCCCCAAGGGATAAATAACGTACAATCTAATCTAATTTAATCTAATACACACAAATGCATCCAGAGATTGATCCATCCAGGCAGAGACAAAGGGACTAAAAAAGGATTTAGGATAGCAACAAATCCAAAAGTCCAGATCATAAATCTGTCCTCATCACATTTGTCTTTAACATCAATTTATTAAAGGTGGCATCTCAGTGTCAGAGGGACCTCACGTCTATATGGCTGAAAAGAAAGTTACTATGGAAGTCAAATCAACCATGGACAGAGAGATCAGTCTGATTACATTAATATCAATCAATCAAAGTTTATTTATATAGCACAGTTCAGACAAATTGAATTGCAGCTCAAATTGCTTCAGACAAAAAAAGACTAAAAAGACATATATACATATACATCCATATGATAATCACTTTCTTTAAACCACTTAGCAAATAAACACTCAGCAGAGGTCCGTCTACTAAGAATATTCCTCTGGAGTTGTCATGAATAGTTGGTAGGATGTCAAGAGGATTTGGAGGCTAATGCATACAAGAAAAAGCAAAACAATAAAACCAAGAAACATCAGACTAATGAATAAAACATCAAAAATACATTTTAAACAAATACATTTAAACATGTTTAAAGATTAAAATGAAACCTTAAATGAATATAATCTGCAGAGGAATGATGTTGATTAATGTAGCAGCGTCTACCTGAACTGCTATTAAAATGGTTGAACTGGTCTAAAAGTCTGAATTGATGTTAAATGATGTTTCTGTTGATGGTTGATGCTCATGGAGTGGAGCAGGTCATCATGACTGTTTGTCAGGGTCACACTGATATATGTGTGCTGTCTGCAGGAACTACCATGTGTTCAATGTGGTTGATCTGAAGTTAATATCAGGGACGGTCATGATGAAGGAATGGGGCTAAAGGAAAGGCTGTAGTTACTGAAGCTTAGTAATCAAAAGCTGCCAAGACAAGAGCCAGAGAGGAGAGCAGGAGCAGACAAAAAGATCCCCGGCAGTCTGAGCCTGATGCAGCAGAACTACGAGACATGAGCTGCTCCAGGACTGAAATAAATTAATTATATAAAAAAGGCTATTTCAGCAGAGTCTGCAGTCTATACCTCGGATTATCCACAAAACCACGCAACAGCTTCACTCCTGAATCCTGCAGCTCATTTACTCTCAGCTCCAGCTCTCTCAGGTGGGAGGGGTTGGACTTCAGAGCAGAGGCCAGGTGATCACAGCTGATCTCCGTCAAACCGCAGTCATACAATCTGAGCAGGGACCAAATAATACAGCTTTAGAAAACAATGTCTCCTCACTGACAGTCTAACCTGCCTTATTTGTCCATACTGCTACTACTATGGAAGAGCATTAGGGTCATGTTAGATGCAAAAAATTATTTTGGGGAAGTCGACATTTAAGTTGAAATTCCAAGAAAAACTTGAAATTTCAAGAATAAAGAAGAAATGTTGAGAACAAAGTCAACTGACAATGTATGCCACTTTTCAACTTTTTTTCTCAACACTTCCACTTTTTAGACGACGTTTCACATTTTTTGTTTACATTTTGACTTTTTCTTTAAATTTCGAGCTTAGTGTCAATTTCCTCAAAATTATTTTCTCCATCTAACATAGCCCGAAATACTCTTCCATAAAGATATCTGTATAATGTATATAATAGATTACATAATATTATATTATATTATATTATATTATATTATATTGTATTAATTTATATTAGATTAGATTAGATTAGATTAGGTTCACTTTATTAATCCCTTTGTAAAACTCCCTCAGAGAAATTAGGATTCAAGTAGCAGATGTAAAAAAAAGTAGATGTATGATGAATAAAAAAAATATGGATATGAAAAATGAATAAATCTAAGAAATGAAGTCATGAATACATTTAAAAATAAAGTAATAGAAATTAAATTAAAAAAATTAAATTGATGAAAAAAAGTAATAAACTAAAAATCATGGTATAGATAAAATGTGATAAAAATATCCCATTTATCTCAGCACAGATTTTAAACGTGGTTTCTGACCTCAGAGTTTCCAGTCTACACCCTGGCTCCTTCAGAAAACCACACAGCAGCTTCACTCCTGAATCCTGCAGCTTGTTTCCTCTCAGGTCCAGCTCTCTCAGGTGGGAGGGGTTGGACTTCAGAGCAGAGGCCAGGTGATCACAGCTGATCTCTGTCAAACTGCAGTAATCCAATCTGAGCAGAGACCAAATAATACAGCTTTAGAAAACAATGTCTCCTCACTGACAGTCTAACACAGGGGTGGCCAAATGGTGGCCCAGGGGCCATATGTGGCCTTTCACTTCACTCAATGCAGCCCACCAGTCACCCCCCCCTAAATTCAGATAGGTGATAAAATATTTTCTCTAACCTTAGATTGCTGTTACGTGCTTTGTTTTTACATGTAATTAAAGTTATTACTATACTATGATTGTATCTCTAAAAATATGTTATGAGACATTAAAATATAATTTATAGTACTGGTAAAAATCATATTTGGAAACACTGGTAATGGGAACATAAATGTGCTTTAAAAACAGGTAAACATTCGTTTTATTGTTTTAAAAAATAAGCTTGAATTAGTTTTAGTTCTGTGTCATGCTCATTAGATCATGAATTTAAATTGTGTTTGAGTTAGAATACATAAGTGTTGGTATAATCAGTTTTTAAGCTTTATTGTTGCCATTTTTTCAATTTTTTTTTTATCAAAAGTGCCAACAAAACAGTGCAGTCCTTTGGCACTGAAATAAAAATGAATGTGGTCCTTTTCTGTTGCCCACCCTTGGTGTAACCTGTCTGATTTGTTCATACTGCCACCTAGTGGACATACATATGTATACTGTATATATATTAGATCAGATTAGATTCGATTATCAATCATTTAATCAATCAAACTTTATTTTATAACACTTTTCATACAGAAATGAATAAAATAAATTAAAATAATTAAAGTTAGAAAATTGAATACAGTTAAAAATACATCGCATCCATCCCCATCCCTCTACCCCCCTCCGTCTAATCCACACCCAGCACACACACACACACACATACAAAGACAGGAGGACGAGATTGTAACAGAAAACAGAGTCAGAGGACTGAGGAAACACCATCTTTCACTAAAAATGAGAAACACTGGAGCTAAGACTAAAATAACAATGAAAAATCTTGATAAAGCAGATTAAAAACAAAAAACAATCATATCATGAGAAAATAAATATGTAAAAGAAAATGCAATCCTAAATAGTAATATGGTAAAATGAGATAAAATGCACTGAAGCAAGATGGTGGAAAAAATAAACAGATTAAAAAAACTCCAAACAGTAAATCTGAACTAAATTGAATAATAAAAATATTAAGGGAATTAAAATGAATATACAAATAAGACTGAATAATAATAATAATAATAATAATAATAATAATGATAATAATAATAATAATAATAATAATAATAATAATAATAATAATAATAATAATAATAATAATGATAATAATAATAATAATAATAATAATAATGATAATAATAATAATAATAATAAGCTTAAAACAAGACTAAAAAGGTGGGTCTTGAGTCTCCTTTTCAAAACATGAACAGTAGCTGCTGGCCTGTAGTTATCTAAAATCAATGGGTCCTAATTGTTTCTCTTCAGAAGAGGTTTGACCACCGCTGTTTTAAAAGCAGCAGGACAAACACCCATCTGAAGAGAATAATTCAAAATATTAAGAAGATCTGATTCAAAAGAATTGTAAATTTGTTTAAAAGGGATGTAGGGATGGGATCTAACAGGCATGTCACTGGTTTTAGAAGGGAGACAACTTTTTCAACCATTTCAGAATCAACCAGGAAAAACTTCTCCAGAGTTTCTTCATTACAGTAAAAACTCAGGAGTGCTAAAAGTTTTAAAGTGATATTCCGGGATGGAACAAGTTGGGTCCTATCACAAGGTTTAGGGCAGAAATTACCCCTACAGCAGTGTTTCTGTGCAGCAGAAGCTCAGGGCGCACGCACCAAACAACCCCTCCCTCCTCGCTTGCCGGTTTCCTCTGCACTCAGACGGGGCCATATTTTACTTGACCAAAAACACAAACAGATGGACTCCCACCGAAAAAATCTGATATCGGTCTGCATTCACGCTTTATTGGGAGAATTTTCAGCTCGTTACTTTCACACAAAAACACCGCTAAATAAGGCTCTAGTTCTCATCGTGGCGTAAAACGGCCTCCGCTGCAGAGCCACAGCGCCTCGTAGCCAGAAAATTTCAAGACACTATCGAAAATTCTCTCAATAAAGCATGAACGCAGACCGATATCAGATTTTTTCTGTGGGAGTCCGTCTGTTTGTGTTTTTGGTCAAGTAAAATATGGCCCCGTCTGAGTGCAGAGGAAACCAGCTTCTGCTGCACAGAAACACTGCTGTAGGGGTAATTTCTGCCCTAAACCTTGTGATAGGACCCAAGTTGTTCCATCCCAGAATATCACTTTAAGTTGGGTGAAGGAGATTTGCTCTTATTGAATCAGATTTACTGCAGAAGTGGACTGCAAAATCTTCACTCACCGAGTGTGTGGAGAAGTGAATGGGACGGATAAAAACAGGGTTAATGAAAAGATCAGTGGTTGAGAAGAGGATTTTTGGGTTATTGTGGTTTTCAGCTGTTGGTTTTGAAAAATGATTTCTGTTAGCTATGTTGATTGCATTATTGATTATTGACAATTTGATTAGATTACATTACATTACATTAGAACTTTATGAATCATTCTTTCTGTTTGTCACTGTTTTAATTGATGACTTTCATTGTTTTCCTCACTTATTCATACTGTATTGAGTCTGTGTGACTGTTTGTTGAAACTGTGTTTTGCTGCCATTCTTGGTCAGGACTTCCTTGGAAAAGACATTTGCTGATCTCAATGGGACTAACCTGGTTGTCTAATGGCAAAATAAAATAAAATGAAATAAAATAAAATAAAATAAAATAAAAATAATCCCCTTGGGAAACTCCCTCAGGGAAAATAGGATTCCAATGGCAGTTTACAAAGAAGCAGGTAGAAAAAATATTGAAAATATAGATATAAAAAAGTAAAAATAAATCTAAAAAAAAACAAAAGGATGAATTCATGAATTAAAAAAGGAATAAAAAATTAATTTAAAAAAAGGTTAACTAAAACCATGGTCCTGGCTTAAATCTATCACATTTATCTCAGCACAGATTTTAAACGTGGTATCTGACCTCAGAGTTTCCAGTCTACACCCCGGCTCCTTCAGAAAACCACACAGCAGCTTCACTCCTGAATCCTGCAGCTTGTTGTTAGTCAGCTCCAGCTCTCTCAGGTGAGAGGGGTTGGACTTCAGAGCAGAGGTCAGGTGATCACAGCTGATCTCCATCAAACTGCAGCGAGCCAATCTGAGCAGGGACCAAATAATACAGCTTTAGAAAACAATGGGTGCTTCTCAAAGCTCCAAAGTTGCATCCTCGCCTCCTCCACTCGACTCCTCCACTTGCGTCTTAGTCCCGCCTACCAGAGATGCATGCCAGAGACGCGAGGAAACGAAGAGAGGAGAGAGGAGACGAGGAGGTTCATTTTATGAGCATTGAGACGTCCTCTCCTCCGGAGCGTCACATGAAGCGACGTCTTTTAGTGATGACGGCGTCACAGCTGAATAAACCGGTCTGAGTGCACGGGAGAAACTTAATTAAGGAAAATAAAGTAAACAATAGGGCGCTCGACCGTGGTAAATTCATATTCACTTTTCGATCAGTTTAACATTAATTTGTTCATGAATGAAAAAGAAAAATGTCACGTTTTCCCAGGCACAGAATGATAGGAGATTTTAATTGTTATATTGCGACCACTTTGTGTTCATAAATAATGTGTTTATTCTGCTATAAGCACTTAAACCCCCCTCTGTGCGCATTTATATATAAAAAAATGTAAAGGCCTGAGATAACAATGTACAATTCACTACTTTCTCTCCTTATTTATGCTTGGTTATATCAGGAACTACGTGCTTTTTATTAATGTGCATTATAATCTGCCTGACCCCTGGGTCTATTGGGTGCTGATATTTGTCAATGAGTATCCCTTTTTTTATTATTTATTATTGTCCATGTTTGCTGTTTGTAAATGTATGTATGGTCTGGATAGACTGCAAAAACTGAATTGCCCTTTGTAATAAATAAAGTTGTCTAATCTAATCTAATGTAAAATGTGTTTTCCTGAACAGACCTGTTTACTGTAGCAGCCTTACAGTTACAGACACAAACACAAACAACACAGAAAAATCAGGACAGACAACAGATGGAAAACCTGGAAGAACTGCCCCATGATAGTGTTCAATATTTTCTATGATATCAATATGACCAGCTTAAAATACTTTTCAATGATTAGTCAAATATTTCTTTGAACAGTGAATAAAATAAAAAAAGAGATAAAACAGACACCGAAATTTAGTAACTGCTCACATTTGAGGGAACATCAGGCCTACACATCGGCTGCTTTGTGTGAAATGTGGATATAGTTTCTTCTGCTCCATGATGTTTACATTTCACACGTGGGCAGCTGACGCTTTACAGCAGGCTGCTGATACGTCACAAGGGGGCGTGTCTGTCAGTGAAAAGACTTCCGCGAAGCCTGCACTTGTGTTTCCTCGATTATGCCTCCTCCAGATCAGTCTCCTCTCTCTCCTCTCTCCTCGGAGCGTTTTCGGCGCTTTGGATTGTCCTTCAATATGACTGCTCACAAAGTACTTCCGGTGTCGCGGAGGAGAGAGGAGAGAGGAGACTGCATTTTGGCACATTGGGAAGCACCCAATTGCTGCGTTCCATTTACCTCGGAACTGGGAACTGGGAAATGGGAGTGACGTCATCTCCGACTTATCTGCGTTCCAGTTGAAGTCTGAAAAAAACATGTCGATCTACCAGGCTATTGTTAGCTGTTGTTAGCACGCCCTGCGTTGTTGTTCACAAATATCACATGAAGAATGTGATTATCACTATGGCAGCATTTTTGTAAATATAAGTCTTACAACACTACGTATACAGCTGATTTAGAGCAACACACACTATTCAGAAGTGCAACTAAATTGATTATTAGAGGAGCTAAATAACTGTTCACACTGGGGGCTGCCATCTTTGATTGTCAACTCGGGGGTGGCAAGGTTCCCCCGAGTTCCCAGTAGGATATTCCGACCTCGGGGGGCGTTCCAGATGAAATTTCCTACTCGGAAGTGGGAAATTCCGACCTCCGACTACAACTGGAACGCACCAAATGTCTCCTCACTGACAGTCTAACCCGCCTTATGTGTTCATACTGCCACCTAGTGGACAAACTACAGAAGAGTATTAGAGACATGTCAGATGGAGAAGATTATTTTGGGGAAGTCGACATTCAAGTTGAAATTTGGAGAATAAAGTTGAATAACAATTTGTGATAAAACTTAAAATGTTAAGATTAAATTCAACATACAATGTGTATTGACTTTAAGATAAGATAAGATAAGATAATCCTTTATTGATCCCCAGAGGGGAAATTCAGGTATTGCAGCAGTACAGGGCAAGGAACAAGAACAAGAACAAGGGTAGTAGCATGCATTGGGTTCAAAGAAAAATTACACATATATTAGGACAAAGCAAGGGTGACATATAATAAACAAAAACAAAAAATGAGAACAATGGCCATCCAGTAGCAGCAACAGTTTGAGCTATTTACAATGTCGAGTAATGTCACTCGGTAACTTGTTATGCAGTGCAGTGCAGAGAAGGAAGTGACAGTGATATTAATATTAAAGTGACCGTGATATAAATATTAAAGTGACCGTGATATTAATATTAAAGTGACAGTGATATTAATATTAAAGTGACAGTGTTCAGGGTAAAAAGGGTAACGGAGTTATATACAGTAATTACAGTGCAACAGAGTAACAACAGTATTGACAGTGCATTGACAGAGTAGCAATGCAGTTGTACAATATATATTAATATTAAATATTATTAAAGTGCAGAACAGTGTAATATTGTAATATTGTCATATTGTCATAAACATTGATTAGTGCGGAGGATGCAGTGATGTACTGTGGCCTCCGCTGCTGTTTAAGAGTCTGATGGCGGTGGGCACCAGGAGCGCCTGAAGCGCTCAGTTCTGCTTCTGGGTGGGATGATCGCTGGCTGAAGCAGGCTGCCCATGTCCCACAGCTCGTCGTGGAGAGGGTGAGAGGAGTTGTCCATGATTGCCCTGATTTTATCCATAATCCTCCTCTCTGCCACGGTCTCCAGAGTGTCAGTTGAAGGCCCACAACAGAACGGGCCTTCTTCACCACCTTGTTAAGCCTGTTGACCTCACCAGTCTTGATGCCACCCCACCAGCACACCACTGCAAAGAAGAGTGCGCTGGCCACCACAGACTGGTAGAAGGTCTTCAGGAGCCTGTTGCAGGCGCCAAAGCGACCTGAGTCTCCTCAGGAAGAACAGCCTGCTCTGTCCCTTCCTGAAGAGGGCATCTGTGTTGTGAGACCAGTCCAGTTTGTTGTTGATGTGGACCCCAAGGTATCGATAAGAGTCCACCCTCTCCACTTCCTTCCCCTGGATGATGATGGGGACAGGGGACCTCCTGCTCCTCCGATAGTCCACAACCACCTCCTTGGTTTTGCTGATGTTGAGCTTCAGGCTGTTGTTGTCACACCATGTGACGAAGCTCTCAATCAGCCCTCTGTACTCCCCCTCGTCATCATCAGTGATGCATCCAACAATGGAGGAGTCATCAGAAAACTTCTGGAGGTGACAGGAACCAGAGTTGAACCGGAAATCTGAGGTGAAGAGGGTGAAGAGGAAGGGTGCCAGAACGGTTCCTTGGGGTACTCCTGTGCTGCTTGTTACCACCTCAGAGATGCAGCCGTCCACCCTGACATACTGCGGCCGGTCTGTGAGGTAGTCCAGGATCCAGGCTGTGGTGTCGGTGCAGTTGCATCTCCAGCAGCTTCTCCCCCAGGAGGCAGGGCCTGATGGTGTTGAAGGCACTGGAGAAGTCAAAGAACATGACTCTCACAGTGCCTCCAGGCCTCTCCAGATGTGACAGGGCCCTGTGAGTGAGGAAGATAATAGCATCTTCCACGCCCGATGTGCTGCTGGTATGCAAACTGCAGAGGGTCCGAGAAAGCAGAGAGCAGAGTCCTCAGATGTTGAAGAACCAGCCTCCCAAAGGTCTTCATGACATGCGACGCGTCAGTGCCACAGGTCTGTAGTCGTTGAGCGCTGGGACGTCCTTTCTTAGGTACCGGGACGATGCAGGAGGTCTTCCACAGGTTGGGCACCTTCATCAACCTCAGGGAGAGGTTGAAGAGGTGCTGCAAGACTCCAGCAAGCTGCCCGGCACACACTCTGAGGACCCTGGGGCTGATGTTGTCCGGTCCACTGGCTTTGTTGGTGCGGAGTTTGGAGAGCTCCCTCTGTACCTGGCTGGACGTGAGTGTGAGGCAGGGAGAGAGGGAGGGGGAAGGTTGCTGGGTGAATTCAGTGTCCAAGGTGAGTGGGTGGAGGGGTGGGGGTGAACTGTCTGTTGGAGCTGCTTGCAGGCTGAGAGAGGGGGGTGAAGATATCTCCATGATGGGGGAAGGGGCAACATCTCCAGCCGAGGTGTGAGTGGGGGCTGGGGTGGAGTGTGAAGACCCAGATCTACTCTCTGAGCTCACAGTGGTGTGGGAAGTGTCATATCTATTGAAGAATAGATTCAGCTCAGAAGCAAACTCTGGGTCTCCTCCGGTTCTGGGTGCAGGTTTGTTGAAGCCTGTCATCCGTTTCATGCCACTCCACAGCTCTCTGGAGTTCTCCTGTCCCATCTTGGCTTCTATCTTCTCCCTGTAGATGTTCTTGGCCTCTCTCAGTTTCGTTTCAGCTCCTCTGACCAGCCCTTAGTCCATCCCAGTCCCTGGCCATGAAAACCCTCTTCTTCCTGTTAAGGAGGCCTTTGATGTCCTTATTGATCCATGGTTTGTTGTTTGAGAAGCAGCGGATCTTTTTGGTCTGGACAATGTTGTCCTCACAGAAGCGAATGTAGTCTGTGATACAGTGGGAGAGGCCTTCAATGTCCTCACCATAGTCCTCTTTATAAAGGTCCCAGTCTGTGACATTGAAGCACTCCTGCAGCGCCTCCTCTGTGTCCTTAGACCAAACCTTTACAGTCTTGATGGTGGCTGCCTGCTGTTCCACCAGCGGCCTGTAGGTGGTGTCGAGGTAAATCAGGTTGTGGTCTGATACCCCCAGAGGAGGGAGAGAAGAAGAGCTGTATGCTCCCTTCACGTTAGCATACAGGAGGTCCAGGATCTTATTCCCTCTTGTAGCACAGTGCACGTATTGTGTGAAGGTTGTCAGGACAGAGAGAGAGACATGATTGAAGTCCCCACTGATCAGTATGAGGCGCTGGGGTGTCGGGTTTGGAGTCCCGCGATCACAGCGTGGATGACGTCCACAGGCGCCTCACGCTACAGCTGACGGCGGAATGTAAACAGCCACAGCGATGGTGTGTGAAAACTCCCATGTAATGTCAATGGACGTAATCCCACCGCTAAAAGTTCCACATCAGGGGTGCAGATAGTCTCCTTCACAGTCACATGTCCGGGACAACACCACTTAGAGTTCACATAGACAGCAAGTCCTCCTCCTGCGCCTCTTACCGCTCTGTGTCCCCCGGTGCGCTCTGACCAGCGTGGAGGTGGTCAGGACGAAGACAGTGTCTGGCGTTGTGCCCTGTAGGCATGTCTCTGTGAAGATGAGCAGGCTGCTCTGCCTGTAGATCCGCTGGCTGTTCACTAACGCCGTTAGTTCATCGGTTTTGTTGGCGAGTGACCTCACATTCCCCATAGTGATCGATGGGAGAAAAGGTTTAAATCTCCTGTCCCTCTCGATCCTCTCTCTGACTTTGGAGCCGGCTTTCTTCCCTCTGCGCGTAGCCCTCCAGATGTCCTCAGGTATGCGTGCAGAGGGCAACCCGGCTCCATTACGGTGCTGCAGGAGTTCTCACGTGTGTACGTGAGCATTGTAAACAAAGAAAAGTTCCACTAAGATAAGCGAAACTTCACCAGAAGTACCACAACTACAACGTTGCGGAATTAAGATCAGCTGAGTACCGAAAATAAATAAAAATAATAAACACTAAAGGGGCAAAAAATGCACAAAAACGCCAAGTTGGGTAGGAGCTGCTGCAACAGGCTGCCGTCTGCCAGCGCCCGGAAGTTAAAGAGGAAGTTACTCTCAACATTTCAACTTTTTTTCCTCGACACTTTCACGTGTTTGTCGACATTTTGACCTTCACCAAGAACTTTTTATTGAACTTTATTCTCCAAATTTTGACTTCATTCTCAAAACTTTGACTTAGTGTCAACTTCCCCAAAAAATATTTTGTCCATCTAACATGGCCCCATACTCTTCCATAAACAGCAGATATATTTGCTGTTTATAATAGATTTAATTAGATTAGATTGGGCACACTTTATTAATCCCTTTGGGAAACTCCCTCAGGGAAACAAGGATTCAAATCACATACAGTCCAGGCCAAAAGTTTGGACACACCTCATTCAATGTGTTTTCTTTATTTTTATCACTAATTCCACTGTAGATTCTCACTGAAGTAATGATGGCCTCTTGTTTCTCTTAACTTAGCTGATTGGTTCTTGCCATAATATTAATTCTAACAGTTGTCTAATAGGGCTGTGGGCTGTGCATCAGCCTGACTTCTGAACAACACAAATGATGGTCCAACCCCATTAATAAGGCAAGAAATTCCAAGTGAATGAATAAATGAATTGAAATAAATAAAGTAATAAAAAATTAATTACTAAAATTTAATTAATAAAGAAAATAAATAGATCCATAAAAATCATGGTCCTGTCTTAAATCTATCACATTTATCTCAGCACAGATTTTAAACGTGGTATCTGACCTCAGAGTTTCCAGTCTACACCCCGGCTCCTTCAGAAAACCACACAGCAGCTTCACTCCTGAATCCTGCAGGTTGTTGTAACTCAGGTCCAGCTCTCTCAGGTGGGAGGGGTTGGACTTCAGAGCAGAGGCCAGGTGATCACAGCTGATCTCCGTCAAACTGCAGCCCATCAATCTGAGCAGGGACCAAATAATACAGCTTTAGAAAACAATGTCTCCTCACTGACAGTCTAACACAGGGGTGGGCAACTGGTGGCCCAGGGGCCATATGTGGCCTTTCACCTCACCCAATGAGGCCCACCAGTCCCCCTCCCCCCCCCCCAAAAAAAACAAAACAAAACAAAAACAAAGTGGAAAACAAAACAACAGTTGCCAAATTTGATTCATCATGAGTAACCAGTACCACATCATGATCAAATATTTTCTTTAGCCTTAATTGCTGTTACGTGCTTTGTATTTAACAAGTTATTAAAGTTCTTACTTTGCTAAGATTGTATCTCTAAAAATATTTTATGAGGTATTAAAATATAATTTATAGTAATGGTAAAAAAACATTTGGAAACAATGGTAATGGGAACATATATGTGCTTTAAAAACAGGTAAACATTCATTCTTTTATTGCATTTAAAAAGAAGCTTGAATTAGTTTTAGTTATGTATCATGCTCATTAGATCATGAATTTGTAATTGTGTTTGAGTTAAAATATATAAGTTTAGGAAAAATTCTCTGTTAAGATTTATTGTTGCTGTTGTTGATGGAAATAATTTTCTTTGTTTAAAGTGCCAACAATACGTAACTGTGTGGCCCTCGGGCACTGAAATATAAATGAATGTGGCCCTTTTCTTTTGCACACTCCTGGTCTAACCTGTCTGATTTGTTCATTTGGCACCTAGTGGAATTACAGATGTGTACTGTATATAAAACATTACATAAGATTAGATTAGATTAGATAGAACTTTATGAATCATTCTTTCTGTTTGTGACTGTTTTAATTGATGACTTTCATTGTTTTCCTCACTTATTCATACTGTATTGAGTCTGTGTGACTGTTTGTTGAAACTGTGTTTTGCTGCCATTCTTGGTCAGGACTTCCTTGGAAAAGAGATCTGCTGATCTCAATGGGACTAACCTGGTTGATTAAAGTTCAATAAAATAAAATAAAATAAAAATAATCCTTGGGAAACTCCCCTACAGAAAATAGGAATCCAATAGCAGTGAACAAAAAAAAGAAAAATAAATACAAAATATAGATATAAAAATAAAAATAATCCAAAAAATTAAAGAATGAATTCATGAATTAAAAAAATACATAAAAAAATAAAATAAAATAATAAACTAAAACTCATTGTAATGGCTTACATATATCACATTTATCTCAGCACAGATTTTAAACGTGGTATCTGACCTCAGAGTTTCCAGTCTACACCCCGGCTCCTTCAGAAAACCACACAGCAGCTTCACTCCTGAATCCTGCAGGTTGTTGTAACTCAGGTCCAGCTCTCTCAGGTGGGAGGGGTTGGACTTCAGAGCAGAGGCCAGGTGATCACAGCTGATCTCTGTCAAACTGCAGGAGGCCAATCTGAGCAGGGACCAAATAATACAGCTTTAGAAAACAATGTCTCCTCACTGACAGTCTAACACAGGTGTGGGCAACTGGCAGCCCAGGGGCCATATGTGGCCTTTCCCCACTGAATCACGACCCACCAGTCCCCCAAAAAAAAAAAAAAAAAATAGAATAAGATAAAATGACATAAATCAAACTGGAAAACAAAACAACAGTTTCTGAATTTGATTCATCATGAGTAACCAGTATGTCATGCATAAATTCAGATAGGTGATAAATATTTTCTCTAACCTTAGATTGCTGCTATGGGCTTTGTTTTTACAAGTAATTAAAGTTCTTACTATGCTATGATTGTATCTCTGAAAATATTTATGAAGTATTAAAAAATAAATTATAGTATTGGTAAAAAAAACATATTTGGAAACAATGGTGATGTACGGAAGCCCTAAAGGGTCACGTTTTTTCACATTTTTTTAGCACCGTTTTCTCGTGATAACGACAAAATTTCAGTCATTTTCCCGAGATCTCAAATTATTTATGTCGTTATCTCGGGATAATGAAGCTTGTTTTCTCGAGATCTCGACATAAATAAGTCGTTACCACGGGATAACGACATAAATAAGTCGAGATCTCGACATAAATAAGTCGAGATCTCGAGAAAACGACTGAAATTAAGTCGTTATCACCAGAAAACACTGCTAACAAAACATGGAAAAACCATGGCCTTTTAGGGCTTCTGTAGTGATGGGAGCATATATTTGCTTTAAAAACGGGTAAACATTCATTCTTTTATTGCATTAAAAAGAAGCATGAATTAGTTTGAGTTATGTGTCATGCTCATTAGATCATGAATTTTTAATTGTGTTTGAGTTAGAATATAGAAGTGTTGGTATAATCCTTTGTTAAGCTTTATCGCTGATGTTTTTTGTTTATTTATATTTTTTATTGAAAATGCCAACAATATGTAACAGTGCGGCCCTCGGGCACTGAAATATAAATGAATGTTATTTCAGTCACCATGTGGGCTTTTCTTTCTTTAACAGAAGGGTACCAACATTTTAGTCTGCGTGTGAACATACCGTGCAGCAGACTGGTTTCAGCAGGGTAGTCAATAACCCCATTCACCTGCTGTTTCAAGCTGTAATGTTCCCTATGGTCACACGTGGCCTCACACAACTCCATCATATCAAATTCATCTCAGCACAGAGGGAAAGAAATGGTGTCTGACCTCAGAGTCTCCAGTTTACGGTCTGGACTCTTCAGAAAGCCACACAGCAGCTCCACTCCTGAATCCTGCAGCCTGAAGTTTCTACTCAGGTTCAGCTCTCTCAGATGGGAGGGGTTGGACTTCAGCGCTGAGGCTAAAGAAGAACAGCTGATGTCTGACAAATCGCAGGAGCTCAAACTGAAAATGAACACAGAGAAATATTTACTGCAGTGATCCTCTGAGGGGACATTCGACCTGGAGATGAGACTTTTCTCTTAGGGGTGTGTACTGTGTGTAGTTACATTGCTGCTGTTGTGGACATATGGAGCTTAAATAACTACAGTTACAAATATTCTGACATTCCTCTAGCCCAGGGGTGGGCAACTGGTGCCCCAGGGGCCACATGCGGCCGTTCATCTCACTCCATGTGGCCCACCAATCATTTCCAGAAAAAAAAACAAGAAAAAAATGGATTTCTGAATAAAACATAACATCAACTGCTGCATATGATTTATCATGAGTAAGCAGTACTGCATAATGCACAGATTATGGAGGTGATAAAATATTTCTACCAACCTTAGATTGCTGGGACATTTTTTTTATTTTACAAGTCACTAAAGAACTTTGTTTTATTGTTGTCTTTAAATATATTTTACTAGGCCTTAAAATATAATGTATAGCATAAGTAAAAACTATATTTGGAAACAATGATGAAGGTAATATATTTGTGCTTTAAAATCTGAGAAACATTTCTGATTTTATTGAATTAAAAAGAAGCTTACATTGGATTTACTTTGCTGTCAGACTCACTAAATTGTTACTTTTTATTTGTGCTTGAGTTAAAATATAATAATGTTGGTATAATTATTTTTTGAAGCTTTATATTTGATATTTTTTGCTTATTTATATATTTTTTCCAACAATTTGTAACAATGCAGCCCTCATATACTAAAAAAATGGATGCGGCCCTCCTGATAGTCAAAGTTGCCCACCCTGCTCTAGCCCATTCCTTTAT